>QRFJ01000368.1:52500-652500 GCA_006176705.1 Cocos nucifera
TAATTTCAAATGGAGCACCAGGCAGAGGTGGCTTCACCGATAGAGATGTGACATGAGTTCAGAGTGGAGGAGTGTAGGAGGACCAATATCCTACCACCAACATCAGAGATACATAGTTTCAGATGGAGCAGCACATGCAAAAAAGACTAGCGAAGTTTTGAGAAGACCATGTTAGGATATGCAGCGAGTGCTGGTACAGGAACACTATGGGATCTCAAGAAAAGTTCAGGATAATTTATGTAGCTGCCAAGTAGAAGGATTCCTATAATTTTAGGATAGTATAAGCCAAGATCTTCAATGGTGGAGGTGGTCATCCTAAAGACCTCAATAGTGCACAACAGTTGAAGAAGATTGGCGAAGGCAATATTTGTACAAGAGGCCATCAAGGCATGCATCAATAGCAGGTTTATGCAGGGGAACATTGCCAGGTGTGCTAAGGCTTGGATGCACCAAGATGGAGATTGTAGGATTTGATATGGTGCTCTCAAGCCTTGGGAGGCCACAAGAGAAGCGAAGATGTTGGCTCCAGGAGATTAGGATGGGTGTGAGTCCTAGGTGAAGGTAGCATGTAACCCTGCATGGACTCGAGATTCAGGTGTGAGGATCTTGAGGGGCTTTGTAGGTGCTCTGGAGATCTGAAATATAAGTTGGAGTAAAAAATAAAAGTCAGAAGAAAAATCAATCAAGACAAGAGAATAACACACAGGCGAGCTGGCTTAGATATGCAGTTGAGCCAGCTCGGGCTGAATTCGAGCCGGCTTAGGGTGCAATCGAGTTGGCTGTCCCAGGCAGATAGAAGATAAGATTTGGATGAGATGCAGTTGAGCTAGCTCAGCTTTTGATAGAGTCGGCTCGACGATGGTGAACAGAACTAGACGAGATTTTCTATTTGATTTTGGATTATGATTAATCCAAAGAATCTTAAGGCCTGGTCCAATAAGATCTTAAGGAGGCTAACTCATGTATGGATCGGAACTAGATCCAAGGGATGAGAGCATGTAAGACATATGTACATAGGCTCGATGAGTGCTTTCATGTATTGGGTTAACCAGAAAAGTTTTTGGTCAGACCTAATAGCTATGTATTAATACATAAATTGTATTAGAATTTTATAAAGAGCAATCAATATAGATCTTTTCTTTCTCAATCTCCCTTCTCTCTTCTCTCTAGAGTTGCCGCCCTAAGGGGGGCGCCTCCCTCAAGTCCAAGGAAGGAGGTGGCCCATCATAGATCTGAATTGGTAGATTGATGGTTTGCTGCCCCTAGAGAACGTCAAAGGTCTTATCAGATCCATGCTAAAGATCAGGAGCTTCCGCAACATGGTATCAAAGCGATATCGAATTCTTACAATTGGTATCAGAACTAGGTGATGCCATAGTGATTGTGCTTACAAAAAATGTATCATATATAATGTTCCTTATTCTCATATCTGATGCATTATTCGTATATGATAGTGTTGGTGCGGTCAACCCTTGCCGGACATGTGGCATCATCAGAAGGACCATCATATTAGATGAATGCCAAAAATGACAAGTGTCAGTCTTAGGTTGGTAAAATACTAACCTACAGCCAAGATTAATTCTTCAACCAGATGGCTAGATTATGATTAAGTCTAGATCAGCAAAACACCGACCACCATAAAACTCGGATCTATGAATCATCGATCTCAATACTCAAAGCAAACATGATCCAAGATCGATAATTGACCGACCTCAGTAAGGCCGTATTGAATCAGATCAATACTTTGCCGCCTTGAGGGACCATCTGCTGAGTTTCAAGAGAGATCGGGTTTATACCGACCTCCAGCAATAGTAATTCGCTTGAAACCCATTTTTGTAACCAGCTTATTCCTACAAGATCGATAAATCATCAACCTCATCATATAACCCAGCTCGGTGATTTACCGACCTCGACATGTTCCGATAGCCAACTACGTGCCAACTACACTCCAACCAAATTATGGCCCTCCTCCAGCTATATTATAACTAATCGCCACTAAGTCAAATAGCCAACTGCTATAATCTAGTTGGTCATAACAAACTAACGATCTAATAAATTTTTCTTAAAGTCTAAGCAAATTTTTCTATAAATAGGAGGAAGGATACTCCTCCAAGGTAAGTACAAATTCATAGAGTTGAAACTCTATTAAAATTTGCTCTCGACTTTCTCACTAAAGAAAGATCAAACCACTTTCCACTCAAATCCTCTCATTTTATCTTTTAATCTTCTATTTTTACTATCTGTTGACAAGATTTTAGCTGACTTAAGCATCGGAGGATCCTAAATCAAAGGGTAACCCACTAGTTCTTGAATTTTTCTTGTAGGTTGGCCCATGATCTACGTCAAACCAGCTTGATCGACTCTCCAGTGCAAATCTCTTTGATCATCTGAAGCCCTGCTATAATAGATTGATGCTAAAGAAAGGGTGTTTGTCCAAAATTTTGGTGGAAATGATCAAAAAAATGCAGAACCTGACTCTATCTTCTCCAAGAGCCCCTCTGGAGATGGTCCAATCCCATCCTCCAATCATGATTGATCCATAGTAATTCAATCTTTTGGTGCAGCAAGTCTAGGCCCTCACCAACATCGTGCAGCAACTCTAGCAAACAATGGAGCGATAGTAAGAATCTATTCCTCAAGAAGTTGTATCGCGAATCAACCACCTTTTAACCCCTCAAGAATTTCATTGGAAGCACTTTCTTGATCAAGAAGAGCGCTCTTATGAAGCTGAATTAATCATTTGCAGCAGAAAGCTGCTATAGGAAGCAGATCTTGAGCAGAAACTCCAAGATCTTGAGAAGAAGCTGAAAGAAGTGCAGCTCGAAAGGCCTTCCCAGAGTAAGAAGGATTTCCACCTCACTTCTCCTTTCTCTACTGAAATCTTGAATGAATCAGTTCCTGCCCGATTTAAGATGCCTACACTGGAGCCATTTGATGGTTCCATGAACCCTTAAGATCATCTTGAGGGATATCAAGATGTTATGAGGCTTCAGGAAGCGTATGACACCCTTCTCTGCATGGCCTTTCCTATCACCGTCAGCAAATTTTTAAGGGTATGATTCTTCGGACTCCATCCTGGTCATTTCTTCTTTCGACCAGTTGAGCAGGCTTTTTATGGCCTATTTTGAGAGCAATCATCTCCATCTGAAGCACTCAGACAGTCTGTTCTTCATGATGCAGTAGGAGGGTGAGTCCCTTCGAGAGTATATGGCCCATTTCAATGTGGTCATTCTTGAAGTAAAAGACTTCAATAAGTTTGTCGCTATGTCAGCCTTAAAGTGAGGGCTCGGGAGCTACTGTCTAGCCTTCTCCCATAATAAAAACTTTTTGGAGAACTATGAGAAAATGTTAGTCTGAATCCGAAAGTATGCTCATACCGAAGAAGAAGAAAAGCTGAATAAGAAAGAAAAAAATAATAAAGAAGGAAAGAAATGGCCCCGTGAAGAAGAACACAGGAATAAGGGGAGTTGCAATGAACCACCTTGAAAAAATCTGAGGTTCCAAAGTCCTCCACGAAAATTTGACAGCTACGCTTCTCTGATCACCCCTCAATCATAGTTTTAATGGAGATAGAAAATCAGAGATATCTCCACCGTCCTAATCCCATGAAGGCCCCTACTGATAAAAGGAATAATAGCAAATTCTATCGCTTCCATCGGGATCATGGGCATGATATTGAAAAATGCTATCAACTCAAAGATGAGATTGAGGCTTTAATCTATTGAGGTTATCTCAGCAAGTATGTCCAAGATCGGGCAAACTAGCCCATGGAGCCATGCTAGAGGCCTGACGATGCTAGTGAGCACAATTAGCCAACTACAGGAGTCATTAACATGATCGCACAAGGTAATGGCTTCAGGGGGCATCCAAGAGTCCCTATCCTAAGAGGCAGTGCACCAAAAATATATTTTTTTTTTTTGATAATGATGCTCAAGGGATTCAGACATCCCACAATGATGTTGTCATCATTTTCATGATGATAGCAAATTATGATGTAAAAAAAAATTTAGTTGATAATAGAAGCTCAGCGAACATGTTATTCTATGATGCCCTCTCAAAAATGAATATGCTCAATAATTTGAGATAGGTTAGCAGCCCTCTGATCGAATTCTCAGATGATTCTGTAGTAGTTGAAGAAGAAATTACATTACTAGTCACTATCGAAAAAAAATTCTATCAGTCAACGGTGCAACTTACATTCCTAGTTGTCAAGATACCATCTGCATATAATGCCATTCTTGACCAATCTGGGCTCAATGCCCTTGAAGCAATAGTCTCAACTTACCATCTATTAGTCTAGTTTCCAACCAGATCAGGCGTCGGGAAGATACATGGAGATCAAATAATGGCCAGACGGTGCTTTCTGACAGCTTCAAAAATGAAAGCATCGATTAGAACCTCACTTACCGAAATCTCTGACCAAGAGCCTAAAGGTGAGAATAGAAAAATTGGAGGTGAGTCAACAGAACCACTTATTACCATACCGTTGGACGAAGATCCTGAGAAAATCGTCCAGGTAGGAGCTTGGTTAAATATTGACCTAAAAGAGAAGTTAACTTTCTATCTTCGAAAAAATACCATTGTATTCACATGGCCAGCCTCAGATATGCCTGAAATTTCAGCCGACGTCATTGTGCATAAATTGAACATTAATGCAAAACATAAGCCCGTGAAGCAAAATAAAGAAGCTTTGCTCTAGAGAGACAATAGCGATAGATGAAGAGGTCGATAAGCTCTTGAAGGTGGGATTTATCAGAAAAGCATGGTACCTGAACTGGATAGTCAATGTGATGATGGTTAAAAAAGCAAGCAAAAAATAAAGAATCTGCATCAATTTTACCAACCTGAATAAGGCTTACCCAAAGGATAGCTTTTCTCTATCGAAAATTGATCAATTGGTTGATGCAATCTCAAGGCACAAGTTTTTAAGATTTATGGATGCCTTCTCCAGCTATAATCAAATCAGAATGACCCCCGAAGATGAAAAAAATATGGCTTTTATCACTGACAAGGTTTGTATTGTTATATAATGGTGCCTTTTGGTTTGAAAAATGTAGGTGCCACCTACCAACACCTAGTGAACAAGATCTTCAAGCACTAAATTAATCGCAACATGAAAGTTTACATTGATGATATGCTGGTCAAAAGCGTAGAGGTAGATCGGCATATCACCAACTTGGAAGAAATATTCGGAGAGCTCCATACACACTAAATGAAACTCAATCCTAACAAGTGTGCTTTCAGAGTTATGGCTGAAAAATTCTTTGGTTTTCCTGTAACCCAGAAAGGAATAGAAGCCAACCTTGAAAAGATCCAAGCACTGCTTAAGATGAAGCCTCCTAGCTCTATAAAAGAAGCACAATAGCTCATTGGACGAGTGGCATCCCTCAACAGATTTATATCCAGATCAGCCAAAAAGTATCTTTCATTCTTTAAAACTTTGAAGCAAGTCAAAGATTTTGAATGGATAGAGCAATGTCAATTTGCTTTTGACAAGCTCAAGGCATATCTTGGCACAGTTTTGCTACTATCAAAACTTATCGAAGGTGAGGATTTATTCATATATCTATCTATTTCATCTAACACTATCAGCTCGATTTTAGTCCAAGATGATGCAGGAATATATAGGCCTATCTATTAAATTAGTAAATTATTGCGAGATGTGGAGTCACAATACTCCAAAATCAAAAAGATGATTTATTCTCTGGTTACCACCACCAAATGGCTTCGATCGTATTTTCAAGCTCACTCTATTATTGTCCTGACAGACTAACCATTAAGATTAATTCTCCAATGACCTGATACATCCAATCGACTAGCCAAATGGGCTATTGAGCTTAGTGAATTTGACATCTACTATCGATCCAGACCTTCTATGAAGGCTCAAGTGCTGGCTGACTTCATGGTGGAATGTTCAATATCTGAAGAACAAAAAATTTTAGAGATTCAGCAAGAAGTTACTGAAGGACCTTATTGTCTCTTACACATGGATGGAGCCTCCAATGCCCAAGAAAGCGAAGGAGCAGTCATTAAACATGGTCGAAGATTCAATTTCAAAACCTTCAATAATATAGCTGAATATGAAGCCCTCATTACAAGACTCGGAATGACAAAGAAACTCAATATTAAGAGGCTCAAGATTTTCATTGACTCTCAGCTTGTCGTCGGATAGGTACGAGGTCATTATGAAGCTAAAGATTCTGTTATGTCTCAATATTTACATAATGCAAAGAAATTATTCAAAGGTTTCTCCAACCTCGAAATAATTCAAATACCAAGATCAGAGAATGCCTGAGCTAATGAACTTTCACTCTTGCTACATTGGGATATTCTGATCTCAATCAAAAAGTATTTATTGAAATCCTTAAAAAATCCTGCACAGAGGTCCAAAAAATTGCTCAGATGGATCATGAACCAAGCTAGATAGATCCAATAATGGATTACTTGAGCAAAGAAATATTGCCTGGTGATCCTACTTATGCAAGAAAAATCAAGAGGCAAGCTTCCTAGTATATCATCATAGATGGAAGACTTTATAAAAGATCATTTTCTTTTCCATTACTCCGGTGCCTAAGGCCCTTAGAGGCTAATTATGTCCTTTGAGAAGTTCATGAAGGAATCTATGGTAGCCATCTGGAGGACAGATCCCTAGCATATAAAGTAATCCGATATGATTATTCACTACAAGAAAATAGGATTTTAGCGATCAAAAAATCAATCACTAAAAATAAAAAATTGATCGCTAATAATTTTGCAATCAATTCTGCGATCAAAAATTTTTTATCACAAAAAGGCTAGTTGAAAATACTTTTCAATCGATTTTTTTGATCGTAAAATCTAGCGACTGATTTACTAACCAAAAAAAAATATTAAAATTATTAAAATTTAAAAAAAAAATAAAAACTTGCGATCAATTTTCTAACCAAAAAATTGATTGCTAATTTTTAAAAAAATATAAAAAAATAAATAATCTAATTTCTAAAAATTAAAATTTATAAAGAAATTAATTTCTAATTTTTAAAATAAAATTTTATAAAAAAATTATATTTTTTTTAATTTTCAAATCAATCAAAAACTTGATCATAAATTTTTTGAAAAATATTTTTTTAAAAAAATTAAACATAAAATTGATTGCTAAATTAATTAAAAAATATTAAGTTAAAAATTTAAATAAGAATTAATAAAAAATTTGGTCATAATTTTTTTAAAATTTTTTTTTTAAAAAAAATTTAAAAAAAATTTGGTCAATTAGAGTTCTCCTAAGAACCAACTTTGATTGATCTTAGGTGCCCTCTAAAGAGGAATCCAGGGGACTCTATTTCCATCAATCAGATTTAAATCTAATTTTATAAAGAGTTGTGATTGGTTGGGAAGGAGAGGAGTTGGATCACAGATAGTCTATAAATAAGATCCTGCGCCCAACTCAAATAAGATTGGAAAGGAATTCAATTCCCATGCCCCAAGGCCTCCTCTCCCCTCTTCCTTCATGCCAAACCCACCTTCTCCCTCTCCTCTCCACATCCAAAGTGGTTTGGTCTTTGGTTGGTGCAATCCAGACGAGAGAAAGACGACTGAAAGCTAGAAGGCTATGCTACTGTAAAGGACAACTGCTGATCTTCAAAAGAAGTTTTGAAGATCCTCCAGATCAGATCCAGATTTAATTTTTGGAGACATAATAGAGAAGAAGAGGATCTCCAGATTCAGCCTAAGTGGATATCCGAGCAACGGGCTGACCGACCTTGCGTAAAACGGATGTACACTCAGTAATTATTTTTAAATTTTTTTTTTAATATATAAATTTATGGATATTATTTCCTTTTTGTTTTTTACTGTTGGTGCAGAAATCCGTCGCCGCCGGAGGTCGCCGAAATCGAGGCCGCTGAGGTCGCCGCCGGGGACCTGCAAAACGAAGTCCCGTCCGGAACCGGTGGGGTGGTGGCTCCGGCAGGACCCTCCGACGGTCAAGTTAGTTTCCGGCCAACAGTAATGGAGTGCTCGGAATGAGTTCCGGAGCTTAGAGATGAGGAGGAGAGCTTAGAGAGTCGAGAGTTCAGAGAGCTTAGCCTTAGCGTGTCGGGAGGGTCCTTTATATAGTGGAGCTTGATGGTGACAACTGCAGCCGCGTGCTGGCGGGCCGCTCGAGGTTCGGCGGAGTCAGTCTCACTGGTGCCGTGTGCGGCGGATTGAGGGTGACAGCCATCGCCGCCTGAGTCGGCGGATTGAGGGTGACAGCCATCGCCGCCTGACAGTGGGTCGCTATCGCCTGCGGCGGTTGCAGAGCTTGCCGAATGAAGGGTTGAAGGCCTTCGTCGTGTGCCCATTTCGGAGGAGTTCGGGCTCCTGAAGAGGAAGATAGGAGGGAGTTCGGCTCCCATAGGCGTCTGGCTGGAGGTATGCAGCTAAGGCTCGTCCGCTGAAGAGTTCGGCTGCTGAGAATCCGAAGCTCGGCCGTTTGGGGTTCGGCCGGCTGTTGGACTTCGGCTGAGGCTTGGACACTTGAGAGTTCGGTAGGAGCTCGGTCGGCCGAAGTTCGATGAGGGCGACCGCTGAGGAGTTCGGCCCAGTGACGACTGCTGAGGAGTTCGGGCTCCTAAGTGACGACTGCTGAGGAGTTCGGGCTCCTGAGTGACGACCGCTTGGGGATTCCGCTAAAGCCCGTCCGCTGAGGAGTTCGGCCGCTGAGAGGACTTCATTGAAGCTCGGCCGCTTGGAGTCGGTCCGAAGGAGTTCGGCCGTGGGAAGTCCGAAGGAGTTCGGCCGCATGGAGTCGGTCCGAAGGAGTTCGGCCGTGGGGAGTCCGAAGGAGTTCGAGAAGGGAAACCCGGGAGCTCGGCTCGAAGGGTCGGCCGCTGGGGTTCGGCCGAGGGACGATTGCCGAGGAGTTCGACCGCCTGGAGTCGGTCCGAAGGGGTTCGGCCGCCTGGGCTCGCCTGGAGTCGGTCCGAAAGGAAAACCCGGGAGGAGTTCGGGTGGCCGAACGGGCGTCTGGGAGTCCGAAGTCCTGCCGCTTGGAGTCCAAGGAGCTCGGCCGTCAGGAAGTTCGGCTGGCGGTGGGAGTTCGGCCCGGAGCCTGGCGCTGGGGAGTTCGGCAGCTAGGTAGTTCGGCCCGGACCTTGGCGCAGGGGAGTTCGGCCTCTAGGCAGTTCGGCCGTGGTAGGGGCTCGGCCTGGCGCCTGGCGCTAAAGCTCTTCAGCGGCTACTGGTTACATTGGGCTGAGCGTCGGGCCGGGCTTCGGCAGGAGCGGGATTTATCCCCAACAGTAGCCCCCCCACTCCCGAGTTCAAAAATTGAAGGAAGGGAGTACCAAAACAGGCGACTGCCGAAGTCTTCTTCCAGGCTCCGCATTTGTTGCAGCTGAAGCTCGGGGGAGGTCTCATCTCCAGCCAATATTGACGCTGAAGTTGAGGCTGAGGCTTGGGGGAGACCTCATCTTCCAGTCGATGTTTGGAGTTGAAATGGAACTCGTTTCCAGCTAAAGTCGATGAAGCTGATGTTGAAGCCGAAGTAAATCTCGCCTCCTACGGTCGAGGTCGGATTTGAGCTCCTCGGGGGCGACATTGTCTTCATCAGCTGAAGTCGACTCGAGGGAGACCTCCTCTCTTGCAGCCGAGGTTGAAGTGCGCGCTCGGGGGAGATCTTATCTCCTGCAGCCGAGCTTCTTCGGGGGAGATCTCGTCTCTAGCCGAGGTTGGTGCTCGCGTTAGGACGAGGTTCTCCTCCTGTTCCTAACCGAGGTTGTTCACGGTCGCTCGGGAGAGATCTTATCTCTAGCCGAGGTTGTCAACGGTCGCTCGGGAGAGATCTTATCTCTAGCCGAGGTTGGTGCTCGCGTTAGGACGAGGTTCTCCTCCTGTTCCTAACCGAGGTTGTTCCGGTCGCTCGGGAGAGATCTTATCTCTAGCCGAGGTTGATTCGGTCGCTCGGGAGAGATCTTATCTCTAGCCGAGGTTGGTGCTCGTGTTAGGACGAGGTTCTCCTCCTGTTCCTAACCGAGGTTGTTCACGGTCGCTCGGGAGAGATCTTATCTCTAGCCGAGGTTGTCAACGGTCGCTCGGGAGAGATCTTATCTCTAGCCGAGGTTGGTGCTCGAGGTTCTCCTCCTGTTCCTAACCGAGATTGTTCGGTCGCTCGGGAGAGATCTTATCTCTAGCCGAGGTTGTTCGGTCGCTCGGGAGAGATCTTATCTCTAGCCGAGGTTGGTGCTCGTGTTAGGACGAGGTTCTCCTCCTGTTCCTAACCGAGGTTGTTCACGGTCGCTCGGGAGAGAGATCTTATCTCTAGCCGAGGTTGTCAACGGTCGCTCGGGAGAGATCTTATCTCTAGCCGAGGTTGGTGCTCGTGTTAGGACGAGGTTCTCCTCCTGTTCCTAACCGAGGTTGTTCGGTCGCTCGGGAGAGATCTTATCTCTAGCCGAGGTTGATTCGGTCGCTCGGGAGAGATCTTATCTCTAGCCGAGGTTGGTGCTCGTGTTAGGACGAGGTTCTCCTCCTGTTCCTAACCGAGGTTGTTCACGGTCGCTCGGGAGAGATCTTATCTCTAGCCGAGGTTGTCAACGGTCGCTCGGGAGAGATCTTATCTCTAGCCGAGGTTGGTGCTCGTGTTAGGACGAGGTTCTCCTCCTGTTCCTAACCGAGGTTGTTCCGGTCGCTCGGGAGAGATCTTATCTCTAGCCGAGGTTGTCAACGGTCGCTCGGGAGAGATCTTATCTCTAGCCGAGGTTGGTGCTCGTGTTAGGACGAGGTTCTCCTCCTGTTCCTAACCGAGGTTGTTCCGGTCGCTCGGGAGAGATCTTATCTCTAGCCGAGGTTGAAGTGCGCGCTCGGGGGAGATCTTATCTCCTGCAGCCGAGCTTCACTCGGGGGAGATCTTATCTCCTGCGGCCGAGGTGCGCGCTCGGGGGAGATCTTATCTCCTGCGACCGAGCTTATTGCTCGCGTTAGGACGAGGTTCTCCTCCTGTTCCTAACGCGGTTGGCTGCTCTTTCCCTGTCACTATATGGTTTTCGCATCCAGGAATAATATTATCGAAAGAAAGAAATTTTATTGAAAGGAAGTTACTAGTAGCGCATCCCCAAATTCTGTATTTCAAGATCGTGATAACGTTGTTCCTCCGCATTTCTTCGGCAATAAGTTCCGGGGTGGACGACCTCCTCATGCTGGCCTCCTCAATTTGGTGCAAGCTTCTTGTTGCTGGGAGACGACGAATCGCTGATGCACCGAGATCTTCCCAGGGGCAATGTGAACGACGCCGTAAGGTGGCCGACCTTCTTGCAGTCTCTGGCTACGGCAGCGCCCTTAGCCGATCTTTTTCTGCTTCAGGCCGGTACCGGAGGAATTTACCCAGCCGACCCGTTCTGACGAGCTCCTCAATTTCGTCTCGGAGCTGGATGCATCCCTCCGTGTCGTGGCCGTGGTCGTGATGGTAGAGGCAGTACTTATTTCGATCGCGCTTGTTTGGGGGAGATCGTAATCCTTCCGGTCTTGGCAGCTGGTTTTTTACTTCGGTGAGAATCTGGGTTCGAGGAGCGTTGAGGGGGGCATAGCGGCGGAACCTTCCGGGAGGAGGACTTCTTCGCGCCTCTTTATCAGGGCGAGTTCGAGGAGTTCGGGCCCGCCTGCTTTCGTAGGGGGTCTGCGAGTGCAGCCGAACTTCACCCAGCTCTTCCTCGTCCGCCAGCCGGTCCTTTCTGACGAGCTCCTCATCTTTCAATTTGAAGGCTTCTTCCGCACGGGCATATCTCTCGGCTCGAGCCAGCAGGTCGGCGAAGTCCCTGGGATACTTTTTTTCCAGAGAGAACAGCAAGTTATTTTTCTGAAGGCCGCCCTTAAGTGCGGCCATCGCGACAGACTGGTCCAGGTCCCGGACTTCCAATGCCGCGACGTTAAACCGAGTGACGTAAGTCCGGATGGATTCCCCTTGCTTCTGCTTGACGCTCATCAGGGAATCTGAACCTCGGCTCGGTCGTCGGCTGCTGATGAAGTGGGCCGCGAACCGACTGCTCATCTGGTCGAAAGAGAAGATCGTGTTTGGCTTCAACGCCGAGTACCAGTTCCTCGCTGCTCCCTTTAAGGTAGATGGGAAGGCTCGGCACAGCATGGCATCTGAAGCGCCGTGAAGCAGCATCATGGCACGGAAGGCCCCCAGGTGATCAACCGGATCAGAAGTTCCATCGTAGCTTTCCAGTTGAGGGAGCTCGAAGGTCGGTGGGAACAGGTTCTTGCATAATTTTCTGGAGAAAAGGGAGGTTCGGCACGGACGCCGGCATGATGAGCCGAGGTGACGCGGCCGAGCTCTTCAATACGCCGGTCCATCTCCCGTAGCCTGCAATCGAGGGCGTCGTCTTGGCTGCTGAATCTTCGGATGCTTCTGACTACGAGTGGGAAAGGTCTCCCCCAGAAGATAACAATGATCCGAGCACGGGCTCCCTGGCCCTCGGTTTCCCCTTCTCTGGGGCCCGAGGTCGGTACGCTGGCCTTGGTACACTTCCTTGACTGGGTTTCCGATTCCCGGGACGTCCCAATGGTGGGTTCTCTGGTGGAGTCGCCACCTCGGAATGCTGCTGTATAGCCTGCAATGCCTCCGTGAGGCCACGGACCTGTCGGACAAGTAGGTCGAACTGCTTCACATCCACCGCGACGTACGGAGGTGGAACCCTGAGCTGCCGGGGCCGGAGTGGGAGCGGACGGACCCGAACGGGATCGGGCCGCGGAGGCTGCCGACCTCCGGGTCGAGGCTCTTCTGGGGGGCATTTTTCTTTCCAGAAAAGGAATACTGAAGAGGGAGAAGAGAGATCCGGAGCAGGGGAAGGAAATCGTCGCCGAGCACTCCTTTAAGAACAAGGGAACCTCGAAGGTTCAGGCCCTCCTTCTAGCGCCAATCTGTTGGTGCAGAAATCCGTCGCCGCCGGAGGTCGCCGAAATCGAGGCCGCTGAGCGCCGCCGGGGACCTGCAAAACGAAGTCCCGTCCGGAACCGGTGGGGTGGTGGCTCCGGCAGGACCCTCCGACGGTCAAGTTAGTTTCCGGCCAACAGTAATGGAGTGCTCGGAATGAGTTCCGGAGCTTAGAGATGTGGAGGAGAGCTTAGAGAGTCGAGAGTTCAGAGAGCTTAGCCTTAGCGTGTCGGGAGGGTCCTTTATATAGTGGAGCTTGATGGTGACAACTGCAGCCGCGTGCTGGCGGGCCGCTCGAGGTTCGGCGGAGTCAGTCTCACTGGTGCCGTGTGCGGCGGATTGAGGGTGACAGCCATCGCCGCCTGAGTCGGCGGATTGAGGGTGACAGCCATCGCCGCCTGACAGTGGGTCGCTATCGCCTGCGGCGGTTGCAGAGCTTGCCGAATGAAGGGTTGAAGGCCTTCGTCGTGTGCCCATTTCGGAGGAGTTCGGGCTCCTGAAGAAGGAAGATAGGAGGGAGTTCGGCTCCCATAGACGTCTGGCTGGAGGTATGCAGCTAAGGCTCGTCCGCTGAAGAGTTCGGCTGCTGAGAATCCGAAGCTCGGCCGTTTGGAGGTTCGGCCGGCTGTTGGACTTCGGCTGAGGCTTGGACACTTGAGAGTTCGGTAGGAGCTCGGTCGGCCGAAGTTTGATGAGGGCGACCGCTGAGGAGTTCGGCCCAGTGACGACTGCTGAGGAGTTCGGGCTCCTAAGTGACGACTGCTGAGGAGTTCGGGCTCCTGAGTGACGACCGCTTGGGGATTCCACTAAAGCCCGTCCGCTGAGGAGTTCGGCCGCTGAGAGGACTTCATTGAAGCTCGGCCGCTTGGAGTCGGTCCGAAGGAGTTCGGCCGTGGGAAGTCCGAAGGAGTTCGGCCGCATGGAGTCGGTCCGAAGGAGTTCGGCCGTGGGGAGTCCGAAGGAGTTCGGCCGAAGGGGAAACCCGGGAGGAGCTCGGCTGGCTGAAGGGTCGGCCGGCGGTGGGGTTCGGCCGAGGGACGATTGCCGAGGAGTTCGACCGCCTGGAGTCGGTCCGAAGGGGTTCGGCCGCCTGGGCTCGCCTGGAGTCGGTCCGAAAGGAAAACCCGGGAGGAGTTCGGGTGGCCGAACGGGCGTCTGGGAGGAGTCCTGCCGCTTGGAGTCCAAGGAGCTCGGCTGTCAGGAAGTTCGGCTGGCGGTGGGAGTTCGGCCCGGAGCCTGGCACTGGGGAGTTCGGCAGCTAGGTAGTTCGGCCCGGACCTTGGCGCAGGGGAGTTCGGCCTCTAGGCAGTTCGGCCGTGGTAGGGGCTCGGCCTGGCGCCTGGCGCTAAAGCTCTTCAGCGGCTACTGGTTACATTGGGCTGAGCGTCGGGCCAGGCTTCGACAGGAGCAGGATTTATCCCCAACAATAATCATATTTTAATTATGATCAATATGGAAATATCATTCTCAATAAGGAGGATTCATCCACGTACAGTATGAGGAAGATAACAGTGCTCCCACTGATCTTTTTGAATACACACGATTCCTTCTCATTCTTGATGAATCTGAATGATTTGATCACATCATTGAAATGAGCATTCCAGCTTTGAGATGCTTGCTTAAGTCCATAGATGGATCTTTGCAGCTTGCAGCACTTATGATCAACATCACTAGATGTGAAATCTAGTGGCTGTTCCATATAAATATCTTCCTCAAGATATCTATTTAAGAAGATCATTTTCATGTCCATTTGTCATATTTTATAATCGAGATAGGCTGCAACAGCAAGCAATGTGCGGATGGATTTTAGCATGGTTACTAGTGAGAAGGTATCCTGATAGTCAATGCCTTCGTACTGACTATATTCTTTCGCCACTAACCTAGCCTTAAATATCTTCATATTTTCATCTACACCTATCTTTCTCTTGTAGATCCATTTACACCCAATAAGTATTATACCTTTAGGTAGTTCTACCAAGATCTAGACTTGGTTCGAGCGCATTGAGTCAATCTCTGACTTCATTGCCTCTAACTATTTCTCAGAGTCGATATCTAATATTGCCTCGCCATAGGTTTTGAGATCATCACCATGAACCCCATTTCTCGTGAGAAATATTTTCTCTATGTCCTCTGAAATAGTACCTAAGTACCTTTCGAAAGGATGAAAAATTCTTTCTGATCTACAAGGTGTAGGAGGTAGTGATTGGACTGGCTCAATCTGATTGGATTTCATAAGGTCCTTAGCTCGTTGCTCTTGGAAGACTTTCTCCTCGAGCCTAATCTACCTTCCGATGCCACCATCTTGAATAAATTATTTTTCAAGAAAGATGGCATATCAACTCACAATCACATTATAGTCTTTCAAAATGTAGAAATAATATTCTAATCACTCTTTAAGATATCCTATGAACTGAGCTCTGAAAGATCTATACTCTAATTTATCCGCCTATTGTCTCTTGACATAAGCCGGACAACCCAAATTCTGAGGTGACTCAAACTTGATTTCTTACCATGCCATATCTCATATGGTGTGGTAGGAATGATTTTAGAGAAAATTCTATTCAGTAAATATATAGCGGTCATTAGACTATATTCCTAAAGAAACTCAAGAAGGTTCGTGAAGCTCATCATAGATCGGACCATATCTAACAAGGTCTGATTTCTTCATTCTGAAACTCCATTAAGTTGAGATATTCCAAGTGGAGTCCACTGAGAAACTATGCTATTTTGCTTAAGATAGTTTAGAAATTTCTGACTAAGGTATTCACCTCCTCGATCTGATCGAAGAACCTTAATAAATTTTTTAATTTATTTTTTTACTTCATGTCTGAATTTTTTGAACTTTTCAAAAGCTTCAAATTTATGTCATATCAAATACACATATCCATACCAAGATAAATCATCGATAAAGATGATAAAATAGACATAGTTGCCTCTAACTGGCACATCAAATGGGCCGCACACATCAGTATGTACTAGGACAAGTAGTTCTATGGCCCTTTCCCATGTCCTATAAAAGAGAGCTTGGTCATTTTGCCATGAAGATATGATTCACAAATTGGATATAATTCGAAAGTCAACGGACTTAATAGTTTGGATTTATCTAATTTGTTAATCTTATCTTTTGCTATATGACCTAGCCTAAGGTGCCACAGATACCTATCATTTAGACTATCCCTAGATCATTTCGATTCAATAGCATTCATGTTTTGTTCGATATTGAAAATAGAAACATCAATATGTAACTGATAGAGACCATGTATGAGGAAATCACTTGCAATTTTATTTCTTTCATAAAGAATATTACAATGGTCCTTAAGAAAACTAATTACATAGCCTTCCTGTGCTAAACATGAAATAGAAATCAAATTTTTGCTTGCTGCAAGCACATAAAAATAGTCTCTAAGAACTAAATCTAATCCTAATGGTAATCGTAGAGGATAGGTTTCCACGGCTACTGCAGCAACTCTTGCTTCATTCTCGATGCATAGGATTATCTCACCATCCCTCAGTCTCCTGCTATCCTCAAGACCCTACATAGAAGTGCATAAGTGAGCACTAGAACCAGAGTCAAGCACCCAATTAGATGCAAACAAAATTGTAAGGTTATATTTTATAATGAGCATACCTCTAGAAGGACCCACCTCCTTCTTGTTCTTCAGGCTGGCTAGGTACAAGGGGCAGTTCCGCTTCCAATGACCATCTATGTTGTAATGAAAATATTTTTCTTTGCCAGCGATCTTCTTTTTCAGCTCTGCCTTCTTCTTCTTCCCACCATCCATCTCCTACTTCTTTATGGATTTCTTCTTCTTTCCAAAAGATTTTCTCTTAGAAGAAGTCCACTTCATAGCAAGTACTGAGCCTTTAGAATCTTTCATAGAAACTCAGCAGTAACCAGTATATTCATAAGTTCTGTCGGAGTATTCTGTAGTTTATGCATATGGTAGTTTATGATGAACTGTCCATACGCATCGGTCAAGAATTGCAGAATTATATCAATCGATAAATTCTTGTCCAATTTGACACCGAGCTTCTCAAGCTCTTCTAAGTTCTTGATCATCATTAGATAATGATCTTGGACCGACTGCCATCACACATTTAAGCCTTAAAAAGTCTTCTAGTGACTTGATATTTGGCTGCACGACTTTGTTCATTAAACAACTCTTGCAGGTGAGCCAATATTTTATGGCTAGTCTTAATGTCTTCATGTTGGCACTGGAGTTCATCAGACATTGAGCCCAATATGTAATATCTAATTTTGTTATCATCATCCATCCACTTCTCTAGAGACGCTCTCTGATTAGCGGATGGATGAGCTAGTAAAGTGGAAGGATCCTATTCCAATACATGAGTCAACTTCTCAAAATTCAAAATAATTTTGAAGTTCTGAAGCCAATCCTTGAAGTTGGATTCGGTCAGCCTATGGATGTCCAAGATATGGGCTAGTGGGTTGGATGCAGATATTTTTCTATAGAGAGTCAAAGTTTCTAATTAGATTTTATAATTAGACTTAATCAATTTATTTAAAAATTTTATTTTTTAAATAAATTAGGCTTCTACTATTTTTTTGGATCCCTACATTCCCTGGGCAGAGATGCAAAAATCTTTGTGATCAATTAATTTCTAATGAGTTGTACGATTCCACCGATTGGCACACCACCTCACCTAACAGTTATTGATGATGGATCAACCAATGAGTGGATAACTCTTATCCAATGATTCTCAAATCATGGTGCATCTAATCTTGATCTCTAATTCATGAATCTCACTATGTCCGAAATATTGATCCACTCCTTAGTTAACTCAGACCCATCATTTGAATAAATTGAATTCCTGATTGGGTCCTTCGCCATATCCACAATATTGAGTCCAACCCATCCTCCAACCCATAGCATCTAATGCCTAATAAATATGGTTGCGTCTTTCTAGGACAACTGAACCACTGTAACCAGCTGAGAATGATCAACCCCAGAAAGAGCCCGCACATCTACAATAGTGGAAGATCAATTAACTTAATCTTTTCTTAAGAAGATTTAATTTAGATCTCTTAGACTTGACTCAGTCATAACGGTTATGACAAGCCTAGTGGCATGGGTTAGCTCGAACTATTAGCCACCTCAAATCAAAACTAGGTTGACATAAATGGCTAGGTAAGTAAGATCGATGGAAGGAATGTGCTATTAACTCAATAAGAATGCATTCAGATCAAGTGGCTCCTAATTAAAAATCAATCGATCATATCCGCCAAACTTACCTTAGACACCAAATTATCGATCTAGAACTAATCGGGTTAGCCTACAATCTAGGCTTGAACCACGGAGCCAAATTAGGTCTTAATTGAATTGATCACATATGGCTACGAGACGACCTTAACCCAGACTTATAACTATTGGGTTGGTCAATTTTAAGTACTCTTGATCCCACCTAACCAACGCTTGATTCAATTTGATCAACTGCTAGATCTAATTGAGCTACTCAAGCCCAAACCCAATTTTATGAAAATATCTTAGATCTAAAATTTCTTAATTTTAGACCTAATTAATTTCATAATCTTAATTCTTAATTAAGTTTGAGTTTATAAATAAAAATATGAATTAAAATCCTAAGATTTCAAGATCTAGAATTTTGTAGAAAATAAGTTCTGATTTTTTATTAAGGACGAACGCACAGCACCCCTACACGCCATAAGAACATCTCATCGAATAGAAGGAGAGGGCCTTTAAACCCTACTTTATTCTTACGACTGGATGGCTAAGAAAAATGCATTAATCAAAAATATATTTGAAACTATAAAACTAGTTAGATCTAGATCATATATCACATATATAATTAATGATCTAACTAATACATGCTTTGCATACATCTCATGTATCATCACTAAATTAAATATATATATTTTTTAGATCTAAAATATTATATATAATATCTAAAAAATAGATTTAAATTTGATCATATCAAAATAAAACTATTCTAGATAATTTGTAGAACTATTCTACAACTAGTCTAAACATGCATCTTTTCATATCATATATGAATAAATCAAAATTTTAAAATTTTATTTTTTATTTTTTAGATCTAATTACAATAATTATAATATTAAAAAATTAAAAATTAAATAGATTTAAAATTATATTTAATTAAATTAACAACATGATTATACTAGACTACACATAAAACTATTCTGTTCCTGGTCTAGTCATGCATCTCATACATATTAGATCTAAATAATTTAATTTTAATTTTTTAATTTTAGATTTAATTACATCTAATATGATATTTGAAACTTTTTAATATTAGATAAAAAATAAAAATAAAATTAGATCTAAAATAGATTCGAAGAACTATAACTACAGCTTTGATACCAGTTAAAGGAAAAATCTATTTTCCTGATACAGGATCGTTCAGATTTGATTGAATCTAAAAGAATATTTTAAAATTTTTTTAAAATTTTAATTAAATCTAAAACTTTTCAAATTTGATCATAGAGATCTAATATTAAAAGTTAAAAATAAAATTAAATCAAATTTAATTTTAAGTACCTGATTTGGTAATCTAATTATCCTGCGATGATCCTATTGATTCTTGAGGTTCTGGAAAGAGCCACGCACGTGCCTACCCTCTACCGATATCCACTCAGGTAGGATCTGAATGTCTTCTTTTTATGAATCTCTTTTCCAAAAATTAGATCTAGATCTGATTTGAAAAGGCTTCAAAATGACTTCTGAGGGCAGCCTGTTCGTCTCACGAATACCATCGCATAGATGCTGAATCTTATGCCAAAAATCTTAGACCTTCAACTCAAATTTATGCCTAACTTTTTAGAAATGTAGAAGAGAGAGAGAGAGAGGATAGAAGAGGCATGGATATCAAAGGGAAGGCTTCTTTGGGTGTGAAAAAAATAAATTACATTGAGGCAATTTCGTGAGAAGAGTTCTTATACTAGACATAGCGTCATAAAGAGTCCCCCTTTAACTAAAAACCTTATTAATTCGACCATTGGAACTCATAGACCTGATCTTCATGAAAAACCCTAGATCCCATCTGGTTTTGACACCAAAAATTCATCTGGAAGGTGGCGGCATGAAAGGATAAGGAAGAGTTCATGTGCATCTAAGACTCTTCCCTCAAGAGTTTGATCCAAATCAAACTCTCTCAAAATTTAGTCTAGGCACCTCCAAAAATTACAAAATTTTGCACACCCAAAGTATATCTCGTGCCATATTACATATCCAAAAATTAGAATAAAATAATTTTTAGATAAATTTTTAAAATTCTTTGATCATGTGATCCATAATTATCTCAATTGGGTCAACTATTGACCCTAGTCCAATTGCACTAGGAATGAATTTAATTTTCATAATTAATCTGACCTAGACTTATTTCAGATAGATAAAAATAAACTCATTCAAGATACAAGAATGAGTTAAATCAAATTCGACTTGATTATGATGAATCAGAAAGATTACAGAAGGAGAAAGTCAGGCTCAATCTTATGCTAAACCCTTATTTGTGTGATCCAGTTAGATTCAGTTTCATATGGTAATGAGATATGTCATGATCTCCATCATTGATATCATCAAAATATCTTTCGATGGACCAAAACTTTTCTGATTCATATAATTAGAATGATCGATCATCAAAATCATTCTAATTGCTCTCAAAATCCATCAGTGATACCTAGTAGTATATGGTGGCAATCCATTAGAAGTGAAAGTGAACATCTCGATGTAGCTATCTGTGTGATTGGGTTCTTCTATCTTGAGCTCCAATAGGATTAGGATTAAGGTAAACTCATCAAACCCAATATTCATCATATAAATTAATCATTCGATTCGAATCCTATGTGAAGCCCTTTATAGAAACTCTTTTTATCATCTTCACTCTGCCATGGCCATGGGCTTATGGACTCGATTCTCATGATCATCATTGGACTACTCCTCATCTACCGAGGTAGATAGATCTCTTATTGGTGCAATCCAATTTCTATAATAAATGTACTATAGCCAACATACACCTCATAATTTCAAATGGCTAGAACATCAAGTTATGATGTAGTCAAACTATAACACCCTCAAAGTGAATTACCGATGCATCTCAGATCAAAAAATCAGACACACTGCAACATCAAGCCAATCATCGATGAGAAGGTAGACTTCCTTATGAA
This sequence comes from Cocos nucifera, assembly GCA_006176705.1. NCBI lineage: Eukaryota > Viridiplantae > Streptophyta > Magnoliopsida > Arecales > Arecaceae > Cocos > Cocos nucifera. Next base: position 73,557 of record QRFJ01000368.1, read on the forward strand.
TGCTCGAGGTGGTCATGCTCAGTACCCTCATTCTCTAATGAGTATATATACTCTCGCTCTGATATCTCCACACCATAGACTCAAGACTCATCTACTCAAAGAAAGCGATCGTACACCAATCTTCCGAATCAATCACCATCCTCATGATGATCCTATGGTCGGAAGCAGTTTATGAGTTAATTATGAAAATTCATGTCTTAAATTTTTAACTCTTTGAAAATATGAATTATCATTATCATTAACTCAAAAAAATATATCACATACACTTTAAATACTTACTATGATAAAAATTAATTTTTTTATTAATTTATAATTAAAATTATAAAATTATTCTTAGAAGTGTATTACAAGTATTAGCCAATCTGACTTCTTGGGCACACATCTAACAAAAACATCTACTAAATTTTTATTATCAATGAGGACTCGATGTATATCATAATTAGAGATGTTTAAAAAAATAACTATAGGATCATCATGAGGCTGACTTATTCCTTGCAGATCATCATCGATGAAGGTGATTTCATCGTCAATCCTCCTTATTTTCGATCCTTCCTCCTTAGGTCTGCCTTTTATCAAAGTATTTTTATTGAGGTGCCTCCCAGCAATCATCCTAATTTCTCCCGCTATCAACTGTTCTCTGTGAGAATCTTCTTGTTGAGGTTGGTTACCACGTGGGTGCGAATTTGCTGAAATTTGCTATTCATCAATATAACATCGGAGTCATCCTCGCTTGATTAATGCTTCTATTTCTTCTATGAGCTGCCAACATTTTTCAATGTCATGTCCATGATCATGGTGGTATCTGTAATATTTTTTTGAATTTCTCGCTCGAGCTAGAGTTACCATTTTCTTCAGCCATGGTATTTCTTCATGACGTTCAATCTCTATTAAAATCTAAGCTCAGGGGATATTGAGAGGGATAAAGTAGTAAAACCTTTGAGGCAGAGTTCTTGAACGGCATGGTGTTGTAGGAGTTGTAGGTCGGTTATCCCAAGGTAGAGTCCTTGAGCAGTGAGGCCATGGTTCCTCATGCCGATGTTGCATGCACTGATAGTCTTTCCTCTTCTCTTGCTTTAGGGCTAGGTGTGATCCATTGCCAAGTTTGCCTTCTTGCTGGTCCCAGGCTTCCTTGGCTTGGGCATATCTTCCTGCTCGCTCCAACATCTTGGCGAAGTCCCTCGAATAATCCAGATTGAGAGAAAAAAGAAGATCATTTTGAAGGAGCCTGGCCTTTAATGTTGTTATCGTGACTGACTGATCTAAATTCTGGACCTCCAGAGTAGCTACATTGAAGCAATTGATATACTCTCGAAGAGGCTCATTCTCTTGTTATTTAATGCTTATGAGAAAGTCTGAGTTGCGATGGTGCCAATGACTACTGACAAAGTGAGCAACGAACATGCAACTTAGTTAATGGAAAGAATCCATTGAGCCCGATTGTAGATTCGAATACCAGTGTCGAGCCATCTTCCTCAAAGACAAAGAAAAAACTTGGCACAGAATTGCATCACTAGCTCGTTGCAGGTGCATAAGAGTCCAAAAATTATCCAAATGATCTACAGGATCAGTAGTTTCATTGTAAGGCTCCATCTGAGGTATTTTGAACTAAGATGGTAGAGGCTTGTTCATAATCTTCTATATAAATGGAGGATTGATGTTGAATCCTAGGTCATCCATTGACTGTAATTCGATGTCTGTAAATTGTCAATTCATTACCATATCTCTTGGAGCCTTTTTTCTATGTCGTCCTCCCGAGTAGGTCGGCATCGAGGAAAAACATGGCCTAAGGTAGAGTCTCTTCTGGAAATGGGGGTAGGTGATTGCCCAAGTCTTCAGTAGGGAGGATTGATAGGTTGGCTATGATGACTAGCTTCCACCCTCGAGCTTCTAGGACATCGATCTACCAATCTTCCATGAGTTGATCTCAAATTTTCATCAACTGGATGAGATTCACTAACTTGCTGCATTCCTCTTACAATAGCCGAAAGTGCCTGCACTTACTGGATGATGGTATTGTATTATTCTTGCGAGATCGCTGGTGCCGTCAGTGGGTTCTCCTGAATTGGTGGTGGTGGTGCATTGATCGGTTGGACATTGTTGGTTCATCGGCTGCTAGAGCACTGAGATGCATTTGATGCTCTCCTTTGAATCTTCATGACATTTTACAACAAGCTTCTTTCTCTCAAAATTAGGACTCAAAATCAATCGAGGCCCTCCTTCTAGTGCTAAGTGTTGCTCCAAAATCTTCCTGCTTGAGGTCGGCCGTCGAGGATCATGTGGTCGAAGAAAGATTGCCACTGGAGCTTTGCCTAATTACCTACAAAATAGTCCTCATTAGGGTATTCTTCGGTGAAGACCCTCCGATGATCAAGTTAGAAGATTGAAAAATAATGAGAAAAGAAAGCATCGAATTAAGTGTGTACCTTAAGGATCTCGGAGCTCCTTTATTTATAGGAGAAGAATTGGAGTCATACCCATTTTGGACTCTAATGACCTTCCGAATTTATTGCTTTAGATTGATTCGGGATATGTGTTCTTTCCTAAAAGATGGGATCATAGAAAACTCCTTTATCTAGACTTTTTCAATTTGAAGAGGAGAGAAGGGGTAGATAGGTCGGCCAAGGATGACCTATAATTGATCGGTAACGTATGATCTATCATAGGTCAATCGCCCATAGGTGGCTTGCCGTTGGTCAATTTGGAGAAGACCATTCTGAAAAAATAGATCATCTAAAGATGAACTATAATAGATTAGCACGTGCCGATCTATAATGGGAGAGCATTATTGGCAATCGATGGGCCATATATGACCCATAGCCAATCATCGGTGAATAGGCAACTCATCATAAAAAAAAGGGGGGATTGCTAGGGGATGAACAAAAATAATAGGTCATCGTAAGCCGACCGATTGAACTATCAATCTTCATAGCTTATGCTGTTTTTTCTTATAGATTGGCATTAACCAAAGAACTAGGAGCCGAGGAAGAGCAATATTCAATCCATAATATGTTGGATAATTTTGTAGTTCTTAAAACAAAATAAAGGAAAGAAAATAAGAAACCAGTGTGATATTGATGAGGTGGTTGAAAGCCATTACAAATGATAAAATGGGTGAAACCAGTTCACCCTAATTTGACCCACATGGAGCAAATGCCATTTTCAAATGCAAAATACTTTGTGTGCTCATAGGATTCATTTGGTTCATTCCAAAAATCATTCCTCATTAAAATATTTTTTCTAGAAAGCTGATGCATGGGAAAGTGATTTTTTATGTTTAATTGACCATAGAAAAGTGGTATATTCTAAAGTGACTTATATTTAATTGAGTACCTACTTTTAATCTAATAATTTTAAGAAATTTTTGGCAACAATTTGGTATTCAGACGCAAAGGCAATTGCCTTTAGAGAGCGTATCAGAGAGTGAACACTACTAGGGGGAGAGATTGGCTAGGTGGCATGCGAGACTTATCCATGTAAGGGCCCAATCCATTGACCGGTCCTTAAAATTTAAAAAAGGCCCAAGAGTTTCTTTTGCATGAATTTTAAACCATCTGGAAGGAAAAAAGGAGAGCGAGGAGCTTGCACGTACATGCTATTCATGTAAGCGAGGGAAGGAAGACTCCTGATGGGAGTCCTCTTCTCCGACTCTGTCGGAGAAAGAGACCTAGGGTATGCCAAAATCCTAGGATTTTGGATCTATAAAAGGGTCTCCTTCACCCTCTATTCACCTCACCCTCAAAGCTGATCAATGCTAACAAAATTTGATGAAAACTTCTTGATTTTTTTGTTGAATACACACAGCAAGTCATCATCAATTCATCACCAAAAATTGAGGTAAGAGACATTAAATCTCTCTCTCTCTCCACCTTCTCTACACTTTTAGGTTGCTGATGCAGTGGGTTAGAACCAGCCAAGTGCCAAATTTGTGATAGAATGGACCTCCCTTGTTTGGCATGAGTCCCCTATTTTCTCTCTTATTCTTCCATCTACAGTGATCACCGAAGGTTGCTGAGGCTACTACCCTCCCTAAGTACTCTGGGGTCTCAAGACGAGGTTTTGGCCACTGACTAGTGAGCTGGCCCATGTTTTGGATTGAAATCCTCTATTTTGGTTATCTTCCTCTTGTTTTACTTCACCAACCACTGTTGGTCATTACCATGGTTGGGGTTGCTAGTATGGCTGTTGGTGGGCACCACCGTGGATCACCGGTCCCAAGTTCCTCCGCTTGGGAGCTTGAGAGGAAGAGAGGGAAGAAGGGGCAAATGTTCCCCTATTTGAGAAGAAGAAGGGAGAGAGTGTTGTTTTCTTCTCTCTCTCTCTTCTCTCTCTACCTTGTGTCTTTCCTTTTTATCTCTCAAATTTGATCCGGGAACTTGTGGAAGAGGGGTTCAAGAGACTTGATAGCAAACCCCTGATGAACTCTAGTAAAGGATTCTAGACAAATTATTTCTACCTTATGGATTTTATTTTTTATATTAAATTTGGTTCTGTAGGAAAATAATCCTCTGCACAGAAGGATATTGAGTAGGGTTCTTGACACCCTAGGTCATAGGTTCTGGTGTGGCACTATACCTATTGTGTTGAGTCAATCATCAATAGAGGTAAGAGTTCTTCAATATAATCATCTACATGATTATGAAAATTGCATATATGAATGTACCTACATGACTGTTGCATATTTCGTATATGCTAATATATGTATTATGCATTACTGAATTGATATCACATGGATTATGATTAATTGGTGCTTGATTATAGATATCGAGTTGAGTAAAGAAAATTATAATTTAACATAATCAATGAGGTAGGTAGCATCTGGATTATTCGGTCATGCAAGTAATGTGGTATGTATGCTGGATCAACCTCGACCTAGGATACAATATTGTATTTGGCCTGCAATGAGCTAGCAAATGACTATAGTTAGTCTAATGCCAAAATTAAATCATGAGCTAACTTTAACAAAATAGATGAGGCATGGACAGTATTTAGACTTATTTGCCATGCAAGAAATATTGTGTGTATACTAGGTCAGCCTTGGATTAGGGTGCAGCATTGTGTTGATCAAATATTAAAATATATAAATATCAAAGAGCAAAAACTTTTAAATTTTAAAAGTTATGATAGTTACATTATGATGCAAAATATTTTTCCACTAGCTTTAAAATTGTTAAAGCTAAAATAAGTTGTTGCTACGGTTGCTTAATTATCATCATTTTTTAAGATATTATATTCCAAAGTCCTAGTTCCATGAGAGCTTGATCAATTAGAATCTCGTGTTGCATTTACACTTTGCCATATAAAAAATAAATTTTTTTTCACATGTTTCATTATCATGATTCATCTATTATTTTACTTAATTAGCTGTGAAAGCTAAACTTGATAAATTAGTATATTATAGATGAATGTATTTTATTGAGAGATAATGTTGCTAAACTGTATAGTCGTAATTTACAATTCTTTAGTGTAAGCAATATCATAGTTATATTGATGTTTCCATAAACTTTTAATTTTTAAAGATATCTTTTGTTCTTAAAGATTATGTATGAAATAGAGCCCATCCCGAGGATCATGTATCACATATATCATATAATATTTATTATAAATATCTTGCATCATATGTGATGTATCATAGACCATATATTTTGCAAAATATATTTTTCTATGGTGAAAGAGCATAGGAGAGAGCCTAGTCAAGTAAAGTTCTACAGGATAACACACACCCATCGAAATGGTAGTTTTGTCAAAGAAAATCAAGAGATATATTTGTATATATTGATAATCATTTTATATAATGATTTGTAGTTTTATTTCTTCAAACAGTAATATATAACTTTCTTTTGTTATATATAGGAGTGGGTTAGATCCCTTATTATAGAGCATATAAGTGAGTCCTCACATCTATAAAGATCAATCACATTGAGGCCTAGGAGTTCATCATGGTCGAATAAGAAGTTACGAAATTGGAGTCATCCCACTCAGTTATTTATAGTGGGCAGATATACTCAAGATGCTAGTAAGAGTGGTAGCAATGCAAATGTTCACAAGTTCGAGGCATAAATGGAGGCAATGAGACAGAGTTATAATACAGATACAATTTTTGAGGACTTAATTAAATTGAGTTTTGTTGCGAACATTTGTAGATACTAGGATAAATACTATCTTACATGAATATTTCTGCATAGACTTAATAATTTAGAATACGTTATGATTTTCGCATTCTTAACTGCTAAAGTTTCTATATTTTTCTTTTAGGTTCCCAATAATTCCAATAGTCATATAAATGACGACGATTATGCTGCCATAGACTATTGATAGCTCAATGGCTTTCTTTTCTTTAGTTTTATATATGTATATATTTTTTTATTTTTTGACTTATTTTATTTATAATGAACATAAAGGAGAATATAATCATATATATATATATATATTATATTATTATTATTGTTATAAGTTTTTATTCATGTGTTTGGTTTATCTTCAAATCTTGTGTAGGTTTATGTGTTGTTAAATTTGTACAGATTTTTACTAAATAGATTTTTTTTAAAATTTAGAAAATAATGATGCTATAAAGCTTTGTAAATTTTAAACTAATCAAGAAAAGCATCGTTATTTACCACTTGACAATACTTTTCGTAGCATTATCAGGTGGCGACGCTATAAAACGCCACCACTCATCTTTACGGTGCTTTTGGGAAGTGTCGAAAAATATCTTTCCATACTCCCATTTTTTATGTTTTTTTGAGCGTCATGACTTATTTATATGATATTTATAAGCATTGACAAGCGACTTAATTATTAGTGTAAACAAAGATCCAATTCACTGTTATGACACCATTTTCTTTTTATTCTTTCTTCAATATTTTCTTTTACCCTTTGCTCGTTAGCCTTTATGGGGTCTTTTGTGAAATAGGCTACCAAGGATTTGTTTGCAAGTTGCCAGAAAATATATAAAAGTATCATTCAGTGCCTTAAGGCTACTTCTGCCCAAAATTGAGTTTATCTCTGTCTACACTAGAAAATTCATTTAGTTTAAGAAACATGATGAAGATTCCCGGGACGGAAGAGAGACGTGGTTAATGTGGCCATTGGATCTAGATGTAAATTGGCGTCCTGATGCAAAGTAACGCTTCCCTAAAAGGTGTTCCATACTCCAAACCCCTCAAATTTCGATTGATAAGTTTCCTCCATGATAAACTTGTATGGCACTAAGAATAGATTCCACATTTTGCTAACCAACGGATTCATGGTTGCAGATCACAGAAATCCTATTACAACCGTCCAATAACATTCTACAAAAAAAACATAAGACTTCATCCAAAAACCTTGAAAAGATCATTATTTTCTAGTTATTGGAAAACACATAAGCTTTTTATATGTGAAGAAAATAAATAAGATTTACTAGATATCAAATTATCATGAGTTATTAGAACATCTATATCTATATCTATACTATATATGAAAGGGGAACCCTAGGCTCTCCCAGCACGACGCACGAGAAGATTTTTTTGCAGTCATCCAAGAATGATCGTGTCATCGTATGCTTTGAATTGACATCACGTTTTTTAGGGGGAGGAGAAGTAAGTCACCTTTGTTGGTGTTGATCGAAGCTAAGTGTTGGATGCCCGTAGGAGATAGAAGGCACCAAGAAAGAAGAGAAAAAATCATGTCAGTTTGGAAGAGATGGCATAGGAAGCCACTTAATTAAGAAAGAATATTTGGCAAGTAAAATCATTTGGGCACATCCTTAAGTACATGTGGAAGGATTTTGGAATTAGATTACTCAATATACGAGCTGTCTTTTCTATGCTCTTCCATTGGGCCAGTATATATACGTGCAAGAGGACATCGAGGGAGGAAGAAAACTGAAAATTAGAAAGAAAGGTAAGGAAAGAGTGCATTCTTCATTCATTTTGAGCTCTGCTCTTCTGCTTTTAATTTTTTTAAATATTATTTCTTTGCTATTTTATTAGGTTGCTAGAAAGAAAATCGACAGAACACAGTCAGGTCAGTTTTGCAGTAATCCTATTTTTTTTTGATTTTTATTTATCATTTATTGTAAACTTTTATTGTCCCTATAAATTTGGTAAGCATAGAATTCAATAGCTTTTTGGATTTTTTTACTAGCATCATATGAGGAACTTCATTTGGTTCCTCATTAGCAAAGTAGGAGGTTGCTACTTTTCTTTGGGCAGCCTTCCATTCATTAATTTTCAATATTATTTGGAGAGGGAGGATGGCCAAAAAAAATAAAAAAGAGAGCATGGTTGCTGGTGCAATGCACTAGCCTTCCAGCATCAAAGAAAAAATAAAAAGAGGAGCAAGGTTATTGCTGCAGTGCGGTAGTCTTTCAATGCTCACGAAAAGGGAAGCACAACAGGAAGGAAAGGCATTCGGCCAAGGAAAAAGAAAAAATGTCAGTTAACGGGTTCGTTAACAGATCATCCATCAAGTTTCGATTTTGAGTTACCGGATGTGGGTTATGGATTGCGGATTATCGGATAGAGTTAAGCAGATTCGGATTGCATGTTTTGTCGAGCAAAATTTTTTTGAGGAATATATAGGTTATCGAGTAATGGAGGCAGGTTATCGGCCCGACGAGTGTGGCAGTCGGTTAGTTGGGTTGGGTTAATTTTGGTTTAAGCTAGAATTGGTGTCACGGTTAGGGTTTAGAATTGGATTTAAGTTAGGGGTTGTATTAGGATTTATTTATGTTTAGGGTTACGATTAGAATATGGTTAAGGTTTAACATTTAGGGTTAGGGTTAGGGTTTCACGGGTGGTGGTGGCTTAGGGGGGAGGTTAGGGTTAGGGTTTCACAGGTGGTGGCGGCGGAGGAGGTAAGATGGAACGGAGAGAAAAAGCCCACGAATAAGTTGGAATAGAGAATAGAGGAAACTCAGGGAAGAAAAAAAAATTTTATGGCTGCAATTGGATTCCACAAGTGGTGGTAGCAGAGAAAGGAAGGTTAGGCTTGGTTTCATAGGTACTAGTGGTGGAAGAGGAAAGGAAGGAGATAAGACGGACGAGAGAAGAAAAGCCGATGGGTAACTTGGAAAAGAGAAAATCCAAAAAAAATTAAAGAATATAAAAATAATTAATTAAAAAAAGATAGAGGAAGATGGATGGGCGGTGAAAGGTACCGGTATGCTGATGATCTTGCTGTCGGAGTGCCTTTTCGGTCGGAACCTTGCTTCACACCGCCTTTCCTTACCCCGTCTTCCTCCTCCTAATCAATCTGATCAACTCATACCGCCACAACTCGCACAAAATCCATTTTCTTGACATGAAACCCCAACAAGAACCCAAGAAACCCCTTCGGTGTTATCCTTCCCCACAAATCCCTGCAAAGAAAAAGAAAAAAAAAATAAAAAATAAAATAAAAAAGGGAAAAAAAGGAAAGAAAAAATATATATTAATCTATGTGAGAAAGATGTTATCTTTCCATTTTTTCTGTCTTTCATTTTTTTTTTCTTTGATTTTTTCTTTGTTTTCTTCAATTTTCCTTTAATTTTTCTGTCCCAAGCAGCGTGAATTGGGTGGGAGGCTTGGAGCAGCCAAATAGGGAAGCTTAGAGGTTGGCTTGGGTTTTGTGTTGGGTATTTATATAGAAGACTCTATGGTTTTAATCGGATGGGAGGCATGGAGCAACTGAATAGTAAGAGGATGGCTTGGGTTTTGTATTGGTTATTTATATAGAAGAGTCCAAAAGTTTTTAGGGGTTTCAAACCACAATCCAATCCAGGACATCTGCAACTCTATTTGCAATGGCAAGCGATAAGGATCATTTCTAAGGAGACATTTAATCAAGTCCAGTACCATACCAACAAATATCTGAGGCATAGTGAAATAGTGAGGGACTAGCAAGTGAATTTTGTATTTAGAGATCCTCTAGCTCATGGTTGAACTACATAATCCAATTCCTCGGCCCAATGGAAAAATAATGATAAATTTTAATTAAAAAAAAGGTATAATTTAAATAATAACAAAAAATCTTATTGTACAAGCCTCCTTAGTTCTTAAATCTAAATTTAAAATTGCAAATGAATAAAAACTAGCCTTAAATTGTTCTTCTCTTATGTATTTATATTTTTAAGAAATAATATTTTCATAAAAAGCAAGTAATAAGAATCATCCAAATAAAATAGTTATTGGGTCATTTTAAATTTAGAGTTCAAATTTTCCCATCCTCTGGATCCCAAATCTAAATATATGTTAATTTTAAATTTTAAATTTATCTAAAATTATATAACATATTGCTAAATGGATCTTATTTAGATTGAGAATGAATTAGATATCCAAAAAAATCTATTTGACTGTCGTACCTAAATCCATTATAATAGGATTGATCTATTTCACTTTCAAACTCATATATTATATTTTAATATATATATATATTATTTTTTATTAAATTTTAATAATTTATGTTCAAATATATGAAATATTTGAGTTTATTACATATAGATGAAAAATATTGAAAAATTAAAAAAAATAAAATTGATTGTATTAATTGGATGTCATTATTTTATCAAAAAAATATTTTTAAAATTTTAAAAATTGAGCATATTGAAATTTTATACGATCTGTTTGTCTAGAAAAAAAAAAAATATGAAGATGGTCTCACATAATTTTTATAAATAAATTACTTAATTTTATCCATTTGAATTTAAAAAAATAGTGTAACTATACTTTTTGCCCTGATCGGTGCGCTTCCTTGTTAGGATAAATGAAAGTATATTGAGAGCGCTGCTTTTTCTCTGGACTCCAATAGCGAGAACTTCGTTTACCCCACCGCACCTCCTGCCCGCAAGGTGAGGTCCTGAAGCAAAGGCAACCCCGGTCACCGCCACACTTCCAGATGCTAAACTTTTCATCCAAGAAACACCTGCACCTTTGGCAGGAATTTCCAATAGATGCTTTACTTGTAAACCATAAGGATCCATCCACCAATAGCCTCTCGACAGCCTCGGTTGCAGATGTGCAAACCCATATTGTTTCTATGCGGACAGAAGCCCTATAAGTACTAGGGCCCATCGCCCTCCCGATGTCAGAAGGAGAATTCTTACGGATTGTCGCAACCGAGCCGAGATCGCAAATCGCAACTCCTCATTCTTTCCGGTGGCCCCGATTTCCCCTTTTCCAAGAAAGAGCTCATCTGTTCTCTTTTTTTGCCTTGATCCCAGTTCTTGATTACGGGCTTTTTTTTTTTTTTTTTTTTTTTGGATGTTCTTGATTTTGGAATTGATGAGGATTTGGATGATTACTTGAGATGCTGGCTGGGAATTAGAAAGCCCATCGGCGGATTCCCTTCTCCCGAAGGACGGATAGATAGCGGACGGGGGTTTTCTTGATGGCTTCGCACCGTCTTTGCTACTTTTAGCAGGTATTTGCTCACTGTCGCAAATCATCTTTTGTTGAATCTTTAGCAATTTTTTTTTTTCCCGACCCGCAACAAGATTTCGAAATTTGAGAAGATGTGATTAGTTCTTTTAATGTTTAAAGGATGGTTTCCCTGGGGAGAACATTAAAACGATCACACCATCCAGCTGCAGCCGGTGTTGTGCTGCAGCCGGTGTTGTGTTAATGGCGTTCGTATTGTCCTGGCTTGATGTATGTACATACGAAAATAATTTCCAAATGGTATCGTGAAGAATCTTTCCCTAAACAACTTTCTGTATTTTTTTTTTTTTCTTCTTCTCATGCTTTTTACTTAATCAAGATTCCTTCAAAATGGAACTGATTGGATCAAAAATTTTATAAAATTCATGAGTTGAAAGATACAACTAGTAAAATCAGATTGGACTAAATCTGTATAAGTCTAGTTCAATGTATTTTTGCTGGTTATATCGGTTATCTCGAAAAAATGTTGAGTCCAATCATCTAAACAAATCTTTAATATTATAATTAAATAACAAACGACAATGAATGAAATAAGATATTGTCTTTGGGTATTGACTACCGGTTGAGCTCATCGATAGCTTCTTAACAGGACGAATTGTACTGTTGTTTGGGTGGACCTGGCTCGACCAAATGGGTGAATTTGTGGAGGTTTCACTGTATTTCTCCCTTAAAATAATATAAGAGAGACGCTGAGAATTCAAACGGATAGCAGCATTAGTACGCCATGTACTGGTGCAAATTCACATTCATATTTTGGCCACTTTAAGCTTTTAGACGTTCCCAAGACCCAACTGGAGAAATGAGATTTGAATAAAATAATCATATAGTTATATTTAAATTTATTTTATTCGATGAACATGAATTTGCACATGAATCAAACGTTAAGTAAACCTTTGCTTTACCTGTGTGATACGTTGGATGCAGTTTTTTCTCCAATTTTTAATATATATAAAATAGATAAATAAAATTAAATAATTAAAAAAAAAACTGTATCTCATGGATCGATCAAGTTATATGGTGGTTTATATGCAATCTTGGTTATATAAGAAATAGTTATACCTGTCCGTTATAATGGAAAACAACAAAAACTTACCATAAAAATAATGATCGTTATTTATTTATGTCCATATTCGCAAAACAAAATATTGATTGTTTTGTTGGCACGTTGTCTTCATGTATATTATATGTTAAATAGTTGAACATGAAAAATCATCATATAATTCTATCTTTCTTTTTAAAAAAGAAAAATGTGTCATATAATGGCTCTTATTCTCATATTTGATGTTATGTAGTAGATTGAAGCCAGCAAGTGCCTGATTCAAGTACTTGATGATAGGAATTTTCATTGCAAGCCACGAATCTAAGAGATCTCTATAAGAGCGGAAAACAAAAGTGAGTCCAAGCAAAATTGAAGCAAGAGAAGCCAACCAAGATATAATTGTGAAGATGGATCCGGCATGGAGGAAATCAAATAGCATATGCTAGACCATCTCTTCATGAAAGCTCTAAAAGAGAGCATCCACCGGTACCTAAAAAGGATGGATCACATAGAAGTGGAAGCTCGAAGCTACTATTCTGAAATGATTGACATGGACAGTCATAAATTTGCGAAGATGCTGTTGTTCAATGGCTATTTTATTATTCAACTATAGTCAAGAAACTCAGCAATCCATTGAAGCATTGGCATGAAATCCATAATATGGAGCAGGAGCAAATCTTGAAGGAGATGACTTCAAGCTAATTATTGTTGTTCAATGGATCTTTGAGCTCCTTGGCCATTAGACTATGATGGATAAATAGTTGGATAATAAAATAGCCATCGAGCAGTAGCATCTTTGCAAATTTGTAGCTATTTATGTCAATCACTTCAGAATAGTAGCTTCAGGCTTTCGCCTCATCTTTTTTAGGTACTAGTGGATGATATCTTTAAGAGCTTTCAAGAGGAGGTGGTCTAATATCAATCAACTGATTTCTTCCATGGCCTGAAGGCCATGGCTATCATGATCTTGAGGAGCAAAGGAGACCAGCTTTGGGTCTAAGATTTAGGGGACAATATTGGCAACGGGTAGAAGGTATAAGTACTTGGGCATTTGCTCTAGGATATTTTCAAGAGAGTTTTAAGCTATTTTATATGTTGGTCAAAAGAAAATGAAATGTAACAACTACACGAGTACAAGAATGGGTTCAAGGATCTGAATATTTGGACTCTTCTCTCTTACATACTGCTTATAGAAATAAAAATGATCTTGAAGAAAACCGGACTAGAGTGCATGACCATGTATTATTGACTAGCTTCCTTTCTCTTGTTCTTTTATGGGACGCTTGGAACATAGAAGGAATTCTAATTGATGAGAGAGGATATATTATGGACCAATCTTGATATGTAGCCAATTAAAATTTTGAATCTTGATTTTCTACCTAGACAAATCGATAATTTTTAATTTTAAAATTTAATATTTTTTGAGAATCTAGGTGGAAGTAAGGAACTTCCCCCGAGAAGTGTATTTTAAAATTTAATATTGATTTGCATCAAATTCACTTTCTAGGTTATATTGGGATTTATTCAGTATTTTTTGATATATTAGCCACATCCCTTTACATAACATTGAGCAAGAAATATTTCCATTATCCAATAACATAGAATACCTTTTTTTTTTTTTTGTTCTTTTTTAAATATTTTCTTCTACCCCTGCATTATGGAGTATTTAGCTTGTTGGCCTTTATGGGGTCTTTTGTGAAATAGGCTACCAAGGATTTGTTTGCTAATTGCCAGAACGTATATAAAATTATCATTGAGTACTTAGTGCTAGTTTGGGCCAAAATTGAGTTTTTCTCCATCTAGGCTAGAACCATGGTTTATAGAAGAAACTTCATTTACCTGGCATTGATGTTAAAGTAATGCGATGAAGATTCCTGGTGGGGAGAAGGGTCCTACAACTAAATTGGCCCCTGAATCGAACATTCTTCAATGGGGTTTGGGGCCTCATGGTCATGCCCGGAGAAGATAGCTACACCGGATCATCCCTCTCCAAATCTTATTTTGCTTGCTTACCCAAATAAAAAAAAAAAGCAACATGATGAAGATTCCTGGCACGAAACAGGAACATCGTTCATGTGGCCATTGGATCTGGATTGACATCCCACAATGTGAATTTGCATCCTGATGCAAAATAACACTTCCCTAAAAGATGTCAGCTAGTCCAAACCCTTCAAAATTTGATTGATAAGTCCAAAGAATGGATTCCAAATTTTGGTAGCTAACGGATTCTTAGTTGCAGAACATGAAAATCCTGTTGCACCTATTCTAGAAGGGCTTTTTTATTATTTTTTTTGGTATATAAAGGGGAGGGTCATAAGCCCCAAAAAATAAAGAACAAGAGAATAACTACAAACAAAGAAAAAAACTCCAACACCATCAGCCAATACCAGAGTTTTTATTTATGCTGGAATGGACGTAGCAAAATAGGAGACCATTGTTTGAGGGAATCTAGCTAAGTTGTCCGTGGGCTAATTCGCTTCTCGAAAAGTATAAGACACCTTGAAGGAGTCTAAAGAAGCTGCATGTTGAACAATATTGTAAAAAAAATGATTTTGAATATAAACAATGGAGGATAGCAGAGAAAGCTTTTGTTGATATTGCTTTATTTATTTAATCATAGTGAAGGAATCTCCTTCTAACCATATATTCGTTTTAGTAACCTGTTGAGTATTAATGAACAAGACAGTCTAAGCAGCTATGAGTTCGGCTTGAGGAATAATTGCACTTTGAGTTTTAATAGTTCTAACTTCAAGAACAATGCCATAATGATCATGAATAATGTAATCCAACCCTTCTTCTCCTTCATATCATGAAGCATCAAAGTTAACCTCAACCAGATCATTTGGTGGGAGTACCTAATGAACCAATCTTGTGAAAGGGTGAGATGAGCTCATAGAGCTGCCAGTACCTTGGAAATGTGATCTATAGATTCGGCTAATTTCAATCAAACATGATAAAACTCTTCAGTAAGGCGATGAGCAGAGGTAAAAGTTTGTAGAATGTTCTAAGATTTTCGAATAAATGATTATTTTGAGTTCTAAATGGCCCAAATGATGTAACATATCAGCACCTTGTAAAGCTCTTTAATACTATGAATAGAACAAATTTCAATGAGGTCCTATAAAATTGTAAAGCTCCGTTAATTTTGAAACTTTAGCTTCAAAATAGCCCAAATTTCATAAGCATGAGAACAATGATATAAGTAATGCTAAATGTCTTTAATGCCCCCATGACATAAATCACAATTTGCATTTTGTTGGTTTAGAAGTCCCCATGAATACAAAAGGCTCTTACAAGACAAATGGGCCCAACATAATGTCCACCAAGAGAAAGTCTTGTACACTGCAAGCATGCGGTACAATAACAATGCACCATGCCTTCCCATTGGACCATATATTACCACTTTCTAATGTGCATTAAATATTATAATTTTATTTTTTTATTTAAAATTTTGAATGACGAAAATATCTTTATTCTGAAAAAATTATGACCTTTCATAGCCTATTATGACTCTTCGATATCATAAAAAAAGAACATTTTTGTCATTGAAAATTTCATAAATTTTTCAATGACAAAAATATCCTTCTTCCTTATGACATCCTATTTTTAGGATGTCATAACAAGCCATGAGATATCATAACAAGGTATTTTCATTATCGAAAATTTTAAACCAAAAAATGAAAATATAGACATTTAATGCGCATTGGAAAGCAGGGCTACATGATCTAATTGGCCGACTTAGAAACAAAATAGTTAAGAGAGGCTAATTTATTAGTTAGGCATTATACCTCTTTGATCATTTTCGATGGAGTCATTTTCAAGACCACTTTAATTTTCTCAGAATTAGCCTCGATGCCTCGGTGATAAATCATGAAGTCAAGAAACTTACCACCTGTGACTCCAAAAGCACACTTCATAAGGTTCAGTCTTATCTGATATCGGTGAAGAGTGCTGAAGGTCTCTCAGAGTTCTGCGACATGGTCTGAAGTTTTGCAGCTTTTGACTAACATGTCATCCACGTACTCCTCCATATTTCTACCGATCTTGAACAATTCTTGGTTAGTTATAAAGGCCATCTTCTCCTCATC
The DNA here is from genome assembly GCA_006176705.1 of Cocos nucifera. Classification (NCBI taxonomy): domain Eukaryota; kingdom Viridiplantae; phylum Streptophyta; class Magnoliopsida; order Arecales; family Arecaceae; genus Cocos; species Cocos nucifera. The sequence continues at coordinate 90,080 of QRFJ01000368.1, forward strand.
TTCAGGTGCCATCTGAATCTAGTTATAGCCAAAAAAGATATCCATGAAGTTGAGGAGCTCATGTCCAGAGGTGGCGTCAACCAATTGATCAATTCGGAAAAGCGGATAGTTGTCTTTTGGATAGAGTTTATTTAGGTCGGTGAAGTCGATATACATGTGCCATTTTTCATTCGTCTTTTTTACTAGCACGATGTTTGCTAGCCAATCGGGGTACATCGCCTCTCTGATAAAGTCGACTTGGAGCAGTTTGTTAAGCTCTTCGGCAATAGCCTTTTGGCGCTCCAGGGCAAAGCTCCGCTTCTTCTGCTTTATGGAATGGCAAGTTAAGTCCACCTTCAGATAATATGTCATAATCTCCGAGTCGATGTCGGACATGTCTGCGGCTGACCAGGCAAATAGATCTGCATTTGCCTGCAAAAGAGTAATTAGCTAGCTTTTGGTTACTTGGTCAAGATATGAGTCGATCTTCATGGTTTGATGAGGATTCTCCTCCCTCAAAGGAATCTCTATGAGTTCCTCGGATGGTTGAGCATACTCCTCAGTTAAGTCATCTCGAGTGTCGAGCCCTATCGAGAGCTCTGGCTGACTTTTTGGCCGATCTTCCACCTATAGTTTGGCTGCGAAGCATTATCGTACCACCATTTGGTCACCTTGAATTCTCTCCATCCCATTGAGTGTTAGGAATTGGACCGTCAAATGGTAGCCGAAAACCATGGTTTTCAATGTCCAAAGGCTGGATCATCCGAGGATTGCATTATAGGCTGATGGAAGCTTTACTACGAGAAAATCAACATGAAATATCATCCGTTGTGGTGAGGTGCCGACTATGATGGGCAATTTAATTATTCCCTCCAGAACTATTGAATTTTTGAAAAATTTTTGGATCGGTGTATTAAATTTGCTTAATCGATCAGGAGTAAATTCTATTTGAAAGATGACAGGAAAGTACAAAATATCCACTGAGCTTTCATTATCGATGAATATACGATGTACATTATAATTGGCTATGTTTAAAGTTACAATCACTACATCATTATATGGCTATTGTACACCTTTCGCATCTTGCTCTGTGAAAGTTATTATATCTTTGAGCCAGTCCCCAAGCCTCGATTTCTTCTATGCTGCCAACTCTGATGACCCCCAGTGATCATATGGATTTCACCTTGAAAGGGTTGCTCTTCTACCCCCATCGGTTCACCCACTTCTGGAGCTAGTACTGGTAAGGGGCGCTGAGGCTGATGAGGCAGTTGCTGAGCTCTTGGAGGAGACCGGCATGGGGGAGTTCTTCCCTGGATGAAGTGATCGAGTCTTACCTCACGAATAAGTCTTTCAATTGCATCTCGTAGAAGGCGACAATCCTCGATATTATGACCATGGTCATGATGATAGAAGCAGTATCTCGTAGGATCACGATGTTCAGGTTTCGTCGACATCTTCAGAGGTTGGAAGAGCTCGGAGTGGATTTGCATCAATACCTCTTTCCGAGAGGCATTCAAAGGTGTGTTGTGATAATGCCTTGGAAGAGAGCACCGTCGGTCCCTCCTCTAGGGACTTGGAGATCGGCGGTTCCTAGGAGGACCTCCTGCCCTCTGCTTCCGAGGTGGAGATCGGGAGCGTCGGCGATAAGCTTCCTACGCTTTGGGGAAGTGCTCCTTATTAGGTCCCACTGGGCAAAATTAGCAGGGACTTCGTCATCAAAAGATTCTTCTAGGCGGAAATATTTTGCCGCCTTTTCTAGCATTTTTGCATAGTCCCGATAGAAGGACTTTATTAACAACTTTTTTAAGTCGTTCTTTTGTAATCTGCCCATCAAGATGATCATCACGACCGACTGATCAAGATCATGGACTTCCAAAGTTGCCGCATTGAAGCAGCTAACATAGCTATGGATCGACTTTCCTTCTCTCTAGCGAATGGTGTTGAGGTAGTTGGACCGCTTTTATTGCACTCGACTGCTGAAAAAATGCGTAGCTAGGGACCGGCTCAGTTATTCAAAAGAGTGGATGGAGGTCGGCTTCAAACTCGAATACCACTACTGAGTTGTCCCTCTAAGGGTCGCGGGGAATGCCCGACAGAGGATGGCATCGGATGCTCCCTGAAAGAGCAGTGTTACTTTGAAGATCTCTACATGGTCGATGGGATCGGTGGTCCCATCGTAAGTTTCGAACTGGGATAGCTTGAAGTTTGGCAGGAGCAGCTCACTCAATATCTTCTTGTCGAAGGGAGGTTTACCGCTAAAACCATCATAAAGCTTGGAAGTAGAGGTTTTATTAATAGCCTCGATTTGGTTGTCGAGCTCTTGAAGCCTTTTCTCTAGGATTTGGTTCCGGACCATGTACGCCTCTGACTGCTAAGGAGAACGACAATCGAGGGTTGAATCGTGCCTAGATTGCGGGCTAATAGATCACTAGTGGGTCTGCTTCCTCCTCAGACTTTGAGGATATGTCCGAAGAGGGTCGGCTTGAGGTTGTAGGTTGAGGCTGGCAGCTAAGGTGATGCCATGGTAGGGGATGCAGTCGGGATCACCGAGGGAAGAGCAGGCTGCATCACCGAGGGTGGTGCAGAAACTGGGACAACTTGACTCGGCTGTGGTGCCACATAAGGGGGTGCAAGAGTATTTTGGACTGCTTAAAGAGCAGTCGTCAATGTATTAACCTGCTGGAGGAGTAGGTTGAATTGGTCCATCATCACGGAGATCGGTTGAGGATGTGGCAAAACTTCTACCGTTGAAGGCTGGGCAAGGTCGTTGTCTCTGAGGTCCGCCTGATGGGAGGTGGTGGCATCTGTGAGGTGCAAGGATACCTTTCTGGATGGTATGTTTGGATGCAAAGTAGACCCTTCCTCTACCTGTTGTTGCTGAAAATGGTTCGCTTCAAGAATGGAGCAGAGTGGTCGGTCTTACATGGGAATACTAGAGTGACCTGCAATATAAAGTCCAAGCCGGAGGATTTGACTTTGGCGAGGACCCTCTGACGTTCAAGTCAGCAAAGAATGAAAAAGCAACAATGGATTCTCTGAGAGGGATCTCTTGTTTACCTAGATCCTCGGGATTATGTAATATTTGTAGAAAAAGATCTCATGGTTATTATGCCATTCCGTTAATCATGTCATTCTGAGATCGTGGCCGTTTTTTAGGATAGGAAGGCTATTGTTGGCATGATTGGAATTCTCTATTTACCTTCACCATTTCTGACTTAGTGAAAAATAGCTTGATTATAGTTGTATCATAGCTGTGTCACCGTTTATCTCAAAATGAAATTATTGGATTCGACAAAGTACCTCGAATTGCTTTACAGGTCGGGAGAGAATGCATGAGGTACTTTGATCTCGGAACACTAATGTTCCGGTGTCAATCCGAGACAACCCAGATGCCGGATAGCTCGATCCGAGGTGTTCACATCACCACCGTAACATATCCTAAAGGTGAAGCGGAGAATCTTTCTCCAAACAACTTTATGTATTTTTTTTATCTCATGCTTTTTACTTAATCAAGATTCCTTCCAAACAAGATGGTGGACATAACAATTTAAAACTCATGATCCTATGAAATTCATAAGTTGGATCAATACAGATAGTAAAATCAGACTGGACTAAATCTATATAAGTCTAGTTCAGACTGAACTAAATACAAAGAAATAATTTCATGAAAGATGAGATCGGATTTTTGAAGATATTGTCTTTGAGTATTGACTACGGGTTGAGCTCATCGATAGCTTCTTAACAGGATGAATTGTACTGTTGCTTGGGTGGATCAGGCTCAACCAAATGGGTGAATTTGTGGAGGTTTCACTGTATTTCTCCCTTAAAATAATATAAGAGAGTCGGTGAGAAAGCAAACGGATAGCAGCATTAGTACGCTATGTACTAGTGCAAATCCACATACATATTTTGGTAACTTTAAGCTTTTAGACATTCCCAATACCCAACAGGAGCTTAAAGGAAATGAGATTTAAATAAAATAATCATATAATTATATTTAAATTTATTTTATTTGATGAACATGAATGTGCATATGAATCAAATATTAGGTAAAGCTTTTGCTTTACCCGTGTGATAGATTGGATGCAGTTTTTTCTCCAATTAATTTTAAAATACATATAATATAAATAAATAAATTAAATTAAATTAAAAAATGAGCAAGTTATATGGTGGTTTATATGCAATTAGGCTTGGCAATGGGTCAGATCAGGTGTAGATCTGGGTCGATCCGAATCCGACCCGATATTCCAGCATTTTGATCCGATTTCGACCCATAACCCGATGGGTCAACACTTTCTTTACCCCATACCCTACTCGATTGGGTATCGGGTTATCTGATTGGGTACTTGCCCCACTTAAATGAGATCTTCTAGATCACCATAGTCAACATAATAATATTATATTTTAACATCTATTATCATAATAAAACATCAAATTAGCATAGAAAATTATTATAAATTATATCTGTTGGTGCAGAATCTAGTTGACACCGGATCGAACTGAAGTCAAGAAAGACGAGATCGCCGCCGGAGACCTGCAAAATAAAGTCCCATCGGAAGTCGATGGTGGTGGCTCTGGTGGGATCCTCCGATGATTAAGTCAACTCTTCTGGCCAACAGAAATGGAGTGCTCAGAAAAGAGTTTGACAAAATTTCAGAAAGGAGAAGAGAGCTTAGAGAAAACGCATCTAGAGGGTCCCTTTTTATAGACGGAGCTTGGTTGATAGTGACGGCCATACCATCCGGTAACGAGCCACTCGGGGTCGCGTGGGGTTCAGTACGGAGAGGAAGGTATCGTCAGACTGATGGTGGCAACCATACCATCTGGTCGTGGGCCGTATGGAGCTTATTACGGAGGGAGAGATGCTGTCAGGCTGATAGTGGCATCCACACCGTCAAGATTTAACAGCCGTAGTTCGGAGAGAGCAAGCGTTGGTTGGTGAAGAACTTCGGTGTACATCCATTTCAGAGGAGTTCGGACTCCTAAGGAGGATAAGGCTGAAGAAGAAATTTAGAAGGAATTCAACTCTTAGAGAAATCAGACTGAAGAAAAGGTTAGAAAGAAGTTCAGTTTCTAGAGGAGCTAGACTGAGGGAGGAATCTCGAAGAAGTTCGGCTCCTGTAGAAACTTGACCGAAGAAAAAGTCCGAAAGGAGTTCGGCTCCCATAGGAGTCCGACTGAAGGACTGGTGTAGAGGTCCAAAAGAAGTTTGGCTCCTATAGACATCCGACTGAATGAGCGGTCTAGAAGAAGTTTGGCTCCCGTAGACATCCGTCCGAAGAAAATGTCTGGGAGAAGTTTGACTCCTGGGGAAGCCCAACCGAAGGAGAAGTCTAAGAGGAGTCCGGCTCCTGGAGACGTTCAGCGAGGAGTCTGACTCCTGAAGAAGTCCAACCGAAAGGAGAAGTCTGGGAGGAGTCTGGCTCCTGGAGAAGTCTGATCGAAGGAGATATTTGGAAGGAGTCCGGCTCCTGAAAAAGTCCAGCAAGAGGAGTCCGGCTCCTAGGGAAGCCCAGTCGAAGGAGAAGTCTGAGAAAAGTCTAGCTCTTGGAGATGTCCAGCGGGAGGAGTCCGACTCCCAGAGAAGTCCAGTCAAAGGAGAAGTCTGGAAGGAGTCCGGCTCCTGGAGACGTCCAGCAGGAGGAGTCCGGCTCCTGGAGAAGTTCGACTGAAGGAGACGTCTGGAAGGAGTCTAGCTCCGGAGGAAGCCTAGCGGAAGGAGTCCGGCTCCTAGAGAAGCCCAGCCGAAGGAGAAGTCTGGGAGGAGTCTGACTCCTGGAGACATCCAATGGGAGGAGTTCGATTCTTGGGGAGTTCGGTAGGAATTCGACCGTTGGAAAAATTCAACTAGGGCTTGATCGCTGAGGAGTTCGACCGGCTAAAGGGGTTCGGCTGGGGCTCGATCGCTGAGAAGTTCGATCGGCTGAAAAAGTTCGGCTAAGATTTGACCGCTGAAGCTCTTCCATGATTATCAGTTGCATTGGATCAAACATCAGGCTGGACTTCGATGGAAGCGGGGTTTATCTCCAACAATAGTTCCCTCACTCTCGAGTTCGAAACTTGAAGGAAGGGAGTACAAAAAAGATAACTGCTGAAGTTCTTTTTTGGGCTCTACACCCATTGAGGTTAAAGCTCGATGAAGATCTCGTCTCCTGTTGACGTTGCAATCGAAGCAAGGAGGAGATCTTGTCCTCAGCAGAGGTTGACATCGTAGTTGAAGCTCGGGGGAGATCTTGTCTCCAGCTAAGGTTGAAGGAGATCTCATCTCCTACTGACGTAGAAACTCAAGAGAGATCTTATCTTTAGCCGAGGTTGAAGGAGATCTTATCTCCTATTGACGTAAAATTTCGAAAGAGATCCTATCTCAAGCCAAGGTTGAAGGAGATCTTATCTTCTATTGACGTAGATTTCGAAGCTCGGGAGAAATCTTATCTCTAGCCGAGGTTGAAGGAGATCTTATCTTCTGTTGATGTAGACTTTGAAGCTCGAAAAGATCTTATCTCTAGCCGAGGTTGAAGGAGATCTTATCTTCTGTTGATGTAGACTTTGAAGCTCGGAAGAGATCTTATCTCTAGTCGAGGTTGAAGGAGATCTCATCTTCTATTGACGTAGACTTTGAAGCTCGGAAGAGATCTTATCTCTAGTCGAGGTTGAAGTCTAGCCAAGGTTTAAGGAGATCTTATCTTCTATTGACATAGACTTTGAAGCTCCGGAGAAATCTTATCTCTAGCCGACGTTGAAGATCTTATCTCCTGTTGACATAGACTTCGAAGCTCGGAAGAAATTTTATCTCTAGCCGAGGTTGAAGAAGATCTTATCTTCTGTTGACGTAGACTTTGAAGCTCGAAAGAGATCTTACCTTTAGCCGAGGTTGAAGAAGATCTTATCTCCTATTGACGTAAAAGCTCGAGAGAGATCTTATTTCTAGCCGAGGTTGAAGGAGATCTTATCTTCTGTTAATGTAGACTTTGAAGCTCGGAAGAGATCTTATCTCTAGTCGAGGTTGAAGGAGATCTTATCTCCTGTTGTCGTAGAAGCTTGGGAGACGTAGAAGCTCGAAAGAGATCTTATCTCTAACCGAGATTGAAGGAGATCTTATCTTCTGTTGACGTAGACTTTGAAGCTCGGAAGAGATCTTATCTCTAGTCGAGGTTGAAGAAGATCTTATCTCCTATTGACGTAGAAGCTCGATAGAGATCTTATCTCTAGCCGAGGTTGAAGGAGATCTTATCTCCTATTGACGTAGACTTTGAAGCTAGGGAGAGATCTTATCTCTAGCCGAGGTTAAAGAAGATCTTATCTCCTGTTGATATAGAAGCTCGAGAGAGATCTTATCTTTAGTCGAGGTTAAAGAAGATCTTATCTCCTATCGACATAAACTTCGAAGCTCGGAAGAGATTTTATCTCTAGCCAAGGTTAAAGAAGATCTTATCTCCTATTGATGTAGACTTCGAAGCTCGGAAGAGATCTTATCTCTAGTCGATGTTGAAGGAGATCTTATCTCCTGTTGACGTAGAAGCTCGGGAGAGATCTTATCTCTAGTCGAGGTTGAAGGAGATCTTATCTCCTATTGACGTAGACTTTGAAGCTCGAAAGAGATCTTATCTCTAACCGAGATTGAAGGAGATCTTATCTCCTGTTGACATAGAAGCTCGAGAGATCTTATCTCTAGCCGAGATTGAAGGAGTTCTTATCTTCAGCTGACATAGACTTTGAAGCTCGGGAGAGATCTTATCTCTAGCCGAGGTTGAAGGAGATCTTATCTCCTGTTGACGTACAGCTTGGAACAGATCTTATCTCTAGCCGAGGTTGAAGGAGATCTTATCTCCTATTGACATAGACTTTGAAGCTCGAAAGAGATCTTATCTCTAGTCGAGGTTGAAGGAGATCTTATCTCCTATTGACGTAGATTTTGAAGCTCGGAAGAGATCTTATCTCTAGCAAAGTTTGAAGGAGATCTTATCTTTTGTTGATGTAGACTTTGAAGCTTAGGAGAGATCTTATCTCTAGTCGAGGTTGAAGGACTTTGACTTGCTCATGTTAGGGCGAGGTTCTTCTCCTATTCCTAACACGGCCACTATTGATTGCTTCTTCCCTATCATTACATAGTTTTTACACCAAGAAACAATAATATTGAAATGGAGAAATTTTATTGAAGTGAAATTACTGGCAGCACATTCTCAGATTTTCTATGTTTCAGGGTTGTAGGAGCATTGTTCCTCCGAGTTTCTTCAGATGATAAGTTTTGGGCCGGATGATCTCCTCTATTTCATGCTGGTCTTCTCAATTTGGAGCAAGCTTCTCTTGACTTTGAGGCTGAGAGATGATGGCTCGTCGAAGTACCAAGCCCCTCCCAAAGATAGTGTTGATGATGTCGGAAGGTGGCCGACCTTCTTGTCGTTCCTCTGTCATTGGTGGTTCTGAATATGGTAGCGCCCTTGGCTGATTTTTTTCTGCTTCAGGTTGGCGTCTGAGGAATCGATCCAGCTGGCTCCTTCTGATGAGCTCTTCGATTTCGTCTCAAAGTTGAATGCATTCTTCAATATCGTGGCCGTGGTCACGATGGTAGAGGCAGTATTTGCTTCGATTGCGCTTGTTTGTGGAAGATCATAATTCTTCTGATCTTGGTAGTTGATTCTTAATTTCCATCAGAACTTGAGTTTTAGGAGCGTTAAGGAGGGCATACTTATGGAATCTTCTAGAGGGTGGATTTCTTTGTGCCCTTCTATCGAAACTTTCTAGATGATGAGCTCGAGGAGTTCGGGCTTGCTTGCGCTCAGGGGAAGTCCGTGAGCGCGACTGAACTTCACTCGGTCCTTCATCGATGGTGGAGCTATTAGACTCATCCGTCCGTCACTCTCCTATAGCTTTTTCATCCTTCAACTTGAAGGCTTCTTCTGCATGGGCATATCTCTTGGTTCGAGCTAGCAGATCGGCAAAGTTTCTGGGATACTTCTTCTCCAGGAAGAACAGTAAATTATTCTTCTGAAGGCTGCCCTTGAGTATGGCTATGGCAACAGACTGATCTAAATTTTGGACCTCCAAAGCAGCAGTGTTAAATTGGATGACATAAGTTCAGATAGATTCTCCCTCCTTCTGCTTGACATTCATCAGGGAATCCAAACCTTGGTGCGGACGTCGGCTGCTGACGAAGTGAGCCGCAAACTGATGGCTCATTTGGTCAAAAGAGAAGATCGTACATGGCTCCAATGTCGAGTACTAGTTTCTTGCCGCTCCCTTTAAGGTAGATGGAAAAGCTCAACATAATATGGAGTCTGGTGCGCCATGGAGTAGCATCATGATCCGGAAGGCCTCCAGATGATCGATTGGATCAGAGGTTCCATCGTAGCTTTCAAATTGAGGAAGCTTGAAGTTCGACGAAATGGGCTCTTACATAATTCGGAGAGAGAAAGGAGGATCGGTGCAGACGTCGTCATAGCGAACTGGGGTGACATGGTGGAGTTCTTCAATCCGTCGGTCTATCTTCTGCAGTTTGTGATTGAGCATATCATCTCGATCGTAGATCTTGGAGGACTTCCGACTACAGATGGAGAAGGTCTCCTCCAAAGAAGAACCATGATCCAAACATAGATTCTCTACTCTTTGTTTCCTCTTTCCAACGGCGATAGATATGCTAGCCCATGTACTCTTCCTTGGGATTAATTTTCGACATTCTGATGGCGAGTTTCCTGATGGAGTTGCCGTCGGAGGCTGCTGCATGGCTTGCACCATCTCGGTGAGGCCCTAAATTTACTGTATCAGCAGGTTAAACTGCTTTGGATCTACCATGCTCGTCGATGGAGGTGGAGGTTGAAGTGTCGATGATGGAGCAGGAATGGATGGATCTGGCTCAGATCTGATGGTAGAAGCAGTAGATCTTCGGATAGTCACCTTCTTTTGAGGCATTTCTCGAGATTGAGGAAGATTGTGGAGGTGAATCCTGGAGAAGAAGGTCGGCATGATCGATTGAGCACTCTTTTAAGAACAAAGATATCTTAGAGACAGAGTCCCTTCCTCCAGCGTCAATTCTGTTAGTGCAAAATTTGGTTGACGTCGGATCAAGCTGAAGTCAAAGAAGATGAGATCTCCATCGGGGACCTACAAAATAAAGTTTCATCCGGAGTCGGTGGTGGTGGCTCCGACGGGACCCTCTGACAATCAAGTCGATCTTCTAGCCAACAGAAATGGAGTGCTCAGAAAAGAGTTCGACAGAGTTTCGGAAAGAAGAAGAGAGCTTAGAGAAAACATATCTGGAGGGTTTCTTTTTATAGATGGAGCTTGGTTGATAGTGATGGTCATACCATCCGATAGCGGGCCACTCAGGGCCATGTGAGGTTCGGTACGAAGAGGAAGGTGTCGCCGACTGATAGTGACAATCATACTATCTGGTCATGGGCCGTGTGGGGCTTGTTATAGAGGAAGAGGTGCTGTCAGGCTGATAGTGGCAGCCATACCATCAAGATTTAACAGCCATAGTTCGAAGGGAGCAGGCGTTGGTTGGTGAAGAACTTCGGCGTACATACATTTCAGAGAAGTTCGGACTCCTAAGGGGGATACGACTGAAGGAGAAATTCAGAAGGAGTTTGACTCCTGAAGAAATTCGACTGAAGAAGAGGTCAGAAAGAAGTTTGGCTCTTGAAGGAGCTAGACTGAGGGAGAAATTCTGAAGAAGTTCGGCTCCTGTAGGAACTCGATCAAAGGAAGAGTCCGAAAGGAGTTTGGCTCCCGTAGGAGTCCGACTGAAGGATTGGTGGAGAGGTCCGGAAGGAGTTCGATTCCTGTAAACATTTAACTGAAGGAGGGGTTTGGAAGGAGTTCACCTCTCATAGACATCCGTCCGAAGGAGATGTCTGGGAGAAGTCTAGCTCCTGAGAAAGCCCAGCCGAAGAAAAAGTCTGGAAGGAGTCTGGCTCTTGGAAACGTCCAGCAGAAGGAGTTCGGCTCCTAGAGAAGTTCAATCGAAAAAGAAATCTGGAAGGAGTTCGACTCTTGGAGACGTCCAGCGGGAGGAGTCCGGCTCCTGGAGAAGTTCGACTGAAGAAGATGTCTGGGAGGAGTCCGGCTTTTGGGAAAGCCCAGCGAGAGGAGTCTGGCTCTCGAGGAAGCTCAGTCAAAGGAGAAGTCTGGGAGAAATCCGGCTCCTAGAGACGTCCAACGAAAGGAGTCCGGCTCCTGGAGAAGTCCAACCGAAGGAGAAGTCTGGGAGGAGTCCGGCTCCTAGAGACGTCCAGCGGGAGGAGTCCGACCGAAGGAGATGTCTGAGAGAAGTTCGACTCCTGAAAAGCCCAGTGGGAGGAGTCCGGCCCCTGGGGAAGTCTAGCCAAAGGAGAAGTCTGGGAGGAGTCTGGCTCCTGGAGACGTCCAGTGGGAGGAGTCCAACTCCTAAGGAGTTCGACAGAAATTTGGCCATTGGAGGAATTCAACTGGAGCTTGGCCGCTGAGGGGTTCGGCCAGCTGAAGGGGTTCGGCTGGGGCTTGGTCGCTGAGATGCTCGATCGGCTGAAAAAATTTGGCTAAGATTTGACCGCTGAAGCTCTTCCATGATTATCAGTTGTATTGGGCCAAGCATCAGGCTGGACTTCGACGGGAGCGAGGTTTATCCCCAACAATATCCGTTCAACAAAGTTAAACAACTAGACAACAGTGGCTTATAAAAAAAATGTAGAGTTAGGGTTCCGTGGTTCTCAAGTAGTATATATAGAAATAGGTATTTTGAAAAATAAGATATAATTAAAAGAATAAGATAAGAAAATAATATATATATATATATATATATATATATATATATATATATGTATGTATGTATGTATGTATGTATGTATGTATGTATAAGATCGGGTTGGGTTCGGGTCGGATAATGGGTCAGGGCTGCCTTTATGTGAACCTGATTTGGTCCAAAATATGAATTCATCGAATTTGGGTCGGGTCAGGTCAAAACCCAGTCAATACATTGACCATCCCGACCCATTAGGACCGGGTCGGGTTGGGATCCTTCTGGAACGGGTGTAATTGCCAAGTCTATATACAATCTTGGTTATATAAGAAATAGTTATACTTGTCACAATAGTTTTCTTAGCCATTATGGAAAACAACAAAAACTTACTATAAAAATAATGATAGTCTTTTTATTTGTGTCCGTATTTGCAAAACAAAATATTATTATTTTTTGTTGGCATGTTGTTTTCATGTATATTATATATTAAATAGTTGAACACGAAAAATCATCATATAATTCTATCTTTCTTTTTTTAAAAAAAAAAAGGAAAATTTGTCATATAATGGCTCTTATTCTCATATTTGATGCTATATAATAGATTGAAGACAGCAACTGCCTGTTTCAAGCACTTGATGGTAGGAATTTTCATCGCAAGCCACATATCTAACAGATCTCTACAAGAATAAGAGCAGAAAACAAAAGTGAGTCCAAGCAAAATTGAAGCACGAGAAGCCAGCCAAGATACAATTGTGAAGATGGATCAACCATGAGAGAGAAGTATTAAGCTATATAGAAATGCCCGGGCAATGCAAATGCTCAGCTAAGTTGAACATCTTTAGAGTCACCCTAGTCCTGCGATAAAGCAATCTGCATGCCTACAAGCCAAAGCTAGTCTCCATTAGTCCTTAGCATATTGGTAACCCTAAAATTCAGATTATGGCGGAAATCAAGTAGCATATACTAGGCCATCTCTTCTTGAAAGCTCCAAAAGAGCTCACCCACCGGTACCTAAAAAGGATGTATGACATAGAAGGGGAAGCTCGAAGCTACTATTCTGAAGTAATTGACATGGACAGTCATAAATTTGCGAAGATGCCGCTGCATGGCTATTTTATTATTCAACTATTTGTTCATTATAATTTGATGGCCAAGAAACTCAGCAATCCAAGCATTTGGCATGAAGTCTGTAATATGGAGTAGGAGCAAATCTTGAAGAAGACAAACTTCGAGCTAATTATTGTTCAATGGATCATTGAGCTCCTTGGCCATCAGACTATAATGGATAAATAGTTGGATGATAAAATAACCATGGAGTAGTAGCATCTTTGCAAATTTGTAGCTATCTAAGCAGTAGCTTTGGGCTTTCACCTCATCTTTTTTAGGTACTAGTGGATGATATCTTTTAGTGCTTTCAAGGGAAGGTAGTCTAATATCAACCACCTGATTTCTTCCATGGCCTGAAGGCTAGGGCTATTATGATCTTAGGGCCTATTTTTTTATGGATAAATATCATGGGAAAGTTGGTCTACTTTCTCATTGACCAACTTACCCATGTTTTCATATTTTTCAAGATGAAAAAATTACTTTTCTATAGATAGCATTTACTCATGAAATGGAGGAAAGTTTTATCCACTTAGAAGGTGGCTAAATTATTTTTTATGAGCTAGTAAAGTAGGCATTTAATTTTATATCTAAAACACCCCATCATCATTTTCAATATTTTCATCATTTAATGCTCAATAGCTTAGCCATCCATTTTCTTGAAATCTAAAAAGAATAAAGGATATTGTGAGAAATATGAATAAATTTTAACAACTTACTCAGGAAAGTAGTAATGTAAAAGAATATAGGTAATAGATTTCAGAGCAACTTACCCATGCATAAAAGAACATAAGTAAATTATTTTTCTATTTAGATAGTACCTAAGAAATATTTATCTAGAAAAATATAGTTTTTTAGGTAAATATTTTATCCGCAAAAAAATGGGAGACCAACTTTGGCTTGTAAGCATGCAATTTACTTTATCGCAAGATTGGGGGGACAATAGATTGGCGACGGATAGAGAAGTTACAAGTCCTTGAGCATTTGCTCTAGGATATTTTCAAGAGAATTTTAGGTTATTTTATATGTTGGTCAAAAGAAAATGAAATGTAACACAACTACATGAGTACAAGAATGAGTTTAAGGATCTGAATATTTGAACTCTTCTCTCTTGCATACCGCTTACAGAAATAAAAATGATCTTGAAGAAAACTAAACTTAGAGTGCATGACCATGTATTAGGGAATAGCTTTCTTGTTCGTTTTTGTGATAATTGGAACATAGAAGGAATTCTAATTGATGAAAGAGGATATATCATCGACCAATCTCGATATGTAGCCATTTAAATTTTGAATCTTGATTTGCTACCTAGACAAATTGATAATTTTAAAATTTAATATTGATTTGCATCAAATTCACTTTCTAGGTTATATTGGGATTTATTCGGTATTTTTTGATATATTAGCCATATCCCTTTACATCACATTGAGCAAGAAATATTTCCATTATCCAATAACATAGAATACCTTTTTTTTTTTGTTCTTTTTTAAATATTTTCTTCTACCCCCACATTATGGAGTATTTTGCTTGTTAGCCTTTATGGGGCCTTTTGTGAAATAGGCTACCAAACGTATATAAAATTATCATTAAGTACCTTAGTGCTAGTTTGGCCCAAAATTGAGTTTTTCTCTATCTAGGCTAGAACCATGGTTTATAAATTTGATTGATAAGCCTGCTCCATAAGAATGGATTCCAAATTTTGGTAACTAACGGATTCTTACTTGCAGAAGATGAAAATCCTATTACATCTATTGTAGAAGGGCTTTTTTTTTTTTTTGGTATATAAAGGGGAGGGTCATAAGCCCCCAAAAAAACAAAGAACAAGAGAATAACTACGAACAAAAAAAAGAAACTCCAGCAACCAGTACTAGAGTTTTTATTTATGTTGGAAGGGACATAGCAGAATAGGAGACCATTGATTGAGGGAATCTAGTTATGTTGTCTGCAGGCTAATTTTCTTCTCGAAAAGTATAAGACACCTTGAAGCAGTTTAAAGAAGCTGCATGTTGAACAATGTCTCATAGAAAAGGATTTTGAATATGAACAATGGAGGATAGCAGAGAAAACTTTTGTTGATATTGATTTATTTATTTAATCATGGTGAAGGAATCTCCTTGTAACCATATATTCATTTTACCAACCTGTTGAGCATTAATGAACAAGACAGTCCAAGCAGCTACGAGTTTGTCCTGAGGAATAATTGCAGTTTGAGTTTTAATGGTTCCAACTTGAAGAACAATGCCGTAATGATCATCAATAATGTAATCTAACCCTTCTTCTCCTTCATATCATGAAGCATCAAAATTATCCTTAGCTAGATCATTTGGTGGGGGTATCCAATGAACCAATCTTCGGAAAGGATGAGATGAGCTCATAGAGCTGTCAGTACCTTGGAAATGTTATCTATAGATTCGGCTAATTTCAATGAAATATGATAAAACTCTTCAGTAAGGCAATGAGCAGGGGTAAAAGTTTGTAGAATGTTCCAAGATTTTTGAATGGGTGATTATTTCTTGAGTTCCAGATCGCCCAAGCGATGTAACATATCAGCACCTTATAAAGCTCTTTAATACTATGAATAGAACAAATTTCAATGAGGTCCTATAAAATTGTAAAGCTCGGTGAATTTTTAAACTTTAGCTTCAAAATAGCCCAAATTTCATAAGCATGAGAACAATGATATAAGTAATGTTAAATGTCTTTAATGCCCCCATGACATAAATCACAATTGCATTTTGTTGGTTTAGAAGTCCCCATGAATACAAAAGGTTCTTACGAGGCAAATGGCCCAATATAATTTCCACCAAGAGAAAGTCTTTGCATGTGCACTGCATGCGGTGCAATAACAGTGCACCACGCCTTCCCATTGGGCTATAGCAGTGCTTTCTAATGTGCATTAAATGCCATAGTTCAATTTCGTTGTTTAAAACTTTGAATGACGAAAATATCTTTCTATTCTGAAAAAAATTATAACCTCCCATAGCCTATTATGACATCCTATGACCTGTTATAACTCTTCTGAAAATAGGATATCATAAAAGGTAAAGAACATTTTTGTCATTGAAAATTTCATAAATTTTTTAATGATAAAAATGTTCTTCTCCCTTATGACATCATATTTTCAGAAAGTCATAATATGACTTTAGGATGTCATAATAGGCCACAAAATGTCATAATATGCCACGAAAAGTCATAAATTTTTTAGAATAGAGAAATATTTTCATCATCAAAAATTTTAAATCAAAAAATAAAATTATAGATATTTAATGCATGTTGAAAAATAAGACTATATGGTCCAATCAAATGGCACGATGCATTTTTTGTTGAATTTATTATAATATTATACCGTACGTAGTGTACAAAGTATTTTTTGGAAGCCAAAAGGCCTTCCTCCTGAGTGCCATCTTCAGTTTCCAAATCCAAGTGTCACTTCATTCTGAGTAGAGCCTTGGATGATGTTATAAATATCTAACTCTATTTTTTGAGCCTTCTAAATTCCTCAGGCATAACTGTCATCATAATAATATTTGGGAAGAGGAAAAAGCATGACCTTTTGAAACCATCTCTGGTAAAAATATCTTTTCAAACAAATGTTGATTCCATGTATTGTCAGGATTAAGCAGTTTAGAAACTTTCCAATCTTCCATTTGGATACAACAATTAATGGGAATGGCACAACGGTTGATTGGAGTTTGCGTGGGTCATTCAAAAGGCTGATATGCTGGTCATTGCCAATCTGTCAACAAAAAGCATCTTATACCCATTTGGCAAGCGAGCATATTAAACTCCAAATAGGCAATGCACGCCTAGTTGGATTGGACTAGAGTGGACCAAATAGAGACTGATATGGAAATTATATTTGGATTGGACTAGAGTGGACCAAATAGAGACTTTGTGGATTACAAGTTGAGCAGCCACTTTTCCCATGACAGCTTTTCGACGAATCTTTGGTGATTGCAAATCCAACGCAGCATCCTTCTTTTCCATACAAACACAATTCCATGAGATAAGATGAAGTTTTCTCGTGCCAATCTCACGTCCCAAAAGAAAGGCTTTAAAACTTTTTTCAAGCTCATTAATAACTGATGTTGGAATAGGCACATAGACGGTAGGTTCATGTAACTTGAATTAAGAACAGATTGTAACAGCATGATTCTCCCAGCTTGTGATAAATGTTTCCATCTCCAACCTTCAACCTTCAGATTGTAACAGCATTTGAAGAATGCCATGTCTTGTTTGGGGGTTAACTTTCTGATTGAACTGAATTTGAGATTTAAGGATGTTAACCTTCTGACCTGATTGACTACAGTAGACCATAATTGCATTCTTTGAAACCATTGCATTTTTCTGATTTGCTTTGGCCACAAGAAGTAAATCATCAACAAACATAAGGTGCATTCTGCTTGGACCATCAGGTTTAGGTTTATATCCTTTTAAAGCTCCAAATACGTCTAATATTTGCAAGGATCTTGATAGCATGTCAGAGAAAAGTATGAACAAGAGAAGCTTCATATGATTTAAAAGAATAGCAACCAATTTATATAATGTTCCACATAAACTTATTCGCCGATAATCTTTCACCTCCACTGGGCTTTCTTTGTTTGGGAATTAAAACAATGTACGTAGCTTTCCAATCCCCAAGCATCAGGTAAGACTTAAACACCTCCTGAACTGCTGCTATAACATCCCTTCTAATACTATGCCAAAAGGTTTTAAAGAATGGTGGTTGAAATCCATTTGGCCCGAAAACTCTTTTCGGACTGTACTTATTCAAAACCTCTTCAATGTCCTTTTTGATACATCTTGAATGAGATGTTGATTCCGTTGATCTGTTACAGTTGTTGGATTGAAAGAAGCTCAATGGGTGAACAAGGTCCCTATGTACACCACTGGTTTTGAAAGAAATTTAAAATAGCTAACTCAATTTCTGGTTCATCCTCTGTCATAACTCCAGCAGGAATTAAGATTCTTCCTTCTCCGTATGATGGTGAATTGATGAAAGAAGGAAGTGTTAGAATCTCCTTTAACCATCTTACTCTTGATTTTTGACGCCAATGACTTCTTGGAGTCACAAAACCTTTTGATACTCAGTTATTTTCCGAGACAAAACAATCTACAACTGTATGTGGTTCCTCCAGTTTGAATATCTTCTTCCTAGAACTCTTTATTTGGTTTTCAAGACATTCAGCTTTAACAAAATGATTACCAACATATTATTTATTCCACCTTTAAAGTGCTAATCATATATTTTCGAGTACCCGCAGAGGAGACATCACCACTAAATTTCCAAGCTCTCCGAACAACTTCTGTAATCCCATCACATCACATGAAAATCTAAATTTCTCAAACATAAGAAGCATGTTTCATGACATTCTTTGCTGAATTAATTTGCAAGAGAAGCGGACAATGATCAAATCCAATTCTGGCTAAATGGGAGATATTCGATTTAGGAAAAATATCCATCTAATCAACGGTTGTCATAACACGATCAAGTCATTCCCACACTCTTACTCCTCATAATCTATTATTACACCAAGAAAACTCACTACCATAAAATCCCAATTCAACCAAGGCATTTGTTTGAAGAAATGTTCTAAAGTCCAAAACTTCCCTTGTTCCTTGAAATCTTTTACCACCTTTCTTCTCCTCCCCTGAACAAATAATATTGAAATCTCCTATAATCATTAACTGGCTGGCCATTTGTAATCCAATTATGAATCACTTCTCGGACCTCTCTCCTTTGCCTTGCACACGCACCAGCATATATTATTCCAAGTACACATGGTTTGAGTCCATTTTCAGTGACAAATCCAATAACAACTTGTTTATTGTTGTTGAAAAAAAATCAGTATAACTCAAATTCTTTTTCCATAGAACAATAATACCATCTAATAGCCCTTCAGATAGAATTGCAAACATTAGCCACAGATAAAAATCAATATAATACAAATTCTTTTTTCATAGAATAATAATACCACCAGATAGCCCTTCAGATAGAATTGCAAACAATTGCCACTGATAACCTACTCTTCTATGTCATTTATTAATGGAATCACCGGAAATGACTTGTGCACTGTAATAGGATGGATATGAGCATCTCTCATTCCATCCGTTTGGTTGAGAAAAATTCCATTCTCATTTTGATTACAAAAGAGAACAATTCCGATCACAATTCACAAATCAAAAGTGTCCTAACATTCTGCAATAAACCAAAGACTTCATCCAAAACCTTTAGAAAGATCATTATGTTTTAGTTATGGAAAACATAGAACCTTTTTACAATATGAAGAAATACATAAGATGACTGGATATCAATTATCACGAGTTATTAGTATATATAAATGAAAGTATACTGATTGTGCTGCTTTTCTCTAGACTTCACTTTTTGTTTACCCCAAGTCACCTCCTGCCCATAAGATAGAGTCCAGAAGCTAAGGCAATCCCGGTCACTGCCACACCTACCGACCCTAAGATTTTCATCCAAGGAGCACCTGCACCATTGGCAGGAACTTCCAAAAGATGCTTTACCTGCAACATACACGACAGAAGAATTAAGAGATATGAAGCATATGTGAGCAAACCCCTTCTATGATTACCCTCAGGTTATAATGGATAATCTTGCCCATTGCTGTAAGGCAGAATTTTGGCAGACCATACAAAAAAGTCTCTCATGAGTGCAATCTATATTTAGTGTCCATGCATAACATCTGTTATCATAGAATCAAATGTGGCCTAGTAGGAGAAGAGCAAGGGAAGAGTTTATTGGATGGTTGTTCTCCCTTCTCTTTTCCAAGAAACATGTTAGCCAGACTAATCGACCTAACATATAAATTAATGTCAAGAAAAACACCTAGCATGAGATATTACAGAAGAAGTGGATTTAGCGTTCTTTCTGTATGCTTTTAATCAGCCTTATTTAGCTGTTTTGAATGTCTTCTTTTTTATATTCTTTTACTTTATTTTTTTCCTAAGAAATAAATCAAATTTCCACCAACTTGTGCCAGAAGGATTAAGAGCATTAGATATTCTGGAATATGTCGGGTTCAGCATTATTTCTGTATCTGTTCTTTTTTTTTAAAAAAAAAAAACTGGGTTTGGTGTGCAGACAATGCCTAATGTAGCATGCACACAATCCCTAATAATGAAGTTACTGATTTATGATAGATGGCAACCAATCGTTGGCTATTCTTCACGTTTTGAAAAAAATCAACTGAACTGAAAAAGGCCAATTCTAGTTACTGATACAACCACCAAGAATGGAATCTCCAAATAGAAAATTAAAGTATAAAATATATCTTGTGCACTACACGATTAGCGCTACTTGGTGATAATATGTTTCCAGTAATAATCTTTAAGGACTATTAGTAATTTCATAATGCTTTCCAAAATATAAAACAATTCTTGAACTAAAAATACAGCTAACATGCATTATACTCAGAATGTGATCTCATTATAGCTTTCCCATATCTTGAGACAGTTCAACAACAAGAAAGCTCTCCAACTCAACCTACCTTTCATGAAAAGCTAGTCTCTTTGGTGACAACCATTCTAGGAATATTATGAATCAAATTCACATACAAATCAGCACAAATATACATTATGAAAATGGTTCTAACCTCAATAGGCTGCTTCCAGTGCTGCTTTATTCCTGACAAATGCCCTTTGCCAACGACTGCAACAACCGAAGAATGTTCTCTGGCAACCTTTAACAATGTAGATGACATATACCTGGATATGCAAATCTACAAAGGCTAAATACAATACAAAAGAGGAGAAGAAAAGAGGATCTGTATTTCTACATTAAGCTAACTCCAAAAATATAAAATGGATCATAACAAGCATAAATGTAAACGTAAGGTAGAGTCAGTTGTATTCAGCAGATCTTAGGTGTGTTATTGACAACGATGTAACTACTGCTGGCAATTTTATCCTCCACACTCTAGATTATCAATATCAAGAAAGTATTGCTACCATAAATTGCATTAGAGTGTATCTTTTGGGTGTGATTACATGACTGTATAAATTCAAAAGTAAAACAGAATTTAAGCTAAAATGTTGAGGGTGGGAGGTGTTGAACTTGGACTGAAAACACGAAGAAAGATATATCAATGCAACAAATTGTAGTGAGAAAGTCCAGTACGACACGTACAACTCAAGGTATTAGAATGGGCAAATGGCAGTTGGAAGAGGACCGGGGTGGGTCACTGTCTTCCAAGGCCAAAAAACATCACCTTGACCGGCCACTCCAAGGGTACGACTCTCACACACTTGCAAACCTTAGAAATCTATGGAATGGAAGGGAGGAGAGAGAGAATAGAAAATAGATGAGAACAATTTCCACAAGAAATTTCTCACTAATCAATAACTCATGTATCCATAGTCTGATTACGAGAGTAGTCCCAATAAGGATATTTATAAGTAGTACAAGAGGACTCTTTTCTTCAACTTTTCAATGTAGGATTCTAAGTCCTATTCCACCTCGAAGAATCCTAACTACTAACTTTCCTAATAACATCAAAAATTCTCGAAAAGAAAATTCACAAAAATCAAAACTTTCTAGAATTAACCAATGTCAAACTTTCCTAATAAGACAAAACCTAACTTAGGTTCCAAGCCCCATGTGTGCGGAACCTATGACCCATGTGCACAGGACCCACAACCCATGCACACCCTACACAGTCCCACAACTCGTGCAACCTAGTCTTATATCCAATTTTGGCTCAACCCCACCCATTTAGCGAGCCCTAGGCACTCCAACATCATATACTCCTCCATTTGGAGAAAACTCGTCATCAGACAATAGGTCAACTATGTTGAATGTTGTAGATACTCCATAGTCTCCAAGAAGTTCAATTTTATAGGCATTGTTATTGATGCACTTCAAAACCTTAAAAAGGCTGTTAAATGTTTTGTTACTTGGTGCTCCGGTGGCAGATCGCATTGCAAAGGGATCGAGCTTGGATAGCGAGCATAGGAAGCTGATATAATCCTCAAAGTCTAATGAGAAGATGAGGCTGGGGTCCGGTGCAGCTGAAGAATTGATAAAACCAATGCTGAGGTCAAACAAAGTGGAGAGACATAGAAAGTGCAACTCAAGGTCTTGTGACATGATAGACTGCCCACAGTTAATATGCTTTTTAGCACCGGTGGACATGGTAGAGGCAATCATGGACAGGATTCATGATGGGTGGGCTTACTTGATGAGTTGATGTATTGTAGTAACCACTCTTTCTGGCATGAGCCATGTTGTGCAGCACCTTCAAGTTAGGCTCATTCAAGACAAAGGACGAACCAACGAATTTTGAGATATGAAAGACCACTAGCTTGGAAGCACGTCATCCACTATATTTTTTGCACTATCTGAACAAATATTTTGAGCAAGGTTACACATTAAACTGGGGTCATCATTTGTACCATTTCTTTCTCACGAATCAGTAGTCAAGAGCTCTTTTATAGATTCTTCTTTGTTTTCTGTACTGATGGACTTTCATTGCCCATTTGGTTATCCCCACACGAGTCCATGGTGACATCTTCATTAATGTTCCAAATTGATCCAGTTGTTTGTCATAGAGAGGATGGCAAAGTACATCTTGAGTTTTGGATCCATGGATGCTGCAACATTGTCTGGGCATCTAGTCTCTGCACTGTATCCATTTTAAAACATTGACGGAGAGAGTCAGCAATGTCAGGTGATGGGCTAAATTGACAAGGAGAAGAAATTGGCGAATGTGCATGAGAAGGTGATTGTAAAGGAAAGCTTGTGTTGTTTAATGATTCTGCACTCCATGGAGGTAACTAGTACCGAGACTCCTATAGTTCTTCCTCATTAGTGATGAGTTTCTCCTGTTGTGATAATTGCAACGCATACGTTAGACAAATACTTTCCTCAATTATATCTTGTCTATAGGAAAGGGCCTTGGAAGCAGCATCAACTGATTCTATTTGAATTTCATCTTAAAGTAGATCCACAGAGGAAACAAACCATTCTGCATCATTTTGGTTATCATTTTCCAGCAAGACAGGATTGGAACAGCCATTGCAGACCTCAAAAAGAGGAGAAAAACCTGAAGAACTGAGGGGGCTTGTAGAAGTAGGGGTACCTGGTTGGAAGAGATCTAAGCAATCAAAGCCTGGTACTTATAAAAACTCATCCATAAGATCCATCTCCATAGCAGCATCTGGGAGCACTCTTTCTGGTAAGTTAGCCATCAGAAGAATGTTATCTTCCATCACTGAAAATTTCTTTTCAAGTCCATCACAGAAATCCAAATCCAGAACAACCTTTCCATGCGAATTGTGTTTAGTGTGGACGATGTTGTGGCATAACTAATCTTCTTTATTAATTCTCATGATCGTATTAAGGTTGTGGCAGACCACCAAGGCTTCATTTGATTGGCATGCACTTGCTCTTCCTAGCTTGGATCTTCCTTGTCCCGCTTGACTGGTTAATCTTCTTACTCCTCATCTGTGCATGATTCTTCCTCCACCAAAGAGATGAGCTTTCAATTTATGCAATCGACTACAATATGCCCAAACCATTGGCACTTGAAATGCTTATGAAAATTGGAGGCAACAATGTTGGAATGGCTAGGGTTGCTCAGGACGTCCTTGTCCTACTTCTGAGATGGTTAAAAAGCGCTAACTTTGGAGGATGCCATGTCTTTGAAATGGCTAGGGTTGCTGGAGACTCATGTGTACGGAACCCCGACCCATGCAGCGAGCCCATGCACTCTGAATGGGCCCACAACCCATGCAGTCCACTCTTACATCTAGTTTTGGCTCAAACATTCGTCTGGCAAGTGAATTCTAAGCACTTCGGCATCAAATGTTGTTACAATCCTACATCCTAAATCAAAATAGATGTCAAACATAGTATGCGCAAAACTTGCCCATACCTACTTAACTTCTTGCCATTTACTTCCAATATTTTCAAGTTCATGGCATGCGGAAAAATTCCAACTGATATCTTGGATTAGTTTAGCGCATAAGTTGATTTTGTTATATACCATAAATAGATAAAAGTA
This sequence comes from Cocos nucifera, assembly GCA_006176705.1. NCBI lineage: Eukaryota > Viridiplantae > Streptophyta > Magnoliopsida > Arecales > Arecaceae > Cocos > Cocos nucifera. Next base: position 113,900 of record QRFJ01000368.1, read on the forward strand.
TATTTTCAAGATTCAATAATTTTAAAGGACATTTGAATTGGCAATGGCACATATAAGCCACCATCAAGAGAAATATACAACTGTTCTCAACACCATCTAATCTAATTTTCAGATCAAGCCTTAGTAGGAGTAATCTTCTATTTACAATGGTGCACCAGCTTCCGAATCTCCTCCAACACTCATCTCACACATGCTTCCTTAGCATTTTCTCATTTATTTTTAGAAAAAAAATAACCCACTGTGTTTTGCATAAATTTGCAAATATCCTCTGCATGTCCAATTGATATAATATCAACCCTGCATTATTGGATTGTTGCAATGTTGCCCATCCTCCCAATTAGGATCAAGCTTGCCAATGGTGCTTCCTTGTTAGTTGATGTGGCTGTAATTGATGATGATTGGACATATCATCAAATCACCATTACGAACAAAACCCTCTAAAACTCTAACCTTAACCCCATCTCCTCTCCTAATCCTCCTCCCTAAGATGGCCGCACAGCCCCTGCTGGCAATACCTTTGACCAAGGATTCAGATCCCAATGGGACGTCCCAGGAGACACCGGGATGGTATACCATCCCATGTGTTGGTATAGGACCGTCCCGCTAGCATCCTAGCATCCCGATCGAGACGTTTTGAGACATCCCCTGTCCCAAGTGTCGGGATGGAGTAGGACGGCGGCGCATTCCGCTCCACGGGAAAATTAGGATGGCCCCACCCCACAGGATATAAAACCTTGCCTTTGACCACTACCGCTGCCCCCATCCCCCTTTCCTCGTCCCCATAGCTACTACTATCTATTTCCTCCTCTCCTCCTTCCACTTCCACTTCTTTCCCCTCTCCCTCTCTTTCCTCCTATTCTCACTCCCCCTCTCTCTACAAATCTCGGCCAATGGGAAACAAAAATTAAAAAGACAAGTGCTTCAATTCTGTGCCAATGAAAAAAGCTCCATCTCCCATACCAATGGCACCATCAATTCACCTCTCCCTTCCTCTTTAAATACACAAAGAAGTCATATAGACTCAATGGCACCAGTAGCATTTAACAAGTACAGAATGGATGAAATATCACTTGATCCTACTCTTTAGTTTAGACTCAACACAAAGAGACAAACAAAATGATATAGGTGTAGAATCTGCTAAACCTGTAGCTTTGCCATGGGCAAGTAAAAGAAAGCAAAAGAACTTGAATCCATTAGAAGAACAAAGTGAAATACTAGGTGATGCATTCAACCTCAAAGGGGTATCTTAAATGTAGCCAATGCCGATTTCTCTATGCATTGAAGAAAATGCTAAGCATCTTCCTCAGCTTCCATTTGTTCTTTCAAATAGAGCAAGTCATCTGATGATGCCAAGGCTGACATCCTCTTCATTCTCAAGGTGTGGAAAGAGACAGAGAGGTAGAAGAGGAAAGAGGGAAAAGAAGAGGAAGAGGGAGAAGGAGAGGAGGACAGGGGTGGCGACGGTTGAGGGAACCAGGACCAAAGAGATGGCGGTAGCAGTGGCAGTGGCTAGGGGAGGGGGGGACCCTGGTGGGGGCTATATGTCCGTCTCAACAAGGAGCAAAGAGGATAGAGTTAAGAGTTAGAATTTGAGAAAAGATTTTGCTTAAGAGGGTGACAGTGATGATAGGTCTAACATCACATAATTCCTCTGTGTTAGCTGATACGTAGGTACTTCTCTCTACATTAGCTAACAAGTAGGTACTTCCTGTGATCTGCAATAATTCAGAAAATGCAACATTACAATAATTCGGAAAATGCAAGGTTGACATTACAACAATTAGACACGTAGGGAGGCATTTGCAAATTCATGCAAAATGCAGTGATTTTTTTATCCTTTATTTTTTTAGGAAACCCACTTCCCAATACCTATAACTATCCCGCTTCTAGTAACTACAGGTCAAGCCATCCATAATTCCTATGGCTAACTAGTGCCCACCAAGATGTCACTTGGATGTTCCTCCCTCTACTTATCTCTCTCCCTCAACCTCCAATCAGATTTTCTTTATGTCGATTATTCTATGTATCTCAGTCATCACTTCAGGTGCACAGGTATCATCCATCTCTACCCTGTCTCGTATGACTGCAACTCATGTTGAAGTGGATGAACCAAGTTGTCCCATGATTGACTCAAAATCAACAAGATATCACAGAACAGAGGAAGAGGAGCCCAGCTATTTGTTGCTTTTGAACAAGAGAGGGGAGTGCAGTTCTAGGAGAGGTGGTACAGCACAAATGGACTAAGGCTCTATAGATGATGGCTAGAAAGAAGGGGTCATGAGCAGTTTAATATAAAACACATGCAAGCACTTCCTTAACAAGCAGGGTGCTCAACATACCACCCATTATATGTTACACTAGCTACCCTTTCAGTTTGTTCTTCAACATAATGTGGTTATTCTAGACTTTTCAGTTACTAACTTTGAAACCATGTGACTGCAATGGAGAAAATAATGACAAGATGCTGGGTCAGCTATCACCATAACAATTAATAGCTATATCAGGGAAAACAATATAAATAGTTATGAACTAATATACAAAATAAGATAAAATGGAAGTTATGTATCAAAGCATGCATAAGAAGGAAAAGAGTGCACTGACATATCACGTTCATGTAGAAGTGTCTCCATCATTGTGGGGAATGCCTTGCTCATCTCTTGAATAACAAGAGTCAGCATGTCAACGTCATCCATTTCCTTCAACTGAAATAGGTACAGCAAAGTCATACTCATACCACAGAGCCAACAAAAAAAATTGTAGAACATTTTAAGATTAGGAGCATGAATCAGTTATAGAACAACTCAAGGAACCATGTAATCATTCAAAATGTTTATAACACTGGTACATACTTATATACATGCATGAACCAATGCATGTGTATGCGCAACTTGCAGCTACATAGCAATGAAGATCAGTGATTCAAGGCAGACTAAATCAAAACAAATTAAATGACATACTGAAGTAACATACACACCATAAACAGAAAGCTATATAGCATGGTAGGGGTGTGCATGGTTCGGTTCCGATTGATTTAGGGTCAATTAAACCAAACCAATTTGAATCAATTTTCTAAAACTGAACTGAACCGACCACGTAGAAAAACCGATTCAAACCAAAACAAAAAAATCGGTTTGGTTTATTAGATTGTAGGCTATTGGGCTTATGTCAAATAGACGTTATGGGATAGGCTAAATGGGCTGCTATCCATTTTAATTTTTTTTCTAACCATGCAAAATGGGCAGCTTATGCAATTGTCTAAATAGGCAGTTTATAAAATGGATAAATGGACTAAATATAGAAGCAATAAACCGATAGGGTTAGGACAAAATATAAGTGAACCAGTGGTAATCCACAGGTCGGTTCGGTTTCAATCGGATTTTTCAAACCAAAACCAAAACCAAACCCATTTTTTCGATTTCTAAAATTTTCAAATCAAAACCAAATCAAATCTTTAAAAAATTGAACCAAACCAAGCCAAAATTAGCAGTTCGAGTTGATTTTGCAGTTTGATCAATTTTCTTGCACACCCCTATAGCATGGAATATCAGACCAAATCCATTTCCACAAACTGGAAAGAGATAAGTATTGTGTTCAGCAACCCAAAGAAATGATTAGTTAACATCAAATAAATAAAAAAAGATTCTATTGTGGAATATGATTCAAGTAGAGGTCAGGTCTGACATATTGAATATAAAGATGAATAGCTAGATTTAATGCACGTGGGAGAGGTTGAACCCAACAGCCTCTGCACTAGGGTTCAAGTTGGAGAAAACTTGGATTTGCATTTTGACATCATAGGTCAGGGTTCAGGTAAAGTTCTATGGTTGACTCTACTTAAAAACATCTAAATTTTATTTGGTCCACTGGATTATTCCATATCATAGTTTCTCTAAGTGAATTAATAAGTGCTGTTTGGCATCACTTTCATTTTTCTTAATTTCAAAAAAAAATATTTCTACTGTAGTTTAAATTTTTTAAAAAAATATAAATGTGTTTGCATAGTCAATTATAGTCAAATATAACTATGATAACAGTGGCCGAGGCAATGATAGTAATAGTAGTTGTGGGGACAATGGAGGCCATAATGGTGGTGGTGGCAGCAACGACAACGAGAGTGCTAGTGATATGGTAGTGGTGGCGGTAGTGATGGAGGCACCAATGATACAGTGGTGGTAATGTGATAGAAGCCATGGTGGCAACGATATTGTGACGAAAGTGGTGAGGGTGGCAGCAGTGGTACTAATACTATTGGAGACACCAACAATAATCGTGGCATTACCAGAGATGCTAATGGCAACGATGATGGCAGAAATGATGTTGGCTGTAGCGGCAGTGATGGTGGCAAAGAAAATAATGGCGACAAAGGTAGTGATAGCAATGATGGTGGTCGAAACAATAATGATAGTGGTGATGGTGGTAACAATGGAGACGGTGATGGTGCTGGTGGTAAAAGACATGAGTTTTTTATTTTTTGAAAATAGTCAAAAGTAAAAATTTCTTACTTTCATCCTTTTAGGAATAATAGAAAATAAAATTTTGAAACATGGTAAATAAATATAATAGTGCCGGATATGTTTTATGCCTGGCTTTCTGTAACTTCATTTTTTTTAAAATAGAAAAATAAGAATAAAAATTATGCCAAGCAAGCCCTTAGCCATAAATAGAACAATTAATAAAACAAATACTAAACCGCTATTCAAAAAGGTATATGTAAGGCATTCCGAGTCATACTTAAAAACAAGATCTTCAAGGAATATCCTAAACCTTTTCACAAGGTTATAAAATTGAAGTCATACACCTCGGACTTAAGAGGCTCAAATGACTTCCTGAGGTGAAAGCAAATGCCTTGCACCCTGTTTTGTGTTTATCATGGGATGTATGCATGTCGTGCAGCTTCTTCTTATAGTTAAGTTTGTGTTTTGTGCATGTGTTGCTGACATTGAACATCCTTCCATGCTGGTGCATGCCTAGACTCAGCACAATGTACAATATGCAAAACCATGCTGGTCTTCTTCTAGCATGAATTCAATATGCAATATTTTATTTACTTGCATTAAATACATTAGAAAGTACCTTTAGTCTCCAAGTATTTCTTGTAAAAGCATATTCCATCAAAATTTATACTGAAAATAAAGGCAAGCTGATAAACTATAGATTGTTGATTGCATGCTTATCTGAATTTCAGGTGATAGTAATAAAGCAATGCAACATGATATTTAATTTTATATGCGACTAGAACGCATGATATAAACAAATCAGAAGAGATCTTTAAATTTTAAGACAGCAAAATTATAAGACAACATACCATTTTATTGAGATCTTCAGGACTTGGTAAAAAGATTGCTTGAAAGAATATGTAGTACAGAAATTTTATTCGATGCCATAATGTCATTTTGCCCCAAGTTCTCCTCAAGGTGATCTGTTAAAACAAAGAATATATGATAAGATTACACATCATGAAACTCTTTTAGTTGCTTGATGGATGCATGGTAGGAACAACTACAACTCATTTATTGTTGCCAGATGTTAATTTCATGGAGCATTGCACAAAGATGGCTTGTAGCCAAGCTCCAGTCACAAAACACTGACAATCCACACCAATGCAATTCTTATAAAGGAATGGGTCATGAAATCCAAGACTACAAAAGCATATTTTGTCATCTGTGATACCCACCAGATACCACATGTAAAAGCAATGGTGAGCCAGTCAATGAAACTAGACCAAGCATATTTACAGCAGCTAGAAAATTGTTGCAGACCAGAAACATATCCAGAAAACCTACTGTTGATTATATGACAGAAGTTTCATTGCAAAGTGAAAAAAATATTGACCAAAAGCACATAAACATAGAACCGCTTTGGAACAACCAATTAACAGCAGATATTCATAGAAAATTAAGCATTCGGTGGGAAAAGCATTCTTCCAGGGTGGGATGGGGGGGGGATATGTCAAGAACTCACCATTTCAGCTCTCACCTTTTCTGCCAGCACAACATGGAAAACAAAGAAAGAAGATAAGAGTACGATAAACAAATCCAGTATGTGTGACATCAAATGTGGCTCAGCAAAGTAGCTTCATACATAAAATTCCATATAGATGCAGCAAATTTAACCTAGTCAAAACACAACTAGTTAAACAGTAAGAAAAAATTTACATACATGGACAGGACGATCACCCAATATAACCTTGGCTCCATAACTCATTGCTTCTTCAAATGCCACTCGAAACTCGGAACCAGGAAAAACCTCGAGTTTATCAGCAACCTACAAGAAACAACCTAACAATATCAACTCCCAACGTTCCACCAAAGCTAATAATTAAAACTGCAGAAATAAACCAATAAGAGCATGCCTTGGCAAGAAACCAGCTGTAGAGAATTCCAAAAGCATTCATCTTCTTTTTCTTCCACATGTCAATCATTTCATTCACAGTAGGAACCTGATGGAACAACAAGTAAAAAAATAAAATATGAAATATAGGTACTTGGATATGAAGTATTTGAATCATAACGCAGATTTAAAATATTGAAACAGACAAAAGAAAATAATCAGTGATACTGCAATGTCATCTACGAATATATTTGAATTATCTTGCTTATGCTATTAAGGTTTAAGAACAATGGCTGTACTAGTTATGTGCTTCTTATATATTTGGATATGTGTAACAGACCTCATAAAAAAATATGCTAAAGCTAGCAATAGTCATTCCTAAGGTAAAGCTTAGTTTACCTTTAACAAAGATATCAGGCCTCATATCAAGTCCTTATCGGATCATCATGCACTATGGTTATTTATCATATAAGAATACCAATAGAGCCAACATTAAGCTTCTATAACTTTCTTTCACACTTTTTCAGTTTACTCATGAGTCAGAAAATGCTTTCAGAATTCTTGCAAGGGAGAGTAAGATCAGCATAGTTTCATGTCTCTTAGCATTCAAGGAAATCCTAATGCTTTAAAGCTATTTATTAAAAGCCATTCTTGATACAAATTTGTTTAAGCATTTGTGGGAAATATCACTTCAACAATAATAATTCTTGAATCAGCATAATGGAAATTCCCTAACATGCATAGCTTATCAAAAAACTGTTCCATAAATTAGTTGACGCTATATCATCTTGAACCATATAAACATGCAATGTTGTAGTTTCACCCAAGAGAAGCTGACACCAAATCAGGTAGTTGTGTTCCAACTTTGGTTTTATTATACATTGAAGATTATAGTCCAAAATCCTCAGTATATATTGTTAGGTCACATTTAATTAGCATCACTCTCATGTAGTTGAACATTTATACTGTTATATTATCAATTTTGTAGCTCCTAATACTCAAGATATAATAGCAATATTCCATGTCTCTATAACTCATTGACAAACAACATATGTTCATGATCTCATTCCATTTAGCCAAGTCAATTTTGTTATAGGCACTTACTATTATTTCATCTAAAAAAATAAAAAAAAATCTTTTTACTTTTTTTATTTCTTGAACAGTTCAGGATTTTGCAGAAAAATTCCACTTAAGTATTGAATTTATAAAAATGACCCTTCTTTGGTGCAAACCAGTTCCTTTTGAAATTCACCAGACCATTACACCCCTGCCATCATTTATACTTGTACAAACATTTTTAGCTACGTTAGCATGTATTAATGAAAGAATTTGTTATGCGTGGATTGACAAAGATAAAGGTGTGCATTCATCTTTCAATAGGGGTCCATGAAGAGTGATGAATTAATTGTGTTTTGGAGGATACTTTATATTCCCATCAATTTTAATCACTCCCCCTCTCTCTATTGCTATTCCTTTAATACTTTTACCCTTTCTATCTAGAGAAGTCATCAAGCTAACCGATAGCCCTAATTTTATATTTGTTTTGGCTCATATCATTTGGTTGCACTATTTTAAAACTAGGTGATCCAACTCAAGGATCACCTGATTCAAATCAATTTGGTAGGTTTTCTGGGTAGATTGCTCCTCTCTGAGTGAATGATCCAACCTAGAACTCAACGATCTAGCTTAGTAACTTGGCCAAGTTTCTAGATGGATTGGTGATCCAACTTGACCAAGTTTCCAAAATTGCTCTCATAAAAACATTTTTATCTGCATTATATGTACTTAAATTTATATTACAATAATATTTTGAATTTTTGGATTTGACATTTTATCATATATATTTTTGGGCTTTTTACGTGCATACCTCCTAAATATTGAAATTTGTATGAAAACCCTCCAAAACTCAATATTTGCATGTATACCCTCCTTAACTATTTTGTGTGTGTATCCTTATTTTTCTCTTTTTTTTTTGCATATATATCCAAGCCATCTAACACCGTTAAAAAGTTAATGGTTTAAAACCAAAATAACTAAGCTACCCTTAACAGGTAACATGCAAAAAAAAAAATATAAGGGCATACATGCAAATAGCAATTTTGTAAGGATATTCACATTCATATATTCGGGAAGGTATACGCACAAAAAAATATCTTTGCATTTTTGCATAAATACCCTTCTAAATATTAGAATTTGCATAAACATCATCCCAAATTGATATTTGCATGCATGCACTTATAAAATATTATTTTTGCATGAATACCTTCCTTAGCCAAAATCATATTTATTTAAATTAAAAATTAATTAAAATTATGAAATTATCTAGCCAAAATCATATTTATTTAAATTAAAAATTAATTAAAATTATGAAATTATCTTTTTACCTCTGAAGCAGATAACAAGTTAATAAGTCTCGCTTGTAACCTGTCCAACCAATCAAACTTCCTCTCTTCCCATGCAATCGCTCTCTTCTTCCTCTCTTCCCTTTGCTGAAGTTCTCGCAACCAAAATCTAAGTCTCTCATATTGCCGCTGTAGTTATTCCTTCATTATATCCTTTTTTACATGAAGATGGTCAGATCTTGCCTTTAGCTTTACTGATTATTTAAAGGAAAGTGTTGTGACACCATTTATTTTTTAGTATATTAAGATTTGTAACGTTTATCTTTTGATGCTGGAAAACTTCTCGTGTGCGGGCAGGTAGCTGACTTAAAATCACTGTGACAAGATCGGTCCCATACACTAGGTCTTTTCTCCTTCCAGAAAATCAAAGCTCCAAAGAAAAGTGGCTTAAAATACCCAACATAAGGCATGTCTTTCCACCACATGGCCACAAAGGTTGTTGGTGAGTCTGAAGAGTTTTGAAGTCCTTCAATGGTTTTGCTCGGGGGTGATTGATGTTATTCGTCCAACTATGAGCACAACAGCAACAAGAAAGCTTGATCATTACAATCCATCGTGTACCTTTAAAGATTCTAATCCCTTTCTATATTTAAATACATGCCCTCGTATATGCATCTATAACAATAAATATTACAAGTTGGTCCTTGATGAAATAAGATATAATAGTTATTATAAATAAACAAGAATAAAATAGAATAATCTCATGATTAGTGAAAGAATTTTCACAACTCTCTTTGTTCTCTAATAAACATTGAACGAGTACTAAGCTAACCTGAGTGTTAGACAAGATGAAATTGACAAAAGTAAAATCAGAATTTTTTGCATGTAAACCCTCCTAATATGTAAAATTGTATGAATATCTTCGCAAAGGTGCTATTTGCATATATACCCATACAATGTCTCTTTTCGCATGTCTACTCGTTAAAGGTATTTCAGTCATTTAAGTTTTAAACCATTAATTTCTTAACGGCATTATATGCTTCCAGAGTAGTGAGCATTGAAACCAAAAGGTGATACCAAAAATACCATGGAAAAATTGCAACAGCCACTACAGCACCAATATTGCATCATAGTTGGACTTTTAGATCAATGACAGACAATTAGCTCTCCTATAGAAATTTAAAAAATAATATTGAATCATATGCTTTTAACTTTGTTAGGATCCAGATCTCTATCAGTTCTACAATGGATACAGATTCAAAGGAGACCATTAGCAGGGTCACTGGATCAAAAATATTAAATAATAGTGATGAAGAAAAAGGAACTTGGATGTAGTGACAGACATATTTTAAGATTGGCAGCCAAGAAAACACTTTCCACCATGTCTCAAAGGCCAGATGCTACTGGACAAGTCCACAAGGAAGGTCTGAAGAAGATTGTATGCTTTGATCATAACATTTTTAACCAATGACAAATGACTAAGTATCTTTTGACGAAGTTCTGAAAAACATTGCTAGACATAAATATCACTTCAGCAAAGCTAACGTTTCCCATGAAATCAATATGTACAAATCTGAGTTATATCCATAGGAAAAAAAATGACTTAACCCCTCTACAGTTTCATGATTTGAAGATATTCTACATTTTAATTCAATCTTTCTTAATCTTATTACATAATTTAGTTTTATTCATAGTTACATTCTATACATCAAATCCACATGCACTATTAATTATCATTAATGACATTTTGATTATATAAAATAAGTTTCAAGGATTCACAGAAGTTACAGAGACAATGGAATGTTAAAGAAAGATACGACAGAAAAGATGTTCATACCTTAAGATTTTGAGGGGTCAAGATGGCAACACGGCTTGAACACAACTCCAAGAAAACAACCTACACTTAAAAAAATCAAAAGACCAACCAACAAATGCACATTTCTTATATGCCAAATTTTAAATATTGCATATAATTAAACAATCAACAAAGTGAACATTCTAATGCAGGCAGCTGACCTGCTTAATGATCCATCAATCAATCAAGTGGTTGATGAGTTTCAATAGAGAAGCACCTGCGGTTTTAAGTAATTGATGACGGCCTGGACTTGCTTGCATGATTCCTGCATTTTCATAGGGAAGAGTAAAAGATCACTCCCTTTGCACATCAAATACTACAAAAAAGCCTCATAACATACAATATTGTCAATGATGATAAATTTTGTCCAGATAAATTGGTGAATTACAATCAAGTGAAATCCAAGATTAGGAATCCTAACATGATTAGCGAAGTACAATTTAGTGAAATCATAAATCAAGAACCTTGGCATTTGTTATTGGCGAATAACTGTGAAAGAAATCACAAATCAAAAACCCAGTATTACTGGTAAAGTACCGTTAAGCAAAATCATAAATTAAGAACCCAGTAATATTTGTGAATTACAGTCAAGAGAAATCTCAAAACAAGAAACCAGAATTATTGCTGAATTACAGTTAAGTACAGTTTAGTGAAATCTGAAATCAAGAACCCAAATTTATTTTCTAGAAACAATAACCATGTAGTATCAGGAAAATAGAAAAGAATAGCGAACCAAAATAATTGATTGCAGCTTAGATAACAAAGTTCTGATCTCAACAACCCATTTTGCTACATCTGATCAATGAACAGGGCACAATTCAGCCCAAAACATAGAAAGTTGAGATTCTACCGCTGACGGTAAAATCGACCAGAAAAAATCAGCACATTCAACATCCGAATCAAGAAACCCTAATTGATGCCGTGACAAACTAAATAGTCTTCCATCAACGGAGAACAAAGAAAAAGAAAACCAAGATAAATGAATTCAGCTCGATATCATTTTTTTAAAAAACGGAAAAGAATTCAGAACGATTCCCGATGTTCGAATGGAAAATAATCTTTTTCACGAAGATGGATACTAAAATTAGAAAATTTATGGATATCAGATCAGATGACCTGCGAAACGTGAGCCGTTCCAACCACGTACACGTCGCAGGTGCCGCCTTCGGCCGACGTCTCGCACTTTAAGACCACCACGCCCTTCGATAACTCCTCCGGAAGAACCCGCTCCTCTCCCCTATCAAAAGAAGCCATCTTCGGACCGCCCACTCCTCCAAGAACCTCATCATCGCCAGCAACCGAAGCAGAGGCGGCCTCTTCGATAGATCCTCCGAACGGTGCCTCGAGGAGCTGATCCGCGCTAGGGTTAGGATTCCGCACCGCCTGTTCCGCCGTGGCGACCGCCTCAGGGGGATCGGCGCTGGGTACGTGGACGTAGTCCTCGGCGGCGGAGAAGGAATCGGATCCCGAGAAGGAGTCTCCAGCGCGATCCATTGTCGCCGAGTGAGGACGCTCCCGGCGGCGGCGACGGGAGGAGACGAGACGCTTCGAGTAGGAGTGGGTTTGGGGGGAGTATGAAGGGATATGGGTGGGGGTGAGAGGGAGGGCGGCGAAACACCGGGAGGGTCGGTGCCGACGGCGTGGGAACGTTGGCGGGTTAGTAAGGAGGCGTGACTCGAGCGAGCTGAGAGGAAGAATCGAGCGAATCATGCGGCCATACCTTCGTCATTCAGCTAAAGCAGCTTCCATCCCCGGGAAGAGCAAAGAGAACCAAAGCGCTCCCGAAAACGTACCGAAAAGCTGCAACCGGGCATTTAGGAAATCGCCACGGCAAGTATTGGATTTCAATTCCCTTTTGCGAGATTTTGGGGTAGGCGTAGCAGACGGCAGCGGCTGCACACGTCGAGTTGTCGATGAGCCGGGTGGATCTGAAACGAGAACCTAGCAGCACCCGACCGAAACTATTGGCTCAAGGCCAACCGGTGCACGGCTGGCCGAGATGCACCAGCTTCAACCCAAATAATGTCTGGATTTCTCGTGGGACCGCGAACCGGGTCAAAACAGGTCCCATTAATTTTTTCATTAAAATATTAAACTCTAACCTATGCCTGACCCAAGGCCCGAGTCTGGTTTATTCCAGGCAAGCTTGCCCGGGTGACTCCCCCCAATTCCTTGTTATTAGATAATTTAATAACCCTTTGATTAATCCATAGAAATAATACTTATTTCTTTATGATGATGACAATAATAATAGTGATGATACTATTTATGTAAATCAGCCATAATTAAATGTGCGTATGGTCAATTAAGGCTCGATTGATTTGTACGTAGATAGGAGTCCTATTATAAGAACAAGTTAATTTTTTAATGGAAAGAGTTGAATTGCGTGATAATCATAATAATGATAATAATAATTATAAAGATCCGCCAAAATTAAATGCGCATACGGTTCAAATAAAGATGGACATGGATGGGAGTCATGCTATTTTAAGAAAATTTTTTTTCTCTTAACGGTTACAGTTGAATTACAAAGAAAATCAATAAGATAGTACTATAGGTCTTGATGCTACAAATATTTTTTTATTAAATACTATTAAAATTATCAATAATATTAATATTATTATTTTTATTATTTTTTTCTAAAATTTTATTATTTTTGTTGAATGTATTGAAATATAATTTTTTTAACCAATCGGAAAAGAAGCTTCCTATTTTGTAACCAAAAAAAAAAAAATCTTTTCAAGTGGTCACCTTGGCTACCAAAACATTAGCACTCACCATCGCTATCATTAGGTGCCTGTCGGAAGGATTCAGCTACTCAACGTACTTACAAAAATTTAAACTAATAAAAAATGATAGTATAGACAATATCAGGTGAGGTAAAAACATTTGTTCAATGGCCAATGCAACACATCATCACGTTGACTCATCAAGAGAAAAAAAAAAAAATTCCACTTTGGATTGGCTCAAGCTAATCGCCATTGTGTTCCTCTTAATTTCTTTAATTAACATGTGATTAGAGATGTAAATGGATCGAATCGAATCGTGAGTAACTGCAATTTGATTGATTTTTTGATCGAATTGTAATATTAGATTCAAATTTAATCTAATAAAACTTAGATCAAATCGGATTGGATCCATGATCAAAAAATTTATCTAAATTATTTAGATTGGATCGATTTATGTATAATTTGGTTCTAATATAAAAATTTTAAATATGATTCGAATCTAAATTTTGATCGAATATAATTTTTATGATAAATTAATATATATATATAATTTATGATAAAAAAATAAATATTATTTTATTTTTTAGATTTTAATTTATAAATAATTTTTTGAAATCCTACAGTCAAATAGAATAACTTTTAGCATTGCTCCAAAATGACGAGGCTTCAGGATGAAGCCAATGTTGCTATTGGTTTGGATGGTCTGAAATGATCCTCGCACCTTTGGCTCAAGCTCGTTCGATGGTCAGCATGGTGGCAACTTCGGGAGGTGAACCCAGTCTGGTATGATTGGAGTCACGAAGGGATGGTGGGCGTGGCAAGCCGAGACTAGGCCGGGCCTTGGATATCCTCATTTGGTCGGGCTCAGGTTGGAAATGCTTAAGGGCCGAGACCGGGCTGGGCCGGATAGATATTCTCTCAGGTCCGCTCGTTGCTGGCGGTTACCGTGGGGTCTCTTCCCTGAACAGCTTCGAGTAGCGGGTACTCAAAATCCGAAGGACTGGATTCCTCCAGCAGGAGGGCGAGATTTCTAAAAATCAGGAGGAAGTAAAGAAAAAAAGGAAAGAAAGTCCCCTCCTTCCTTGTCCCTCTTCAGCTCGCTTGCTCCCTCGTGTCTGGACTGGGGTCCTCGAGCTCGGAGATCGATCTTGACCGCCCGAACATCGAGAAGTACCGCACCACTGAGTCCATACGAGAATCCCCCTTCTCTCCCTCTCAGTCCATCCTCTTCGTTTCTTGATATTTTCTTTTCTTTCTTTTATATATATTATTGGGGATAAATCCCGCTCCTGCCGAAGCCTGGCCCGATGCCCAGCCCAATGTAACCAGTAGCCACTGAAGAGCTTTAGCGCCAGGCGTCAGACCGAGCCCCTACCACGGCCGAACTGCCTAGAGGCCGAACTCCCCTGCGCTAAGGTCCGGGCCGAACTACCTAGCTGCCGAACTCCCCAGCGCCAGGCTCCGGGCCGAACTCCCACCGCCGGCCGAACTTCCTGACGGCCGAGCTCCTTGGACTCCAAGCGGCAGGACTCCTCCCAGACGCCCGTTCGGCCACCCGAACTCCTCCCGGGTTTCCCCTTCGGCCGAACTCCTTCGGACTCCTCACGGCCGAACTCCTTCGGACCGACTCCATGCGGCCGAACTCCTTCGGACCGACTCCAAGCGGCCGAGCTTCAATGAAGTCCTCTCAGCGGCCGAACTCCTCAGCGGACGGGCTTTAGTGGAATCCCCAAGCGGTCGTCACTCAGGAGCCCGAACTCCTCAGCAGTCGTCACTTAGGAGCCCGAACTCCTCAGCAGTCGTCACTGGGCCGAACTCCTCAGCGGTCGCCCTCATCAAACTTCGGCCGACCGAGCTCCTACCGAACTCCCAAGTGTCCAAGCCTCAGCCGAAGTCCAACAGCCGGCCGAACCCCAAACGGCCGAGCTTCGGGTTCTCAGCAGCCGAACTCTTCTGCGGACGAGCCTTAGCTGCATACCTCTAGCCAGACGTCTATGGGAGCCGAACTCCCTCCTATCTTCTTCTTCAGGAGCCCGAACTCCTCCGAAATGGGCACACGAAGGCCTTCAACCCTTCATTCGGCAAGCTCTGCAACCGCCGCAGGCGATAGCGACCCACTGTCAGGCGGCGATGGCTGTCACCCTCAATCCGCCGACTCAGGCGGCGATGGCTGTCACCCTCAATCCGCCGACTCAGGCGGCGATGGCTGTCACCCTCAATCCGCCGCACACGGCACCAGTGAGACTGACTCCGCCGAACCTCGAGCGGCCCGCCAGCACGCGGCTGCAGTTGTCACCATCAAGCTCCACTATATAAAGGACCCTCCCGACACGCTAAGGCTAGGCTCTCTGAACTCTCGACTCTCTAAGCTCTCCTCCACATCTCTAAGCTCCGGAACTCATTCCGAGCACTCCATTACTGTTGGCCGGAAACTAACTTGACCGTCGGAGGGTCCTGCCGGAGCCACCACCCCACCGGTTCCGGACGGGACTTCGTTTTGCAGGTCCCCGGCGGCGCTCAGCGGCCTCGATTTCGGCGACCTCCGGCGGCGACGGATTTCTGCACCAACAGATTGGCGCTAGAAGGAGGGCCTGAACCTTCGAGGTTCCCTTGTTCTTAAAGGAGTGCTCGGCGACGATTTCCTTCCCCTTCTCCGGATCTCTCTTCTCCCTCTTCAGTATTCCTTTTCGGGAAAGAAAAATGCCCCCCAGAAGAGCCTCGACCCAGAGGTCGGCAGCCTCCGCGGCCCGATCCCGTTCGGGTCCGTCCGCTCCCACTCCGGCCCCGGCAGCTCAGGTTCCACCTGTACGTGCGGTGGATGTGAAGCAGTTCGACCTACTTGTCCGACAGGTCCGTGGCCTCACGGAGGCATTGCAGGCTATACAGCAGCCCTCGGTGGCGACTCCACCAGAGAACCCACCATTGGGACGTCGGGAATCGGCCCTCAAGGAAGTGTACCAAGGCCAGCGTACCGGTCGCCCCAGAGAAGGGGAAACCGAGGGCCAGGGATCCGTGTTCGGATCATTGTTATCTTCTGGGGGAGACCTTTCCCACTCGTAGTCAGAAGCATCCGAAGATCAGCAGCCAAGACGACGCCCTCGATTGCAGGCTACGGGAGATGGACCGGCGTATTGAAGAGCTCGGCCGCGTCACCTCGGCTCATCATGCCGGCGTCCGTGCCGAACCTCCCTTTTCTCCCCAAATTATGCAAGAACCTGTTCCACCGACCTTCGAGCTCCCTCAACTGGAAAGCTACGATGGAACTTCTGATCCGGTTGATCACCTGGGGGCCTTCCGTGCCATGATGCTGCTTCACGGCGCTTCAGATGCCATGCTGTGCCGAGCCTTCCCATCTACCTTAAAGGGAGCAGCGAGGAACTGGTACTCGGCGTTGAAGCCAAACACGATCTTCTCTTTCGACCAGATGAGCAGTCGGTTCGCGGCCCACTTCATCAGCAGCCGACGACCGAGCCGAGGTTCAGATTCCCTGATGAGCGTCAAGCAGAAGCAAGGGGAATCCATCCGGACTTACGTCACTCGGTTTAACGTCGCGGCATTGGAAGTCCGGGACCTGGACCAGTCTGTCGCGATGGCCGCACTTAAGGGCGGCCTTCAGAAAAATAACTTGCTGTTCTCTCTGGAAAAAAAGTATCCCAGGGACTTCGCCGACCTGCTGGCTCGAGCCGAGAGATATGCCCGTGCGGAAGAAGCCTTCAAATTGAAAGATGAGGAGCTCGTCAGAAAGGACCGGCTGGCGGACGAGGAAGAGCTGGGTGAAGTTCGGCTGCACTCACAGACCCCCTACGAAAGCAGGCGGGCCCGAACTCCTCGAACTCGCCCTGATAAAGAGGCGCGAAGAAGTCCTCCTCCCGGAAGGTTCCGCCGCTATGCCCCCCTCAACGCTCCTCGAACCCAGATTCTCATCGAAGTAAAAAACCAGCTGCCAAGACCGGAAGGATTACGATCTCCCCCAAACAAGCGCGATCGAAATAAGTACTGCCTCTACCATCACGACCACGGCCACGACACGGAGGGATGCATCCAGCTCCGAGACGAAATTGAGGAGCTCGTCAGAACGGGGTCGGCTGGGTAAATTCCTCCGGTACCGGCCTGAAGCAGAAAAAGATCGGCTAAGGGCGCTGCCGTAGCCAGAGACTGCAAGAAGGTCGGCCACCTTACGGCGTCGTTCACATTGCCCCTGGGAAGATCTCGGTGCATCAGCGATTCGTCGTCTCCCAGCAACAAGAAGCTTGCACCAAATTGAGGAGGCCAGCATGAAGGAGGTCGTCCACCCCGGAACTTATTGCCGAAGAAATGCGGAGGAACAACGTTATCACGATCTTGAAATACAGAATTTGGGGATGCGCTACTAGTAACTTCCTTTCAATAAAATTTCTTTCTTTCGATAATATTATTCCTGGATGCGAAAACCATATAGTGACAGGGAAAAGAGCAGCCAACCGCGTTAGGAACAGGAGGAGAACCTCGTCCTAACGCGAGCAATAAGCTCGGTCGCAGGAGATAAGATCTCCCCCGAGCGCGCACCTCGGCCGCAGGAGATAAGATCTCCCCCGAGTGAAGCTCGGCTGCAGGAGATAAGATCTCCCCCGAGCGCGCACTTCAACCTCGGCTAGAGATAAGATCTCTCCCGAGCGACCGGAACAACCTCGGTTAGGAACAGGAGGAGAACCTCGTCCTAACACGAGCACCAACCTCGGCTAGAGATAAGATCTCTCCCGAGCGACCGTGAACAACCTCGGTTAGGAACAGGAGGAGAACCTCGTCCTAACACGAGCACCAACCTCGGCTAGAGATAAGATCTCTCCCGAGCGACCGTTGACAACCTCGGCTAGAGATAAGATCTCTCCCGAGCGACCGGAACAACCTCGGTTAGGAACAGGAGGAGAACCTCGTCCTAACACGAGCACCAACCTCGGCTAGAGATAAGATCTCTCCCGAACCGAATCAACCTCGGCTAGAGATAAGATCTCTCCCGAGCGACCGTGAACAACCTCGGTTAGGAACAGGAGGAGAACCTCGTCCTAACGCGAGCACCAACCTCGGCTAGAGATAAGATCTCTCCCGAGCGACCGTTGACAACCTCGGCTAGAGATAAGATCTCTCCTGAGCGACCGTGAACAACCTCGGTTAGGAACAGGAGGAGAACCTCGTCCTAACGCGAGCACCAACCTCGGCTAGAGACGAGATCTCCCCCGAAGAAGCTCGGCTGCAGGAGATAAGATCTCCCCCGAGCGCGCACTTCAACCTCGGCTGCAAGAGAGGAGGTCTCCCTCGAGTCAACTTCAGCTGATGAAGACAATGTCGCCCCCGAGGAGCTCAAATCCGACCTCGACCGTAGGAGGCGAGATTTACTTCGGCTTCAACATCAGCTTCATCGACTTTAGCTGGAAACGAGTTCCATTTCAACTCCAAACATCGACTGGAAGATGAGGTCTCCCCCAAGCCTCAGCCTCAACTTCAGCGTCAATATTGGCTGGAGATGAGACCTCCCCCGAGCTTCAGCTGCAACAAATGCGGAGCCTGGAAGAAGACTTCGGCAGTCGCCTGTTTTGGTACTCCCTTCCTTCAATTTTTGAACTCGGGAGTGGGGGGGCTACTGTTGGGGATAAATCCCGCTCCTGCCGAAGCCCGGCCCGACGCTCAGCCCAATGTAACCAGTAGCCGCTGAAGAGCTTTAGCGCCAGGCGCCAGGCCGAGCCCCTACCACGGCCGAACTGCCTAGAGGCCGAACTCCCCTGCGCCAAGGTCCGGGCCGAACTACCTAGCTGCCGAACTCCCCAGCGCCAGGCTCCGGGCCGAACTCCCACCGCCAGCCGAACTTCCTGACGGCCGAGCTCCTTGGACTCCAAGCAGGTCGACGGACTCCTCCCAGACGCCCGTTCGGCCACCGAACTCCTCCCGGGCGGCCGAACTCCTTCGGACTCCCCACGGCCGAACTCCTTCGGACCGACTCCACGGCCGAACTCCTTCGGACCGACTCCAAGCGGCCGAGCTTCAATGAAGTCCTCTCAGCGGCCGAACTCCTCAGCGGACGGGCTTTAGCGGAATCCCCAAGCGGTCGTCACTCAGGAGCCCGAACTCCTCAGCAGTCGTTACTCGGCCGAACTCCTCAGCGGTCGCCCTCATCGAACTTCGGCCGACCGAGCACCTACCGAACTCTCAAGTGTCCCAGCCTTCAGCCGAAGTCCAACAGCCGGCCGAACCCCAAACGGCCGAGCTTCGGATTCTCAGCAGCCGAACTCTTCAGCGGACGAGCCTTAGCTGCATATCTCCAGCCAGACGCCTATGGGAGCCGAACTCCCTCCTATCTTCCTCTTCAGGAGCCCGAACTCCTCCGAAATGGGCACACGACGAAGGCCTTCAACCCTTCATTTCGGCAAGCTCTGCAACCATCACCATAGCGCCCACGTCAGGCGGCGATGGCTGTCACCCTCAATCCGCCGACCCACTGTCAGGCGGCGATGGCTGTCACCCTCAATCCGCCGCACACGGCACCATCCCGTGAGACTGACTCCGCCGAACCTCGAGCGGCCCGCCAGCACGCGGCTGCAGTTGTCACCATCAAGCTCCACTATATAAAGGACCCTCCCGACACACTAAGGCTAAGCTCTCTGAACTCTCGACTCTCTAAGCTCTCCTCCTCATCTCTAAGCTCCGGAACTCATTCCGAGCACTCCATTACTGTTGGCCGGAAACTGACTTGACCGTCGGAGGGTCCTGCCGGAGCCACCACCCCACCGGTTCCGGACGGGACTTCGTTTTGCAGGTCCCCGGCGGCGACCTCAGCGGCCTCGACTCCAGCGACCTCCGGCGGACGGATTTCTGCACCAACAATATATATATATATATATATATATATATATATATATATATATGGATATTGGATTGGACTTGCATCGATCGAATCTCTGCATCTAAAAAGATGCATCTTTAAAAAAAAAAAAAAAAAAGCATCTGCATCTGAAAAAAAAAACAGGCGCTTGAAATATATATATATATATATTTCGCTGCAAAACCTTGTTCGTTTGATCAGGAGGGACTTTCTCGAGATTTCTCCCACGCTGACGGAGGCCGCTGGTGCCACCGTTGATGTAAGTTTTGCTTTTCCTGCCGTTCAGATTCTCTCTCTTTTTTTCTTTTTAATGCTGCTCAGAGGTTTTGATTAAAAGATTGGATTTTTTTTTCCCCACGTGTATTACGGTGTTCGCAATGTCATGCCTAGGCAGTAGCGAAGTTTTAATTGGCAAGAACGAGCTGAGTTTCTTGAGGAGAGAATGCTTACCGCTTGTAAGATTATGAATGGGTTGACGCTACTGAATCTTACGAAACCAGGGTAAAGTTCCCATTGAGTGTCAAAGTTTTTTTTTCTCTCCTTTTTTTCTTCAAGCGATATGATTTAAAGGAAAGCTTTTGATTTTACGATGAAATTCTCATGCTGTTTGTTTAGGTTCTTGATGGTGGATGGCTAGGTATAGAATCCACTTTTGGTGTCTAGAAATTATTTTGAAAGAGGTTTCTTCTTGTTTACTTCTAGGTGGAAAACCTTCTTCATGACTGACTGAACTTGAATTTTTCTGTTTTCATATTTTTATGGGCAGGGTTGGGTGTATATTACTGCATAAATATGGGTGTCTTCCACTTTTTTCGACAGTCCAGATTTTGGTAGGATCGTCAATGTTCCCACAATGTTATCCTTTATTGAGTTGTGGTAAGCATTAAGTTTCTGAGACATTTATAAGGGCTGAACTGTTTTTCACGCTGTAATTATATTGGAAGTAGCAATTAATGTCCTTTTATGTCCACTTTTGGTGTAGGACCTGTAGGTTACCTTTTGTTTCCAATTTTACCGGAAGGTTTTTGAAGACTTTTGTATGGCCATATGATCTTTCATGGGAGAAATTATTGGTTAGAACTGTTCTGCCACGTATACCTTGTACCAACCAATAGCAAATTAGCACATCATCCAAAAAAATAAAAAAAATACACTGTTACCTATGCTTCATTTAAAGTTTTAAATGAAAAAGGTTGTTTTGAACTGAGAAAAGTTTTTTTTTTTTGGATGATGTGCTAGTTTGTTATTGGTTGGTGCAAGGTATATGGCAGAACAGTTCTAACCAATAATTTCTCCTTTCATGGTGCTTTTGAACTTTCCACACGAAAGGCAAAACCGGTGCTTATCATTTCTTGAATGAAGTGAAAAGGATGAATGAGAGTTCCTTGAAAGGAAGATAAACAGCTTCGACAAGTTATGGAATGATAAAGTGCCTATATGTGGAAACTTGGGCTAGTATAGATGTAGAGGGGACAATACTGTGTGCTTGTTCTTTATGATTGAAGAGTAGGCTAGAGATTGAATGCGCTTGTCAAATCCTATGTTTTTTCCATGCTAGCAAGTTGCCTTCAATAAATTTGCTCTAACAAATCTGTTCTTTCTACTTTCAATATAAGCTTAATTTGGATGTCCTTCTTGGTTTAATCCTCTTTGAAAAGGTGTTTGTGCTCTGTTGCTGACAATAGATTTTGTTGGATGCACTAGTGACAAAGGAATACCAAGTTGTATGAAAACAGATTTAGTTAGGGGGTGATTTAGACTATTGCATTTTGGGCAATTCATACTGCTGGTTTGCAGGTTTTCTTGCATCTCAACTGCTCAGTCTTTGTCATTGCTTATCTGCCTGGGTTGGTTTGGTGATGCTTCCTCCTTTTCTTTCCTGCTTTTCATTTCATTTTTCTGTACCTGATTGGAGGTCTGTACTAAATATCCATTCTGATTTTGTTATGGTGTTTCTTTGTGGTTTGGTCTATTTTTCAAGATAATACAGACCTGATTCCCTTTTGCTAACCAGTGCATTTTACGATTTAAAGGCAATGAATATAAAATTCATTCCCCTGGAAGGAATATCATAATGTGGTTCTTCCACATGAATTTTTTTTTTTTTTTTTCCTTTGGAGGTGGAATCCTTGTAACATGAATTCTGACTTGTCTGATTATGTATCAATATTGAACATAGGTCAAAAAATATAGTGAAGGCTGATTGCTAGATCCAGCCTATGGTTCAACTTTGATGTTGAAATTGAAATAGGTCCGCTATCTCTTGATCCTGATGATGATGAGGATCGTCATCATCACCATCTTCTTCTTCATCTTCTTCTTTCATTTCAGCTTTCTGTCTTCCTTTCTTCCTTTTTTCCAGCCAATCCTCTTGTTCTCTTTCTTTTTGTTTACCCTCTCCCTTATTTTTCACCCTCTTTTGTTTCTTGCAACCACTAGTTCCAGCTGCTGCTAACAGGTCCTTCAAACACTCGACCAGACCACCTTACCGAAGGTTTCTGCTGTGATCATCTGAAGTAGGTACCGTTCAAGATGGGTATCATTGATAGCTGTGCTTCAACTTAAGGGGTTGATTGTAGTGGTTGATATGGTTGAGATGTTGAATATCCTAAGAAGATAATGATGCATTATGAAGAGTTTGATGGGATCATTGATAAGATCAGAAGGCAGAATTGACTGATTAATGGGGACAACTTTTTGGTTGAATGGTGTGATTTTATTGTATTGGGCTTAATGGAGACTATAAGCTGATGATCAAAGGGAATGTTGCTTCTGCACAACTATTTAGGACCTAAGGTCTTCTCCCTCAACAATATTTTTTGAACTTAACTCTTTAGACGGTGTTGTGTAGCAGGTATGGTCCTCACGGTCTATGCATGTACTTCAACTTTCAACCACTTGGGATAAACAAGTAATTTTTTTAATTAAGGGAAAATTGCTGGTCTGTGATTTAAAACATAATTTAATGCTGAAACATTCTTTACTCATTTTTATTCTTGTATTTTATTTTTTGAAATTTGTGTAATCTATTCTGCTTCCATATAACATTGGAGCAGGAATTGGGAATTCTAGTTGAATAGTTGGTTGCATTGCCTCAGATTTTCTTGCCACTGCTTTTTGTACTTTATATAGCCAGGTAGACAAGTGGGTGAACTCATGCAAAGGTAGGCAAAATGACTCTAGCAAATCCCATGCTCACCATGGGATATAATGCATATGTTCACCTTATCATGGGAAACAATGAACATAAGCCATAATACTTTTTAGTGATGAGAAATAGATGCTATTATGGTTTTCTTGTATTAACCTTATAAAATTAGAGCGTGTATACAAGGTTTGCTATTTTAGCAACAGACCTCATACTGGTATATGACCAGTACACCCTCGACAGAGTTTTAGTATGGTATGTGCCTTGGTACTGACACTCAATACGAGAGGGGCGTCCCAAGTCTTGGTATCATATTGGTATGGTATGATATGCCCCAACAAGTAGCGTGGTTTGAGATTGCAAATCTTGCATGCGTATATATTGTTTATATAGCCTTTTATGGTACAATTTTACATTTCTTCTTTAGGGCAACTTTTTTGATTCTATTATTAATATGCTAGTCATAAGTAGAGCATATCTTTGTCACTTGTAATAGTTGTTGACCAATTTTATTGTTTTTCTAATCTATTATCCAGATAGATTGCCTTTGGATTTATATTGCTTCGTTCAGGATTCCTTCACTTGCTGCTTTAAATCAAATCCTCCAGAGCCATGGAATTGGAATGTGTATCTATTTCCGTTATGGTGCTTGGGAGTGATTAGTAGATATGCAATTCTTTTTCCCCTAAGGTATGAAATGATTTCTTATTCTGAACAACTAAACTTGAATAGCCATTTGGTCTGAAAGGAAACAACATAGGCTGCATTTTTTACTATAATTTGAATCTCAGCTACACAGTTTTTTCTTTATATGCTAGTATGGTTTTTCTTTATAGCAATCTAGGCTGTTTGCTATAGTTATTCAGATGTTAACTACTAAGATGATGGATATATGACTGAATTATGATTATGCTGACTGCTTAGATGTTGACAGTCAGCAAACAGAGCTTGAGCACCATAGAGAGTCTTTCACAGATACATGATATGCCAATAGTTAAAATGAATGATTTTTATTTTTTTATTTTTTGTTTGGCATGTAGTTACAATCAAGGTTTTAAATTCTGCGTGATGAGGCTGTCCTGCTTTGCCCATGGAACGGGGTGCGCAGCCATCCAACTCTATTGCTGGGGATGTCTCAAGACGTGTTGATCGGAATATTGGGATAATGGTGGAATGGATTTGAGACCATGGTTTCAATGATTAGGAAGAAAAAGAGTAAGGCTTATAGGCTAAATTGACATTTTTGTGACAAATTTTTATCTTAGAGTGATGTCAGAGTTTTAATTAACAACATTACAAATATTTTCTTCTCTGGAGGAGAACTTAACAAGGAAAAAGCTGTAAGCACACACCATCTTAATGAGAGAATTGGTTGGCCATGTGGAGTAGTTTTTCCTAAAAGCACACTGTCATCTATAGTACAAAAAAAGTTCTGCATGTTTCATTGAGGTGTGGTATGCCGGATATTTTTGAAAGGTGCGGGCCTTGTAAATTTCATTGTTAAGTGGAGAAGGATAAGTGTTTACCTTGTGTTATTATAATAGCCGGTTACTTATCTACTTTCTTTTCATATGAAAATAAGTCTATAAAAAATAGGGCAAGACAGGAGTGGTTCATAGCTAAAATATGAGTATTATGATATTTGGCCAAACTAAAATTCTCTCTCTCTCTCTCTCTCTCTCTCTCACACACACACACACACACATAATAGCTGGTTACTTTTCTACTTTCTTTTCACATGAAAATAAGTTTATAAAAAACAAGGCAAGATAGGAGTGGTTCATTGCTAAAAGCTAAAATCCAAGTATTAAGATACTTCGCCAAATTAAAATTATCACACACAACATACACATTATACATACTGTTGCAGCCCGTCTTCGGTGAGATAGTCGATCGGGAGCTAAGTTGTTGCGCCTGAGTACCGAACATCAACAAACCTAAAAAGAAAGTCCTCTTATCAGAAGTTGTCTGA
The DNA here is from genome assembly GCA_006176705.1 of Cocos nucifera. NCBI lineage: Eukaryota > Viridiplantae > Streptophyta > Magnoliopsida > Arecales > Arecaceae > Cocos > Cocos nucifera. The sequence goes on from QRFJ01000368.1 coordinate 139,129, forward strand.
TAGGGGATCCTCCAATGCTTAAGCTAGCTGGAGAAAGGAAACAACCAGAAAGAGCCAAAAAGCGAGATTGAAAGCTTATAATATAAAAACTTATCAGTCCCCATTGCTTACAGGTATTTATAGGGTAAGTGATACCGTTATTGTGTAACTCTTGTCGCTGAATATTTGGGACGTGAGAGTTATGGCATTTAGTGGACAGTTACCTCATTAACTGCCGTTAAGACTGAATAATGGGCCGCTCATGGACGACTATCATGCTCCATGTTTGCATGTAGTTAATGCTCATGTCGAATAATCACCGTCGATTTAGATAGTCGGTATGGCTCCAAGGAAGTAGTCGGCTAGATGTCGAATATCACCAACTAATCGTAGGTTGTATGTCTAACCAAGTCGGTTAGACGCCGACTTGATTAGGTCCATCGCACTTAGTCGATAAAGTCCTATCGATCTTAGTTGGTCAAACGTCGATTAGGTCAGAGCTTATTGATCCAAGTCGGGTTAAATCACTGGCGCTCATCTGGTGCTGAGACGAGAAAGAACCAATTGTTATGGATTTAGTCGGTGGGGGGGGGGTGAGGAAGAAGGATAGTCGGCTAAGCGATAAGGATCTATCCCAACGCTTGCCCTCAACTCTCGAGTCTAATTCTGTAGCTTTAATCGGCCGAAGGAAGTTAATTGTTGTACGGGTCCGAGTTGCTTTTTTCAATAATTCTTCGTTTAATGTTGTCCTGAAAGCTGCGTCTAGCCGTCCTGTCATTTCGGAGAACGAGTTGTCGTTTTGTCATTTCGTAGAATATCTGGTGGCTTTGTCGCATTGCAGGTTGAGCAGCAGTTAATGCCGCGAATCTCTTGAGACGATCTTCCATAATGATTGCAAGAGATCGGGTGGTTGAACAATAATTCATTGAGCAGCCCGAGTCGTCCATGTGTCAATCGTCGATTAGCTCGATTTGTGATCATGCAGATTCGGATGATTTCATGCAATCTCAAGGGCAGTGTGCTAAAAAGCTGAGAAAATGGTCGGTTGAGATTGATGCCACATGTCGAAATCTCTGAGGAGGTCACAATTCCCTGTGTTGATCATGACCGTCGAAGGTCTCTATAAATAGGGGTCATCTCCCCTTTAGCTCTTCCTCCGATTCTAGTGCCTTTGCCTTCAACCTAGAGTTTTTGCTCCTTAGAGTGTCTGTCTTCCTGTGGTTTAGGCTTCATCATGGTCGGTCTTCTCTTTCCTTGTTGGTCTTCATCGTCATCAGTTCTTCCCAAAGGTTATTCCTCTTTATCTCCCTCTTTAGGTTTTTGTCTTGATTTTTTCACTTCTTCGGTTTTTGTCTGGATGGCTTCTTCTGGTAAAGAGTCCAAAGACGAGAACATGGTGGGAGACCAAAGTTCTCAGACTCCAACTATTCAGAGGGAGATTGAGGAAGTTCCTTAGGATGATCCTGAAGATGTTTCTTCTTGGCAGGATCATCCCAATCCTAAAGAGTCGGATGAATGGCCGGCTCCCGTGAATCTTCTTAGGCCTCTCGTCGAGAGGTCCGAATTGTCTGAGGCCGATATTCAATGGCTAAGGGATCACTATCATATCCCTAGTTGGTATCGGCTAATGGCATCTGGCGAAGAAGGTCGGTGTGTTCGTCCTCCGGACGGCTACATTGCCATCTATGAGGAGTTCCTTCATTCGGGACTCTGATTCTCCCTTCATCCCTTTTTTGCTAATGTTCTTGATTTGTACCACGTAGTTCCTACCCAGCTCACACTCAATTTCTTTAGAATTTTGTCTTCTTTTGTAGTTCTTTATCATCTTTTCATTTTGAGCCAGGAATCTTACTCTTTCGAGCTCTTTTACGTTGTAAAAACATCTTTGGGAACAAGGGTGGTGGTCCTTCAGTCCTCGGTATAGACGTCAGTTTATCACCAAACTTTCCTCTTCCATCCATAGATGAAAGAATAAGTTTTTGTATGTAGCTGCCGACCAGCCTTGAGGCTTTCACTAGAACTGGACCACCCCCAGTCTTTCCCCGAATAAAAATGACGTGGTCTTGGAAGAAGATCTGGAATTGTATGATCGGCTGTTCGGCATGCAGGTTCCTTCGCAGCGGGAGCTTCTCGAGGAGCAATTATTGTATGACGTCGGGATAAGCTCGACCAGTTACTTAGTAGATTCCCCCCATAGATAATTGTAATTCTCTTCTCTTTCTTTTCTTGTAGACTAACTTATTTTTTTGTTGTTGTCTTGTAGGCATGAGGATCTCGGCGGAATTCCTTCATCGTGCCGTCAAGAAGAAGCCAAGATTCGGGCCTGGCGAACCTTCTTGGGGTCCTCGAGGGAACTGAGAGAAGGATCTTCCCCTCGGATGAGGAGTACACGATTATTGTCGCCGCCCCGACCACCATCGGAGTGATCTTCACCGCTGTCTCCTGCTGAAGTTGTTCCTACCGATGATGATGTCTTCGTCGCCAAGGCCCCGACCAGGCTAATTGGCACGGTCCAAGCCTTGCCGGCCCAGGTTAGAATGGGTGGCGATGGAGCAACTGGTCGGGGGGATGCTGACAAGGGGAAAGCTCTGGTGCTCCCTACCTTCGCTGTCGACCGTGGTCCTGATGATTCTTTCGGGAAGGCCACCATCACCCTCGGTATGCGCATCAAGGCAACCGACCAAGCGCTCTAAGATCATCGACTCACCGGGGAGTTGATAAAGATGTGATGTTGCTTGCAGACTAGAAAGTTAGGAAGGCTTGCCTAGTCTCGGAGATCCTTTCGGGCTCCTACGCGTCGTTGTTGTTGGTAAGTCTTTGACCTTTCTTCTTCAGTATTGAGTCAACAGTTCTTTTGTCGAATAGTTGTGTTGGCCGAATAAATAACTTAACCAAATTTTTGATTTTCTCTTTTGTGGTTGGCACATGATGCGATAATTTTGTACGAGGGGTTGATCGGCTTTGCGCGGCTTAACTCCGAGCTTGAAGATAAGGCCTAGACTGCGAATGCTCGGGCCGAAGTCGCTAAAGAACTTCTCCACGCTGTTAAAGAGTGGGAGAAGAAATATCAAGAGAAGATTGCTCTATTGGAGGCTGGATTGGCGTCTTCCCAGGACAAGGCTGCTGATTTGGAAACCTAGTAGAAGAAGAACAAGAAAAAGTTCGAGAAGTTGAGGGCTGACTACCAGAAGATGGAATCGATAGAATCTGCCCTCAACGAGAAAATCGGCAAATGGTAGGAAGCCAAAAATTCCGCCCAAGAGTTGAAGGACAAATTGTCGGCAGTGGAAACTCAGGCCTAGGAGGCAACTTCATGGGCACTGGCCGAGTTTCGAGTCCAAGGAGTACGAGGATGAGCTCACCGAAGGTTCTGCGGGCACATACCGACTTGGGTTCATGGACTGTAAGAGGGCTATAAGTCAATTGCAGCCCAAGTTGGACCTGAGCGGGTTGCAGCCAGAGAACCTCCTAGACGAAGGAGATTTAGGGAGCGATGGGGAAGCAGACATCGCAAAAGATCAAAAGATCATCCTTCGTCCTCTTAGGCTGTTTTTGTTTTTTCTGCTTTTGTAATTTTTGTTCCTCAGTTTTGTAATGAACTCCTTTCAATGAAATGATTTTCTTTTGCTTTTCAATTCCGACTTGTGTTTGTTTGCATATCTTCCTTCTTTGGTTATTTTTGCGAAATGGCTAAATAAAGTAGTTGCTAAGATTAAATAAGATAGCCGGTAGGAAGTTGCAAATGCATAGCCGAGTAGATAGACTCAAAAAAATTTTCAAGTCAAATAGTTGGTTTTTGCTAGGGAACTTAGTCGGATTTGAAGCGATTGTAGATCATCATTCATAGATCATTCCACTAAATCGGAACTTAATTGGTTAAAGAATATTTCTTTAATTTATTCCAGACTAATCGATCCTTAGTCAGTTGGGAGCAAGCTGACTAACTACTTTTCTATCCGCTTTGGCTTGCATGCAAACCGTAGCTTATGCGCTTGCGGCCCTTAGGCTGTAGCTGGTACTAATGTTTTTGGAACCAACCTGAATCGAGCGGTTCAGGGCATTCCGAATCAAACCGGCCCGGTTCGATCGTAAAAATTGGCACAGAAAAAAATAAAAAAATAGAAAACCATTCGGTTCGGCCCCGAATCGGGCAGTACGGGCCTAAACCGGTTGGTTCGGCCCTATTTTGGATCGAACCTAATGGTTCGGTGCTTATATTCAGGGAAAGAGGAAGAGAGGAAGCCTTTCGGCTTTCTCTCCTTGTTTTTGGGTTCGTTTGAAGCTTTGCTCGCTCTCCCACTCCAGATACACTAGAAAAACAAAGAAAGAAGATTGATTAAAGGTAAGTAACTCATCCTAGCTCTCTCTCTTCTTTTCTCTTCTTTTTTTAAAAGAATCATGAAAAATGAAAAAACGAGAGACTGTCAAATTTTTTTTTGTATGATTTTAATATATGTGGTAGATGTATGGATGATCTATAGAACGACACTAAAATTATTAATTTTTGTTAAGTATATAATTTTTAAAATTAAAAAATATATTTTTAGAATAAAAATTATTAAAAAATAAATTTTAAAAAAATTATAAAATCAGATTATTAATGAAGGACTTACAAGCTACTTTCGATATAAATTTGGTGTCGATTTATCAATATTTTAATGCATTTTGTGCATAGTATTTTAGACCTAAATTTCAAAAAAATAGCATTTTATACATGTTCATGGACTAAGAAATTTATATGTAGCATCAATGATAAGATTCTACATGAATGTAAGGTCAAATTTTTTTTCTAATTTTTTATTTTTTAATATAATTTTTTAAAAATAATAATAAAAATAATTAAATAATTTATAAAATATAAAAAAAGATAAATAAAATATATTATTTTTATGTAATTATTAAAATAATATGTTTGTCAATTTTCAAAAATGGATCCATTGTGAAAGAAGGAGAATCCGGAGCGTGACATTGGTTGGGAGCATGGAGAAATGCTCTCAAGCCAACATCATTAGAAATGTAAATAGTGTAACATATAATTCAAAGAAGGGGTTGCACAGTTAAAGTAACATTTGGCTAGCAGCTGTCCGAATGCAAGCTATGTACCGTAAGTATCCACAGGAGGTCCGTCAATTGATGAAATACTTTGCTGATTTTAAATTAACAAAGAAAAAAAAATTTAAAAAAGGTAGAGGTAGACCGTCGAGCAGTAGAGCAATTTTCTTATCATTCTAGAAAATCAGAGGAAGGATCTGCTCCAGATGAGCAGGCACAGATCGATGCTATCATTCGGACGAGCATGGATGATCAATGGCAGTTAGAGGAGCTGGTCAGGCATAGAGCTTCATTTGGGCCATCAGTTTATGAGAGTGGATTAGGCTCAAGAAGCACTACAGTAGAGTCTGAGTCATGATTTAGGAGGACATCCTCAGTTAGAGAGCCCATCAGTAGAGGTAGTAGTCGTCTTACATCCATGTTGGGAGCATTTGGTAGTAGAAAGAAATTCTCTAGAAAGATTTCAACAGGAGCCACTATTTATGATTTGGATCTACATGCCTTTTCTAGTAGAGATTCCAAGCAATAAAGAATTGACACTATATTGAAGAAGGGATATGTGGCGAGCTATTGCATCTTGGTTTTACTTCAGCCACATCCCAGCGAATGCTGCAGACAATCCATATTATCGCTCTGCCATTTCATCTATATAGGCTGTCGGTTCAGATGTTGAACCTTTAGGACCAAGAGATATCCATGGTGAGCTTCTTGACAACCATAAGAAGAATTTCGAGAAGTAGATTTCATCATTTAAGAGCAAGTGGCCTGTATATGGATTGACTGTGATATATGATGGTTGGACTGATCCTACTAGATGAAGCATCATCAACTTCTTGACATATTATGATGGAAGAATATTTTTTTGTAAGTCTATTGATGCTTCAACTGAGATGCACGATGCTAGCTACATCTTTAAATTGATGAAGGAGGTGATTGATCAAGTAGGAGAATAGAATATCATGCAGATTATTATAGATAATGGACCACAATATAAGGCTGCAGGAGAGTTGTTGATGGAGCAGCGACCACATTTTCTGGAACCCTATGCTACGCATTGTATTGATTTGATGATATTGGAAAGATTTATAGGATGTAGAAGATAGTAAAGTCGGCATAGAGTATCACCAGATTTATTTATAACCATACATAGATCCTATCATTGATGCGGTAGTATGTTGGAGGCAATATATTGATACCAAGTGTCACACGTTTTGCTATCAAATATATAGCACTTGATAGTCTGATTGATAGGAAAGTACAGCTACATCAAATATTTATCAGTAGTGAATGGCAGGAGAGCAGATATACTAGGGCAGGCACTGAGGGTGAATGGCAGGAGAGCAGATATGCTAGGACAGGCACTGAGGAGAGCATTGTGGAGAGCTTAGTGACCAGACAATCATTCTGGTAGTAGGCTGAGAGGATAGTGGTGGCTATCAAGCCTATATATGAAATGCTTCGGGCTGTCGATGGTGAGCGATATCCTCAGATGGACTTCCTATATCATATAATGGAGAGGGCAAAGGAACAAATCAAGGTGGCAGATCCAAGACATGCACATGAGTATATCAGGATCATCGACCGTTGATGGGGTTATCAGATGGGTAGGAAGTTGCACTTAGCAGGTAAGTAGCAAATCAACAACTTTTTGAAAATTTATATAAATAAAGTTATTCAATTATGACAATCTATGTGCAGCTTACTATCTGAATTCGAGGTTCCTGTACTCCATACTTAGAATTGGCATGGATGAAGAGCTTTTGTCCGCTCTACGAAATATAATAAATAAGATGGAGCCCAATGCAGATATCGCAGCTATGTATCTTGAACAAGTTCAGTTCAGTGATGTTTATTAATCTAGCGATGTCTTCGATAAATAAGATATTATAAGTTTATAACAAATACTTTTTTACAGACGAAAATATTTAGAGAGGACATAGAATCATTTGGAAGTAATGTAGTAGTTAAAAGCAAATCAAAGATGAATCCAGGTATATATCAATAAGTTTATTTTTATATTCAATCTTATTTTTGATTTTCATGATTTTCAATTATTTTATAGCTGAATGATGGGTGCATTTTGGTGGATCTACATGACATCTGAGGGATCTTGCCATCAAGATCCTCTCCCAGACGGTTCTATCGAGTGGATGTGAGCATAACTGGTTGATTTTTGCCCTTATCCATAGCAAGCAGAGAAACTATCTGAAATAGAAATATCTCAACAATCTTATATATGTACACTACAATATGAGATTGAGGCTCAAATTCATTCAGGAGAAAGTCCAACTGAAGTATTTGGATCCAACTTATAGTGATTTTGTTGCTGAAGATGAAGATGATCCGATGACCGGATGGATTATGAGTCAGCAGTAGGATCCAGAGCTTGATGAGCCATGATCGCCTCCACGATCAGCCAGTTTTGTTGCTAGCGAGGTTGGGGTGGATGCCTTTCAATGGGCTAACAATAACATTCCACCGAGACGTTCAACCGATATGCCACAGCATCTGCCCTCACAGCCTAGGTAGCCAGAGCGAGATATTAGCAAAAGAAAAGAAAGGACAAGTATGGCACCAGTAGAGCCCGAGCATTCGGTTCATTCAGATTCATATACTAGATGGACCAATAGTGGTAGTTCTTCAGGTAGTCATGGATTTGATGATCATGGAGGGACCGGAGGACAGGAGACATAGCCAGAGTCAGTTGGTGGTCTTCGATTCACTGGTGAGTCTCAGTTTACGCACGCCACACAGGATGGGAACCATGGTGCACGTCCTGATAGAGCCCACGGTGATACGATTTCATATAAACGACAGGCTCCATGAGGTCGTTCAGGACATGATTCAGCTGCAGATTACCTCGCACATGGAGTAGGATCTATAGATATATTAGGTTCATCTTCATATTCTGGATCCTCCTATCCGCAGCCACAGCCATCCTATGACCCTTACAGATATGGATATGGATATGGTGCATCAAAGATATCTTCTAGTGGCTACTATCCTATGCAGTCCGGAGCATCTTACGGATCGAATTTTGCTACTAGTATATTTGGATGGGCTCCTTCACAACCATACTATCAATTCGAGGATATCGCTCAGAGCCAGGACCTTAGTGATACTTCGAGGATGAGTTATGATCCAGCATACCTATCTTATGGATCTAGCTGGACTGATATTCCTTTTGAATATGTAAATGATCCTACTATTTATGGACATCGACGGTCGATCGAATTTTGATAAATAGTACGTATTTAATATTGAAAAGATTTTTTTAATTAATTTAAGCATTTTAGGATCCAATGATATCTGATTTATGTATTTTATATTCGTATCACATACAATTAACATTATTTTCGAATTTTGAGGGTACGAATATTAATTAATATCACTAAATAATAATTTAAATTTTTTTTCAAAAAAAATTGAATATTTTTCTTGAAAAATAATAAAAAATAATACAAAATGGTGTGCTAGTTTGACCGGCATGCTTTCCGTACCGTGTGTCGGTACGGTTCGGTACCAGTATTGTACCATACCGACCAGCGATCGGTACGGTCACCTGTACCAGTATCAAAAATCTTGGCTCGTACGCTTGCGGTTGTTGGACCTTATGGCTCATTTTGCTTTTTTGTTAATCGAGTGGCAGTCGAATAACGTTTCGTCGGGTACTAGCCGACGATGCAATTTTTTGGCTGTGTGTCGAGCAACCAAGTTATTTGGTAGGTTGTCGAGTATTTGAACTATTCGGCACAGAATTGTAGGAAAAAAATTTATTTATAAGGTATTCTTACTGAATATATCCATAGATTCTTGGCATTCCACATCCGAAGGATTTTTGCTCTTGATTTTGTATGCCCCTGGTCGTAGAATTGCCGAGATTTTGTAGGGGCATTTTTCTTGCTCGATCAGTTTGGAGACTTCGTCTCTTTTAAAGACTAGGTCTCCCACTCGAAAGATCTTGGGCTTGACTCGGAAGTTGTAATATCGAGCTATCCTTTGTTGATAGGAAGCCATTCTTAGTTGAGCTTGTTTGCGAGTTTCATCGAGCAAGTCCAAATCAGCTCATCATTTGTCTGAGTTGGTTGATTCGTCGTAATGCTCCACTTGAGTCGAAGGTAGGCAGGTTTCTATCGAGATCGTGGCTTTTGTCCCGAATGCCAATTTGAAAGAAGTCTCTTCGGTTGGGATAGGAGGAGTTATTCAGTAAGACCATAAGACACTGTAGAGCTTGTTAGCCCAATTTTCTTTAGCTTGGCCGGTTCTTGTTTTCAGGCCTTGTAGAATTGTCCTGTTGGTCATCTTAACTTCTTCATTAGATTGCGGATGCCCGATCGAAGTAAGTTTGTGGATAATATGATATTTCGCACAGAACTCTTCAAACTTGGCATTATTGAATTATCGGCCATTCTTGGTGATAATCACTCGCGGTAGACCAAATCGATGGATAATAGATTTCCACAAGTCAGTAGTCTTCCTTTTTGTTATTTGTGCTAGGGGTTCAGCTTCCACTCACTTGTTAAAATAATTGATGGCTACGATGATGAACTTTCTTTGTCCACTGGCAGGTGGGAAAGGGCCGAGTATATCAACTCCCCATTGATTAAATGGCCAAGGTGCCGAAATGCTTGTAAGGTGACTTGATGGAAGTTTTTGTATATTGGCAAACCTTTGATATTGGTCGTACTTCTGCACTAAGTTGGCAACGTCTTTTTGCATGGTCAGCCAGTAATATCCTCATCGATGGATTTTGTAAGATAGCGACTTGCCTCCCAAGTGGTTGCCACAAATACCCTTGTGTATCTCTTAAAGAGCATAGTCGGCTTTGGAAGGTCAAAGACACTTGAGTAAGGGCAGAGACGCCGATCTTCAATAAAGCTGATCATCAATGATCACATACCGAGCTGCCAGTCTCTTCATTCAGCATGCCTCGATAGGATCAGCCGGCAAGGTTCCGTTAGTCAAGAATTCGACAAATAGGTCAATCCAGTTCAGTTTATGATCGAGTTGGACCTGGTGAACTTCCTCTTTAGTGTCGATGCTTGGATTCTCAAGATGCTCGATGAAGATTTTTTCCAGCTTACCGTAGCCAGAAGTAGCGACTCGAGATAAGGAATTAGCTCGAGCATTCTTCGACCAGGGGATGTGGAAGATTTTGAAACAGTCGAAATTTGTTTGCAAAGATCTAAGCTCCTGTAGATACCTGATAAGAATAGGATCTCGGGTCTCATACTCTCTCCAGGATTGTCCGACGACTAGCTGCAAGTTGGTGAACACCTTTAGGTGTTTTACACCGAGATCTTTGGCAATCTTCAATCCGGCTATCAGAGCTTCGTACTCAGCTTGATTATTTGAAGCTTTGAAGCCAAACTAGAGAGCATACTTTGTCACAGTCCCATCGATATTGGTTACAATAAGACCCGCGCCACATCCTTGGGCGTTTGAAGCTCCATCTACATGTAGAATCTATGCAGGCTTCAAAGTCTCTTCTTGGGATTGATCTTCGACTTGGCTATCCTCGGTTGGCTTGCACTCAACAAGAAAGTTAGCGAGTATCTGAGCTTTTATCGAAGATCGTGGAACATAAAAAAGATCAAACTCATTGAGTTCAATCGTCCATTTAGCCATTCTCCTTGAAGTATTCGGCCGTTGAAGTAAAGTTCTTAAGGGGAGATCGGTTAAGATTTTTATCAAGTAGGCCTGGAAATAAGGTCGTAATCGCCGAATAATTGTAATAATTGTGAAGATGACTTTTTTATTTGAGAATATCTTATTTAGCATCGTGCAGCACCCGACTTATGTAGTAAATAGGGATTTGCACTTTATTTTATTCTCGGACCAACACCAAGCTGACGGCTTCAGAAGTTGTAGCCAAATACATGAATAATTCATCATCGGTATTTGGCTTTGTCAGAAGTGGAGGAGAACTTAGGTATTGCTTTAAGTTGTCGAAAGCCTTCTAGCACTCTTCCATCCAAGTGAAGTCTTTCGTCTGTTTAAGGATCTTGAAGAAGGGGAGGCATCGTTTTGCAAACTTAGAAATGAATCGGCTTAAAGACGCAACACGTTCGGCCAATTTCTAAATATTCCGTAGAGAAGTCGGAGGCTTCATGTCAAGAACAGTCTTAATCTTCTCTGAGTTGGCCTCGATGCCCCACCTTGTTATCATGAAATCAAAAAACTTTTCCAAAGTGACACCGAAGGCATACTTAGTCGGGTTCAATTTTATTTGATGTTTCCTCAAGGCATTGAAAGCTTCTGCCAGATCGTCGATATGGAGAGAAGCTTCATTTCTCTTCATGAGCATATCGTCGATGTAGACCTCCATGTTACAACCGATCTAGTTTTTGAAGACTTTGTTGACCAACCTCTGATATGTAGTACTGGCATTTTTAAGACCAAAAGGTGTGACTTTGTAGCAGTACAAGTCTTTATCGATAATAAATGTTTTCTCCTCATCTTCGGGTGCCATCCGAATTTGATTGTAGCTAGAGAAGGCATCCATAAAATTGAGTAGCTGATGGCTTGACGTAGCATCGACTAGTTGATTAATTCGAGAAAGTGGAAAACTGTCCTTAGGGCAAGCTTTATTCAAGTCAGTGTAGTCAATGCATATCCGCCATTTGCCATTAACCTTCTTGACCATCACAACGTTCGCGAGCCAATCAGGGTAGGTTGCCTCACGAATGAAGTCGGCTGACAATAATTTGTCAACTACTTCGTCGATGGCCTTTTGTTGCTCGAGAGCGAAACTTCTTTTCTTTTGCCTCACCGGTTTATGCTTGGTGTTGATATTTAATCGGTGCACAATTACATCAGGAGGGATGCCCAACATGTCTAAGGCAGACCACGTGAAGACATTTGCATTCTTCCTAAAAAAAGTGACGAGTTTCTCTCGTAGTTCATTGCTTAATGAAGATCCGACTTGGATGGTTTTAGCCGAGTCTTCATCGTTAAGGGGTATTGAGATGAGTTGTTCTGCGGGTTCTTTCCGACTTCTTCTCTCTGGTATAGTCTGTCGATGGGAAGAGCTTCGGTTGGCTTTTTTCCTTTGATTACAATCAAGTAACATTATCGCCCCAACTATTGATCTCCTCTCATTTCTCCAGTCCCATTCCTCATCGGGAAGCGCATGAGCAAGTGGTATGTTAAGACAATCATTCAGAGCGCATGCGGTCTAGGTTGTCCCAAGATGACATTATAGGAACCTTCATTTGAAAAAGCTCTAGCTACCTCAAGGAGATGCCGGTTCTTCCTTTCGGCAACTCCATTTTGAAATGGAGTACCAACACATGAGGACTGATGAAGAATATCATTTTGTAACATATAATTTTTGAAGTTTTTTTAAAAGTATTCTTTGGCATTATCACTTTGCAATATACGCACATAGACATTAAACTGTGTTTTAATTTCAGCACAAAAGGCACAAAAAATAGAAAATAATTCTGAACGATTCTTCATTAAATATAACCAAGTAGCACAAGAGTAATCATCAACAAAGGTAACAAAATACTTGAATCCAGACTTGGAAACAACAGGACACGGACCCCAAACATCAGAATGAACTAACTCAAAAGGAGACAATGCTCGTTTATTAACTTGGGACACTAAAGGTAATCGATGATGTTTGGCAAATTAACACGACTCATATTCTAAAACAGACAAAGATTGAAATTGTCGACATAACTTCTTTAAAGTAGACAAGGAAGGATGTCCCAACCGACAATGGACTTCAAAAGGAGTTAAGGTACTAAAGCAAGCAAGAGACCGTGATACCTGTTTATCAAGGATATAGAGACCACCCGACTCACAACCTCTACCAATAATCTGCTTCATCGTAAGATCCTGAAATACACGATGATCAGGAAAAAATGAAACAACGCTTTAGGGCACAAGTTAGTTTACTAACAGATAGTAAATTGAAAGCGAACTTTGGTAAGCACAAAACAGATGACAAAGAAATTGATGATGTTGGGTGTGCAGTTCTAGAACCCATGACATAAGATGTAGACCCATCAACCAAGGTAACGTTAGAAGTGCTTATATGAGACTGAAAGGAAGATAAAAGACTAGAATTACCTGTCATATGGTCTGTAGCACCAGAATCAATGACCTATTTTTGAAGAGAAAGACACAAGGCATGTAGTGGATTTACCTAACTCGGCGATAGCAGTGATAGGGAAATTGGTAGACTTTAAAGATGCTTGATATTGGAAGAACTGTGCAAACTCTTCTTTAGACACTCGAACAATTTTCTCAAAGGATGAGGCTACTGGAGACTCCTCAACAGCCACATTTACCACCTGAGATCATTGAGATTTGTTATGAAGTTTCCAACATGAGCATTTTGTATGCCCAGGCTCATGGCAGTAGTAATAAATAATTCCTCTTGAATCACGATTGGGGGCAGCCTCTCCACTTTGCTGATGACTCCTATTGTTATAAGCCCCTCCTCTATTTCCTCTATTATTTTGTCATCCAGTATCATTACGACTGACAAGAGCACTACTGGCAAGTTGAGAAAAATGAGAATTTTCTATACGGAGCACCCAAGTATCATGCAAAGAGAATCTCGGAACTAGAAAAAATCTGAGATTTGGCTGTTTCAAATTCTAGAGGAAGACCAGCTAGAAAACTCATCACAGTCATTTGCTCTCATTGGGCCTACTGAACTTTTACATCAGGACTAAAGGGCAATAAAACATTAAGTTCCTCTTACACTCTTTTGAAATTCATAAAATGAGACGTAAGAGTCTTATCTTATTTCTCTGCACGATAGAAAGCTTTGCACACATCATAGATATGGGAAATATTTTCTTTGCTAGAGTACAGAAAATCTAAATAGTCTATCAATTCCTTGACAAACCCACAGTGATTAATTAAGCTAATTACCTCACTGTGAATAGAGTTCCGAAGTTGTAAAAACAATCGAGCATCCTCCCTTAGCCAATTTTGTCTTGTATCATCACTGGGTGGTTCACTCGTGAGGTGATCATCTTTATCAATACTATGCATGTAAATACAAACCATCTTGCTCCATTCCAAATAATTGGAGCCATTAAGCTTATGTTCTGTGATTTTAGTTATCATCGGAATCACATCAGCAATTACCACTTTATTCTCATCCATAATGTCTGACAGAATTCGATGAAAAAAAAAGGTTGCAACAATTACCAGTTTCGAAGTACCCACAAGAATGCACCAATACCCAAGGCAACTCACAGGGCTGCACTAATGATGAAAGATGATGCCAGGGAACAAGCCAACACCAGACACGCCCTCACTTGCTGATGCGTGGAAGCGTCGCTTGAACAAAGGAGTAGTGTGAGAAGTCCACTAGCTAGGAATCCGATGATCGGATTCAGGGGATTGGCCAATCAACAATCAGGCAACCTACTCTAATACCATGTCAATGTCAAGAAAATTCTGAAAATTGCCTTGCTCAATTGAGTTTTCAGGCCATTTATTTATAGAGATAAAATATAAATATAGAATGTATAATTTACAATTATGCTGATTTACAGGAAAGATTTATAGGGATATTTACATCAAGAAATCAAGGCTAATAAGGAATATATAATCAAGCTGATTTAGGAATATATAATCAGGCTGATTTAGGAATACAATATCAAGGCTGATAAGGAATAAAACAATATTTACAATTGACTTGCCATAACAAAACTAATTACATAGCCTTCCTGTGCTAGACAGGAGACAGAAATCAGATTTCTGCTCGTAGCAGGTACATAAAAATAGTCTCTTAACACTAAGACGCTCCCAGACGGTAGTCACAGAGGATACTTTTCCACGACCATAGTAGTAACTCTTGCTCCATTTCCGACGCGTAGGATCATCTCGCTATTGCTCAGCCTTCTGCTATTCCTTAAGATCCTGCAAAGAAGTACACAAATGAATACTAGATCTAAAGTTAAGCACCCAACTGGATGTAGAAAAAACTATTAGGTTCGTCTCAATGACGAGCATACCTTTAGAAGGTCCACCTTCCCTCTTATTCTTCAGTCTGGCTAGGTAAGTAGGACAGTTTCGCTTTGAATAGTCGTCGGAGTTGTAGTGGAAATACTTTTCTTTCTCTGTAGCCTTCTTCTTCGGCTCACCCTTCTTCTCCTTCTTTCCCTCTGATAGAAACGTGATGTTGTCGTTAAGACACCGTGTTTATTAGTTTAATCCGACTTCTTAAAATAATTAAAAATTCATAGATAGTAGTGAGTCGGGTCGAATCCACAGGAAAGGTAGTGTTTTTAGATTTGAAATCTTTGATTTTATAAAAGAAAAAAGAAAAGAGAAAAGTTTTGGGATCAAAAGTGAAGTGGAAAAATAAAAAGTGAAAATTAAAAGGTGCAATAATTTAAACTTGGTACTAAGATCTACTAGTTAGACCTTAGCATCTACTTGCAATAAAAAAATAATAATTAAAATATAAAAATTAAATTGCAACAAAAATTAAAGAGCATAAAAATAAATATTGCATTAATTAAAAGTTCATAATTTAAATACATAAAATAAAAAGAAAATAAAATAGACTGATCTTTGATCTTGGATCGGCATTGGTAGAAAGGTGTAGAAGCCCCGCTCTTCTTCTCGGCACCAATTGCTTTGAAGCAGCCATTAACCCATAGCCTGGCTTCATCCTGTACCAAAGCTTCACCTTGATCTGAGATATTGATTTCTGAAGGTCTGGGGTTTTTTTATAGAGCTAGGAGGGCTGGAGAGTTTGCTTCTGGGCAATGTGGGACTAAGGGACTCTTTGATCGTCAAAATATAAAGAAATCCAAATAAAAATCGGACTAAAAGAAGTCCTAGATGAATTCTACTACTCTGGATGAAATCTGGCCGTAAATAAAAATCCAACGGTCCAAAAATCATCAAAATCGGATAAGTATCGGTCCAGATCAGGTCGGATTAAATTTTGGCCGTCCGATCGCACGTTGATGGAGGAAATCTAGCTGCAAATCATGCATCGGGAGTTCTGATCACCGCCGAGAGCGTTCTGGACCGTTGGATCTTCATCACTTGATTTCCTGGCCGTCGGATCGCACCAGAATGCTGATAGAATTTGAATTAAATCCAAAAATAACCACCACCATCCGATCTTGACCGCAATCAACCGCAGCCATTCGATCATGCAATTACTGTTCCCATGGACCGCGTGGACCGGCCGCACCGCACACCGCAGCCAATCAGCACCTCTGTTGCCAAGTGAAAAGACCAGATTGCCCTATGAGCCGCGATAAATTTCTGTGGACCCTTTAAGGGTCTAGGTCCGCCACGTGTCGCGCTGTGATTCGTCGGTTTCTGTTGAGCTGGCGGTCCACGCCTGCATCGTGGACCGGTTGATGGCTTCATCGACTGAGTCGGCTTTGATGGCTTAGCTTGGCTTAGTGGCTTGGCTTGCAGAGCCAGCCGAGCCATTTTCTTTTTTTATTTAAATTTTATTTATTTTATTTCTTTAAAAATTCATATCTTTTCCGTTTTAGCTCCATTTTATTCGAAACTTATTTTATTGTGATCAAAAAAATGAGCTCTTTTCATTGATAATAAAATTTTATTTTTTAATTTTTATTATTTTTAATGAATTTTTTAATTAATAAAAATATGAATTTCTTAAAAATTATATATAAATTAATTAATAATTTTTAAAAATTAATATAAATTAATTAATAAATTAATACTTTTATTGGTGAATTTATGATGCTTATCACACCCTCTAACTTAAGCTTTGCTCGTCCTCGAGTAAAGAAAGAATTTAGTTTTAAATACCTTTTAACTTTAGAGTTTCGAATTTTACCTAAAACTATTTTCAAAATGGCCATTAATATTCAGTCAAGCTTAAATGAGACATATCATTGGGGTATTAATACTTATCAATAGCAAAATTAAGTAAAGAACATTAAATTTTTCAGAATTTTTTTTCTAAATTATCCCACCTTTATCTCTGATTTATCTAAACTTTCATATAGGCAAGTGTATTGCTACTTTCATTCTTCATTTATTGATTTTTATTTTCATATTGCCCATTTTTTGATGCGAATATCATTGCTTAGGCAATGGGACCCGGTTACTTGGTGGGAAACCAATATATATATATATTTTTTAAATATTGTACCACTATTGAGTGTCTTAACCCTTTAAGCTTTCTATTTGATTCATGTAGCGAGTCTTGGGCCAATGACTCCCAAACCAGTTGGCTTTAGGGCACTAGGTATAGAATATCCCTTGGGCTTACTAGCTCGAATCAAATAGGCTACGAGTTAAGACTAGCTTTACAACGAGCTTCTTTGTCCTTCCCACCTTTTGACACGAAACTCAATGCTTGCTTAGGCAAAGAGGCCCGGTTACTTAGTGAGAAGTACTTGAAAACTATTTTATTAAAATAAATTTGTTATATGAAGAAACGTATAGTTACCCTACACAAGCCTATAAAAAGTAGACTTTTCTTTGATGCTAGTAGAAATAATTAGAAATGCTCCAAGGAAAAACTTTTTATGTTCTAGACTTAACTCTTTATTGAATTTTCTTAATACTTGATTCCTTAATATCTCACAGATTCTCTGATCTATGTATCAATTTTCTTTTAAAAATGCTTAGTTTAATTCGATTCTTAAGCATAATCAGATGTCTAAATACTAAATACTAACTTTTTCGAGGACTTAAAATTTTAAAATTTTTATTTTTCTTCCTCCCAACTTAATCGACATTGTCCTCAATTGAGAAAAAAAATAAAGGATGTAATAAAAAACATGAAAGAATACACCTGACTATATTTTTGGTCCAGCACATGCCTTTGAAAATTTGGACTCTCCCTCCAACTTATTCAAATTATCCTAAAAAGAAAATAAACTAAAAAGATAAATTAGATAAAAATTAAATATTGGGTTGCCTTCCAACAAGCGCTAAGTTTACCATCTTCAACCAGACACAATGCAGCTTACTATCCTGTGTCAAATATTGGATTGACAAATTCCAATGGTTTTGAATTGCCAATCTCAGAAAGTTGATTTATAATCCCATTATTGATATATTCATTGTTAATTTTAGGGATAAAATTTATGATTTCATTCTCAGACCTATATTTATTAAGAATTTCTCCTATTTGTTCTTCTAAAATACTCATGAATGGAGTTTTAGGAGTTAAGTTTGATTCAATGGGTGCTGGAATGGTGACTAAAGAATGTTTTAATTTTGGAGGTAAATTAATGTGATCTTGCTTAAATAACTCCATTGATATTTTATTACATGCCTCTTGATTTTTGTAAGAAGAACCGGCTTCTTGGGTTGAAGGGAATAGAACATTAGGTTTATAAGTTTTGGATAAATCATCTATTCTCTTTTTTCCTATTTCTATCTCATTTAAACTGGAACTAGCATCAGTACTAATTTCTGGCTCAGGTTCTTCTATATGATTAGTCTCAGTACTAACCAGTTTCTTTATTATTTTATTTTGGCTAGCATCAGTACTAGCCTCTCTCACCTGGTCTTGGTATGGGTCCATAAGAATCCTATAGCTTTTAAGTTCAGGAATTACTTTGGTATTCTCAGATTGGGGATTCTTAAGTGAGACATTAAATTGATAATTTGGTCCAGGTAGTTGGTGGACATTAGGTGGATTGTTTGAAATTGATAGGTTCGTTAGTTGATCTAGTTCTCTCCTTATGTTAGACTCAACTAATTGTCCTATTTGAGCTTCTAGCTTGACGATTGATTGCTGTTGAGTCAGAATCAATTGTTGAAGTTGATTGAATTTATCATCGACTAGATTGATCTGTTAAGGAGGTGGGTATGAAGGCTGATCATGATGTGGTGGTTGGATAAACTGACTAGGCTAGCCATTATTATAGGTATAGTTTTGGTATTGGGGCCTATTTTGATAGTTTTGGATAGGTAAAATTTGGATTTAAGTCTGAGTCTGTTGGGATGTCCAAGAAAAATTATAGTTACTCCAATGTTGATTATATGAATTTGAAAATGAATCATTAATCGGCTTGGAGTAGCCTTGAGCAACTTGTTTTTAGATAAAAGGTGGAAATTGTGCAGCCGTAGGACATTCACTCACATGATGGGTTGGGCTAGCACAGATTGAATAATTCTCCTGATAATTAGAAGATGATGTGAATTGTGCAGGAGATTGTTGACCTAGGATTAGGAGTTGATCTATTTTCTGAGCAAGAAGATCAACTTTATCTAATTTTTGGACTATTAGATTCAGATTAGCCATTTGATTATTATGTTTAATGTGAATCAACCATTCAATTAAGTTCAACTAAATCAGAAAAAGCGATTTTCTACCATGCATGTATTAGTGTAACCCTAATGTATGGTTCAAAAATTTTTAGAATATTTTTTTTATTTTTTTTATTATTATTTTATTATATTAAAAATTAATTTTTTTTAATTATTTTATTTATTAATTTTAATTTAATTTAATTTAATTATTATTTTTAATATTTTTTAGTTAGTTTAATTTAATTTTAATTTAATTTAATTTAATTTAATTTAATTTAATTTTTAGAGGAGTAAGGAGAAGAAAGAAAGAAGAGTTCTAAAGAAGAGGTTCTAAGGAGTCCTAGAACTAAGAAGAAAGAGAAGAATTAGGTTTAATTAGATTTAATGTTGGTTAGCAATCAAGTTGGTCAATCAATCCTAACTAAGGGTTATCCTAAATCTAGACCGCTCCTAACTGTCAAGGTCACCTTCAAGCCTTCCAAGTGTAGGATTAGCCAATCAACTAGCCAGGTAAGTATAAGATCAGTGGGAGTCCCCCCCGTTGCTTACCTTAGACACTAATTATGCTTGGCCAAGTAAGCTAATGGAACCAATTAGAAACCACCTTTCTTCGGATCCAGTCGTCCCTGAACCACTTTCCTAGACACCAGTCAAATTGACTAACCCTAACCTGGTTCAACTCTTAGAGTTTCTTGTCCTATTGAGCTCGAGTTTCTAGGGTTGATGTCTAATTGATTTTAAAATTAAAGGCTTAGGTCAATGCAGGATGTTGGTTGGTTGTTTGTGGGACAAGAAAGGGTGATCAAATCCCCCACCTTATCTTGTTTAATTGGGTTGTGCCCTTAATTTGGTTTAATATGAATATGCACAAAAAATTTTCAATCAAAGGGTTCTATGCAATTTAAACTGGATGCATGCAACTAATTTAATTCTGAAAGGCTTACCTTGCCTCCAGCAATCACCAAAAAAAATAAAAATAAAAATAAAAAATAATATGATGCATGCTCTAACAAGTTAGAATTTCTAATCTTATCATGAGGCTTTTAATTAGGTTTAAATAGATATTTTTTTAAAATTAATTTAAAAATAAAATAAATAAATAAATAAAAATAAAAAGGAAAGAGAATTAGGGTTAGAATTGATCTTACCAAGCAAAACTCCCGATTCTTTTTGTTCTTTAATCTCTTTTTCTGCAAAATAATAAAAAAAATTAGCAAGCAATATTTATAAGAAAATAAAAATTTTATTTATAATTTATTTACAGAAAAATCAAAGAGATCAAAAATTTAATGTCCGTGCCTTCTCCGGCAACGGCGCCAAAAACTTGATAGTAACGCGATGTTGTCCTTAAGACACCATGTTTATCAGTTTAATCCGACTTCTTAAAATAATTAAAAATTCATAGATAGTAGTGAGTCGGATCGAATCCACGGGAAAGGTAGTGTTTTTAGATTTGAAATCTTTGATTTTATAAAAGAAAAAAGAAAGGAGAAGAGTTTTGGGATCAAAAGTGAAGTGAAAAAATAAAAAGCAAAAATTAAAAGGTGCAATAATTTAAACTTGGTACTAAGATCTATTAGTTAGACCTTAGCATCTACTTGCAATAAAAAATAATAATTAAAATACAAAAATTAAAGAGCATAAAAATAAATATTGCATTAATTAAAAGTTCATAATTTAAATACATAAAATAAAAAGAAAATAAAATAGATCGATCTCTGATCTTGAATCGGCATTGGTGGAAAGATGGTGTAGAAGCCCCGCTCGTCTTCTCGGCACCAATTGCTTTGAAGCAGCCATTAACCCATAGCCTGGCTTCACCCTGTACCAAAGCTTCACCTTGATCTGAGATATTGATTTATGGAGGTCTGGGTCCTTTTTATAGAGCTAGGAGGGCTGGAGAGTTTGCTTTTGGGCAATGTGGGACTAAGGGACTCTTTGATCGTCAAAATATAAGAAAATATAAATAAAAATCGGACTAAAAGAAGTTCTAGATGAATTCTACTACTCTGGATGAAATTTGGCCGTAAATAGAAATCCAACGGTCCAAAAATCATCAAAATCGGATGAGTATCGGCCCAGATCAGGTCGAATTAAATTCTGGCCGTTCGATCGCACTTGATGGAGGAATCTAGCCGCAAATCATGCATCGGGAGTCCTGATCACCACCGGGAGCATTCTGGACCGTTGGATCTTCATCACTTGGTTTCCTGGCCATCGGATCGTGCTAGATCGCTGATAGAATTTGAATTAAATCCAAAAATAACCATCACCGTCCGATCTTGACCGCAATCAACCGCAGCCGTCCGATCACGCAATTATTATTCCCATGGACCGCGTGGACCGGCCGCACCGCACACCGCAACCAATCAGCGCCTCTGTTGCCAAGTGAAAAGACCAGATTGCCCTATGAGCCGCGATAAATTTCTGTGGACTCTTTAAGGGTCCAGGTCCGCCACGTGTCGTGCTGTGATTCGTCAGTTTCTGCTGAGCTAGCAGTCCACGCCTGGATCGTGAACCGACTGATGGCTTCATCGGCTGAGTCAGCTTTGATGGCTTGGCTTGGCGGCTTGGCTTGCGGAGCCGGTTGAGCCATTTTCTTTTTTTATTTAAATTTTATTTATTTTATTTCTTTAAAAATTCATATCTTTTTCGTTTTAGCTCCGTTTTATTCGAAATTTGTTTTGTTGTGATCAGAAAAATGAGCTTTTTCCATTGATAATAAAATTTTATTTTTTAATTTTTATTATTTTTTAATTAATTTTTTAATTAATAAAAATATGAATTTCTCAAAAATTATATATAAATTGATTAATAATTCTTAAAAATTAATATAAATTAATTGATAAATTAATATTTTTATTGGTGAATTTATGATGCTTATCACCCTCCGTCTTTTGCTTCTTCACAAACTTCTTCCCAGAGGACTTTTTCTTGGAAGAAGTCTGTTCCACACCAAGAACTAAGCCCCTTGAACTCTTTAAGGTCCCCTCAGTGGTCACTAGCATGTTCATCAACTCGACTAGGGTGCACTGAATTTTATTCATATGGAAGTTTATTATAAACTATCCATATGAATCAATCAAGGACTACAGAATCAATTCAATCTGCAAGTCTTTGTCTATCGACATGCCGAGCTTCTCAAGCTCCTCTAAGTCTTTGATCATTAACAAGCAATGATCATGGACCGACTGCCCATCACGCATCTGCACCTTGAAGAGTCTTTTGAATATTTCGTAGCGCGTTGCACGACTTTACTCATCATACAACTCTTGTAGGTGAGCCAACATTTGGCTAGCAGTCTTCATGTCTTTGTGTTGGCGCTACAACTCATTAGACATTGAGGCCAATACGTAGCACTTCACCTTGTTGTTGTCATCCAACCACTTTTCATGAGAAGCTCTCTGATCGGCGGTTGGATGGGCTGGGAGAGGAGGAAAGTCCTGATCTAAGACATAGGTCAGCTTCTTAGAACTCAAAATGATTTTCAAGTTCTGGAGCCAATCCTTAAAATTGGATCCGGTCAAATGGTTGGTCTCTAGGATTCTGGCTAGGGGTTGAACATAGACATTTTCCTATAGGGAGTCAAAGTTTCTAGTTAGACTTGTAATTGACTTAATCAATTTGTTTAGGAGTTTCATTTTTAAATAAATTTGGGCTCATTATTTTTTTGGATCCCTACGTTTTCTTGGAAGAGATGCAAAAATCAGTAGTGCGGTCCCATCGATTGGCTCACCACCTTACCTAATAGTTATTGATGATGAGTCAGTCGATGAGTGGACAACTCTTGTCCAATGTTTCTCTAAATATATTGCATCCAACTTGGTCTCTAATTCATGAAGCTCACCGTGCCCGGAATATTGCTTCACTCTTTAGTTAAGTCAAACCTACCATTTACACGGATTGGATTTGTGATTGGGATCCTCATCGTATCCGAAATATTAAGCCCAACCCTTCCTCCAATCCGTAGCATCCCATGCCTAATAGCTGTGGTTGCGTCTTTCCGATACAACTGAACCACTATATCCAGTTGAGAACAATCAATCACGAGAAGGGCCCGCACAACTACAATAGTGGAAGATCAATTGACTTAATATTTTCTTAGGAAGATTTCAATTTAGGTCTCTTAGACACAACTAGTCATAACGGTTATGACTAACCTAGTAGCATGGGTTAGCTTGAATTGTTAGCAACCTCAATACAGAATCGGGTTGATCCAATTGGTCAGATAAGTGAGATCAGTGGGAGGGATATGTCATTAACTCGCCATGGACGTATCTAGATCGAGTAGCTCCTAATTAAAAACCACCGGTTATATCTGTCGGACTTATCTTAGACACCAATTTGTTGAATCAGAATTGATCAGGTCAACCTATAATCCAAGCTAGAACCGCAGAGCCAAATTAGGTCTTGAGGTGATCGATCACGTGGCTGTGAATCGATCTTGACCAAATTTACAACTATTGGGCGGGTCAATTAAGTACTCTTGATCCCACCTAACCAACTCGTTGATTCGGTTTGATCAACCGCTCAAGCTAGACCTAATCAAGCTATCCATACCTTGAACCCATGTTTTATGAAGATATCTTAGATATGAAAATTCTTAATTTTTAAATCTAATTAGTTTTATAACTTAATTCTTAATTAAGGATAACATGATTCAGAAAAACAAAACATAAAACAAAAATCCTAGGATTTTTGGATCTAGGATTTAGCAGAAAGTAAGTTTTTATTTTCTGATTGAGGACAGACACGTAACACCCTAATACATCGTAAGAGTACCCCATCGAATGGGAAGCAAGGGCCTTTAAACCCTTCTTACTCTTATGATCGGACGGCCAAGAGGAATGCCCCAATCAGAAAAAAAATTTCTACTGCTACAAGAACTAGATCTAGCATATATCACATATATGACTACAGATCTATTCTACACATGCTTTGCATACATCTCATGTATCAATTTAAAAATTGTCTCATATAAAACATCTGATTACATCTAATGTAACATCAAAAAATGCATTTGATCTCATCAAAATAAATTTCAGATCTATTCTAATTTAGATCTAGAACTAGAACCGCAGCTCTGATACCAGTTGAAGGAATTGCAGGATCGGCCGGATAGGATAAGGTTAAGTAGCTGAATTTAAAATTTTTCTTTTGCTGATCCAATTAGACCTGAGAGTTCTTAGATCTGATTACATAAAACTGAAATTAAAAACTAAATTTAAGTATCAAATACCACCTGATTTGAGGGAACTATTCACTTGATGCGATGATCTAAATGCTTCCCGAGTTTCAACTTGAACTATGCACGTGCTCGGCCTTTACCAGCATCCACTCGGATTAGATCTGGAGGTTTTCTCCTTCTGGATCTTATCTCAAAAAATCAGCAAGGGGATCGCCTTAGCGTGCCTTCGATCTGACTCAGGCGACAGCTCGATTGACACACGATCGAGATCTCTTCGACTAGAACTTGCAGGTTCAGCACTTCAACTCTCGGAGCACTGAATGGCCCAACCCTTGGGCATGGGAGAGAGGGATCAGATGAGGGAGAGGGAGGAGGCATGAAGATGGAGAACTAGAGTCTGGGCATGGGATCTGGAATTGATTGGCCAAACCCTTTGGCCTTGGTCTCTTTTTATAAACAAAATAAGGTACCTTAGAGTCCTAGGACTTTAAGTAATTGACCGAGTCAATTGCTTAAAGTAGAAGAACTCTCCCTAGCCTCCATGCCCCACTTTTGATTTCTCATCTCATTTTCTCATACAAAATGAGAAGAAATGTGGTGCCACCTTATCTGGATAGGGTGTTGGCATCAGGCAATCTCTTTCTAGGAGTTTGAACTATTTTAAACTCGTTTGACCCCTTCAAACTAATTTGAATGGGCAATCTCCTAACTCCCTAAGGCTTATCCACTAGGGGCGCACACCATCCTGATGTGCGCCCTCTCTATCTTCGAAAACCATCTGGGGTGGGGCAGGTGTGCGCCCTCTCTCTCTCCGAAAACCATCTGGGGTGCATGCCCCAAGAGAAACTCCAGGGGATGCACACCCCTGATCCTTTCTTTCCTATAAAGACCAAGTCAAAGGGTGCATTGTTCTGATGCTTCTCATCTGAGATCAGGACAGGGCCTGATCTGACCTGGACAAGGTCCAGTCAGACCAGGATAAACCCATACAGGATTTCTGGACGAGCCAAATATCATTTGACTGAGTCTAGACCAATCAGGAAATCCATAGAACGAGAAAGCTAGGTTCAATCATGTGCTAGCATGATTTTCTTAAACCTAATTAGATCTAATCCAAATCAATCGGACCATGTGAGTCCAATTAATGACATCTAGACCCAAATCCTTATTTGTTTGATCCAGTTATGTTCAATTCTGTATGGTAATGGAACATATCGCGATCTCCATCATTGACATCATCGAAACATCTTTCGATGGACCAGAACTCTTTCTGATTTGTCCAATTAGAATTGTCAATCATCAAGATAATTCTAATTGATCCTAAAATCCACCAGTGATACCTAAAAGTATAGGATGGCAACCCATTAGAATTGAACACGAATCTCTCGATGCAGCCAACTATATGATTGGGTTCTTCTATCATGGCCCCGATAGGATCTAGGTCAAAGTTAACTCGTTAGACCTAACATCTGTCATATAATTGAATCACTTGATTTGAGTTTGATGTGAAATCCTAATAGAAACTCCTTTATGTTATTTCATACTACCATGGCCATGGACTTTAGGACTCAATCTCATGATCTTCATAGGACCCACTCTATCGAGGTTGATAGATTCTATCTTGGTGCGTTCCAATTCCTATAATAAAAATGCTATAGCCAACATACACCTCAGGATTCCAAATGACTAGGAGACCGAGTTATGGTGTAATCAAATTATAACATCCTCAAGGTGAACTGCCGATGCACCTTAGGTCAAAGAACCGGACACACAATTGCTGCATCGAGCTAGTCATTGACGAGAAGGTAGACTCCCTTATGACTGCTCCAAGTGGTTACGCTCGGTATTCTTATTCTCAACAAGCACCTATACTCTTGCTCCAGTATCTCCACACCATAGACTCAAGACACATATTCTAAGCAAGTGATCATACACCAATCTTCTGGATCGATCACCATCCTCATGATGATCCTACGATTGGAAGCAGTTTATAAGTTAATTATGATAGCACGTCTCAAATTCTCAATTTTTGAGAATATATGTTATCATACCCGTTAACCCAATGGATGTATCACAGACATTTAATACACAAATGTGATAGAAGAAATAATCTTTTTTATTAATTATAGTCAAAATTATAAAAGTGTCCTTAGAAAGTAATTACAAGTGTTGGCCAATCTGGCTTCTAGGGCACACATCTAACATGGTATCCTTGGGCTAGGTTTAGGTTGGGCCCAATTTAGGCCTGAGGTTTCAAACCCTAGATCAAATTATACATGGGCCTGACCCAGCCCAGCCCATGGACTCTATAAAGATATTTCATCAGGGCAATACATGATAATATCGTGTAAACTTTGTCTTTCTTTTCTTGCACTTTTATGGAGATAATTTAATCTTTTGCATTTTACTTTCATTTATATGGAAATATGCTTGTTAACTCCCATTTTTCCTCATTTGGTACCTTGCACATGTTGGTGTAGAGTTGCAACCTTGGCAGCAGGGGGGATAGTGTTTTTTGCAGTCTTTATTCCTGTATGTTTCCTGTTCAGAGCACATAATAAGTGGAGGTATAAAATAGAGGTGGGTTTTATAACTCTTGTAGTTAAAATTTTGCAGCTTGACTTTTTAGTGGCTTGTAAAAAGTTTTACTTTATTTTACAAAACTATTTTTGTATTTGATAGTTGCAATTTGTCTAGTTTTATCTGTGTATATCTCCACTGTTGGTGTTCTGATTCTTAGATTGACAATTAGAGTTTAGTTTCACTTTTATCTTCTAGTTTGTATCTTCTTTTATTTTCCTGCTTCCTCTCTTGTGATCCTAATAAGTAGAGGTGAACTTCTTCTTTCCTCTTTTTTGTCTTTGCTTTGTATGCTTATTTTTATACTTCTCTGCACAGGAAAGACCAAAAAGGATGAAGGAAAACATCAATAGATGCTCTCTCAGATATCAGCTATAGCAACATTAATATAACTTTCCAAGCCATAGAAAATCTGTGTTAAGGTGAAATAACCAATGATCCAATTGTTAAGCATGACAAGGCGGGTTGGGAAGAGATTGCAAATAAATCTTAATTTAAAAATGAAGGTTTTATGCCTATATGAAGAGTAAGTCCTTAGTATTGCAACGAAAAGCCCATGGTAGGAACCAGTTTGGTCATTGGGGCAGTTGTACATTTGTAACAACTCATGGTGTAGCCATACACTCCTTCATGGTTGTATATTTGTGATCAACTCATGGTATAGCCATACTCACATGCATACAGGATTTCCTTGGTTCAAGAGTACAGAAAGATTGGAAGATGGACTGCAATATCTAGTATGTTTTTTGTAGACATACAGAGGTATGCAAAAAGTAGATTCACTTGCATTTTAATTACCTTGGTTATATTATATTGTTATACAACCACAAGGAGAGTTCATCTGTTAACTGATTTGATCTGAGTTCAGTATATGACAACAACTTGAATTTAACATACAATGGATTGTAGAGGTAGGGTTGAGCACTAAAAGTGAACTTCCAAAGTAGCTCTGGTTGCTCAACTAAAAGCGCTTGAAAATTGATTGACAAGGCTTTGTTACTTGGAGGAATATGAGTGGAAGTTGGCTTAGATAAAAAGAAAAGGATCAAAGGAGTGTTATTTCTTTTATTTTTTTCTCAACCTTGGAGATATGCAGTACCCAATATCAGGCAGTTTCTTCTTCTCTCTCCGTTTAGATTACCTTCATGTTTGGCAAACTAAAGAGGTTCGCTTATTGGGTCCGTGATTTTGCCTATTGAAACCTGCTTCTGTTTGTATGGTTAATTTGCTTGCCTGCTTTTTTTAATGTTTAGGGATACATCATTGCATTGGGCCTGTTGAAAATTTTGGTTGGCTTAACCTTGACCCAGACTATTATCTATGTGAGCATTATTCCAGTTATCTAGATCCATGATACCGATGTGAGTTTCTGGTGGAAAGAGAGAGAGAGAGAGAGAGAGAGAGAGATGCATGAATCTGACTTGTAACAGGACTCGTTTATTGGCTTTTAAGAACCTTAACTCTTCGGCTCTTTTTTGTAAATAGTAAATGACTTACTATTGTAGGAACATGGATATTATCTAATGTTCTAAATAATGATGCTCAGATAATCTGATTTAAATATGACCTTTAGGTATCCTTACCGCTGCAAATTATGCAATATATAAATGAAACTTATGTGGTCATTGGCTATTGAAAAAGCAACATTCCATCAGTAACTGACATCTTAAATGTATATAAAAATGATGGAAGCATGTGAGGATCCTTGTTCCACAAAAAACAACCTATCTGATGTGAGTATAATTACATTTTCAGCCACAGCCTGCAGCTTACATTAACTGCAATTTGCAATGTGATGGTGCAAATTAGTAAAGCGGTCTTGGTTTGTTGATATTAATGGTTTCATATCATGTTTTGGATGCATCTGCTCTTTTATTATCTCTTGTTCCCTTCTTTGTTCTACCCCCAGTGATTTCAGATAACAAAGATGAAGGGAACATGAACCTTACCTCCCAGAGTCTCTGAATAATTTTTAATTTTGGAATTCAACTTGGTTGTAATCAGGTTCCCTGCATATTTCTTAGACTTATTCAGTTTTTGCTTTGTTTAATAATTTGTTGATATGTAGTTCAATTTTCTGGCTAAATTGATAAACTGTCAACTGAAGGTGATGAACTGTGTTTCCTTTTTTTATGAATATTATCCAGAGAAAGTTGGTTGAGATGTATGTAGCGTATTTGTTCCTTCATGGACAGGGGTTGTCAAGTACCATGGACCTTGTCCCAGCCTGCACCCTCATCAGGTTCTTTCTATGCGTATTATACTAGTTGTTGGCCTTGTGTTACTTGTATTTGAATGCAACTTATTTTGTACGGGTATTTGTTGCCAACCATACTTCCATGATTGATTTTATCATATTAGAGCTGATGACAGCATTTGCTGTTATCATGCAAAAGCACCCTGGATGGGTTGGTAAGGACCTATAGTATTATTTTTTCAATTTTATGTCCTTTGGTATTTGCTTCTGTCGGTGATGGCTTTCAGATTCTCTTTTCAATATCTAATGGTACCAAGCCTTCATTTTCTTGTTTAATTTTGTGATATAGGATTTATTCAGAAGACTATTTTGGAGTCGAAGGACCGTGAAATTGGGGCAAGAAAGTAAAAAACGGCCAACTTCTTTTGATTTTAAAGCATGATAGAATCTGTACATGTTCATAGTCTTGATAGACTAGGATTCCATTTTTAGGTTAAGAGAACATATTCAAGGAGCTGACAACAACCCTCTTCTGATATTTTCTGAAGGAACTTGTGTTAACAACCATTACACTGTCATGTTCAAGAAGGTTTGTATCTGATCTCCTTCATATCATGTTTCTTAGATCAGTATAATAAAACTTCATTTGCTGAAAGTGATTTCAATCCTGGATAACTCTTATTGACTATTTATGTATCATGCATTTAGACCAAAATAAGAAACATGTGTTCTTTTTTGCCCTCAAGGAATATATGTTATCAAAGAAAAAAGTGATATTTTGTGTGGAAGCAATTTTGAATCTTTAGAATTAGCTGATCTTCTGTATCACCTATTAAAACATCTTATTTACTTTAGGACCATGAGACATTAGTAAAATTTAGCAATAAGCTAGCATTGATGGTTCTGAATGTTGGTTTTACCTCGGGTTCATCAAATTGAAGGTTGCTCCAGGGCTTTTGCAATGTACATCAACTTTTTAGACTATCTGAAGTTTAGCCTTCTAGATATGCACTCCCAGCACATATTATCAAATTAAAAGTGGGACAGGAAGTTGCATTCCTTCTTAGCTCACAAATCAACCGTGTTGGAGGGGCTTTGTGTGAAAATTGCACAACCTTGCATAGGTGGACACATAATCGCACGTGACATGTTCAATCTTGAGCCAGATATTTAAAAGTTGGGATGTGGCAGAAAGGGGAATCTCTTTTTCTTATGGGTCATTTTGGCAGAGAAGGGAGTGGGAAGAAAGCGTTTGGTGGGTAAACCCTCCTAATGGCTGAGCTAATGGCCCAATATTCAACAAATCCCTCTCCTACATAATCGGATATAAAATTTTCTTTCTTCTTTTATAAATGCCCGAACATTATCTCTCAAACTTAGCACCAAATATGTGAAGTGGTTCATGAATGGTGTCATCCTCTTATCAGCCTGCAAGTAGGCTTTCGAAGGAAGTTCCAGGGAGGACAGTGGACTTGTACATTGTTAAGTTAGATAATTATCTAATGCAAGAGAATAGATATGAAATATTATTATCTCATAATTATTAGCTGTTTCAATGTTCTGTTGATTTTTATTCAAGTCATTTGTAGCTTTCTGCCATGTGTTTTAATCATATAGCTTGTTCGTTGTGTCAAAGGACATTTCCGAGCTTCTTTCTAATATTCAGTATTGTTAGCATTTGCAGTACTTTAATTGTGTTGAATAATATACTGTTCTCTTATTTTCAGGTATATTTTTTTATATGATAATATATGTCTATTAATTGGCTGATAAGCATGTGCTTTACTCAGGGTGCTTTTGAGCTTGGTTGTGCAGTTTGCCTGGTCGCTATAAAGTACAACAAAATATTTGGGGATGCCTTCTGGAACAGTAGGAAGTAAGGACCCTTACAAGAAACGGTGTAGATAAATAAACTATGTTTTTATTTGTTTCCTTGGACTATCTGTCCTTTCCCTCGTGTACTGTATCAAAGCAAGTGGTACTTCGAAGATTTCGAAATCATAAAAAATGCGGTGCATGTGGTATAGCAGCATGTTGCATACGCTAAAGATTACTTTGTGACAATTATGAATGAGTTAAGGGCAAGCCATGCGGTGTTGAATTTTCTCATGCTCTTTGAGATTTGCTTGATCAAGCCGTTTCCTTAGAAGGCACATGAGAGTTGTTAGTTGATCATGTTTGCTTTTGTTAATTACCTTTCTTAGTACAATGACTCACTTATGGTGGCAACTCATAGAGCTCTCCATGTAAAATTGACCCATGATTATTGCATGAACATGCAACTTATCAACTGTAATTTGAAGAGAAAAGTTTATTGACCCTATGCTTGCTAGATTTTGTTACTGCAAGATAAGTGAGAAATTTATCCATATAAAAATTTAACAGAATATGTCATGTGGACACAAAATGGATGGTACCAGTAGGTCTAGCATGCTAATTGTATGGTAGGCCAGATAAATTGAGAATGTGCCGTTGAATCAGTTTCTACACATTCAAAGTTAAATAACTTATTGTTGTTTCTTATTTTTATTCTCTTTTTACCCTTTTTCAATACTATAAAAATCTTTTCATGGATTATTGGTATGTTTCGGCTATATGACATTATTATTCTCTTAAGTTGATCTGCTATATCTGAGACATTTATTTGTTAGGCAATCTTTTACAATGCATTTGTTTCATCTTATGACATCATGGGCTGTCGTCTGTGATGTTTGGTACCTGGAACCTCAGTACGTAAGACCTGGAGAGACACCTATTGCATTTGCTGAAAGATAAAGATATTTTGCATTTTCTGATTCACCATCTTCAAGTGAGAAATTTGATCTGCTAATTTCTCTCTGCTACATTGCCCATTTCGTATAGGGTTAGAGATATGATTTCTGTTTGAGCTGGTCTCAGAAATGTTCCGTGGGATGGGTATTTGAAGTACTTCCGCCCCAGCCCTAAGCTTACAGAGCAGAAGTATGCAACATGTCTCTTTTTCCTCGTTCTTCTCTAAAAGCATTAACAAAAAATGAAAAAATAAAAAAAGAATGTTCTTTTGGATGTCTTGTTTTGAGTTTGTTTTCTTTTTCATTTGCCCCATTTTCAGGCAGCAGATCTTTGCAGAGTCGGTCTTGCAGCGGTTGGATGAGAAATGAAAGGCATTTGTGGATTCAGCCTGAATGTGCCCCTGCTGCGTGCGCTGTTAGATTGATGCTTTCTTTGTTTGAATTTTATCTTTTGCAATGATCATTATGTGTTGATATGGAAGCTTTTGGAAATGGCCAGCTCGCACTTATTGTAGAAAATCGTAAAGGTGCTGGATTGATCTTTTGTAAAGTGGCAGTGTTTTTTTTCCCCCAAAAAAAAATATTGTCGAAGAGCTAATAACACTCGTAGTTGTTTGTCTGAAGTGCACTTTGGAGCTCAGTGGCATTAGGCCATACTGAAATCTGATATATGAACACTAAGTTGAATCCCATACTCCAAAAGTATGTATCACATTTTGTAAATGGTGATGATATTTAATTCTTGGATGTTTTTTTTTTTTTTTTAATTTTAGTGCTTCAAATTTGATCCTTAGCAGCGAAGCCTACCTTAGCACGATATAAGACGGAGAAGCTCATGGCCCGCAATGCATGGTCCGTAGGAGTGAGCGGCTCAAACGTGTAGACATGGCCCAGGATGCATGGGTACGTGCATTGCCCATAGGCATGCACGATCCATAGGAGGGCGCGGCCTAGGATGGGTGACCATGCGGTCCACTGCACGCCTAGGCACCACACGCGGTCCAGGCACGAGGCATGGATCCCTTAGCAGTCCACTGCGTGTTAGCACGGTCCAGGGGAGTTTTATGTGGTCACATGCGGAGCGTGGATCCTTTAGCAGTTCAAGCTTGATTTTACATACATGGTCTATCATGTAGATTACACAATCGGATGCTACAGGATGTGTGCAAGCTTGATCAAACGGTCGGAAGATTATTTGACTCTTAATAAGAGTCTTGTTATCAGTAAAGAAAAATCCTGATTTTTCATACCAGGTTTGTTCAGATCTGATCGGATCAAGAGATATATTTTAAAATTTTTTTCTTTGATTCGAATCAAATCTAAAATATTTCAGATCTAATTTTTATTATTCTAATAATTAAAATAAAATATAGATAAATTAAATCAGATTTAATTTATCTTGATGTAGGATGATCCTATTATTCGTTGATGATCCTGTAAGCAGCGAAAGGCTCTGGATCTAGCCACACAAGTATCTGACTTCTACCGGTATCCACTCGGACTGGATCTGGAGATCCTCTTCTTCTCTATCACGTCTCCAAAAATTAGATCTGAATCTGATTTGAAGGATCTTCAAAATAGCTTTTGAAGATTAGCAGTTATCCTTTGCAGCAGTGTAGCCTTCTAGCTTTCTGTCGCCTTTCTCTCGCCTAGATTGTACCAACTGAGATCCCAAACTTCTTTGGGCGTGGAGAGGAGAGGGAGAAGATGAACTTGGCATGGAGGAGGAAGAGAGAGGCAGCCTTGGGGCGTAGAGAATTGTTCTCTTTTTTTTGAGTTGGGCGCAGGATCTTATTTATAGACTATGCGTGATCCAACTCCTCTTCATCCCAACCAATCACAACTTTTATGAAATCAGATCTAAATCTGATTGGTGGGAATAGAGTCCCTTGGATTCATCCTTAGATGGCGCCTAAGACCAATCAAAGTTGGTTCTTAGGAGGAGTCTAATCAGAATCTAATAAGGAGATGGAGTCCCTCCTCCTTGCTAGTTTCTGGCAGAGGGACAAGCTCCCACCAGTTCTCCAATAGGTGCGTGACACGTGGACAGAAGTCAAAGTGTCAATGGTCAACATTTGATCAGTCAAAGATCAACTTTTGACTAAAGTCAAAGCATGAAAAATGGCAGGTGACCAAATGGCAGATATTGTCATACAAAATAAGACAACTCTTTTCTGACCTGGATAGGCTCCAGTCAGACCAAGTGAAGGCCTCTGATCGAGCACAAACTCCTTTGGCTCAGTCAGGACAACTATATATGATAGTAAAAGAAGAACGTTAGGTTCAATCGAGTGCTAGCACGATTTTCTTGAACCTAATTGAATCTTATTCAGATCAATTGAACTGGATCAGTTCAATTGATGATCACTAGATTCAAATCCTTATTTATGTGATCCAGTTAGATTCAGTTCTGTATGGTAATGGGATATGTCATGATCTCTATCATCGATATCATCGAAACTTTTTTCGATGGATCAGAACTCTTCTGATTCGAACAGCTAGAATGATCGATCATCTAAATTATTTTAATTGCTCCCAAAATCCACCAGTGACACCTAGCAGTATATGGTGGCAACCCATCAGAGCTAAATACGAACCTCTTAGTGCAGCTATCTGTGTGATTAAGTTCTTCTATCTTGAGCCCCGATTAGATTAGGGTTAAGGTGAACTCATCAAACCTTAGTTTC
The DNA here is from genome assembly GCA_006176705.1 of Cocos nucifera. Taxonomy (NCBI): domain Eukaryota; kingdom Viridiplantae; phylum Streptophyta; class Magnoliopsida; order Arecales; family Arecaceae; genus Cocos; species Cocos nucifera. The sequence goes on from QRFJ01000368.1 coordinate 173,824, forward strand.
TGTCATATGATGTAATCATTCGATTCAAATCTGATGTGAAAACCTAAATAGAAACTCTTTCTATTATTTCACTCTGCCATGGCCATGGGCTTCTGTACTTGATTCTTATAATCATCATAGAGCTGCTCCTCTACCACCAAGGTAGATAGATTCCATCTTGATGCAATTCAATTTCTACAATGAACATGCTATAGCCAACATACACCTCAGGATTCCGAATGGCTAGGAGATCGAGTTATGGTGTAGTCAAACTATAACACCCTCAAGGTGAACTGCTGATGCATCTCAGGTCAAAAAACCAGACATACCACTGCAGCATCGAGTCAGTTATTGACGAGAAGGTAGACTTCTTAATGACTACTCGAGGTGGTCACACTCAATGCCCTCGTTCTCTAACGGATACCTGTACTCTCGCTCCGATGTCTCCACATCGTAAACTCAAGACTTATCTACTAAAGAGAAGTGATTGTACACCAACCTTCTGGATCAATCACCATCCTCATGATGATCCTATGGTCGGAAGCATTTTATGAGTTAATAATGATTATTCATGTCTTAAATTTTCAACTCTTGAAAATATGAATTATCATTACCATTAATTTAAAAGATGTATCACAGACACTAAATACATATATGTGATAGAAAATAATTTATTTTATTGATTATAGTCAAAATTATAATTTTGCCCCTAGAAGTGTATTACAAGTGTCAGCCAATTCTGGCTTCTAGGGCACATATATCTAACAATCTTCCACTTGTCCTAAAGTCAATTGGCTACAAGTCTAAGTCCCATCTTCTCGAGGTGGACTTCGATCTTTTGTTATTCCAATAGCTTTGTAAGTGGGTCTGTCGCATTATCTATGGAATTGACTCTCTTAACCTCGATGTAATCCTTCTCGAGGTAATCATGGATGAGGTGGTATCGCCGCTCAACGTGCTTGGATTTTTGGTAAGACCTCGGCTCCTTAGCAAGGGCTATGGCGCCATTGTTGTCGTAGTACAGAGGAATGGCATCTGATGGCATTACTCCAATTTTTGCAGCAAACTTCTTATACCAGAATGCTTCCTTCGCAGCCTCTGATGCAGCAATATATTCTGCTTCCATGGTGGAATCTGCTATCACGATTTGCTTGAAACTCTTTCAGCTGACAGCACCACCATTGCACACAAACAGACTTCCAGATGTCGACTTTCGATCATCTACATTGGACATGAAATCTAAGTCTGTGTATCCCTGGACTTGGAGTTCTCCGTTATCAAAGACCAATATCATATCCTTAGTTCTTCTTAGGTACTTAAGGATACATTTCATAGAAGTCCAGTGTTCTTCACCTGGATTTGACTAATATCTGCTTGTGACACTCACAGCATGTGCTATATCAGGTCGTGTACATAGCATGGCATACATGAGGCTCCCTATTGCAGAAGCATAAGGGATCTTGCTCATGTGTTCTATTTCCTCAAGTATGCTAGGGCACATCTTCTTGAAAAGATGAATACCATGTCTGAAGGGTATTATTTTTCTCTTAGAGTTTTCCATACTAAACCTCTTTAGTACTTCCTCTATGTACATCTTCTATGAAAGTCCCAGTATCCTATTCGGTCTATCCCTATAGACCTTAATTCCTAGAATAAAAGGTGCTTCACTTAGGTCTTTCATAGAGAATTTCTTGGACAACCATATTTTGACTATCGTCAACATGAGAGTATCATTCCCAATAAGAAGGATGTCATCCACGTACAATACGAGAAAGACAACAGCGCTCCCACTGACCTTTTTGAAGACACACGGTTCCTCTTCATTTTTGATGAAACCAAATATTTTGATCATTTTAATTGAAACAAGTGTTCCAGCTCCAAGATGCTTGCTTAAGTCTATATATGGACCTTTGCAGCTTGCAAATCTTGTGATCAGTATCACTAGATGTGAAATTTAGTGGCTGTTCCATATAGATATCTTCCTCAAGATATCCATTTAAGAACGCTATTTGACGTCCATTTGTCATATTTTATAATCGAAATAGGCTGCAATGGCAAGCAATGTGCGAATGGATTTTAGCATAGCCACTGAGAAAAAGGTATCCTGATAGTCAATACCTTCGCATTGACTATAACCTTTTGCCATTAGTCTAGTCTTGAATGTCTCCACATTCCCATCTACACCAATCTTTCTCTTGAAGATCCATTTACACCCAATAGGTACTATACCTTCTGGTGGATCTACCAAGGTTCAGACTTGGTTTGAGGGAATTGAGTCAATTTCTGACTGCATTGCCTCTAGCCATTTCTCGGAGTCGATATCTGATATCGCCTCGTTGTAGGTTTTGGGATCATCACCATGAGCACCATTATCTACGCGGAATATTCCTCTACTTTCTCTGAAATAATATCTAAGTATCTTTCAAGGAGATGAAAAACTCTTTCTGATCTACGAGGTGGAGGAGGTAGTATTCTTATTGGCTCAACCTGATTTGGTTTCAATTGGTCCTTAGCTGGTTGTACTTGTGAGACTTTCTCATCAAGCTTAATCTGCTTTTCAATGCCGCTATCTTGAATAAACTATTTTTCAAGAAAGATGGCATATCGACTCACAATCATATTGCGGTCTTCTAGAATGTAGAAATAGTATCCTAATGATTCTTTAGGATATCTTATGAATCAAGCTCTGAAGGATCTAAACTCTAATTTATCCGCTTGTTGTCTTTTGACATGAGCCGAACAGCCCCAAATTCTGAGATGACTCAGACTTGGTTTCTTACCGTGCCATATCTCATACGATGTGGTAGGAACGGTTTTAGAGGGAACCCTATTCAGTAGATAAATTGAAGTTAACAGTAAGTATCCCTAAAAAAAATTAGGGAGGTCTGTGAAGCTCATCATGGATCGAACCATATCCAATAGAGTCCGATTTTTCTGTTCTGAAATCCCGTTGAGTTGAGGTGTTCCTGGTGGAGTCCATTGAGAGACTATGCCATTTTTCTTGAGATAGTCTAGGAATTCTTAGCTAAGGTATTCACTTCCTCGATCTGATCGAAGAACCTTAATGGGTTTTTCAGTTTATTTTTCTACTTCATGTCTGAATTCTTTGAACTTTTTAAAAGCTTCAGACTTGTATCTCATAAGATACATATACCCATACCTAGACAGATCATCGGTAAAGATAATGAAGTAGACAAAATTGCCTCTAGTCGGCACATCAAATGGGCCACACACATCAGTATGTACTAGGGCAAGAAGATCTGTGACCCTTTCCCCATGTCCTACAAAAGAGAGTTTAGTCATTTTGCCTTGAAGACAAGATTCACAAGTTAGATATGACTCGGAAGTCAACGGACTCAATAGCCCATTTTTTTTCAATTTGTTGATCCTATCTTCTGCTATATGACCTAATCTCAGGTGCCATAGATACCTATCGTTTGGACTATCCCTAGGTCATTTGGCATTCATATTTTGCTCGATAGTTAGAGCAGATACATCAATATATAGCTGATAAAGATCGTTAATAAGAAAACCATTTGCAATTTTATTTCTTTTATAAAGAATGTTACAATGGTCCTTAAAGAAGGTAATCACATAGCCTTCTAGTGCTAAGCATGAAACAGAAATCAAATTTCTGCTAGCTACAGGCACATAATAACAGTCTTTCAAAACTAAGTCTAAACCAGATGGTAATCGAAGAGGGTATGTTTCCACCGCCACTGCAGTAACTCTTGCTCCATTTTCGATGCGTAGGATCATGTCTCCATCTCTCAGCCTCCTGCTATCCTCAAGATCCTGCATGGAAGTGCACAGATGAGTACTAGAACCAGAGTCAAGCATCCAACTAATGCAGAAAAAATTGTAAGGTTAGACTCAATAATTAGCATACCTCTAGAAGGACCTTCCTTCTTGTTCTTCATGGTGGCCAGGTAAGTAGGACAGTTCCGCTTTCAGTGGCCATCGCTATTGCAATGAAAATACTTTTCTTTGACAGCGGCCTTCTTCTTCGGCTCTGCCTTCTTCTTCTTTCCTTCTTCCACCTTCTATTTTTTTGTAGACTTCTTTTTCTTTTCAAAAGATTTTCTTTTGGAAGAAGTTCATTCCATAGCAAGAACTGAGCCTTTAGAACTTTTCATAGAAAGCTCAGCGGTGACCAGCATGTTCATTAATTCGGCCAAGGAATTTTGAAGTTTATGCATATGGTAATTCATGATGAATTGCCCATATGCATCAGTCAAGGATTGTAGAATAACATCGTTCTGTAGATCTAAGTCTAACTTCACACCGAGCTTCTCAAGCTTTTTCCAAGTCCTTGATCATCATCAGACAGTGATCTTGGATTGACTGCCCATCATGCATCTTAGCCTTAAAAAGTCATTTTGTGACTTGATACTTGGCTGCGTGACTCTATTCACCAAACATCTCTTGCAGGTGAGCCAACATTTGATGAAAAGTTCCGATATCTTTATGTTGGCACTGGAGCTCATCAGACATCGAGCCCAACATGTAATATCTGACCTTATTATCTTCGTCTATCAATTTTTCTAGAGACGCTCTCTATTCAGCGGATGGATGGACTAGTAAGGTGGGAGGATCCTGATCTAATACATGGGTTAACTTTTCAAAATTTGAAATGATTTTGTATTTTTTGAGCCAATCTTTATAATTGGGTTCGGTCAGTCTATGTGTGTCCAGGATACGTGCTAATGGATTGGACGCAGTCATTTTTCTATAGAGAGTCAAAGATTCTAATTAGATACTGTAATTATGACTTGATCAATTTATTTAAGAATTTTATTTTTAAATAAATTAGCTTTCACTATTTTTTTGGATCCCTACACTCCCTCTGTAGAGATGTGAAAATCTTCACGATTAATTATTTCTAGTGGATGGTGCGGTCTCACCAACCGACTCATCACCTCACCTAACAGTTATTAGTGATGGGTTAGTCAATGAGTGAACAACTCTTGTTCAATGATTCTCTAATCATGGTGCACCCAAACTTGATCTCTAATTCATGAATCTCACCATATCCAGAATATTGATCCACTCCTTAGTTAAGTCAGACCCACCATTTGCACAGACTGAATTTCTAATTGAGTCTCTCACCGTATCTAAAATATTGAGCCCAACTCATCCTCCAACCCATAGCATCCAATGCCTAATAGACATGGTTGCATCTTTTCGGTGCAACTGAGCCACTGTATCCAGCCGAGAACAATCAACCCCAGAAAGGGTCCGCACATCTACAATGGTGGAAGACCTCAGACTTAATCTTTTCTTAGGAAGAATTGATTTCAGGTCTCATTAAACTAGACTTGTCATAGTCATAACAATTATGACTAACCTAGTGGCATGGGTTAGCTCGGATTATTGACCACCTCAAATCAGAACTGAGTCAATAGATATGGCCAGGTAAGTGAGACTAGTGGAAGGGATATGCCATTAACTCGTACAAGAATGCATTCAGATCGAGTAGCTTCAATTAAAAATCAGTCGATCGTATCTGCCAAACTTACCTTAGACACCAAATTATTGAGCCAAAACCAATTGGGTTAGCCTACAATCCAGACTCTAACCTCTGAGCCTAATTAGGTCTTGCTTGATCGTGACTCGATCTTGACCCAGACTTAATCCTATTAGGCTGGTCAATTTAAGCATTGTTGATCCCATCTAACCAACTCTTGATTCGGTTTGATCAACCGCTTAGACCTAATTGAGCTACCCAAGCCCGAACCCAGTATTATGAATATGTCTTAGATCTAAAATTCTCAATTTTAGATCTAATTAATATTTTATAATCTTAATTCTTAATTAAGTAGGGTTCATAAATAAAATATGCACAATAAATTCCTAGGGTTTCAGGATCTAGGATTTTGCAGAAAGTAAGTTTTTAGATTTCTGATTAAGGACGAACGCGCAGCACCCCTACACGTCATAAGAACACCTCATCGGATGGGAAGGAGAGGGTCTTTAAACCCTTCTTCATTCTTATGATTGGACGGCTAAGAGGAATGCCTTAATCAGGAACATGTAATACTATCAAAATAGTTTTAGATCTATATCATATATCTCATATACAAATTAGATCTAATCATGGCATATTTTGCATACATCTCATGTATCGAATCATGCATATTTTCAGATCTAAATTATCTCATAATAATCTAAAAAATTAGATTTAAATTGATCTTATCAAAATAAACTCTAATCTAGACAACTATGTAGAACTATTCTACAACTAGTCTAGACATGCATCAATCATATCTCATATGATGTTAAAATTAAATAATTTTTATTTACTATTTTTTAGATATTATTATAATAATTATAATATTAAAAAATAATAAATAAATAGATCTAAAATATGATTTAATCAAATTAAATTATAAACATGCAAGACTATTCTATAGAACTATTCTATTTTAGAACTAGTCATGCATATTTTCTAATCTTAGATCCAAATTATTTAATTTTAATTTTTTTAATTTTAGATCTGATCATATCTCATGTGATATCTAAAATTACTTATTTTTTAATTAAAATAAATTTAAAATCAGATCTAAATACTTTAGAATCCTAGCTCTGATATCAGTTGAAGAAAAATCTTGATTTTTTAGATCAGGTTCGTTCAGATCTGATCGGATCAAGAGATATATTTCAAAATTTTTCTCTTTGATCTGAATCAGATCTAAAATATTTTAGATCTAATTTTTATTATTTTAAAAATTAAAATAAAATATAGATAAATTAAATTAAATTTAATTTACCTTGATGTAGGGTAATCCTATTATCCGTTGATGATCCTGTAAGCAGCGGAAGGTTCTGAATCTAGCCATGCAAGTACTTGACCTCTACCAGTATCCACTTAGATTAGATTTGAAGATTATCTTCTTCTCTATCATGTCTCCAAAAATCAGATCTGAATCTAATTTGAAAGATCTTCAAAATAGCTTTTGAAGATCAGTAGTTATCCTTTATAGCAGCGCAGCCTTCTAGCTTTCTGTCACCTTTCTCTTGCCTAGATTGCACAAACTGAGATCCCAAACTTCTTTGGACATGGAGAGGAGAGGGAGAAGATGAACTTGACATAGAGGAGGAAGAGAGAGGCAGCCTTGGGGCATAGAGAATTGTTCTCTTTTTTTTGAATTGGACGCAGGGTCTTATTTATAGACTATGCATGATCCAACTCCTCTTCATCCCAATCAATCACAATCCTTTGTGAAATCAGATCTAAATATGATTGATGAAAATAGAGTCCATTAGATTCATCCTTAGATGGTGACTAAGATCAGTCAAAGTTGATTCTTAGGAGGAGTCTAATCAGAATCCAATAAGGAGATGGAGTCCCTATCCAATAGGGACTCCTGGGTGCCTCAAGGGTGGCGTGCGCCCTCCTCCTTGCCAGTTTCTAGTAGGAGGACAAGCCCCCACCAATTTTTCAATAGGTGCATAACACGTGGACAGAAGTCAAAGTGTCAATGGTCAATATTTGACCAGTCAAAGATCAACTTTTGACCAAAGTCAAAGGACGAGAAATGGTAGGTGATAAAAAATGGCAGGTATTATCTTATAAAATAAGATAACCTTTTTCTGATCCAGGCAAGCTTCAATCAGACCAAGTGAAGGCCTCTGATTGAGCACAAACTTCTTTGGCTTAGTCAGAATAATTATTTATGATAGTAAAAGAAGAACGTTAGGTTCAATCGAGTGCTAGCATAATTTTTTTGAATCTAATTGAATCTCATTCAGATCAATTGAACTGGATCAGTTTAATTGATGATCACTAGATTCAAACCCTTGTTTGTGTGATCCAATTAGGTTCAGTTCTGTATGGTAATGGGATATGTCATGATCTCTATCATCGACACCATCGAAACTTCTTTCGATGGATCAGAACTCTTCTGATTCAAATAGCTAGAATGATTGATCATTTAAATCATTCTAATTACTTCCAAAATCCATCAGTGACACCTAGCAGTATATGGTGGCAATCCATCAGAGCTGAATGCAAACCTCTTAGTGCAGCTACCTGTGTGATTAAGTTCTTCTATCTTGAGCTTCGATCAGATTAGGGTTAAGGTGAACTCGTCAAACCCTAGTTTTTGTCATATGATGTAATCATTCGATTTAAGTCCGATGTAAAAATCTAAATAGAAACTCTTTCTATTATTTCACTCTGCCATGGCCATGGGCTTCTGGACTTGATTCTTATGATCATCATAGAGCTGCTTTTCTACCACCGAGGTAGATAGATTCCATCTTGGTGCAATCCAGTTCCTACAATGAACATACTATAGCCAACATACATCTCAGAATTTTGAATAGCTAGGAGACCAAGTTACAAACTATAACACCCTTAAGGTAAACTATCAATTCACCTCAGATCAAAGAATTAGATACACCACTGCAGCATCGAGTCAGTCATTGACGAGAAGGTAGACTTCCTAATGACTACTCGAGGTGGTCACACTCAGTGCCCTCATTCTCTAACGAGTACCTGTACTCTCGCTACGATATCTCCACACCATAGACTCAAGACTCATCTACTAAAGAGAAGTGATTGTACACCAATCTTTCGGATCAATCACCATCCTTGTGATGATCCTATGGTTGGAAGCATTTTATGAGTTAATAATGATTATTTATATCTTAAATTTTCAACTGTTGAAAATTTGAATTATCATTACCATTAACTCAAAGAATGTATCACAGACACTAAATACATATATGTGATAGAAAATAATCTATTTTATTGATTATAATCAAAATTATAATTTTGCTCCTAGAAGTGTATTACAAGTGTCAGCCAATTCTGGCTTCTAGGGCATATATATCTAATAATCGAAATATGATTTTAGGCTTTTAAAAGGAGCTTGATGACCTATGGAGAATGTAGAGAGCATTGGGTAGCAGCTGAGGAAGCGGCTAAAGCTTCAGGGAGTGGTTGTGAGGCCTTTTTGTGAGAGAAGAGAGCTTTATAGGAGATTTGTACTTACTATTGAGAGAGAAAGATTGATGCATAAGAGTTGAGATGGTGTGATCTTCTCTTATATTTTTTTCTTTTTATAGTAAAATTTGCATATCCCGTATGTGGAGATAAGCCTTGGATTGATTCACATATTTAATTGTATCTTTTGCGCATCTCTCTTCTTCCTTTCTATTATGGTATTCATATTATCATCAGAGTTGCGATCTTGGATGGAGATCCATATTTTGCACTTATGAGGGATCCTCCCAATAAGTGGTATCAGAGTATTAGATTTTTCAGGTTGTAGTGGTGTTGATCAAGATTGAAGAAGATGGTGAAAACAGGCTCAATTAAGATAGAGATCAATCGGTATGATGAAAAGAGCAATTTTTTCTTATGGTAAGCGAGAGTGAAGAATGTGCTTATCCAACAAGAATTGATTGATACTCTTTTGTATGAGGAGAAACCGACTATTATGGAGAAAAAGAATTGGAGATGGCTCCAGATGCATGCAGTGAGCACGATCTGCTCATACTTGGTGGATGATATAGTGATCCATATGCTTAGTGAGACTTCCTCGATGGCGATGTGGATGAAGCTCGAGAAGATATAAATGATAAAGTCACTCACCAATGCTCTCTTTCTTTGGAAGAATTCTACCAGCTATGAATGAGTGAGAAGCAGAGCGTATGGAGCATTTTAGTAACTTGCAGAAGATCTTCACCGATCTTTTTAGTGTTGGTAGAAAGATTGAAGAGAAGACTAGAGTGTTGGTCTTGTTCTTATCGTTTTTTCTTCTTTTGAGTCTTTAATGACTGTTCTTTTTATGGAGAAGAGCACCATCAAGATGGAAGATGTCACTTTTGTACTTTTCTAGAATAAGGTTCTCAGGCAAGAGAATTGAGCCTCGAGTTTAGACGGTAACTTGGCTTTGGCGGTAACTGAAGATGGTGGTAGTAGAGGATAAAGTGGTAGAGGATCGCCAGGTAGGTGGTTCTGATCCAAGTCAAGGGATTTCAGTAAGATTAGATGCTACCAATGTAATAAGTTAGAACATCGAGTCAGAGATTATCCACAGCTTAGAGATCGAATGAAGGCTATTACAGCGACGGTCCATAGTAATGACACTGATGAGACTGATAATGATGTGCTTATGATCTCAGATGAGGTATCTATTTTTTTTCTTCAGTAGATTTTAGATTTAGCATATTCGCATCATATTTATTGTAGAAAGAATCTATTTGACTTTTTAGAGAGCAATAAAGGCAATGTTCATTTGCCAGATGGATTGAGCTATGCGATCAAGAGCATTGGAACAGTCAGCTTGTAAACACATGATGGAGTAGTGAGAAAATCAGGTAAGATTTGATACATACATAATTTCAAGAGAAATTTGATTTCACTAAGTAAATTAAATTCAAGCAGCTACAGATGAAGAGTTGATAATAGAATCTTGAATGTTATACATGGCAGTAGGGTTGTTATGAAAGAAAAAAAGTATGGAGGATACTATCTCTTGGTAGAGAGCTCAGTACGAGGAGAAGCTCCAGGTTCAGGCGGATTGGACACAAGATGGGAGACTCGGGATGATGATAGGTGACGTCGTAAGGTGAAATTTCTATTGCTGTAGAAGGCTATCCCAAGCAGGCCTTAAGTCAGGCAGGTCATAGCATATGATGGAGAAAGGATTTAGCGATCTGGCTCGACTCTCATATTTGCCCATCCATGAGCAGTCAGATTTTTGCTTCAGGGCATGGGGACGAGATCATCCAAAAGCTCTTAAAGTTAAATGGAGATCAAATATCGAGTTGATGTGGAGATTGTTAGATTTTAGTACCTCAAATTCAATCCTTAGTAGCGAAGCCTACAACAGTAAGACGGAGAAGCCCATGGCCCACAGTGCGTGACCCATAGGAGTGTGCAGCCTAGACATGCAGGTGCGGTCCTAGATGCATGGACGTGCGTGGGGCTTGCAGGAGGGCACGTCCTAGACATGTGGGCACAGCCTAGGACGAGCGACTGCACGGTTCATCGCATGCCTAGGTGCCACATGCGGTCCACACCTCACTTAGCAGTCCACTATGCGTTAGCATAGTCTAGGGGAGTTTTATGTGGTCCATGCATGGGGCACGGATTCCTTAGCAGTCCAGGCTTAATTTGACATTGTCTATTACGTAGATTACACGATCGGGTGGTCTAAGATGCATGCGGGCTTGATCAAATGGCTAGAAGGTTATTTGAGCCTTAACAAGAGTCCTGTTACCAACTGAGACATGGTTTTAGGCTTTTAAAAGGGGCCTGACGGCCTGTGGAGCAGGTAGAGAGCATCGAATAGTAGTCGAGGAAGTGGCTAGAGCTTCAGAGAGTGGCTGTGAGGTCTTTTTATGAGAGAAGAGAGCTTTGTAAGAGATTTGTGTTTCTTGTTGAGAGAGAGAGAGATTGATGTATAACAGTTGAAAGGGTGCAATCTTCTCTTGTATTTTTTTTCATAGTAAAGCTTGCATGCCCTGTGAAGATAAGGCTTAAGTTGATCTATGTATTTGATTGTCTTTTGTACATCTCTCTTCTTCTTTTTTATTGCAATATTGACATTGTCATCAGAGTTACAATCTTGGATGGGGATCCATATTCCGCACTCATGAGGGATCCTTTTATTGCTGCCAAATTCTTGATGTACTTTGCTCCGACTGAAGACAACCTGCAAGATAGTGTCCATACTGACCAGAATTATTTTCGATGGGGATTCTCCAATGCTTAAGTTAGAGATAGAAATTGATCGAACAGGTAATTAGAATGAGAATTAACAGAGTATAGCCTAGAAGTATCTTACTAATGCTGTTCATTTACCTCCTTTTTATAGATAGAATATTGGTAACTATTTATAATGATTAAGCACGTGGGTCCTACTTATTCCAGCATTATCTAATCATGGGATGAGTTGTTAATACCCATGAATCGCTATTATACATGTTTTGCACTGGTAATTTATGATATATCGACTATATGTTGGTAAGCATTACACCTACTGTATATCGATGTTATTGTTATACTGACTGACTATCGGTTGGCGATTAGACGGTTGTTTAAATCATCGTATTTTTTAGAAAAATCGATTGAGAGTTGCCGACTATCAATTAGTTTATCGATTGATATTTAGCTATCAATCTAGTCACCGACCGTTAGTCAAGCATTGAGACTGGTTGATAATCGGGTTATCTAGTTGGGAGTCGTTTAATCTTCTATCTCTGGCTCATAGTCGAAGAAATCGATCATCAATCAAGAATTTAATATTACTGCCGTACAGTCAGTGATGCCAGCTATAAAGTCGGAATGCCGATATTAAATCGGAGGGAGCAGATTCAATGGCCCCAATACCTCCCAACATTTTCATCCTAGATTAAAAGTATCACGTGTATCCGCTGGCTAGAATTGCAGTAAACAATGGACAAGTATCCAAGTAAATGGATAAATAACTAGCTGAGATCAAAATATGTTGCGAATTTGGGATTAATGTCTTAGTGCTGTATCAAGCATAACGATGAATGATTCATTCATCTACCATTTACAGGGCAATCTTTCGAATATCGATGACCTCAATGACTGGGTTAAAACCTTCTTTGAGCAAGGGTGACCTTTTGAATGTCAACGGTCCCTTATCGGGTTAAATCCTTTTTCAAGCAATATTCCTCACGGCACTGGTTCCACCCATCTTGGGATTGTGCACTCTTCAACTCTAAAAATCCTCCAAATGTAGTGGTGGATCACATCATTGCCATATATGTTGATGGTAAGAATTAACAATTTCTTTAACTGCATTGCCACAGACCAGAAGAATACGTTGGAAATTTAGACCACACCGTCGATAAAGCACCCCACCAAAATCGTCCTCACCTTCTCCAAGGGCAAGCATAGCATACTTGATGAACGATAGCTGGGTGGTGCCCATATGCTGCAAAATTCACACCATATTGAGCTCCCTTCCAACTCGGCGGCTTTAGGACTCCAAAATAAGGAACACCCTGCTCCTTGTCTAAGTACCCTATCATTGCACTGCCGACAGCCACCATCGATTTTCGTATTGAATTTCTTGGTCTCGCCATTGAGTTCCTTGCTGAGCCGATCTCGATAGCTCACCGGGATTGAGGGAATCACCCCCCTGCCTTTCTTCGTCACATTCGCCAGCTTGATTACAGTCAAATTATAGCCGGATCCCACCAGAATCTAGCTCCCCTATTTCCACCTCTGTTGCCTGGCCTGATTTCTATATTTCTCTTATTGTTCGCTGCTATTGCTAGCCGTGTGTCGCAGTGCAATGTTGCCATTGGCTGCGGCCTTGCCGCCATCAAAATCCAACATGCAAATCTCTTTCTATCCATCTAATTTTCAGTTGAATCCAAAGATTGTCTAACCTTATTTTGTTTTGTTTCTCTGCCATTTGCCAATAGCTGTCGTCGGCTGCCTATTGTTGAGCTTTATAGTTCTCTTTCTTTTTATTCTTTCTAGATGAATAAGGCTGCTAGAAATGGGGAATGATCTAGGCTCAAAGTACTTTTGTAGAAGAATTTTTTATGGATTTAGTTGAATGATTTTGTGGATTTTTTTAGGCTATGAGATTTTGAACATCTGAAATTTTGGGTTTAGAAACTCTGTACCAGTTCTTGCTTCTTATTTAATTGATGCTAAACTTAGGACAATTTTTATTATGCTTTTATATGAGATAGATTTTCATACAAGTTTCCTATAGTTGGCCTCATGTTGTCATGGATGATGCTTTGTGATAGCCCATCTATATCATGTTTCATATTTAGGGCATGGCATTTAGTAGTATCTGAGTAGAGCCAATCCATGGTCTATATGGACTAGAGATTACTGCAGTACGATGAACTATTTGAGTTGGCCATGAGTTGATCATGGTGTTTGTGATGGAATTTATATGATATCTATAAATGGATTTGGACTTTTAGTCCGGGTGTCATATTTAGCCCCATTTCAACTATATATTGGGTAGATCTTCAGTACTTATAGGATCGAAATCTAAAAAACACCTTTTAGATTTTTTGGATCAGGTCTTAGATTGTTACATTAGCACAAGCCTTCAGATTATGACATGATCTGCCCTCCTTTTTCTCTTGAAATTAGAGAGTTCTATAATTTTTTTGTCTAAAAAAAATACCCTTGCATTTTGTATATAATTGCACATATTTTCACCTATTTTGAATTACCATAATATCAATCTTGTATTTTACACCTTGCTTCAATATGGTCCATATTTTATTTTTTTTCGATTATGGCTTGCCAAAGATGCCTATGTGTTCGCTGCATAGTGGTAGTTGTTTCATGTGGACTTTTTTTTTTAAGAAAGAGGAAATTTGATATAGACCCAAATGAGTCCATGTGCAAAAATACCTGATTGTTGAGTGAATAAAATTGTAGATCATCTTCTTCAACATACCATTCCCATCTCTTCGCTACCTTTAGTGAAATCCTAGTGAGAAGATCTCATGATCCTTCTTCTTGAAAAATGGGGATCGAGCTAAGGACTCTTGCTCCCCTTATGCCTCCATCCATATCATGTGAGGAATTGGATGTAGGCTTGAATGTAATCGTCAAAGAGGAGCTCCTTAGGAGCAACTCCAAGGCATTGGCCATGGATCGGATCATGTCAACGAAATCAAGGGTGTGGAGGAGGAAGAGGACGACAATGTGGAGGTTGGAGGGGAGGGCTCGGCCATCGCTAGTGAGGGAGATCTTAAGAAAAGGTTGCCAGACTTTATCTCTGATAGGACTAGCTAGAAGGCTGCCATTGGTCGAAGAGTAGGGCGGTGAAGTAATATGAAGGTTAAGAGAGTTGATGGAGTTATGGTCATTAAGCCAGAGGTAAAGGAGGACATCAGTAATGGCAGGACGTACTGTTGAAGCCACTTAGGATGGGGTGTGGTAGAGAAGGGGCAGTGGTAGGGACGAGGGCTTTTTTGTTAGGATTCTCTTAGAGGAGAGGCACCTACTGCTCCTTATGCACTATCCTTTTCTCACTGATATAAAAATGGTACCTATTGGGGATAAATCCCACTCCCATCGAAGTTCAGTCTAATGCTTAGCCTAATATAATTGGAAATCATGAAAGAGTTTTGATCAAAAATTCTTCCTCCAGCGATCGAATTTCTTCCAAACTCCTCCAGCGGTTGAACCTCTTTCAGACTCCTTCAGCAGCCGAACTTCTCCTTCAACCAAACTCCTTCTTGTCTTCATCTTCAATCAAGTTCCTCCAGGAGCCAAACTTCTTTCGAATTTCTCCTTCAGTCAGATTCCTCTAGGAGCCAAACTTTTTTCGAACTTTTTCTTCAGTCAAGTTTCTCTAGGAGCCGAACTCCTTCCGAATTTCTCCAGGAGCTGAACTCCTTCCGAACTTCTCCTTCAGCTGAACTACTTCTTGCCTTTGCCTTCAATCAAGTTCCTCCAGGAGCCGAACTTCTTTCGAATTCCCCTAGGAGCCAAACACCTTCCGAACTTTTCCTTCAGTCAAGTTTCTCCAGGAGCCAAACTCCTTCCAAATTTCATCTTCAACCAGATTTCTTCAGAAGCCGAACTTCTTCCAAACTTCTCCTTCAGTCGAATTTCTTTAGAAGCCAAACTCCTTCTAGACTTCTCCTTCAGTCGAATTTCTTCAGGAGCCAAACTCCTTCCAGACATCTTCTTCAGTCGAATTTCTACAGGAGCCGAACTCTTTTCGAATTTCTTCAGAAGCCGAACTCCTTCCAGATTCTTCCTTCAGTCGGATTCCTTTAAGAGCTGAACTTCTTTCGAACTTCTTCTTTAGTCAAATTTCTGTAGGAGCTGAACTTCTTTTGGATTACTTCAGGAGCCGAACTCCTTCCAGACTTCTTCTTTAGTCGGATTCCTCCAGGAGCCGAACTCCTTTCAGACTTCTTCTTTAGTTGGATTTCGAACGTTTGCTTCTATCGGATGGTTATGACTATCATTTATCAATCTGCTATAGGCAACCTCACTACCAGATGATTCATTATCTGTCTATTATGAGCGACACCTCTCTCCATAATAAATTTCATGTGGCCTAGAGCGGCCCACTATCGGATAATTACGATAAGCTCCATCTATAAAAAAAATCCTTCAGATACGTTTTCTCTAAACTCTCTTCTTTTTTTTAAAATTCTGCTGAATTCATACCTGAGCACTCAATTTCTATTGGTCAGAAGAGCTGACTTGATCGTTAGAGGATCCTGCCGGAGCCACCACCACCAACTTCGAACGAAATATTATTTTGCAGATCACCGACGACGATCTTTTCTTCCTCAGCTCCAACTCGATTCGACATCAACCAAATTCTGCACCAACAAGATTGGTGCTAGAAGGAGGGCCCTCTGTTCTTAAGATTCCTTTGATCTTAAAGGAATGCTTAGTAGTGATCTCTCTTCTTCTCTAGAGTTCTTCTCGAAAAAAAAAATCTCCTAGGAAAGCTTCGACCCGGCAATCAACGGCATTTATGGCCAGATTTCATCTAGATCCATCCATTTCTACTCTAGCTTCGGTAACTCAAGCTCCATCTGCAGCCATGGTGGATGCAGAGTAGTTCAACCTGCTAGTCCAGCAGGTTCGCGGTCTCATGGAGGTGGTGTAGGCCATACATCGGTAGGCTCCGATGCTAATTCAACTTGAGCAGACTCTTTCGGAGCTCCATGATCTGGTCGAAGAACGACCAACTCGGGCTAGCCGACTGACGATGACCAAAAAGAGAAAATAGAGGGTGGAGAGCCATTGCTCAGACCATGATTCGACCTTGGGGAAAGCTTTGCCCCCATCCTATCAGAAAACTTTGAAAATCAACAATCGTGAAGATCTTCTGAATCGAAGGCTCCCAAAAATGAGCCAACGGATCGAATAGCTCCATCATACTTTCTCCTCATATAATAATAATATTTGCACTGATCCTCCTTTTTCTTAGAGGATTATGTAAGGGCCCATTCCACCGAATTTTAAGTTTCTCCAATTTAAAAGCTACGATGGAACCTCTGATCTGATCGATCATCTGAAGGCCTTTCGGACTATGATGCTGCTTCATGGAATATCAGACGCCATCTTATGTCGAACTTTTTCATCCACTTTAAAGAAAATAGCAAGAAACTGATACTCGATATTGAAGTCGGGTACGATCTTCTCTTTTGATCAGATGAACCATCAATTTATGGCTCACTTCGTCAGTAGCCGACATCCACATCGAGGTTTGAATTTTCTGATGCATATCAAGTAGAAGGAGAAAGAATCTAATGGAGATCAAGGAGCAACTACTAAGGTCAGAAAGGATGTGCACTCATCCTGACAAGCGTAATCCTAATAAATACTATCTCTATCATCGTGACCATGGCCATGATATTGAAGAATGCATTCAGCTCCAAGACGAGATTGAATAGCTCATCAAAAGAGGTTGGCTGGGTCGATTCCTTAGACACTGACCTAAAGCAAGAGAAGATCGACCGAGGGTACTGTCGCAGTCTGAACCACCAAGAAGGAAGGAACAATAAGAAGATCGATCATCTCTCAGCATCATCAATACTATCTTTAGGGGACTTCGACGAGAAGAGGCCAACCCATAACCTTCATTGAGCTAGATGCATGAAAAGTACAGTTCCCGCACAATGATGCGATTGTAATCTCTTTAAATATAGCGAACTATGATGTACGTCACATCTTAATTGATAATGGAAGTTCGGCTGATATCTTATTTTATGATGCTTTCTCCAAAATGTCAAAATCTAATAGTCAGCTTGGACCAATAGACTCCCCCCTAGTAGGCTTCGCTGATGCTGTAGTACCAATTGAAGGTGTAATGACTCTAGCTGTGACTATCGGGCAATATCCAAAATAATCCAGAGCACAGGTAGATTTTCTGGTAGTAAAAATTTCCTCTGCTTACAACATAATTCTCGATCGACCTAATTTAAATGCACTTCGGGCGATGGTGTCCACTTATTATTTGAAGATGAAGTTTTTGATAAGTTATGGGATCAGAGAGGTCAAGAAAGATCAAGCTTTGGCAAGATATTGCTACTCAATTATCCTATGAAAGGAAGCACAGTTCGATACTTGTCCTATTGATGGGCTAGATGTCCGTGATGACTTTGCCGAAGAGCGAGGTGAACCCATAGAAGATTTTGTGACCATCCCTCTGAATGATGGAAACATGGAGCATATGGTGCAAATTGGCTCCAATCTGGAAGATGAAGTTCGGGAGCAGCTCATTGCCTTCTTACGGAGGAATGCCGACGTCTTTGCTTGAGTTCCAGTAGATATGCTTGCGATTGAGGTCGAGGTTATGGAATATCGGCTGGCCATTAATCCTAAGCATCGACCAGTGAAAGAAAGAGTTCGAGACCATGCACCAGAAAGGCAGAAGGTAATAGCAGAAGAAGTCGACAAGCTTCTTAACGTCGGATTTATCCAAGAAGTCAGTTATTCGACTTAGGTCTCTAATGTGGTCCTAGTCAAGAAAGCCAATGGCAAGTGGAGGATGTGCATCGATTTTAAGAAGCTTAACAAGACTTGTTCAAAAGACAGCTATCCTTTACCAAGAATCGACCAACTGATGGATGTGACTTCAGGCAACGAGCTCCTTACCTTCATGGACGCCTTCTCTGGCTACAATCAAATTTAGATGGCACCGAAGAACGAAGAGAAGACTTCTTTTATTACTAACTGTGGTCTTTTCTATTATAGATTCATGCCCTTTGGGCTTAAAAATGTAGGCACGACTTATCAGCGCTTGGTCAATAAAATTTTTAAGAAACAGATCGATCGCAATATGGAGGTTTACATTGATGATATGCTGGTCAAAAGTCGAAAGACTTTCAATCATGTCACCAACCTTGAGGAGGCTTTCGATGCACTCAAAAAATACAAGATGAAACTGAACCCAACTAAGTGCACCTTTTGGATAGCCTCAGAAAAAAATTTGAGATTCATGGTCTCGAGATGAGGGATCGAGACCAATCCAGAAAAAATTTGAACTATCCAGAAAATGACCGCTCCAAAGTCCATCAAGAAAGTTCAGCGCCTGATTGAAAAGATGGTGTCTTTAAATCATTTTATCTCTAGATCAGTCGAATGCTGCATGTCCTTCTTCCAAATCTTCAGAAAGCCTAAAGATTTTCACTAGACTCTAGAATGCCAAAAGGCATTCGATAAGCTCAAGAACTACCTCAGCTCACCCCCTACTAGCCAAATCCGAATTAGGAGAGGAGATGTTTTTCTACCTCACGGTCTCCCCTGCGATGCTAGCGGCAGTCCTGGTTAAAGAAGAGGCAAAAGTACAGCAATCAGTATTCTACATAAGCCAAATTCTAAGGGATGCCGAGACTAGATATACAAAATTAAAAAAATTGACTTATGCTCTTCTGATTGTAGTAAGAAGACTTCGATCTTACTTTCAGGGACATGCTATGATGCTTCTTACTAATCAGCCGATCAGAGTAATCCTTCATCAAATAGATACTTCCAGAAGAATTGCAAAATAGGCCATTGAACTAATAGAGTTCGACATTAGCTACCGACCTCGACTAGTAATCAAGGCTCAAGCACTATCCAACTTTATAGTTGAATGTACCATTCTAGATGAAGTTGAGCTTGAGCAGAATGAGATCGGCATCACGTGGTTGCAGTCGAGTCTCTCCGAAGAAAGTGCTGACCTTTTCGAAGGTTTTTATGTCCTTTATGTGGATGATTCGTACAACTCCACTGAAGCAGGTGTGGGGTTAGTTTTAGTCAACCCCGAGGGAGTCGTTGTCAAGTATGCACTATGCTTAGAATTTTTTGCAACTAATAATGGAGCCGAATATGTAGCACTGATCGTCGGGTTAAAAATAGCAAAAGAATTAAAAGTATATCGACTTCAAGTCTACAATGATTCTCAATTAGTGGTCGGCCAAGTTAGTGACAACTATGAAGCATGGAAGGAAAGTATGATAAAATATCTTGAGAAAGTAAAGGATTTGATTTTGGCCTTTGACAGTTTTGGCATTCGATAGATTTCGAGGATAGAAAATGTGAGAGTCGACCTTCTTTTTAAATTGACCACTTCAGCCCCAACCGAACAGTCCAAAGAAGTATTTTTTGAAACTCTAAAATGCCCAAGCTCAGAGGAATCACAGCACGTTATGCAGACAGAGCTCGAGCCGAGCTAGATTGATCCGTTAGTTGCCTATCTCAAAGAGAGAATTTTTTTTCATGATTTGAAAGAAGCTCGGAAGCTCAGGAATCAAGCCTTTTGATACATTTTGTATGAGGACGAGTTGTATAAAAGATCGTATTCGCTACCACTGTTGAGATATCTTCGACCTTCAGAGGCCAACTTTGCACTATGAAAAGTGCACAAGAAAATTTATGAAAGTCATATAGGAGATAGATCTCTGTCATAAAAACTACTTCGATAAGGATACTATTGACCGATCTTGTACCATGATTCTATAGAGTATGTCAAAAAATGTGATCGCTATCAAAAAAATATAAACATACAAAGACAGTCAACCTCCGAGCTTACTCCACTAAGCATACTTTGGCCATTTATGCAATGGGGAATGGATATACTTGGTCCTTTTCCAACGACATTCGAACAACGAAAGTTTCTCCTGGTTGCGATCGACTACTTCACCAAATCAGTCGAAGCTGAACCACTAGCAAAAATTACTGAGGCTAAAGTATAGGACTTCGTCTGGAAGTCAATTGTCTACCAGTTTGATCTGCCTCGAACTCTCATAACAGATAATGGGTGATAGTTCACTGGGATGAGGTTCACTGAGTTCTACGAAGATCTAAACATCTTCCATCACTTCACATTGGTAGCTCATCCACAGGTAAATAGAAAAGCTGAGGTGACTAATCGGATCTTGTTGTAAGGCATCAAGATAAGACTCAACAGAGCAAAGGGGGCCTGGGTGGACGAACTCTACCACATCCTCTGCGCATATCGAACTACTCAAAGACTATCGACTGAAAAAACATCATTCATCTTAGTCTTTGGAATAGAGACAGTCATCCCAATCGAGCTTAAACTTCTATCAGCATGGGTCGTGGCCTTCAATGAGTAGCATAATTTGCAGGACCTCAGAGTTAACCTCGATCTGTTGGAAGAAAAAAAAGAAGAAGCCCAAGTTTGGATAGCGGCCTATAGATGAAGGGTGGCCCAATATTATAACTCCAGAGTCAGAGGTAAAATATTCAGAGTAAAGGACTTAGTACTTCGACGAGCCACTATCTCTCAGTCTCAAAGCTAGAAAAAGCTTGCCCTAAATTGGGAAGGAACCTATGAGGTCATAGAAGTCGTCCGACTCGGGATGTACTACTTGAAGGAGCTCGAGGAGACAGATCTGCCTCAATCATGAAATTCAAAAAATCTGCAAATGTATTATCGATAATTTGATTACAATAAAATTTTTCTATTTCAACACTCTAATCTTTGTAGTGTCCCGGTGATAAAGGAGGACTATCCTATGAACTTAATTTCATAATAAATACAGTCCGTTAGGAATAGGAGAAGAACCTCATCTTAACGTGAGCAAAGTCAAAGGTCTCATTTATTTTAGGCGAGATGAGGGAAGAGACCCTTACAATGATCCATATGTGTCCTTACTGTCCGTTAGAAATAGGAGGAGAATCTCGTTCTAACGTGAGCAAAGTTGAAGGCCTTGTTCATTTTAGGCGAGATGAGGAGAGAGGCCCTAACAACGGCCTTTATATGCCCTTACTGTCCATTAGAAATAGAAGAAGAACCTCATCCTAACGTGAGCAAAGTCGAAGGCCTCGTTCATTTTAGGCGAGATGAGGGAAGAGGCCCTGACAACAGCCCTTATGTGCCCTTACTGTCTGTTAGGAATAGGAAGAGAACCTCATCCTAATGTGAGCAAAGTTGAAGGCCTCATTCATTTTAGATGATGTGAGAGGAGAGGCTCTGACAAGAGCTCCTTCAACTTCAATAGAAGCTAAGATCTCCTACAACTTCGACTCGAGATAAGATCTTCCTCAACCTCGACTGAAGATAAGATCTACCTCGAGCTCCAACTTCAACGTCAATGGAAGATAAAATCTTCCTCGATCTCGATTGGAGATAAGATCTTTTTCGAGCTTCAACTTCAACAGAAGATAAGATCTTCCCCGAGCTTCAATCTCAATGGGTATAGAAACCAGAATAGAACTTCAACAGTCATCTTTTTTGTACTTCCTTCCTTCGAATTTCGAACTCGAAAGTGGGAGGACTATTATTGGGGATAAACCTCACTTTTATCGAAGTCTAGTCTAATGCTTAGCCTAATATAACTAGAAATTAGAGAAGAGTTTCGATCAAAAATTCTCTCTCCAGCGATCGAATTTCTTTCGGACTCCTCCAGCGGCCGAATTGAAGGAAAAAATCTATTTCTTAGATCAGATTCATTTAAATCTGATTTGATCAAGGAAAATATTTTTAAAAAAATTTTCTTAAATCTAAATTAAATTTGATACTTTTCATATCTGATTTGATGGATCTAATAAAATAAAATAAATTAAATTAAATTAGATTTAATTTATATCTTATTATTGGGTAATCTTATTATCTTGTGATGATCTTGCTGATTGTCTGAGGTTCTGGATGTAGCCACGCAATTATCTGGCCTCTATCGGTATCCACTCGGGCAAGATCTAGATATCTTCTTCTTCTCAATCTTTTCTTCAAAGATCAGATCTGGATCTGATCTTAAAGGTCTTCAAAATAATTTTTGAAGATCCGATGTCGTCTCTTGCAGCAGTGCTGCCTTCTTCCTTTTTGTCCCCTTTCTCTTGCCTGGATCGCACCAAACTGAAGCCGAAAGCCACTTGGGCGTGGAGAGGAGAGAGAGGATCAGAGGTAGGTGTAGAGAAGAGAGAAAGATGGCTATGTGGCATAGGCAAGAAGAGAATCTCTCTAAACCTAAGCGCAGATAGGATTTATATAGATCCTATCGCACCATGCAGTGCCACATCATTTCGACCAATCACGTCTCTTCATGCAATCAGATCTAAATCTGATTGGTGGGATGACATCATCAGATCCAATCAGATGAGAGCCCCTCTCCAACATCCTTAGGTGGCACCAAGACTGATCAAAGTAGAGTTTTAGGCGCCACCTAAGTTTATTCTATGAAGCAACCTAGAGTCCCATTTGTATTGGACTCCAGGCGTCATTATCCTTGGGCGCATGCTTCCCTAGGTGTGCACCTCCTTCTTTCCTTTTTCTAGCAAGAGGACAAACCCCTATCTACTCTCCTATAGGTGCATGACACATGGGCAGATGTCTAAGTGTCAAAGGTCAATGTTTGATCAATGTCAAAGGACAAGAATTAGCAGGTGACGAAAAATGGCAGGTGTTGTCTCAAATTTATTTCATAAAATAAGACAAACCTTTTCTAACCTGGACAAGCTCTAGTCAGACTAAGTAAAGATACCTAAGTGAGCCCAAACACATTTGGCTTAGTCGAGATAACTTTTGATGATTGTTGAAGGAGAACATTAGGCTCAATCGTGTGCTAACACGATATCCTTGAACCTAATTGAATCTAATTCAAATCAATTGAACTGGATTAGTCCAATTGATGATATCTAGATTCAAATTCTTATTTATGTGATCCAGTTAGATTCAGTTTTGTATGGTAATGAGATATGTCATAATCTCTATCATCAACATCATCAAAACACCTTCCGATGGATCATAACTTTTCTGATTCAGACAACTAGAATGATCGATCATCCAAATCATTTTAATTGCTCTCAAAATCTACCAGTGACACCTAGCAGTATACGGTGGCAATCCATCAGAACTAAAAACAAATCTCTTGGTATAGTTACATATGTGATTAAGTTCTTTAATCTTGAGCTCCGATCGGATTAGGGTTAAGATGAACTTGTCAAACCCTAATTTCCATCATATGAAGTAATCATTCGATTCAAGTCCAATATGAAAACCTTAATAGAAACTCTTTTTATCATTTCACTCTACCATGGCCATGGGCTTATGGACTTGATTCTCATGATCATCATAAGGCTACTCCTCATCTACCGAGATAGATAGATTTCCTCTTGGTGCAATCCAATTCCTACAATGAACAAGCTATAGCTAACATACACCTCAGGATTCTGAATGGCTAGGAGATCGAGTCATGGTGTAGTCAAACTATAACACCCTTAAGATGAACTGCTGATGCACCTCAGATCAAAGAACTAGACACACAACTATGCTTCGAGCCAGTCATCGATGAGAAGGTAGACTTCCTTATGACTGCTCGAGGTGGTCATGCTCAATGCCCTCATTCTCTAACGAGTACCTGTACTCTCGCTCTGATATTTTTACATCGTAGACTCAAGAATCATCTACTATAAAGAAGCGATTGTACACCAACCTTCCGGATCAATCACCATCCTCATGATGATCCTACGGTCAGAAGCATTTTATGAGTTAATAATAAAAATTAATGTCTTAAATTTTTAACTCTTGAAAATAAGAATTATTATTATCATTAACTCAAGGAATGTATCATAGACACTAAATACACATTATGATAGAAAATAATCTATTTTATTATTTATAGTCAAAATTATAATTTTACCCTTAGAAGTGTATAAGAAGTGTCAGCCAATTCTAGCTTCTAGGGCACACATATTTAACAAACTTTCACTTGACCTAAAGCTAATTGGCTTCAAATCTAAGTCCCATCTTCTCAAGGTGGGCTTCGATCTTCTGCTGGCCCAATGGCTTTGTGAGTGGGTCTACCGCATTGTCTGTGGAGTCGACTCTCTTGACCTCGACGTAGCCTTTCTCGAGGTAATCATAGATGAGGTGGTATGGCCGCTCGATGTGCTTGAATTTCTGATGAGACCTCGGCTTTTTAGCAAGGACTATGGCACCATTATTATCGTAGTATAGAGCAATAGCATCCGATGGCATCACTCCGATCTCTACGGCAAACTTCTTGTATCAAAATGCCTCCTTCGCAGCTTCTGATGTAGCGATGTATTATGCTTTCATGGTAGAATCTACTATCACTATCTTCTTGAAACTCTTCCAACTGACAGCACCACCATTACACACAAATAGACTTCTAGATGTCGACTTTCGATCATCTACGTCGGACATAAAATCCGAGTCTGTATACCCCTGGACTTGGAGTTCTCCATTACCAAAAATCAATAACATATCCTTAGTTCTTCTTAAGTACTTAAGGATACATTTCACAAAAGTCCAGTGTTCTTCATCTGGATTTGACTGATATTTGTTTGTGACACTCACAGCATGGGCTATATCAGGTC
The DNA here is from genome assembly GCA_006176705.1 of Cocos nucifera. NCBI lineage: Eukaryota > Viridiplantae > Streptophyta > Magnoliopsida > Arecales > Arecaceae > Cocos > Cocos nucifera. The sequence continues at coordinate 199,094 of QRFJ01000368.1, forward strand.
ATGTACATAACATGACATACATGAGGCTCTCTATTACTGAAGCATAAGGGATCTTGCTCATGCGTTCTATTTCCTTAATGTACTAGGGCACATCTTCTTGGAGAGATGAATGCCATGTCTGAAGGGTACTAATTTCCTCTTGAAGTTTTTCATACTAAACCTCTTTAGCACTTTCTCTATATACATCTTCTGTAAAAGTCATCCTATTCGGTCTATCTCTATAGACCTTAATTTCTAGAATAAAGGATGCTTCTCCTAGGTCTTTCATGGAAAATTTTTTGGATAACCATATTTTAACTGTAGTCAATATGGAATATCATTTTCAATAAGGAGAATATCATCCACGTACAATACGAGGAACACAATAGCACTCCCACTGATCTTTTTGAAGACACATGGTTCCTCCTCATTTTTGATGAAATCAAATAATTTGATCACATCATTAAAATGAGTATTCCAGCTCTGAGATGCTTGCTTAAGTCCATATATGGACCTTTGCAGTTTGCATACCTTGTGATCAGCATCATTAGATATGAAATCTAGTGGCTATTTCATATAGATATCTTCCTCAAGGTATCCATTTAAGAATGCTATTTTTACGTCCATTTATCATATTTCATAATCGAAATAGGCTGCAATAGTAAGCAATGTGCGGATGGATTTTAGCATAGCTACTGCTGAAAAGATATCCTGATAGTCAATGCCTTCATGTTGACTATACTCTTTTGCCACTAATCTAGCTTTGAATGTCTCCATATTTTCATCTGCACCAATCTTTCTCTTGTAGATCCATTTACACCCAATAGGTACTATACCTTCTGGTGGATCTATCAAGGTCCAGACTTGGTTTGAGTGCATCGAGTCAATTTCTAACTTCATTATCTCTAACCATTTCTCGGAGTCGATATCCGATATCATCTCGTCATAGATTTTGGGATCATCATCATGAATCTCGTTACCTATGAGGAATATTTTTTCTACTTTCTTTGAAATAGTAGAAAGTAGAGAAAATATCTTCTGGAATGTAGAAATAATATCCTAATGACTCTTTAGGATATCCTATGAATCGAGCTCTAAAGGATCTGAAGTCTAACTTGTCCACTTATTATCTTTTGACATGAGTTGGACAACCCCAAATTCTGAGATGACTCAGACTTGGTTTCTTACCATGCCATATCTCATACGGTGTGGTAGGAATGATTTTAGAAGAAATCCTATTCAGTAAGTATATTGCAGTTAACAGTTTGTGTTCCCAAAGAAAATCAGCAAGATCTATGAAGCTCATCATGGATTGAACCATATCCAATAGGGTCTGGTTCCTCCATTCTGAAATTTCGTTGAGTTGAGGTATTCCAAATGGAGTCTATTGAGAGACTATGCCATTTTTCTTGAAATAGTTCAGAAATTTTCGACTAAGATATTCACCTCCTTGATCTGATTGAAGAATCTTAATGAATTTTTCAGTTTGCTTTTCTACTTCATGTCTGAATTTCTTAAACTTTTTAAAAGCTTCATATTTGTGTCTCATAAGATATACATACCTATATCGAGATAAATCATCGATAAAAGTTATGAAGTAGATAAAGTTGCCTCTAGCCGGCATATCAAATGGGCCGCACACATCAGTATGTACTAGGGCAAGAAGATCCGTGGCCCTTTTCCCATGTCCTACAAAAGAAAGCTTAGTCATTTTGCTATGAAGACAAGATTCATAAATTGGATATGACTCGAAAGTCAACGGACTCAATAGTTCGATTTTTTCCAATTTGTTAACCCTATCTTCTACTATATGACCTAGTCTTGGGTGCCATAGATACCTATCATTTGAACTATCCCTAGGTCATTTTGGTTTTATGACATTCATATTTTGCTCGATATTAAAAATAGATACATCAATATATAACTAGTAAAGATCGTTGATAAGAAAACCACCTGCAATTTTATTTCTTTCATAAAGAATGTTATAATGGTCCTTAAGAAAACTAATTACATAGCCTTCTAGTGCTAAACATGAAACAAAAATCAAATTTCTACTTGCTACAGGCACAAAATAACAATCCTTTAATACCAAGTCTAAACCAAATGGTAGTCAAAGAAGGTATGTTCCTATAGCCACAACAGTAACTCTTGCTCCATTTTCGATGCATAGAATCATCTCACCATCTCTCAGCCTCCTGCTATCCTCAAGATCATGCATGAAAGTACATAAATGATCACTAGAACCAGAGTCAAGCATCCAACTGGATGCAAAAAAAATCGTAAGGTTAGACTCAATAACAAGCATACCTCTAGAAGGATCTGCCTCCTTATTCTTCAGGATGGCCAGGTAAGTAGAGCAGTTTCACTTTCAATGGTCGTTAGTATTACAATGAAAATACTTTTCTTTATCAGCAGCCTTCTTTTTCAGCTCTATCTTTTTCTTCTTTCCTCCTTCCATCTTCTGCTTTTTTACAAACTTCTTCTTCTTTCCAAAAGACTTTCTCTTGGAAGAAGTCCATTCCATAGCAAGCACTGAGCCTTTAGAATCTTTCATAGAAAGCTCAGTAGTAACCAGCATATTCATAAGTTCGGTCAGAGAATTTTGAAGTTTATGTATATGGTAGTTTATGATGAACTACCCATATGCATCAGTCAAGGATTAAAGAATTATATCATTTTGCAGATCCAGATCCAACTTCACTCTGAGCTTTTCAAGCTCTTCTAAATCCTTGATTATCATCAAACAATGATCTTAGACTGACTGTCCATCATGCATTTTAGTCTTGAATAGTCATTTAGTGACTTGATACTTGGCCGTGCGACTCTGTTCACCAAACATCTCTTGTAGGTGAGCCAACATTTGATGGACAGTTTTGATATCTTCATGTTGGCACTGAAGCTCATTGGACATCGAGCCCAACATGTAATATCTGACCTTGTTATCTTCGTCCGTCCACTTATCAAAAGATGCTCTCTATTCAATAGATGGACGAACTAATAAGGTGGGGAGGTTCTGATCTAATACATGAGTTAACTTCTCAGAATCTAAAATGATTTTAAAGTTTTGGAGCCAATCCTTGTGATTAGGTCCGATCAGTCTATGAGTGTCTAGGATACGTGCTAGTGAGTTGGATGCAGACATTTTTCTGTAGAGAGTCAAAATTTTTAGTTAGATATTGTAATTAAGACTTGATCAATTTATTTAAAAGTTTTATTTTTAAATAAATTAGCTTTCACTATTTTTTTGGATCCCTACACTTCCTCTGTAGAGATGCAAAAATCTTCATGATTAATGATTTCTAGTGGATGGTGCGATCCCATCAACTGACTCATCACCTCATCTAATAGTTATTGATGATGGGTTAGCCAATAAGTGAACAACTCTTGTTCAATGATTCTCTAATTATGGTGCACCCAAACTTGATCTCTAATTCATGAATCTCATCGTGCCCAGAATATTGATCCACTCCTTAGTTAAGTCAGACCCACCATTTGCATTGATTGGATTCCTAATTGTGTCCCTCATCGTATTCAAAATATTGAGTCCAATCCATCCTCTAGCCTGTAGCATCCAATGTCTAATAGACATGGTTGCATCTTGTTGGTGCAACCGAACCACTGTAACCAACCAAGAATAATCAACCTCGAAAAGGGCCCATATATCTATAATGGTGGAAGATCTTAGACTTAATCTTTTTTTAGAAGGATTTGATTTAGGTTGCATTAAACTAGACTTGATATAGTCATAACCATTATGACTAACCTAGTGGCATGGGTTACCTCGGATTATTGGCCACCTCAGATCAGGACTGAGCCAACAAATATGGCTAATTAAGTGAGACCGATGGAAGGGATATGTCATTAATTCGATAAGAACGCATTCGAGTCGAGTAGCTTCCAATTAAAAATCAGTCGGTTGTATCTGTCAGACTTACCTTAGATACCAAATTATTAAGCCAGAACTAATCGAATTAGCCTACAATTCAGACTCTAACCACTGAGCCTAATTAGATCTTAAGCTTGATCGATCACTCATATGATTCGATCTTGATCCAGACTTAATCCTATTAGATTGGTCAATTTAAGCACTCTCGATCCCATCTAACCAACTCTTGATTCGGTTTGATCAATCGCTTAGATCTAATTGAGCTACCCAAGTCCGAATCCAATTTTATGAATATGTCTTAAATCTAAAAATTATTAATTTTTAAATTTAATATATTTTATAATCTTAATTTTTAATTAAGTTTAGGGTTCACAAACAAAATATGTAAATAAAATCCTAGGATTTCAGGATCTAGAGTTTTGCAGAAAATAAGTTTTTAAATTTTTGATTAAGGACGAACGTGCAGTACCCCTACATATCATAAGAACATCCTATCGAATGGAAGGAGAGGATATTTAAATCCTACTTTGTTCTTATGGCCGGACGGCTAAGAAAAATGTCTTAATCAGAAATATAAAAAACTATAAAACTAGTTAGATCTACATCATATCTCTCATATATAAAAATTGATCTAACTATAAACATATTTTGTATATATCTCATGTATCATATCATGCATATTTTCAGATCTAAATTATATCATAATCATCTAAAAAATTAAATTTAAATTGATCACATCAAAATAAATTTTATTCTAGATAATTATGTAGAACTATTCTACAACTAGTCTAAACATGCATTCATCATATCTCATATGAATCAAAAATTAAATAACTTTATTTTTTATTTTTTAGATTTTATTATAATATTTATAATATTAAAAAATAGTAAATAAATAGATCTAAAAATTATAACTTAATCAAATTAAATTATGATCATGCAAGACTAGAATAATTCTATTCTATAACTAGTCATGCATCTTACTGAACTTAGATCTAAATTATTTAATTTTAATTTTTTTTAAGTTTAGATCTAATCACATCTTATGTGACATCTAAAATTATCTAATTATTAAATTAAAAATAAATTAAAATTGATCTAAATTATTTATGGGAACCTTGCTCTGATATCAGTTGAAAGAAAAAATCTATTTTTTGGGTCAGATTCGTTCAAATATGATTTGATCAAGAGAAATATTTTAATTTTTTTTTTTAAAAAAATCTAAATCTGATCTAATACTTTCAGATTTCATTTGATGAATCTAATAAAATAAAATAAAATAAAATAAATTATATTTAATTTATATCTTGTTCTTGGGTAATCTTATTATCCTATGATGATCCTGTTGATTGCCTAAGGTTCTGGATGCAGCCACACAATCGTCTGACCTCTACTGGTATCCACTCGAGCAGAATCTGGATATCTCCTCCTTCTCAATCTTTCTTTCAAAGTTTAGATCTAGATCTGATTTTGAAGGTCTTCAAAGTAATTTTTGAAGATCCGATGTCATCTCTTACAGCAGTGCTACCTTCTTCCTTTTTTATCATCTTTCTCTTGCCTAGATTGCACCAAACTGAAGCCCAAAGCCTCTTGAGCGTGGAGAGGAGAGAGAAGATCAGAGGTAGGTATGGAGGAGAGAGGGAGATGGCTATGTGGTATGGGCAAGGGGAGAACCTCTCTAAATCTAGGTGCAGACAGGGTTTATATAGATCCTACTGCACGATGCAGTGCCACATCATCCTGGCCAATCACATCTCTTCGTGCAATCAGATCTAAATTTGATTGATGGAATGATCTCACTTGATCCAATCAGATGAGAGCCCCTCTCCAACATTCTTAGGTGGTAGCAAGACTGGTCAAAGTAGAGTCTTAGGCACAACCTAAGTTTATTCCATGAAGCAACCTATAATCCTATCTGTATGGAACTCCAGACGTCATTATCCTTGGGCGCAGCCTCCCTAGGCATGCACCCCCTTCTTTCCTTTTTCTAGCAAGGAGACAAGCCCCTATCTGCTCTCCTATAGGTGCATGACACATGGGCAGATGTTTAAGTATTAAAGGTCAACGTTTGACCAAAGTCAAAGAACAAGTATTAGCAGGTGACGAAAAATGGCAGAAATTATCTTAAATTTATCTCATAAATTAAGACAACCCTTTTCTGATCTAGACAAGCTCTAGTCAGACCAAGTAAAGGTACCTGAGTGAGTCCGAATATATTTGGCTCAGTCAAGATAATTTTTAATGATTATTGAAGGAGAATATTAGGCTCAATCGTGTGCTAGCACGATATCCTTAAACCTAATTGAATCTAATTCAAATCAATTGAACTGAGTTAGTCCAATTGATGATATCCAAATCCAAATCCTTATTTGCGTGACCTAGTTAGGTTCAGTTCTATATGGTAATGAGATATGTCGCAATCTCTATCATCGACATCATCGAAACACCTTCCGATGGATCAAAATTTTTTTGATTCAGACAACTAGAATGATCGATCATCCAAATCATTCTGATTGCTCCCAAAATCTACCAATGATACCTAGTAGTATATGGTGGCAACCCATCAGAACTAAAAATGAATCTCTTGGTATAGTTATATATGTGATTAAGTTCTTCTATCTTAAGCCCCGATCGGATCAGGGTTAGGATGAACTCGTCAAACCCTAATTTTCATCATATGAATTAATCCTTCGATTCAAGTCTGATGTGAAAATCTTAATAGAAACTCTTTCTATCATTTCACTCTGCCATGTTTATGGGCTTATGGACTTGATTCTCATGATCATCATATGGCTGCTCCTCATCTATCGAGGTAGATAGATTTTCTTTTGGTGTAATTCAATTCCTACAATGAACATGCTATAGCCAACATACACCTCAGAATTTCAAATGGCTAGAAGATCGAGTCATGGTGTAGTCAAACTATAACACCCTCAAGGTGAACTGCTGATGCACCTCAGGTCAGAGAACCAGACATATAACTACAGCTTCGAGCCAATCATCGACGAGAAGATAGACTTTCTTATGACTACTCGAGGTGGTCACGCTTAGTGCCGTCGTTCTCTAACGAGTATCTGTACTCTCACTCCGATGTCTCTACACCATAGACTCAAGACTCATCTACTATAAAGAAGTGATTATACACCAACCTTTCGGATCAATCACTATCCTCATGATGATCCTACGGTCGGGAGCATTTTATAAGTTAATAATGAAAATTTATGTCTTAAATTTTCAACTTTTGAAAATAAGAGTTATCATTACTGTTGGGGATAAATCCCGCTCCTGCCGAAGCCCGGCCCAACGCTCAGCCCAATGTAACCAGTAGCTGCTGAAGAGCTTCAGCGCCAGGCGCCAGGCCGAGCCCCTAAGACGGCCGAACTGCCTTAGAGGCCGAACTCCCCTGCACCAAGGTCCCGGCCGAACCGCTTAGAGGCCGAACTCCCCTGCACCAAGGCCCGGGCCGAACTGCCTAGAGGCCGAACTCCCCTGCGCCAAGGTCCGGGCCGAACTGCCTAGAGGACGAACTCCCACCGCCAGCCAAACTTCCTGACGGCCGAGCTCCTTGGACTCCAAGCGGCTGAACTTCTTCGGGAGACGGACTCCTCCCAGACGCCCGTTCGGCCATCCGAGCTCCTCCCGGGTTTTCCCTTCAGCCGAACTCTCCTACGAGCCCGAACCCATTCGGACCCCACGGCCGAACTCCTTCGGACCGACCCCACGAGTCCATGCAGGACCGACCCCAGGCGAGCCCAAGTGCAGCCGAACCTCCTTCGGACCCCACGGCCGAACTCCTTCGGACCGACTTCCAGGCGAGCCCAAGTGCAGCCGAACCTCCTTCGGACCGACCCTAGGCGACCGAACTCCTCAGCGAGCCCTGGCCGAACCAACTAGCAACCGAAGTCCTTGGCGACCGAACTCCTCAGCGAGCCCTGGCCGAACCAACTAGCAACCGAAGTCCTTCAACTGGCCAGCCGAGCTTCTTCGGGCCTCTCAGCGGTCGAACTCCTCGGCAACCATCCCGCGGCCGAACTCTACAGATGGCCGACCCTTCAGCCAGACGAACTCCCCCAGCTTCCCCCTTCGGCCGAACTCTGTTACAAGTCCGAACTCCATTGGATGAACTGTCGCCTGCAGCAAGACCGGACGACGCCTTCCTTCAGTACCGGACTCCATGCGGCCCGACTACTCGCCGGTATGGCTCCCACGACTTACCGGACGACGCCTTCCTCTCCGTACCGGACTCCATGCGGCCCACGGCTCGCCGGTATGGCTCCCACGATCTACCGGACGACGCCTTCCTCTCCGTACCGGACTCCATGCGGCCCACGGACTCGCCAGTATGGCTCCCACGATCTACCGGACGATGCCGCCTTCCTCTCCGTACCAAGCTCCATGCTGCCCGACGACTCTCTGCCAGACGGCACAGCCGTCACCATCAACTAAGCTCCGCTATAAAAGGACCCCTCCCGACATACTAAGGCTGAGCTCTCTGAACTCTCGGCTCTCTAAGCTCTCTAAGCTCTCCTCCACATCTCTAAGCTCCGGAACTCATTCCGAGCTCTCTGAACTCTCGGCTCTCTAAGCTCTCTAAGCTCTCCTCCACATCTCTAAGCTCCGGAACTCATTCCGAGCACTCTAAACTCTCGACTCGCTCTCCTCCTCACATCTAAGCACGGAACTCATTCCGAGCACTCCATTACTGTTGGCCGGAAACTAACTTGACCGTCGGAGGGTCCTGCCGGAGCCACCACCCCACCGGTTCCGGACGGGACTTCGTTTTGCAGGTCCCCGGCGGCTTCCAGCGGCCTCGATTGCGGCGACCTCCGGCGGCGACGGAAATCTGCACCAACAGATTGGCGCCGTCTGTGGGATCCGAAGGGACTGAACCTTCGAGGTTCCCTTGTTCTTAAAGGAGTGCTCGGCGACGATTTCCCTCCCCTGCTCCAGATCTCTCTTCTCCCTCTTCAGAATTCCTCCTCTGGAAAGAGGAAATGCCCCCCAGAAGGGCTTCGACGCGGCGCTCGATGGCTTCCGCGGCTCGATCCCTTCCGAGTCCGTCAGTCCCTGCTCCGGCCCCGGTGACTCAGCCCCCGTCTATAGCCGCAGTGGATACGGAGCAGTTCAACCAGCTCATCCAGCACGTTCGTGGTCTCACGGAGGCGGTGCAGGCGGTGCTGCACCAACAAGTCCCAGTGCCAGCCCGACTGGCACGAGACTCTCCAAAGTCGGATGATCCGGTCCAAGAGCGACCGGCCTGGGCAGACCGACCTCCGATACCCGGATTGGAGAGGCGGAGGAGGAAGAACCCTTGTTCGGATCATGGATCGACCAAGGGTGAAGCCTCGCGCCCATCTCACCAGAAAGCCTTGGAGATCAGAAACCGTGAGGACCTGCTGGACCAAAGGCTCTTGGAGATGAACCAGCGAATTGAAGAACTTCGTCCCCCCTCGCGTGATGATGACGTTTGTGCAGACCCTCCTTTCTCGCAGGAAATCATGCAGGAACCGGTCCCGCCGAACTTTAAGCTCCCGCGGTTCGAAAGCTACGACGGGACCGCCAACCCGGTCGACCACTTGGAAGCCTTCCGGACGACGATGCTGCTTCACGGCGCGTCGGACGCCATATTTTGCCGGGCTTTCCCTTCTACCCTCAAAGGAGCTGCCAGAAATTGGTACTCGACGCTCAAGCCGAGAACCATCTTATCGTTTGACCAGATGAGTCAACAGTTCGCAGCCCACTTCATCAGTAGTAGGCGACCACGCCGAGGTTCGGATTCTTTGATGGCCATCAGGCAGAAGGAGGGGGAACCCATCCGGGCCTACGTGACCCGGTTTAACGCTGCCGCGTTGGAGGTCCGAAACCTAGACCAATCAGTCGCCATGGCCGCCCTCAAGGGCGGCCTTCAGAAGAATGACTTGTTGTTCTCCCTGGAAAAAAGGTATCCCAGGGACTTCGCCGACCTGCTAGCTCGGGCCGAGAGATACGCCCGTGCGGAAGAAAGCCTTCAAGCTGAGGGACGAAGAAACCTTAAGGGAGCGGCTGACAGGCGACAGGGAGCCGAATGAAGTTTGGCTGCGCTCACGGACTCCCTCCGGTAGCAGGCGGCCCGAACCCCTCGAGCTTGCAGAGAAGCGCGAAGAAGCCCACCTCCCAAAGGATTTTGCGACTATGTCCTCCTCAACGCTCCCCGAGCACAGATCCTCACCGAAGTTAAGGACCAACTCCCCAGACCAGAAAGGTTACGGTCTCCCCCAAACAAACGTGACCGAAGCAAGTACTGCCTCTACCATCGCGACCACGGCCATGACACTGAGGAATGCATCCAGCTCCAAGATGAAATCGAGGAAACTCATCAGAAAGGGGCGGCTGGGTAAGATTCATTCGACGCCCAGTCTAAAAAGATCGGTGCAGGACGCTGCCGTAACGAGAAACAACAAAGTCGGCCGCCTCACAACGTCGTCAACATCACTCCAGGATCCAGCGTAGAAGCCAACAGAAGCACGCTTCAACGCAAGGAAGCTCGAATGAAATGGGAAAGGTCGTCCGCGTGGGGAAGCGCGGAGGAACGATGCTACTACCACGACCCTGGGGTCACAGAAAATTCAGAAAAAATTGCCAGTAACTTCCTTTCAATAAAGTCCTTCCCTTCCAACAGTGTATTATTTTTGGGCGCCAAAAACTATGTAATGGCTGGAAAAGAAGCAGTCAATAGTCGCCGTGTTAGGAACAGGAGGAGAACCTCGTCCTAATTCGAGCGGCAAACTTCGGCCAGAGATAAGATCTCTCCCGAAGGCAAGTTCGGCCAGAGATAAGATCTCTCCCGAACAATAAGGTCGGCCAGAGATAAGATCTCTCCCGAACGCAACCTCGGCCAGAGATAAGATCTCTCCCGGAGGCAAAGTTCGGCCAGAGATAAGATCTCTCCCGAACAACAAGGTCGGCCAGAGATAAGATCTCTCCCGAACCGCAACTTCGGCCAGAGATAAGATCTCTCCCGAACAAGTTCGGCCAGAGATAAGATCTCTCCCGAACAACAAGGTCGGCCAGAGATAAGATCTCTCCCGAACCGCAACCTCGGCCAGAGATAAGATCTCTCCCGAAGCTCGGCCAGAGATAAGATCTCCCCGAACGACAAACTCGGCCAGAGATAAGATCTCTCCCGAACCGCAACCTCGGCCAGAGATAAGATCTCTCCCGAGCGCAAAGTTCGGCCAGAGATAAGATCTCTCCCGAACAACAACCAGAGATAAGATCTCTCCAACCTCGGCTAGAGATAAGATCTCTCCCGAGCAAGTTCGGCCAGAGATAAGATCTCTCCAACAAGCTCTCGGCAGGAGGAGAACCTCCCCCGAGCGCGCACCTCGGCTGCAGGAGATAAGATCTCCCCCGAGCGCGCACTTCAACCTCGGCTGCAAGAGAGGAGGTCTCCCTCGAGTCAACTTCAGCTGATGAAGACAATGTCGCCCCCGAGGAGCTCAAATCCGACCTCGACCGTAGGAGGCGAGATTTACTTCGGCTTCAACATCAGCTTCATCGACTTTAGCTGGAAACGAGTTCCATTTCAACTCCAAACATCGACTGAAGATGAGGTCTCCCCCAAGCCTCAGCCTCAACTTCAGCGTCAATATTGGCTGGAGATGAGACCTCCCCCGAGCTTCAGCTGCAACAAATGCGGAGCCTGGAAGAAGACTTCGGCAGTCGCCTGTTTTGGTACTCCCTTCCTTCAATTTTTGAACTCGGGAGTGGGGGGGCTACTGTTGGGGATAAATCCCGCTCCTGCCGAAGCCCGGCCCGACGCTCAGCCCAATGTAACCAGTAGCCGCTGAAGAGCTTTAGCGCCAGGCGCCAGGCCGAGCCCCTACCACGGCCGAACTGCCTAGAGGCCGAACTCCCCTGCACCAAGGTCCGGGCCGAGGCCGAACTCCCCTGCACCAAGGTCCGGGCCGAACTGCCTAGAGGCCGAACTCCCCTGCGCCAAGGTCCGGGCCGAACTACCTAGCTGCCGAACTCCCCAGCGCCAGGCTCCGGGCCGAACTCCCACCGCCAGCCGAACTTCCTGACGGCCGAGCTCCTTGGACTCCAAGCGGCAGGACTTCTTCGGGAGACGGACTCCTCCCAGACGCCCGTTCGGCCATCCGAGCTCCTCCCGGGAGAACCTCCTCCCGAACTCTCCTTTTCGAACTCCTTCGGACCGACCCAAGCCCGCAGCCGAACTCCTTCGGACCCCACGGCCGAACTCCTTCGGACCGACTTCAGGCGAGCCCAAGTGGCCGAACCCCTTCGGACCGACCCTAGGCGACCGAACTCCTCAGCGAGCCCTGGCCGAACCAACTAGCAACCGAAGTCCTTCAACTGGCCAGCCGAGCTTCTTCGGGCCTCTCAACGCGGCCGAACTCTACAGATGGCCGACCCTTCAGCCAGACGAACTCCCCCAGCTTCCCCTTCGGCCGAACTCTGTTACAAGTCCGAACTCCTCTGGACGAACTGTCGCCTGCAGCAAGACCGGACGGCGCCTTCCTCTCCGTACCGGACTCCATGCGGCCGACTCGCCGGTATGGCTCCCACGACGGACGACGCCTTCCTCTCCGTACCGGACTCCATGCGGCCCACGACTCGCCAGTATGGCTCCCACGATCCACCGGACGACGCCTTCCTCTCCGTACCGGACTCCATGCGGCCCACGACTCGCCAGTATGGCTCCCACGATCCACCGGACGACGCCCTTCCTCTCCGTACCGAACTCCATGCTGCCCGACGACTCTCTGCCAGACGGCACAGCCGTCACCATCAACTAAGCTCCGCTATAAAAGGACCCCTCCCGACATACTAACAGCTCTCTGAACTCTCGGCTCTCTAGCTCTCTAAGCTCTCCTATCTCTAAGCTCCGGAACTATTCCGAGCTCTCTGAACTCTCGCTCTCTAACTCTCTAAGCTCTCCTCTCTCCTCCTCATCTCTACTCTCGAGCTCTCCTCCTCAATCTAAGCCGGAACTCATTCCGAGCACTCCATTACTGTTGGCCGGAAACTAACTTGACCGTCGGAGGGTCCTGCCGGAGCCACCACCCCACCGGTTCCGGACGGGACTTCGTTTTGCAGATCCCCGGCGGCTTCCAGCGGCCTCGATTGCGGCGACCTCCGGCGGCGACGGAAATCTGCACCAACAATTACCATTAACTCAAGGAATGTATCACGGACACAAAATACATATTGTGATAGAAAATAACTCATTTTATTATTTATAGTCAAAATTATAATTTTTTCCTTAGAAGTGTATAATAAGTGTCAGTCAATTCTGGCTTTTAGGGCACACATATCTAACACGAACCCCTTTCAGACTCCTTCAGTAGCCAAACTTCTTCTTCAGCCGAACTCCTTCTTGCCTTCCCCTTTAGTCAAGTTTCTCTAGGAGCTGAACTTCTTCCAAATTCCTCCTTCAGTTGGATTCCTTCATGAGTCGAACTCCTTCTGAACTTCTCCTTCAGTTAAGTTCCCCCAGGAGCCGAACTTCTTCCAAATTTTTTCAGGAGCCGAATTTTTTCCAAACTTCTCCTTCAGCCGAACTCCTTCTTGCCTTCGCCTTCAGTCAAATTTCTTTAGGAGCCAAACTCCTTTCAAATTTCTCCTTCAATCAAATTCCTTCAGAAGCCGAACTCCTTTCGGACTTCTTCTTCAGTTAAGTTCCTCTAGGAGCCGAACTTCTTCTGGACTTTTTTCAGTCAAGTTTTTCTAAAGCCTTCTTTTCTGGATTTCTCCTTCATTCAGGATTTCTTTAGGAGCCAAACTCCTTCTGAATTTTTTCTTTCAGTCAAATTTCTCCAAAAGCTGAACTCCTTCCAGACTTCTCCTTCAGTCAGATTTCTCTAGGAGCCGAACTTCTTTCGAATTTTTTCAGTAGTCGGATTCCTCTAGGAGCCAAACTCCTGGATTTCTCTAGGAACCGAACTCTTTCCAGATTCCTCCTTCAGTCGGATTCCTTCAGGAGCCGAACTTCTTCTGAATTTCTTCTTCAGTCGGATTTCTTCAGGAGCCGAACTTCTTATGAACTTCTTTAGTCAGATTTCTACAAGAGCCGAACTTCTTCCGAATTTCTCTAGGAGCTGAATTTCTTTCGGACTTTTCCTTCAGTCGGATTTGTTCAGGAGCCAAACTCCTTCCAGACTTCTTCTTTGATCGAATTTCGAACGCCTGTTTCTACCGGACGGTTACGACTGTCATCTATCAATCTGCTACAGGCAACCCCATTACTAGACGGTTCATTATCTATCTATTATGAGTGACACATCTCTTCATAATAAATTCTACATGGCCTAGAGCGGTCCACTACTGGATGATTACGACAAGCTCCGTCTATAAAAAAGATCCTCCAAATACGTTTTCTCTAAGCTCTCTTCTTTTTTCCAAAATTCTGCTAAATTCATATCGAATTACTTCATTTCTGTTGGTCAGAAGAGCTGACTTGATCGTCGGAGGGTCCTGCTAGAGCTACCATCACCAACTCTGGATGAAACTTTATTTTACAGATCACCGACGGTGATCTTTTGTTTCTCAGTTCCAGCTCGATTTGGCATCAATCAGATTCTGCACTAATAGTACCCAAGCCGTTGAACAGGGAGTGGGGTAGAGGTGGGGGTGGTGAGATGGGGTGGGCTCTTTTATTAGGATTTTGTTGGGAGAGCCATGTCAGATCCCATCCATCTCAAAAAAAAAAAAAAAAGAAAAAAAAATTATCAAACAATTGCTCCACATTAGCTGATAAATGGGCACCTCTGATAAGCCGTTGTTCTAAATTGAGAGGAGGTGGAACACATTGTAATTATGTGTAAAATATGGAGTTTATATTATGATAATTCAAAATGCTGGGATGTATTTGTAATTTTATGCACAATGTGGGGCAGTATTTTTTTTTTTTGCTTTTTTTAAATAAAATAAAATTAAGAACTAGCCCAGATAAAATGTGTAGGTTATGGTTGAAAGATGTTATATTAGGTGAACTGTCTTCAGAGTTCCGGCGGATGCTTTCTAAGGCTTGGCGATCTCCATGGCTCTATCACATACCGTCCATTTAGGTGGATCTCACTAATTGAGAATGAGTGATTGCTTCAACCAAAAAAGAGAAAGGGTGATTGCTGATGATTTAGTGAGACCTGATTGGATAGCAATACAGCTTGATCTCATGCTACATGAAATCATACGAATTGACTTTGTGTGAATGAGGGAGAATTAATGCTGCCACTCCCTCTTTTCCCGTGTTAACTGATTAGATGCCGCTGGTGAGGAAATTCTTCTCTTCGAATGTTAACGTATGACTTTGCCTGTATGCTTTTGAGAAGAAAGCTTTACCTATATGGTTCATATTAATTAGGAAGTTTTATAGGATAGAATATCTGTCAAGGAATTGTGACTAAGATGAGAGAAAAACTTGTAAGCTCTTTGCAATTTTTAATTATTCCTATGAAATTATATAAACTTTTAAATTTTCAATTTAATTAAATGTAGTATATAGAATCGATATTGTTGCAGCTTTGAATTTAGGAAATGTACATCCTCCTATGGACTTTGAGTAGGGTCAATTGTGATACAGCTATATTCTCTCGGAGCACAGACTATTTATGAGAAGGCTAGCGGAGGCAGTTGAGGATGCTTTTACACGTTTACCAGGAATGAATGAATGAACGATTTGGATGAAAGATTTCGACCATGCCCTTCCAAGCGGGGATTGGCATTCTAGATTTTCGTGGCATTTCTCTCGAGATTTCGATCTTTCATAATTTATTCTGGAGTTTTTCGAGGTGTAAATTCTAGGTTCACATCTCAGACCAGCTCAAATACTTCCCTTTCTTCTAAAGTGGGATTCACCCTTGATATTATTTATAAAAAAAAGCGAGCAAAAGATGTTGAGGGTTGGTGAAATATTTGCTCGTTTTTACGACCCATATGTCAAAATAAATGAATCTTACTGCTTCGTGAAATATGTATTAGTATCTTTTATCATAAGCAAATACACAATCAAACAATACCCACAGCTTAAACAATATGCGGCACCAAACTAATTTCACCAACACTAACACAGTGGTGTTTCATGCCAAAAAAGTAAAAAAAAATTTAAAAAAAAAAAGAAACGAAGAAAGAATAAAAATCCTATCCTCCCAAAAAAAATGACTTTCGTTTCCTGCGACTCCGGTGCATCCTCGCCTGACGAACCTTTCCATCCTTTCCAACCAACATCCTTGCTTGCTCGGCCATCCCATGAACTCTGCTCCACCACCATAATGTCTTATACCTCACCTTCGTCACCAACCCTATGGTCAACCGCGTCGTCCCATTAGCGACGGCCCTGACAACTGCGTCGCTCAACCTCCGGCCGGCATTCACACCTCCTCTCAACGAAGTTGTCCTCCGATGACCCTGGTAGAAAGAAGGCACCGTCATGGACCCGGCATTTTCATCGAATAAATATAACGTGACGTTCATATCGGAATAGTAGACTCCGCCACCCAAGTTGGGGTTGGACACCTCGACACCGAACAAGACGGTGGTGTTCCCGGTGCCGTTAGCGTTTGGGATGGAGAGGTCGACGATGGTGTAGGAGGGAGCCGAGGGGCGGAGGGTTAGCCAAAGAATTAAGATGAGGAAACCGGAGAGGGTGAGGACTAGCAAGAGCCAGCAGCAGACTCCGTCAGAGCGAGACATTTCGCAATGGCATGCAATAGTGTAGGAAATGTAATGGAGATGGATCGGTCTTGAATCCCAGGGTGTGCTTGCTTCCAGTTGGGGCGAGGGACTTGATACTTTGCCTTTTTTTTCAATGAAGTTTTCCAGAAGAAGTAACCTGATATGGCTTTTTTTTAATAAAAAGCGCTTGGATTGTACTTTTTCTGTAAAAAAATAAATTATTATTATTATTATTATTATTATTTTTGGCAATATGCAGACGCGCAGGCGCAATAGCCGTCGCAAAATCTATACGGACAAATCGAAAGAAAAAATTTAGAATGCTTCAAAACTTGTGCAAAATATGATCAATGTCGTTGAACAAAATCAACCATTCTTTCGCCAAAAATACCACCCCAACTCATCACTTGATACGTCAATTGAGGAAATCTTGTGGGCACATTATGGATTTTCTGGGCTTGAGGAAATCTTGTGGGCACGTATGAAATATATGAGGAGTTCAGAGCCCCTAGTTCAGGGCTGGACCTGCAATCACAGCGATATATAAAGATCACCAACAAGATGAACGCTATGATTTGATGAACGCTATGATTTGAACGCAGGAGATGGCCGACATAAGCTGGTCCCATGTATGGTGTCATGATTCCAGCAAACGCTTGGATCTACGGATGGATAGTTGGGATTGGGCAATGAGCTTTGAGTAATTGGTCCAATGAGAGCAGTTTTTTCTTTTTTTTTTTTTTTTTTTTATAAACGAGTGGTCACACCATTCTAATACGAGCACAATCCAAGAAGCCAGAATACAAAATATCTTTCAAGATTAAAGAGCAGACGATGCCTTAGCACTAGATCTAGTTTCTAATATACTTGGCAATAAAGGAAGCAATCTAGTTTGCAGCACTATTAGTTTCTCAAAAAATATGCCAAATAGTCATCGTGGTGGAGTAACAAAAAAACCTCCAGATATCGCAGATAAGCCGATGAACATCCAGATGCTTCGTCTCTTTCCGAATCCAATTGATAACTTTAGCGGAGTCATTCTCAATGTAGATTCTCTTAGCTTGCAACTCATGCATTATGCAGATGATGCCCGTCCAAGTAGCATGAAGGTCTGTGTCAAGGATGGCTGGCTCATAAAGCTGTGAAACTCCTGTTGCCAATAGCCTAGCATCCAGGCTTTGGATGACATAGCTCAAACCTCCTCTGTTATCTTTAACACTGCCATCGAAATTGATTTTGACAAATCCTAAGAGAGGGGGCTCCCAAGAAATGAATAAAATCCTTCGAGTCACTATAGATGCAGCAAGCGAGTCTCAGAAATTTGGGATGACAAGGCTCGGCCTAGTAGTATCGAAGTGGCTGTACTACGCAGCTAAGCAACATTCGCTCTCAAGCACTTACTCTATAGGCACAATCTCAGCATCGAACATGAGGTTATTTCTAGATAGCCAAATTTGATAGGCGACGTCCACCATCCTATCGCCCTCGGGCAAACCTTCGGTTGTGCTCAGATGGATTGTGTCTAGGAAGGGAGAAAGCCAAGGCCTACTGATCACCCCCACAGCTGGCCACCCTCCATCCTTCAAATCAAACCCGCCCTCAGACAATGAAGGAGTGCATGCTCTATTGACTCCTCAGTTCTTAAACTGGGTAGATAGTCAGAAGCTCCATACCTCTGTCATTGAGAAGTATTCGAATCAAGAGCCGGTCCCAGATAATTTTTCAGAAAAAGAGTTTAACTTTGGGATGGGCAGCCACTCTCTAGATTCAAGCTGCATCCATCCTCCTGTTTAGCATATGTCTACTCATGTCAATGAGGTCCCTGGCAGGAACCTTAGGGCAGCAAGACCGCCCCTACACCCTCAAGTCCTAGCTCGATCTGGTAGATAGGAATTGGTATGGCAAATGTCCCGTCAGCTAGTTGCCCACCAAAAAGATAGTGATGGCCTAAGTCCTCCAACTCTTGCCATCTACAGTGATCAAATTATAGACCCGCAGGAGGTCATCTACCCTTGTTCTGATGTAGGTCGACCAATGAAAGAGAGGCATGCTAGATATCCAAGCATCTTGGCTTACATCAATCAAAGTTCCATTTCCAATTAGCCACCTAATCTCGGCCACTACTATTGGGATGCGAGTACAAATCTCTCTTTAGATGAATGAGTAATCATGATCAATCCAGTTCTAGAACCCCTGGCTCCAAGCTCCATATAGAGCCTTTATCACTTTACTTCATAAACAATCGAACTGGTGAGGAATCTAGCTGCATGTCTGAAAATCATGCCCTCCTTCCTGACTAGCAATGACTAGATTCCAAGACCCCCATCCCACAGCAGTTAGTAGACTACATCCCATGAAAGCAAGTGAAGCCTACAACCCCCTTATCTAGCACTCCATAGGCAATTTCGTAACTGCTGCTCTAGACCCCTAAGAGAAGAGCATGATGCATGTTAAATGGTGGAGTCTAAGCCATCCACAAGAAGAGCCCAAAATCAAGACCCAAGAAGCTCAAAAAAAAGCCTAAAGTAAAAAGCCTAGAAAAAGAAAAAAAAGAAGAATGGGCTGGGTGGGCTCAGCTTGCTGGCTGGCATAGCCCAAGCACCGGTAGGCTTGATGGGCCCAAGCGGGAGCACGTGGCCCAGGTGGGTGCACGCAGCCCAATGCATGCATGGCCTATGCAGGCGTGCACGACCCAGTGGGAATAATGGCACTTCATGGGTACGCGTTGACACGTGCGGGCCGGTCGTGAGCATGCGAGCATGTGTGGGCTAACTGCGGCGGCCCATGCTGATGCACTAAGGATGTTTTCCCTCTAGTTTCACATGGTCCACAAGATCATAAATGCATTTCACATGGTCCATAGAAAATTCTATGGATCGACTGTATGATCGAACGGACGAGGGTCATCAGGAGCTTGATTAGCGGCTTGATGGGTTTGATCTAGGATTGATTGGACGGCCAGAAGCTTATTTGAGTCCAGATTGCAGTCTGTTCTCCATTTTTGAGCCAATTTGAAGCTGGTTTTGGTTATAAAATAGCCTATGGGCACCTAAGACTTAGCAAAACATAGACAAGAACACCAGGAGCTTTTTTAAGAGAGAAAATGATATTTTTTTAAGAGAGAAAAAGAGAGATGAAGAAAGAAAGAGAGAGAAAAGATAAGGGTTCTTTTTGTAGGAAGGTAGGGGATTCTTCTTTTGTGCAATCTAGGGGATCACCAGGTAAGTGAATTATCTCTAGATGAAATTTTTTCTCCTGTTTGATAGGCTACTCTTGCATCTTGAAGAGAGAGAAAAAAAATAATTTTCTTTATTTTTTAACTCTCTTGTAAATTTTTTAATTTTAATGAAGATATTATTCTATGCGGCCATGGACATAGAAACAAGAAACTTCAAACCATATAAATTTTTTATATTTTATACTTATATGATTTTATTTTTTTTCTTTCTTCTATAATTACCATATCCGCTATGTATCATTCCATAAAACTCTATCCAATTGATCCTAATAACTAGTATCAGAGCATCAAGTTTAAAGAAAAGAGTGAAAGCGATAGTGGAAGATGAAGAAAAGATCAAGATCGATAAGTTCGATGAAAAAGACTTCAGATTCTAGAAGATGTAGGTTAGAGATTATTTGTATCATAAGAGATTTTATCTATCTTTTAAAAGAAAGAAGCCTGAAAATATGTCACAAGCATATTAGAAATTGCTGGACTGCTAGGCTTTGAGAGTTATTAGACTGACGTTGGCCAGGAATATCGCGCTCAATATCATGAAGGAAAAGACGATGGCTAATTTGATGAAGGCTCTAACCAACATATATGAGAAGCCTTTGATCTTTAATAAGGTATATCTTATATGTCATCTATTTAATTTGAAGATGCTCAAAAGTACATCTATTGCTGATCACATCAATGAATTTAATTTAATTATGAGTCTATTAAGTTCTGTTTATATTAGTTTTGAGGTTAAAATTTATACTTTAATTTTATTATCTTCTTTGTTTGAGAGTTGGGATGCTACCATGACTGCTATGAGTAGTTCTTATAGCTCAAGTAAGTTGAGATTTGAAGAGATCCAAAATCTGATTCTCAGTGAAGACATTAGAAAGAGAGAATTCAAAGAAAACTCTGATTCTATCTTGGTTACTTAAGAAGATGGAGGAAGAACTACACAATTCAAATAGAAGAGCCAATCAAGACTGAAAGGTAATGATTTTTAGTACTACGGTAAGAAAGAACACACTAGAAAAAACTGCTGGATAAGAAAAGAAAATAAAGGATAGAATAAAGAATCCATCAATGCAACAATAGAGGTAATAGCTGATGCCCTAGTCCTCAGTATTGATAGTCTAATGGAGTCATGGATCTTGAACTCCAGAGCTTTGTTTCATTTTACCTTACAAAAAGAGTGTATGATAAATTACACTGCCAAAAATTGTTTAAAAAAATTATCTCGATGATAATGAATCACTAGATATTTTGGAGAAAGATGATATACATATAAAGATACTGAATCAGTTGACATGGAAACTCAAGAATGTCAGACATATCCTAGCTTTAAAGAAAAATTTGATTTTAGTTGGATAGAATTAGATGCTGAGGGATATGCTACAACTTTTGTTGGTTGCTCTTGAAAGATCACCAAAGGTGCTATGGTGATAGTACGAGACAGCAGACTGGGTATTCTCTACATAATAGATAGTATCTGAAATTCAGTGATAAAAAAATTAGGACCATGTATGGCCTTAATTAGCATCCAAAGCTAGTTGCAGGGAGGTATCGCACAGAATACTAATCTATTTTTTTTTTGAAAGTTTGTTTTACCTTTTTTTTAGGTGGATGTATGCTTGGGTGTCTTAGTTTCAAAGTGAAAGAGTTGTTGGGTGGTGGAGTCTAATCCATCCACAAGAGAAGTACAAAATCAAGATCCAAGGAGACCCAAAAAAAGCCCAAAGTAAAAAGCCCCCAACAAAAAAAAGAGAAAGCGGTTGGATGGGCTCAGCCCGTTGGCTGGCGTGGCTCAAGCGTCAGCAGGTTTGGCAGGCCCAGGCGAGTGCGCATGGCCCAGCGGGGCTACAGCCCTTTGTAGGCGCATGCTGATGCACGGGGGCCGACCGCGAGCATGCAAGTGCGTGTGGGTTGACTGCGGCAGTCCATGCTGATGCACCAAGGGCATTTTTTCCTGATTTCATGCAGTCCAGTAGACCAGAAATGCATTTCACAAGCATTTCACATGGTCTATAGAAAATTTTATGGACCGACTGCACGATCGAATGGACAAGGGTCATCAGGAGCTTGATCAATGACTTGATGGACTTGATCTAGGGTTGATTGGATGGCCAGAAGCCTATTTGAGTCCAAATTGGACTTTGTTATATGTTTTTGACCCAATTTGAAGCCATTGCATGTGAAAGAAAGGAAGAAGAAGACTCCTATCCAGAGTCTTCTTCCTCCCTTTTTTGACAAAATTGGGGCTAGGGGAGTCTAGCTTTTCTTAGGAGACATTCCTAAAATGAGCCATCTCCCCTTCCCCTAGGTCTTCACGAAAAATTTTCAAGAGATCATCAGAATTTCGAGAGCTTCTTCCGTAGGTTGCCATTGGGAAAAATAGATCGCCAAAGTCATCGAAACAAGGTAAGCTCCTTCTTCTTTTTATTCCTTTCTTCTTTTGGGTTGTCGGCGCCTGATTGAAGTTGAGAGCCATTAGTTTTGGCTCAAGAATAGGGAAGACCATATTTTCCCTTCTTTTCTTGCATGCCACCGGCAATAACCACCATTAGGGCTATCGCTGGGGCCATGGCCTCGCCGTCACCAAGGGCCACCGTGGGTGGCCGGCCTGGTCACTTGCGACCATGGGTGGACGAGTGGAAGAGAAGGGATTGACTCTCATATTTGAAAATAGGAGAAGAGAAGAGAGAGGTCTCTCTCTTGTCTCTTGATTTTAAAAATTTTTTGGGATTATAAAAAAAAGAAAGAGGGAAAATTTTGGAGATCGGGTGTGGACCCCAGTGAATCCTAATAAAAATTTTAGAAATTTAAATTAATTTAATTAATTTATTTTGAGATGTTAATTTAAATATATAGGAGAGCAAATCATTGGACAGGAGGACATCGAGTTGAGTTTTGACATTCAGATCGTAGTCTTGCGAGTTCCATTTATCATAATTTGAGGTAAGAATTTCGTACATGATCACCATTATATATATATTATTTTTATCATTGGATTTGTATCATTGGTTTTATATCATTGGATTTGTGTTGATTAATTTATAATTTTTAAGATATGTTGTTTCTTGTATGGTTTTTTAGCATGAGTACATTGATTATATATATATATGTATCATAGAATGATGATATGACTATATGAGCATGACATACTTAATTTGATCACATTGTATTTAGAATTGATTTGATGAAGTTAATTGGATAGAAAAGATATGGTTTGGACTAGCCTCGTCATATAGATAGCCGGTTAGGAGTTTATGCCTAAAATAGCTTGTCAAGAGCTTATGCCTAGGATAGCTCTCACAGGCTTACATGTGGGATTTTAGGTTAGACTAATATTGAGACAGTCCATCAGGTGCTCATGCTTGGGACAACCCCCACAGGTTTATGCATGGGATTTTGGATCAGACTAAGATTGAGGCATGATCTTGATTAGTCTAAAGTCAAAAATAAAAGGTTAAAAACATGAAAGTATGATAAAAAAAAATATGATAAGTTATGGATTAAATATTGAATGAAAAGATTTCATGTGTTGACATATGATGACAATACCTTTTTTGATAAGACATACATTTGATACATATTTATTTGATTTATTCTATATATTTGATATATGAATTTATTATTTACTATACTTTTGAATTGAATTATTATTATTGGTGTAGGTGTATAATGATTCTTACAGAGCAGAAAAGCTTATATTCCTATGTTACTTTTCTTTTCAGAGACACACGAAGCTTAATTCGGATGGATGGGCAAGAGATCAAGTTTTGGAATAATTAGTGTCTTAGTAATTGTTAAATTTTTTGATATTATTAAATATTTGAATTATTGTATTTGAATAAGTTGACTATTTATTTTGGTGGATCGATTCAATTAATATATTTGATATTTATTTAATCATTTTTGAGATATTTAAATTTATTTTTATTTTAGACCTTACATGATCTCTAGGGCATTATTTTAGGGTTCATGCAACCATGTCATGTGGCCGACCCCTGGTGCTGGGTTTGGGATATGATAGAATGGTATCGGAGCTTAGATTTTAGGAGCCTAAGATTTAATTCGAGGAGAGTGTACATAGATAGATCTCTAGAATGAGTAAACTTAATATTAGGTACGATTTGATATAATCAATTAAGAATGAAAATAATTTGAAGGATACTAACAATAAATTATATAGGTGGTTATGGCACGAGGGAGTGATCGTGGATGTAATAGGAGGCCTACCTGATTTGCTAATGGCTCTAGTGTTTAGGAGCCCTCTAAATAGGAGGAAGATATCCCACCCTCACTGGTAGTGATATGCATCAGCAAGAGCATCCTAATGAGCCCATTGAAAATACTCCAAAGATAGAGACCCTACATGAGCCTGAAATTTAGTTGGAGGAATATATTTCTACTTTCCAACTAATGCAAATACTAATTCAACAACAAGCTATAGCTAGGAAAGATATGAGAAAGATATTGGAGGCACAACAAGGATAGCAACAACAGATCTTGCAGCAATTAATGCAAGAGCATTAGCCTCAACAGCAACAGGGGGATGAAAATCAATTATATTGGAGCGTAGAATCAATTTAATAGACTTCAAAAAGTATGTCACGAAAACCTCAGACCCTATAGAAGCGGAATGCTGGTTGAAAGCTATAAGGAGTTCCAAGCCCTGAAATGTCATAAGGAGTTCCACTTTCATGCTTCAAGGCAAGGCAGCAGATTGGTGAGAGATGGAGATCGGAAAGATGGGACCAGATGATGCACCCTTCACATGGGAGAAATTTTAAAAGATCTTTTATAAGAGATATTTTTCTCAGAGCATTCGACTTTAAAAGTTTCAAGAATTTGATCGATTGAAATAGGACGACATGATGATTACTTAGTATGCAATTAAGTTTGAAGAACTGTCTAAATATGCTCCAGCATTGATAGCTGAAGAGGGGGTTCAAGCTAAAAAAATTTAAAAATGGACTTAGGAATCGAATCTAGCAGTTGGTGACTATGTTCGAACTACCTACCTACAAAGAAGTTGTGAATAAATATCTAATAATAGGAAAAAAACTTAATGATGCTCAAACCACAAGAGAGAAAAGTTTGAAGAAAAGGAACTATCCGAATGAATTTTCAGGTCAAATCAATAAAATCTTCAAGCTAAAGACCTCCAAACCAAATCAACCTACTATTGAAGGTAAAGCACAATCTCAGGGTACCATTCAATGCTATAGATGTGGAGGACCCTATCTTAAGCGAGACTGCACGTAGCTTGAAAGAATGTATTACAAATGTAGATGAGAAGGCCATAAGATAATTGTTTACTGCAGTAAAGAAGAATCTTAGAAGCAGTAGGCACCACAGTATTATCAGAATGCCCTTATAAATTGAGCACCTCAAGATGGACAGCAGCAAAATAGGGGACAACAAAAGTCTAGAACTCAAGGATGAGTCTATGCACTCACACAACAAGATGCTAATGCCTCCAACTTGATGGTGACAGGTATTGAATTGAACCCCCTTATTTTCCTTTATATGTTGCAAAATGTCATGAGTTACATGTTTTCTTCATTATGGACATATAGATAAAGATGATAAATAGAATTATATGACAAGTATGATTAGAATATCATCCAATAATGTATTTGCTCTGTTTGATCCTGGTGCTATCCACTCATTTATATCAACCAATTTCATCAAGAATAATAAGGAGTTGTCTTCTGTACCTTTAGAAAGTGACCTTTGTTTCTCTACACCAAGTGGAGATGACATTTTGGTCAACTTGGTTTGCAAGGATTGCATTCTGGGTATTGAAGATAGAGAGATGAAAGCAGACTTATTAGTTCAAAAGATGAAAGATTTTGATTTGATCTTGGGGATGGATTGGTTAGCATCATATCATGCCACTATTGATTGTTTTGAAAAGATTGTGAAGTTTCAAATTCCTGGTCAACCAGAGTTTAGTATTGTAGGTAGCAAACTTTCCTTCTATCAGAAGTTAATCTCTGCTATGTATGCCAAATGACTTCTTAGGAAGAGATGTGAAAGATTACTAGCCACTGTATTAGACGTCTAACAGCGAGAGCTTGAGCTGGTGGATATCCTTATTGTCAAGAAATTTTTTGATATTTTTTTAGATGATCTACTAGGATTATCTCTCGATAGAGAGATTTGAGTTTTTTATCAATTTGATTCCTGACATTGGTCCACTTTCCAAGGCTCCATATCGAATGGCTCCAGCAGAACTAAAGGAATTGAAAATGCAATTACAAGAACTTCTAGACAAGGAATTTATCAGATCTAGTGTATCTCCTGGGGGTGCTCCGGTACTATTTGATGAAAAAGAAAGATGATAGTCTATAGCTTTGTATAGACTATCGAAAATTAAATAAGGTAATGGTGCAAAACAAATACCCCTTACCAAGTATTGATGATATGTTCAATCAATTGCAAGGAGCACAAGTCTTCTCAAAAATTGATCTTCATTCTAGTTACTACCAACTGAAGATAAAGTCTAAGGATATACCAAAAACTTCCTTTTAAACTAAATATGGATACTATGAATTATTGATCATGTCCTTTGGTTTGACAAATGCACCTACAGCCTTCATCATGGATCTCATGAATTGAGTGTTCACACTATACTTAGGTCAATTTGTAGTGATATTTATTGATGACATTTTGGTCTACTCAAAGAGCCCACAAGAGCATAAAGAACATCTGAGGATAGTGTTGCAAACTCTCAGAAGAAAGAAACTATATGCAAAACTATAAAAGTATGAGTTTTGGTTGGACAGTGTCACTTTTCTTGGGCATGTTATCTCCAAGGATGGTGTTTCAGTGGACCCAAAGAAAATAGAGGCAATAGTTGGGTGGAGTCGACCATCTAATGTATTAGAAGTACATAGTTTCTTAGAGATGGCTAGCTACTACTAAAGGTTTGTAGAGGATTTCTCTCGTATTGCTATGCCTCTATCCTGCTTAACCCAAAAGCAAGTAAAGTTTGAATGGATAAAGGAATGTAAACAAAGTTTTTAGGAATTGAAAAAATGATTAGTGAAAGTTCCCATATTAACTATTCCATCTGGAACAAGAGGTTTCATTATTTACAATGATGCATCTCGTAAGGGTCTGGGATGCGTTTTATTATAGAATAAAAAAATGATAGCTTATGCCTCTAGACAATTGAAGTCTTATGAATAGAATTATCCTACACATCATTTAAAGTTAGCAGTTATAGCTTTTGCTCTAAAAATATGAAGGCGTTATTTATATGGTGAGCACTGTGAGATTTTTATAAATCATAAAAATTTAAAATATATTTTTACTCAAAAAAAGTTAAACTTGAGACAAAGAAGATAGTTAGAGCTACTAAAGGACTATGATTTAACTATAAGTTATCATCCGAAAAAGGCAAATGTTGTAGCAGATGCTTTGAGTAGAAAATTCTTGGATAAATTAACATCTTTGATTACTTTATAGAAGCACAATTTGTTAGATTTGGAGAGATCTGAATTAAGAAAAGATTGCATAATTCTCGAGTCCAACTTGCAAATCTTACAGTGCAGCCAACCCTAATTAAAAGGATTAAGTTAGCTCAGAAAGAGGACTCGAAACTATGAAAGATTAGAGAGGCAGTGGAATCTGATACACAATCCAAATTTGGGATACATACAGATGGTTCTTTATGATTTGGGAATCGGCTGTATTCTTATGGTTCCAAAATTAAGGAATGAGATCCTAGAGGATGTTCACAGTTCAGCTTATACTATACACCTAGGAGGCACTAAAATATATAGAGATTTGAAAAGAAAACTTCTGGTGGTCTAGCATGAAAAAGGATATTGCATAGTATATGACTCAGTGTCTGGTATGTCAGTAGGTAAAAGTTGAGCATCAAAGATCAATGGGAGCACTACAGTCTCTTCTAATACCTCAGTAGAAATGGAAGCATATTACTATGAATTTTGTTATTGGTTTGCCTAAAACGTTTAGAAATAATAATGTTGCATGGATAATTATGGACCGTTTGATAAAATCAGCTCACTTCTTACCTTTTTGAATTAGTCTTTCCTTGGAAAGATTGGTAGGTTTATATATAGAACAGATAGTGAGACTGCATGGAGTACCTATTACTATTATATCATATCGAGATAGTAGATTTGTTTCACAATTCTGAAAGAGTTTTCATAAAGCTCTTGGTATCCGGTTAAATTTCAGTATAGCGTTTCATCCTCAAACTAATGGATAATTAGAATTGACTATTTAAATTCTAAAAGATATGTTGAGGGCTTGTGTCATGAACTTAGGTAGTCCATGGGATAATCACTTGTTATTAGATGAGTTTGCTTATAACAATGGTTATCAAGCAAGCACTTAGATAGCTCCTTTTAAAGCATTGTATGGTAGAAAGTATAGATCTCCTATTTATTGGGATGACATAGGAGAGAGAAAGTTATTGGGGCCAAAAATAGTACAGCAAATAATAGATAAAGTATAAATGATCCGAGAATGACTTTGTACAGCTTAGAGCAGGCAAAAGACATATACTGACAATAGAAAAAGGGAGCTAGAGTTTCAAGTGGGTGATCATATTTTTTGAGAGTTTTTTCTACTAAAGGTGTAATGAGATTTGGAGTCTATGGTAAACTGAGCACTAGATATATGAGTCCTTTTAAAATTATGGACAAAGTTGGAGAGGTTGCATATTGGTTAGCACTATCACCATCTTTGTCAAGTGTGCATGACATATTTCATGTATCAATGATGAGAAAATATATTCCAGATCTAAGTCATATGGTGGAATACGAGCCTTTACATCTTTAAGAGAATCTAACTTGTGAGGAGCATCCTATGCAAATTGTTGACAGGAAGGATCAGGTACTATGGCATCAAACTATACCATATGTGAAGATCTAATGGAGCAACTATAGTGAAAGAGAGGCTACATGAAAACTTGAAGCAAAAATGAGAATCAAATATCTATAGCTTTTTGAAGCTTGAGATATGCTAATTTCGAGGATGAAATTATTTTAAGAAGAAAAGAATGTAATAACTCAGCCTAGCCCTTGGGCTTTTGGACCAGCCTAAATGAAAAGGGCCCAATGCATGTGAAAGAAATGAAGAAGAAGACTCCTAACCAGAGTCTTCTTCCTCCCTTTTCGATGAAATCAAGGCTGGGGGAGTCCGGCTTTGCTTAGGAAATGTCTTTATAAGAAGCCCTCTCCCCTTCCCCTAGGTCTTCATGGGAAAATTTGCAGATGTTGAAATTTCAAGAGCTTCTTCCGTGGGTTGCCATCGGTAAAAAAGGGATCGTCGGAGTCATTGGAGTAATTAGGTAAGCTTCTCCCCCTTTTTCTTCCTTTCTTCTTCTAGGTCACCAGCACCTGATTGAAGTTGAGAGCCATTGGTTTTGGCTCAAGAACAAGGAAGACCTTATTTTCTCTTCTTTTTCCACATGCCATCGGCACAGCCACCATTGGGTCTCACCGTCGCCGCTACGACCTCGCCGCTGTCGAGGGTGACTAGCCCGATCACTTGTAGCCACAGGTGGGTGATCGAAAGAAAGGAGATTGACTCCTCTATTTGAGAATGGAAGAAGAGAAGAGATAGGTCTCGCTCTCCTCTCTTGATTTTAAAAAAAAAAATGGATTATAAAAAAGAAAAAAAAGAAAGAAAAAAATTTTGGGGATCGATATGGACCTCAATGAACCCCAATAAAAATTTTAAAAATTTAAATTAATTTATTTTGAGATATTAATTTGAATATATAGGAGGGCAAACCATCGGATAGGACGACATTAAGTAAAGTTTTGACATTCAGATCATGATCTTGTGAGTTTCATTTATCATAATTTGAGGTAAGAATCTCGTACATGATCATTATTATATATATATGTGTGTGTGTGTGTGTGTATATGTATGCGTGTATATATATATATTTAAGGAACAAGCATCTTCGGAGTGTTCCATCGATGCTCGAGCCTTCCTCTATGGAGCTTGATCTTATAGCTCTGGTATAACTCTTCAATCTTCTATAGATGGACATCTTGGATCCATTCATGATATGAAAAATCATACCTTCTCTGTAAAAAATTATTAGAAGTTAGTTATGAAATTATTCTAATCAAGTATAGTATAAATGTATCACATGCCTATATATAATTAGGTTACACTTATTCAAATCTCCTCCCACACCAGCTTCTTGACGCCAGCATTTATCATTCATTAGTCTATGGGCATAATAGGAATAATGTCAAAGCACTTCACAAGCACTCTGAAAAAAGAATATATCTCCTATATGGTCATCTCAACTGGCCTCCTCTTTCGATCGTACTCCATCATGACTTGATACTGGTGGTTCTACACATGCCGCATGCATGTGGGACTATAAAATATCCTACTGGATAATGCATCTATAATAAAAATATATTATACAAATATATAAGAGTATACAATAACTATACAAATAAATAAATAGATAATTGATACAATAAAAATCTACTCTCATTGATCATGGGATCGTGCGATGTGGATGTCAGTGGAGACTCATTGGTAGATGGAGCATGTGCTGGAGATGTGGCTGATGGTAGAGGCTCAGATGCTAGTGGAGAAAAAGATGTCAGTGGTGTTTGCGCAGTCGAAGTCGAAGCCGATATGAAGGTGGATGGAGTATGCTCCAGCTGCAACTTAAATACAGAACTCCACATAGCCCATTGAGGGATAGGTATGAAAGCTAGATGGCATTTTGGTGCTATCATGACCTACAATGTTAATGAATATTAAACAATATAATATGTTGAACAAGAATATTAGTAGAGCATCAATAAATACACTCTAATATTTATACCAGAATGTTGAACTCATTGCTTAATTAATGGCATCTACAATATGGACATCACTATCGCTCATGATAAATATATCTGGGATCTCGATAACACCAGATAAATTTTATCCTAAAGGAGCACTTTATATGTATGGTCTAACATCATCATCAACCTCGATATCATCAAAGATATACTGTATGGTATGACCCAAGGTCACTGGCATGGTTCAAAACCCACTGGCATGGCTCAAAACCTATCGGTATGGTCCATAACCTACCGATGGGTGTTTTTAGCTTACCAGCCGACACAGTTCATGGCACGGCCCAGAACCCACTGGTGGGGGTTCTCTTATCCATCGGCATAATATGGTCCAGAACCTGCCAGCACGGTCCAGAACCAACTAGCAAAGGTTCTCTTACCAGTTAGTACAATCTAGAACCCACCGATGGGGGTTCTCTTATCGATCGGCATGGCCTAAGGCTGCCCACGATTGCTGACACAGCACGACCTAAGGTCGCTAGCACGACGTAACCTAGAACCTGCTAGCACGATCTAGAACTAACTAGCAGGAGTTCTCTTATCCGCTAGCATGATCCACGACCGCCAGCCCGATCTAGAATCCACCATCGAAGGTTCTCTTAAAATATTATTATAAAATTATTATAAATATTATTATAAATATTATGAATAATAATAAATAAATATTACTATGAAATAAAATAAAAAATCATAACTACGGCTATAAGAAGGGAGGTCACATGGAACTTTGAGTGTCGCCAACGGTGGCGGCACTAGAGGGAGGGGGCGGTGCTAGAGCTAGCCTGGAAAAGAGACAAATAGACATAGTGAGATACAGAAAGAGATAGAGAAAGAGAAGAGAGATAGAGAGAAAGAGGGAAGAGAGAGTGATAGAAAGAGAGAGAGAGAGAAGGGAGGCCAAGGGGGCGGTGGTGGTGCAAGAGGGAGGGGGCGGTGACGGCGGGTTGGGCCAAGGGAAAGAGAGAGAGAGAGAGAGAGAGAGAGAGAGAGAGAGAGAGAGAGAGAGAGAGAGAGAGAAAGAGGAGATGGGGTCGGTCGATCGAGAAAGAGGAAGGTGGGGTCGGCCAGGGAAGAAGGAGGAGGTAGGACTGATTGAGGAAGAAGAAGGAGATGGGGTCAGCAGTAGGGTCGACTGGGAAAGAAGGAGGAGGGAGGGTGGCCGGGCAAGAGGAAGGTAGGACGGGCGGTGGCTGATCAAGGAAGAAGGAGGCAGGATCGATAGAGAAAGAAGGAGATGGAGCTAGCCAGGGAAGAAGGATGAGGTAGGACCGAAGGTGGGGCCGACCAGGGAAGAGGGTGGTGGGGTCGATGGCAGGGCCGACCAAAAAAGGAGGAGGCAAGGCTAGCTAGGAAAGAAGTAGAAAGCAGGGGAGGAGGTGGCACCAGTCGGGGAAGAAAGAGGAGGCAAGGCTAGTCGAGGGATGTCGGGGACAAGCACGTTGGCGACAGCAAGCCGACAGCGAACAGGAGGAAGGGAGAGAGAGAGAGAGAGAGAGAGAGAGAGAGAGAAAACAAAATGAGGTAGGCTGGGCATGAAAATGATTTAATCTATGATAACAATTTTCAAACCACTGCCATATTACTACAAACCATTGCAATAGGCTTATTACAGCGGTTCTAAAATTACTGCCATAGTTTAATATAATTTTTTTATTTTTTTTAATATAATATAATTTAAAAATTTAAAATTTATCTTAATCATTTATTATCTAAATAATTATCATAAAAGATCATCTCAATCTGATAGTCCTAGTTTCATCGATCAATAAAATTTGATTTTGCTGACCATGAATGATGGCGTGATGATCTAATAGATAGAGACCATCGATAGATCTGAAAATCTGCAATGATGATCTTGATGATATTTATAGCACACTATTAAATTAAGTTTTACTTCAATCGGATATCATTATCATGGTAAATTTAGTATGGGATGATTTTGATCGTTAAATAAAAAATAAGTGATCCAAAAATCAAATGATAATTGATTATAAGATGATTTTTTAGATAAATAATCCTGGCTACTACTTTAATCATTTTTATAATGATGATCATAAAATTCAAACTATACATCTAAGAACGATTCAAAACTATACATCACTCGATAATCATTTTTAATTTCTTTAAGTAATTATGCTTGTGCTTTTATAAGATCTGCTTAACATGAATAGTTCATACAGAAATGATTTAAATTTTATGATCATCACTATACAGAATGATTAAAGTTATAGCAAAGATCATTTATCTAAAAGACATCTTATAATCGGATGTCGTTTGATCTTTTGATCACTCATTTCTCATTTAATAGTTGAAATAATTTTATGCTAACTTGATCATGATAACGATATCCGATTGAACTAAAACTTTGATAGTATACTATAAATATTATCGAGATCATCATTGTAAATTTTCAGAACTATCGATGGTCTTTATCTATTACATCAACATGCAGCCATTTATTGCTGATAAAATTAAATTTTATTGATCGACATAGTTAGAACAATTGGATTGATGAGATTTTTTATGAAGACACTCTAATAATAATTATTTAGATAATGGATGGTGAAGATGAACATTAAATTTTAGAATTATATTATATTTAGAAAAAATATGAAAAAAATATATAGCAGCGGTTATGAATAACCCCTACCATAAGTTCATCTATAACAACGATTACTAATAACCATCGTAATAGTCGGGATCTATGGTAATAGTTATAAATAATCACTACTAGAAGTTTGATATATTATAGTGGTTAAGTAGACCATTGCCATAGGTTTCACCTAGCGTAGCGATTATATATAACCACTATCGTAGGTCGGATCAATGACAGTGGTCACTCATAACTGCTATCATAGATTGAGACTTTAGAAGTAGTTAAGTAACCACTGCCATAGATCGGATCTACGGTAGCAATTATTCGTAACTACTGCTATATATAATCTATGGCAGCGGTTATATATAACCACTTCTATATGTTGGACCTAAGACAGCCTTTATAAATAATCATTGCCGTAGATGCTATGACGATGATTTTTGAACCGCTGTCATAGCCCCTTATTATAGTAGTGATATCAAGAGTATGTTGGATTACATCTATTCAAACTTCTAGGGTCCCTTTTCAATTGCATTGACAAGTGACATGATTATTTTTTGACATTTGTTGATGATTATTTTAATTAGCAAGGTCTAAATGTATTTGTTGAAATACAAGGATGAAGTATTTATCAAATTCAAATAGTGAAAAGTCTTGGTTGAAAAGCAGAACAGAATGAAGATTAAAGTGCTTAGAATCAATAATGGCTTGGACTATTGTTCGGATGGATTTGACAAGTTCTGCAAGAACGAAGGTATAGTAAGATATCGTACCATATAAGGAACATTACAACATAATGGAGTTGTAGAATAAATGAATAGAATACTAATGGAGATCAAAGCTTATTGTATGCTCTAAATGGTAGTCTCGACAAAACTTTCTAAGTTGAAGCAGTTAATAGAGCATGGTATCTAGTAAATTAGTCTTCATCAACTGTAATTGAGTGCAAGAATCCATATAAAATATGCTTTGATCACTCTGTTAATTATTCTAATTTTATAATATTTGGTTGCTCGACATATATTCATATGAATGATAGTAAACTAGAATGGCAGGTGGGGAGGGGGGGGGGTTTAAAAGATGCATGTTCCTAGATTATGTAGATGAGGTGAAAGGATACAGATTGTTGTATATAGATAATTTTAGGTTATCCAAAATTATTATTAGTAGAGATATTACTTTTGATGAATCTGCTATGTTAAACCAAAAGTTGAAGGAATCTATTTACATGTGTAGGTATAGATCGTACGTTAGTAAATAAGTGGAACTTGATGTTGAAGCTCCAGAGAGAGTGTTACAAAACTCTTCAGTTCAGCCCAATAAAATAGAGACACAAGATTTTATACAGGATGATGCGTCACCATAGCAACAACAATATAGTTTTGCTATTGGTAGGAAGAGGAGGCAGGTTAGACTACCTTCACAATATATAGATATGGTTGCTTATGCTTTTGCAGTAGTTGAGAATAGTGAGCATAAAGAACCTTCCTTATATCAGGATGCTATTAATAGCATGGAGTCTATAGAATAGGTCATAGCTATAAATGAAGAAATTGAGTTACTTCAAAAAAAAATTATACTTGGAGTTAGTCTAATTGCCTAAGGGTAAATAAGTAATTGGCTATCAATGGGTTTTCAAGAAGAAATAAGTTATTCTTGGGGTTGAGGTAGTATAGTTCAAAGAATGATTAGTTGCAATGGGCTATACTCAGGAGGGACTAGATTTTTATGAAGTGTTCTCTCTTATTGTGAAGCATATCTCCATACATATTCTACTTGCTATGGTTTGTGCCTTTGATTTAGAGCTTGAGTAGCTTGATGTTAAAACTGCCTTCTTGTATGGTGAGTTTGAGAAACAAATAGTATGTCACAAATAGAGGGGCTTCTTATTCTAGGTAAAGAAAATTATATTTTCCTATTGAGGAAATTTTAATATGATTTGAAGTAGTTATCCAGATAATGGTACAAAAGATTTGATATTTTTATGGTTAATAATGGTTATACCATAAATCACTGTGATAGCTATATTTATTATAAAAAATTTTTGATGATTTTTTTATATATCTGCTATTGTATATTGATGATATATTGATTCTAGCTAAGAATAAATCTAAAATAAATAGATTAAAAGTTTAGTTAAATGATGAATTTGAAATGAAAGATTGGATATGGTGAAGAAGATTTTGGGGATAGAGATCTATCAAGATGAGCAAGTAGGTTGATTGTACTTATCTTAGAAAAAGAACATAAAAAAGATGCTTAAAAGCTTTTGTATGAATATATCTAAAGCAATGAATATTCCTTTAACTACAGCCTTTAAATTATTTGCTCATTATTACCACAAACCAAGGAGATGGAGTACATGTCATGTATTTCATATGCTAGTACAATTGGTAGCTTGATGTATTCTATAGTTTATACCAAGTCTGATATTTCATATGCTATAAAGTAGTTAGCACATACATGGGCAATCCTAGGAAGGCAAATTAATAGATCATGGAAAATCATGAGATATCTGAGAGGCTCTACAAACATCGACTTAGTCTATCATAGTAGTAGGTCAATTAATAGCATTATAGGCTATGTTGATTTTGATTATGCATGTGATTTGGATAATAATGGTATTATCGCAATTCAGAAGCCAATATAGGGAATCTAGCTGATATGTTGATGAAGCCACTAGTTAACAAGTTCAAGCATTGTTTGGATTTTATTGGTGTTTGTAGAGACTAATGCACTTATGAGGCAAGTAAGGCAGAGATAGTAAGAAATGTTTTGATATTTTTGACTTAGTAAACTTCAAGCTAAGGTGGTAATTTTTTGGGTTTGTCTTGAATTTTATTTCTAGTAGGACAAATCCATATCAACTAAAGATCTATTTTGGGTGGAAGTTCAAGTCAATATCGAATTAGGACACTGGCATAAATTGATTTATTTAGGAATACTAGTTTGAGTCTAAATCAATTTATTCAATTATATATATCTCTTATAATCCTAAAGGAGTGTAATTGAGTTGTAATTAAGTGTTTTATTAGAAGCTTGAGTTTGTGAAGTAATTTTTTACTCTGTAATCTCTAGTTTATTCTAATGAAACTTTTGCACTATGTTTGTCTAGGGACTTATATAAATAAACTGAGCCACAGAAGTTTTGTGTGCCCTTATTCTTCTCTTGCACTTATTCTTTTCCGTCTCTTTCTTTTCCTTTTTATTTTTTCTTTCTTGTTTCTTTATTATCCCTATCCGTCGCAACAAGATCAATATAGTCAAGATGTTTGGCGAGATCATCTTGACTACGAGGAAATTGTTTGCGACGCTTGCCAAGGTATTGGATTTGTCTCAGCTCATGCGGGTCTTCATGCTGACGGTTGCAACGTTCTTGTCAGCATTGAGGAGCAGAGCCCTCACAAGCACACGATGTTCGTGATCACCTCATAGAAAAGCCCGAGGAGATCGGTTCTGGGGAGAAATGCCACCTGTTTGGCTATGAATCCCTAGCGGATGCTGCTGGCCCATGTTTTGGTAACTAAGCTTGGTGCGAGGGTCGTGCAGGCATGGAAAAATGGGAAGACTGCCGAGTGTCAGGACAATGGTGGTGCCATGGTCCCGATTATGGTTCACACTCTGCTTATCTCCATCCAACGCGATGAGTCTGCGACTAACGAGCAGATGGCAGCTGTCTCCTTACTGCATGACTGGACAGCCAGCTACAACGGAAAATTTAAAATGGTTCTAAAAGATCTTTTCAATACCCTTCCCACCGGGGAAGGCATACGAAACAACACGGGAAGGCATATCAGTGATGCCGAAGGAACAAAGGAATTGACTTCTTAAGTGCACTGAGAAAAAGAAGTTGAGAACGCATAACCAGCCCCAACCGTCCTCTTGGAGAGTTGCTGCTCTACCAACGTGACTCAACCCAGGAACTAATCTTGTAGGCCAGCTCAGGCTATGTAAATAAATTCTGGCCTACCACCTTCGTGGGTTATGTTCTGTTGGAGTGAATCGCACGGCAAGATTTCACTTCAACTGTCATTGTAAATAATCCGTATTAATAAAAGGCACAGATGCATCATATGTACCATCCATCCATTGCATCATGAATGGCTGTACATATATACGAATTATATGACGTGGTGTATTATAAGTATCGTACGAGATTTGTGTTCTATTAATAAATTCGGGATAGGTCCGCCTTCCATTTTTATTAAAAATAAAAATAAAAATAAAAATAAAAATAAAAATAAAAGGAGGGGTGGGGGGAGGGGGGAACGACACTCCTTTTCTTTCTCTATTGTAAATGCATGCCCTATGGATTCGGACCTCAGAATTTAACACTACAAGGCCAGACGGTGTTTAACATAAATATGATTGATTTAGCATTCAATTCTTAGTGTCCTTATTTATTTATTTTTTTTCCTTATTACTGTGCAAATTCCTGGCTTGGGCTGGAGCCGCTATAGTGAGGCGAGGTCCAACGAAGATGATAGTGATTTGATCTGCAAAATAAATTTTTGATCGAAGATGTTTTTAGCAAAAATCTTTGACATCAAGTCAGAAATTTAGAACAAATAGAAAAAAGTATCCGAGAGAGTTACATACTTTTGGGATCTTCTAATTACCTTTTATTTATAGGCCAAGATTAAGGCCGCCCTGAATAAAAAATGGTGGAAGATCTTTTTGTTTCTCTTTGCTCGATTAGGCATGCCCTCGAGATTCTCACCCTTGATTTTTTGGATTTGGCAAGTGGTGTTATTTCAGTCATTACCATTAATTGGTTCAAATGGGGCTCTAGAATGATTGATGTGACTTGATCCCACGTATCGACAGCCATTTCTTTTGATGGCTAAGATTCGAGAGTCTAGAGCTTGGAGACAATCGATATGACCCCATCCCACATATGGCTAGCTGCTTTTCTTAATGGTTTGATTTGAAAGGACCGCACGATAATCCCTAATTGACCTTTTTGTATGTGATAGTCGGAGTGAAGAGTAGAGGAGATGCAACTTGATGATTCGCAAGTATACTACTAGCGGTGAGAATTAGTGATGAGTGCTTAGGTCGAGGTCGATGTGTGGATTGATGCACAAGAACCTAGATTAAGATTCGACATTCGAAGATCATTTTGGAGGCGGGAGCAGTAGTTGCTGAGCAGATCAGTAGCCCGTCGCACGTCGAAAGAGGCATCAGCTGAGCCAAAGTGAGAATCGATAGCTTTTTATTGAAGATGCTGATGATGAAGTTGGGGGCTGGTACTTAGGTCAGCTGTCGAAGTGCTTCCATATCTTAGGATGTATTGCCCAGAACATCTCTCTTTCTTTATTTTCCTCTGTTTTTATCTTTCGTTTGAAGCGACGGTTCTTTTCACTTTATGGTCTGTACTCATTTCATCATTTAATAAAATTTTTTGATGAGGAACGAATTTTTTCATATTTTTTTAATATAAAATTAAATTTTTTTTTGGGTACAAAAAATTAATCCATTTTACGCCTTGCTTTTGTTGCGTGCAACAGGCTGCTGTTCCTTGGATATGTATCTCTCTCTTTCCAATGGACAGAAAGAACTATGAAAATCAAATGAACTTAGGAGTCTATTCAATGGATCACGTGTAAAAAAAAAGAGAAAGGTAAAATATAAAAATTATTCTGCAGTGAGTTCACATCCATATACATACCAAATATTCCCTGATGCCAAGTTGCTTCTTGTACATTCTTGACCTCAAAGAGGAAAGTTGTACGCTTATAAAAAAAAAGAGTAAAGTTGTACAAACGATCAGTTGTTACAAATCAAGCAAGAAGAAACGTAAGATAGTTTTACCAGAACAAGAAAAAAAAAATCGAAACGTGAGATAGTGAAGTCCGGAGGGAAATGATCACACTTGCAAGTTATATAATGTTAACACTAGAAGTAGATGGAGCACTTCTCGTTCCCGTAGCTGGCAAGGAGGTTTCCATCGGAACCCACCGCCATGTCGCACTCCACGTGCAAGGTATGGTGGTGCGTGTCCCAGGTCTTCACCTGGAACCGGATGACTGATTTCAACTCGAGCCGGAACTCGACCCGACCGGACGCCACGTCACCCGACATCTGGGCCGCTAGCGCGTCCCCCGCTGCCGGCGCCGTCCCGGTGAGGTCCCCAATGACCAGCGTCGTGTTCTTGGGCGGCTGGAAGAACGGGTTCAGGACCGGACCGGACGCGACCACCTGGTCCCGGTAGTAGACCGAGCCGTAGACGACGTCGTAGTAGATGCCGATTTTCCGGTTGGAGTTGCGGTCTGTGACGTTGAAGGAGATGGGCGAGTTGAGGAGGCCCGCCGACGGCTGGGCGACGGCGGGGACGGAGAAGGAGGAGAGATGGAAGCGGGGGCGGTGGGGGCGGAGGCTGAGCCAGAGGATGAAGACGATGATGCCGGCGATGAAGAGGAAAAAGAGGAGAACCGAGCAGACGCACATGGCGAACCGGGTCGTGAAGCTCTCTCGGACAAGATAGCCGCCGAAACGGGAACGGCGGGAGTGGGGGTTCGACCGGGTTTGGGTCTGGGGCTGGAACGAGGACGACATGGCTGGCACTTTGGATGAGGGTGAGCTTCTCGTGAATGGAACGGTGACGGGACTCTTTTATGGGAGTGGGACGGAGAGGGACGGAGATGGCGAGCTTTGGAAGGGCCCAGGCGTTGGGAAGAATTCAGAGATGCTTCAGCTTTTCTCCTTCACTTTTTTGTTTGGGTTGAGGAAGAAAGGAATATTAACTAGGTAGAAACCTTGCTTCTTTCTTATTACTAGCTGTTCATTGAGCCAAGCTGAATCGAACCGATCCGAAACGGAGTTGGCCTGATAATACTTGCACCAAATTAGTTTTAGGTCTTAGTTTGAGCAGTTTCATGTTATCTTTAGTGTTATAACATGATTACTCAAAAATTTCAGCTGGTTACAATCATTGAACTAATGCATTTAAATCTCGCGCGCGTTGTTTGTTTCGGCATGATGCTTCTGTAGTGGTTCTTAAAATATAAAATTATATTGAAATTTCCTGCATGATTCTAAGACTTGTTAATACTAGATGGATGGCACTAGTGCACCATGCATACCCACTAATCTATAAAAGTATATATATATATATATATATATATATATATATATATATATATATATATATATATATATATATATATA
The DNA here is from genome assembly GCA_006176705.1 of Cocos nucifera. Taxonomy (NCBI): domain Eukaryota; kingdom Viridiplantae; phylum Streptophyta; class Magnoliopsida; order Arecales; family Arecaceae; genus Cocos; species Cocos nucifera. Next base: position 239,482 of record QRFJ01000368.1, read on the forward strand.
TATATATATATATATATATATATATATATATATATATATATATAAAGTGAGAGAGAAAGATAGGTGAATTGGATTCCGATTGATCGAATTTCAGTTCATATCTGATAAAAAAATTGGTCATTAGATCAACATGTATCTACAAATCTAAAAAAATTTGAAAAAAACTTGAACTTGAAAAAAAAAACTTAAAAAAAAATTTTGAAAAAAAATTCAAAAAAAAAATCTGAACATGAAAAAAAATTAAAGAAAAAAAAAGAGAAGAGGAAGGTACCTAAAAGATGCCTGTAGGTGCCTACATTCATTATGTAGGCATCTTATCTCTTTTTCTCTTTTAAGATTTTTTTAATTAAAAAAATATAAAAAATAGAAAGAAAGAAAGAAAAAAGTATCTATATTTAATGTTGGTGCTTTCGGAATATATTTTTTAAATTTTTTTTAATTTTTTTAAAATTTTTTTCTACATTTTTTTTAGATTTTTTTTTCTAAATTTTTTTTTTAGATTTTTTTTAGGCAACAGTAATTTTTTTTCTGAACTTTTTTCAGGCGCACACATACCTATTTTTTTTTCAGACATGCATTTAAAGATGCATGCGGATTGAATGATCGAAAATTCGATCGGATATAGATTGGATTTCGATCGATCGGAGCCCGTCTATCTCTCTCTCTATATATATATTCATCTCTTTCAATAACGAAATAAAAAAAAATATTTTAAAATATATTTATTAGATGAGGGTCATAGTCATGCATAATTTCTTTCTGTGATCCCAATCATGCTTACTTTCTTTTATATGCATTATTTTTGCTTGGAACTGGTCTATAAACGGTTCAAAAGTGGTGTGCAATGTTACGTTCAAAAGATTCTTCTTGAGTTGGGTTTACGTTTTCTTTAGATTTGATTGTAAAGTTGGGTTCACGTGGACTTTGGTTTAAATCTGGTCGATTTATTTATCGTGAGCTGCGTCGGTTGTGATCCAAGCAGCGGAAGTATCCCTTCCGTGGAACTGTGGCGCAATAGCCTCACGGCACCAGAGACAAGACGCAGAAAAGTAGGCACTTCGACGGTTGCCAGCTTTTATGTTTTTTAAAGGAAAGAAAACAAAGGAGAGAATGAGGTACCGGCATAGGTTTGTAATGCTGTAAAATGTATAGTTCTTTTGATATAGCATCCTTTGGTGCTTTTAACCTTTTTTATGTGACAATGAGAATATCTGCGAAACTTGAGACTTGGGTAACTTGGGGAATCGAAGGATGTCAAAGTGGACGCATTATCCCAATTATATTTCTGGCCAATAAGGATTAGCAGGCCATGTGAAGGACTTCTTTCCAACAGCATCTGAAAATGAACTGAGCAGGTCATGCATGGTTAGGGCTCTGTCACTCGGATCAAACATCGACTGAGTCAGCATGCTTAAAATGATCAAGTCACATTTTATATTACCTAAGGTTTATATAGGATACTTTTTGCTTATATTCTGGTCTTTACAGAAATTAATCCATCTAGTTCCTCATCTCCCACCGGTTTCCTTGGAAAAAAAAAAGGAAAGGAGAAGAAGATAAAAAGAGGGGTCTGAGTCATTGCCACTATTCAAAGGCAATGTCTATGCATATTGGATAACTAGATATTTTATAGGTCCTTTGAGCTTATATTGAAGAAAAAAATCCTTTTTTTCACTGCAGGATTGTATACATCTGATAAGATCTGAGATAGATTTTTTTAAAAATTTTTAAATAATTCGATCTGATCTAAGAGTTCTTAGATTTGATCTTGATGATCTGATATTAAAAATTAAAATAAAAATTAAATTAGATTTAATATCATATCTTATTTGGATAATTTGATTATCATGCGATGATCCTGATGTTTTCTGAGGTTCTGGAAGGAGCCACGCACGTGCCTGACCTCTACCGGTATCCACTCGGGAAGGATCTGGATGTCTTCTTCTAGCAAATCTTTTCTCTAAAGATCAGATCTGAATCTAATCTAGAAGTCCTTCAAAAAATTTTTAAAGGCAGTGTGTCCGTCTCACGAACACCGTTGCGTAGATGCTGAACTCTTCACAAATTTGATTGGATCTTCTTCTCAGATTTGTGTCTAATTTTTTAGGCATGTAGAAAAGAGGGAGAGAGAGGATGGAGGAAGCGTGGGATATCTGGAACGACAGCCTTTGAGTATGAAAAATATTTCTTCCGTGAAGAGCCTTGGCATAAGGGTTCTTATACAAAAGCATAGCGCCAAGTTAGAGTTCCTCTTTGACCAAAATCCTAATTTTTTTGATCATTGGGACTCTTGGACTTGATGTCCACGAAAATTCCTAGATCCCATCTAATTTTGATGCCAAAAATCAATCTAAAAGGTGGCGGCATGAGTAGATAAGGAAGAGTCCACGATGCCTAGGACTCTTTCCTCAAAAGTTTGATTCGAATCAAACTCTATCAAAACTCAGTCTAGATACCTCCAAAAATTATAAAATTTGGTACACCCAATATAAAATTTATGCTCTATCACATATACAAAAATTAAATCAAAATAATTTTTATAAAATTTTTTAAAAGCATCTAATCAGGTGATCTTCAATTTTCTCAAATAGGTCAACTTTTGATCCTAGTCCAATTTGACTATGAATGGATTTAATTTCTATAATTAATTTGATTTGGACTTATTCCAATTAGATGAAAATAAATCTATTCAAAATACAAGAATGAGTGAAATCAAATTTAACTTGATTACGATAAATCAGAAAGATTTCAGAAGGAGAAAGTCAGGCTCAATCGTGTGCTAGCGTGATTACCTTAAATCTGATTGGATCTAATCCAAATTAATCAAACTGGGTTAGCTCAATTGATGACATCCAGACCCAAATCCTTATTTGTGTGATCCAGTTAGGTTCAATTCTGTATGGTAATGAGATATATCATGATCTCCATCATCGATATCATCGAAATATCTTTCGATAGACCAAAACTTTTCTGATTCATATAATTAGAATGATTGATCATCAAAATTATTTTAATTGCTTTCAAAATCTACCAATGATATCTAGTAGCACATGGTAGCAAGCCATCAGGACTGAAAGCAAATCTCTCAGTGCAGTTACATGTGTGATTGGGTTCTTCTATTTTGAGCCTCGATAGGATTAGGGTTAAGGTGAACTCATCAAACCCAATGTCCGTCATATGAATTAATCATTCAATTTGAGTCTAATGTGAAACCCTAATAGAAACTCTTTCTATCATCTTCACTCTACCATGGTCATGGGCTTAAGGACTCAATCTCATGATTATCATAGGGCTACTCCTCATCTACCGAGGTAGATAGATCTTCTTATTGGTGCAATCCAATTCCTATAATGAAGATTCTATAGCCAATATACACCTCAAGATTCTGAAAAATTCCAAAAGGCTAGGAGACTGAGTTATGGTATAGTCAAACTATAACACTCTAAAGATGAACTATCGATGCACCTGAGGTCAAAGAATCAAACACACCACTACAGCATCGAGTCAGTCATCGATGAGAAGGTAGACTTTCTTATGACTACTCGAGGTGGTCATGATCAGTGCCCTCGTTCTCTAATAAGTATCTATACTCTTGCTTCGGTGTCTCCACATCGTAGACTTAAGACATGTCTATCCTAAGAAAGTGATTGTACACCAACCTTTTGGATTGATCACCATCCTCATGATGATCCTACGGTCGGAAGCAATTTATGAGTTAATTATGAAAATTCATGTCTTAAATTTTCAACTCTTGAAAATATGAATTATCATTGCCATTAACTCAAAGGATGTATCATAGAGACTTTTAAATACATACTATGATAGAAAAATAATTTATTTATTAATTTATAATTAAAATTATAAAATTATCCTTAGAAGTGTATTATAAGTGACAGCTAATCTAGCTTTTAGGATACACATCTAACAAACTCTCACTTGATTTAAAGTCAATTGGCTATAAATCTAAGTTCCATCTTCTCAAGGTGGACTTTGATCTTCTACTGGCTCAATGGCTTTGTCAGTGGATCAGTCACATTATCTGTAGTGTCGACTTTCTTGACCTCGACGTATTCCTTCTCGAGGTTATCGTGGATGAGGTGGTATCACCACTCGATGTGCTTGGATTTCTAGTGAGACCTTGGCTCCTTAGCTAGGGCTATGGCACTATTGTTGTCATAGTACAAAGGGATGATATTTGATAGCTTCACTTCGAGCTCTACGGCAAACTTGTTATACTAGAATGCCTTCTTTGTAGCTTCCGATGCAGCGATGTGCTCAACTTTCATGGTAGAATCTGCTATCACCATCTATTTGAAACTTTTTTAACTGACAGCACCACCATTATAAATAAATAGACTTTCAGATGTTGACATTTGATCATCTATATCGAACATAAAATCCGAGTCTGCGTACCCCTGGACCTAGAGTTCTCCATTACCAAAAACTAAAAATATATCCTTAGTCCTTCTCAAGTACTTAAGGATACATTTCACAGAAGTCCAGTGCTTTTCTCTTGGATTTGACTGATACATGTTCGTGACACTCACAGCATGGGTAATATCAGATCGTATACATAGCATGGTATATATGAGGCTCTCTATTGCTGAAGCATAAAGGATCTTGCTCATGCGTTCAATCTCCTCAGATGTGTTGAGATACATTTTCTTGGAGAGATGAACGCCATGTCCGAAGGGCATCAATCCCTTCTTGGAGTTTTTCATGCTAAACCTCTTTAGCACCTCCTCTATATATATCTTCTGTGAGAGATCCAGCATTCTATTTGGTCTATCTCTATAGACTTTAATTTCTAGAATAAAGGATGCCACTTCTAGGTTTTTCATGAAGAATTCTTTAGACAACCATATTTTGACCATAGTTAACATGAAAATATCATTTTCAATTAGAAGAATATCATCCACATATAGTACGAGAAAGATAATAGTGCTCTCACCGACCTTTTTGAAAATACAGGGCTCCTCCTCATTCTTGATGAATCCAAATAATTTGATCACATCATTAAAATGAGCATTCCAGCTTTGAGATGCTTGCTTAAGTCCATATATGAATCTTTGCAGCTTACAGACCTTATGATCGGTACCACTAGATGTGAAACCTAGCGGTTGTTCCATATAGATATCTTTCTTAAGATAACCATTTAAGAATGTCATTTTCACGTCCATCTGCCATATTTCATAATCGAAATAGACTGTAATAACAAGCAATGTACAGATGGATTTGAGCATGGCTACTGACAAAAAAATATCTTGATAGTCAATGTCTTTGCGTTGCTATATCCTTTCGCTACGAGCCTTACTTTGAATGTTTCTACATTTCCATCGGTACCTATCTTTCTCTTGAAGATCTATTTACACTCAATAGGTACTATACATTCAGGTGGATCTACCAAGGTCTAGATTTAGTTTGAGTGCATTGAGTCAATCTCTAACTTCATTGCCTCTAATCATTTCTTGGAGTCAATATCTGATATCGTCTCATCATAGGTTTTGGAATCATTACCATGAATCCCTTTTTCTATGAGGAACATTTTCTCTACATCCTCTGAACTAGTACCTAAGTACCTTTCAGGAGGACAAAAAATTCTTTTTGATCTACGAGGTGGATGAGGTAATGATTGGACTGGCTCAATTTGATTGGGTTCCATAGGTTCCTTGGCTCGTGGCTCTTGGGAGACTTTCTCCTCGAGCCTAATTTGTCTTCCGATGTCACTATCGTGAATAAACTATTTTTCAAGAAAGATAGCGTATCGACTTACAATGACATTGTGATCTTCTGAGAGATAGAAAAAATATTTTAATAACTCTTTAGAAAATTCAATAAATCAAGCTCTAAAGGATCTAGACTCTAATTTATCCACTTGTTGTCTCTTGACATGGGCCGGACAATCCCAAATTCTGAGATGACTCAGACTTAGTTTTTTACCATGCCATATCTCATACGGTGTGGTGGAATGATTTTAGATGGAACCCTATTCAGTAAATATATAGCAGTCAACAGGCTATGTCTCCAAAGAAACTTAGGGAGGTCTGTGAAGCTCATCATGGATCAAACCATATCTAATAGAGTCCAATTTCTCTATTCTGAAATTTCGTTGAGTTGAGACATTTCAAGTAGAGTTCATTGAGAGACTATGCCATTATCCTTAAGATAGTCTAGAAATTTTTGACTAAGGTATTCGCTTCCTCGATCTGATCGAAGAATCTTAATGAGTTTTTTATTTATTTTTCTACTTTGAATCTGAATTTCTTAAACTTTTCAAAAGCTTCAGACGTATGTTGCATCAAATACACATACCAGTATCGAGATAAATTATCAGTAAATATGATGAAATAAATATAATTATCCCTGGTTGGCACATCAAATAGACCACATACATCAGTATGTACTAGGACAAGTAGGTCTATGGCCCTTTCCCCATGTTCCATAAAAGGAAGCTTGGTTATTTTGCCATGAAGGCATGATTCATAAATTGGATATGACTCAGAAGTTAATGAACTCATAGCCCAAATTTTTTCAATTTGTTAACTCTGTCTTCAGCTATATGACCTAGCCTAAGGTGCCAATTATACCTATCATTTAGACTATTCCTTGGTCGCTTTGATCCTATGGCATTTATATTTTGCTCGATATTAAAAATAGAAATATTAATATGTAACTGATAGAGATCATTTATAAAAAAATCACTTACAATTTTATTTCTTTCATAAAGAATATTACAATGGTCCTTAAGAAAACTAACTACATATCCTTCCTATGCTAAATATGAAATAGAAATCAAATTTCTACTTGTTGTAGGCACATAAAAATAGTTCCTAAGTACTAAGTCTAATTCTAATGGTAATCGCAGAGGATAGGTTTTCACAACCACAGCAATAACTCTTGCATCATTTCTGATGCGTAGGATCATCTCATTATCCCTTAGCCTCCTGCTATCCTCAAGATCCTGTATAGAAATGCATAAGTGAGCACTAGGATCAGAGTCAAGCATCCAACTGGATGCAGAAGAAATTATAAGATTAGATTCTATAACGAGCATACCTCCAAAAGGACCTGCATCATTCTTGTTCTTCAGACTGGCCAGGTAAAGAGGGCAGTTCCACTTTCAATGACCGTCAGTGTTGTAATAAAAATATTTTTTTATTAGTGGTCTTCTTCTTTGGCTCTATCTTCTTTTTCTTCCCATCATCCATCTTCTGCTTCTTCACAGACTTTTTCTTCTTTTCAAAAGACTTTCTCTTGGAAGAAGTCCGCTCCATAGCAAGTACCGAGTCTTTAAAATCTTTCATAGAAAGCTCAGCAATAACCAGCATATTCATGAGCTCAACTAAGGTATTCTGAAGTTTATATATATGATAGTTTATAATGAACTATCCATACGCATCAATCAAGGACTATAGAATTATGTCAGTCTACAGATCCTGATCTAACTTGACACTGAGCTTCTCAAGCTCTTCTAAGTTCTTGATCATCATCAGATAATGATCTCAAACTGACTGTCCATCATGCATTTGAGTCTTAAATAGTCTTTTAGTGACTTGATATTTGGCTGCGTAACTCTGTTCACCAAATAACTCTTGTAGGTGAGCCAACATTTGACAGCTAGTCTTAATGTCTTCATGTTGGTACTGGAGCTCATCAGACATCGAGTCCAACATGTAATATCTGGCTTGTTATCTTCATCCATCCACTTCTCGAGAGATGCTCTCTGATCAGTGGATGAACGGGCTTGTAAGGTGGGAGGATCCTATTCCAACATATGAGTCAATTTCTTGGAATCCAAAATAATTTTGAAGTTTCAAAGCCAATCCTTGTAGTTGGATCCGATCAGTCTATGGATGTCTAGGATACAGGCTAGTGGATTGAATGCAGATATTTTTTTATAGAGAGTCAAAATTTCTAGTTAGATTTTATAATTAGACTTAACCAATTTATTTAAAAATTTTATTTTTAAATAAATTAGACTTTCACTATTTACTCGGATCCCTACACTCCCTTGGTAGAGATGCAAAAATCTTCATGATTATTAATTTCTAGTGGGTGGTGTGGTTCCACCAACTGACTCACCATCTCACCTAACAATTATTGGTGATGGGTCAATTGATGAGTGGACAACTCTTGTCCAATGATTCTCTAATCATGGTGCACCCTAACCTGATCTCTAATTCATGAATCTCACCATGTTTGGAATATTAATCCACTCCTTAGTTAAGTCAGACCCACCATTTTCACATATTAAATTCTTGATTGGGTCCCTCACCATATTCAAAATATTGAGCCCAACTTATCCTCCAATTCGTAGCATCCAATGTCTAATAGACATGATTGCATCTTCTCGATGCAATTGAACCACTATATCCAATCGAGAACAATCAACCTTGAAAAGGGCCCGCACATCTACAATGGTGGAAGATCTTAGACTTAATATTTTTTTAGAAAAATTTAATTTAGATCTCTTTAAACTTGACTTAACTTAATCATAACAATTATGACTAACCTAGTAGCATAGATTGGCTTAAATTATTAGCCACCTCAAATCAGAGTTGGGTCGACACAAATGGTCAGGTAAGTGAGACTAGTGGAAGAGATATGCCATTAACTCGACAAGAATGCATTCAGATCGAGTAGCTCTCAATTAAAAATTAGTTGATCGTATCTACCAAACTTACCTTAAACACTAAATTATCGAATCAGAACCAATTGGATTAGCCTACAATCTAGGCTCGAACCATGGAGCCAAATTAGGTCTTGACTTGATCGAGTCATATCTCAATGTGATTCGATCTTGACCCAGACTTAATCCTATTAGGCTGATCAAATCTAAGCTTTTTTTGATCTCACCTAACCAACTCTTGATTTGGTTTTATCAACTTCTAGACCTAATCAAGCTATCCAAGTCCGAACCCAATTTTATGAATATGTTTTAGATCTGAAAATTCATAATTTTTAGATCTAATTAATTTTATAATCTTAATTTTTAATTAAGTTTTAGATTTATGAACAAAACATGTAATAAAAATCCTAAGGTTTCGGGATCTAAGATTTTGCTAAAAAATAGGTTCTGATTTCTAATTAAGGATGAAAGCATAGCATTCTTACACACCATAAGAACACCCCATCGAATGAGAGGAGAGAGCTTTTAAATCCTACTTTATTTTTATGACCGAACGGCCATGGAGAACTCCTTAATCAGAAATATAATTTTACTACAAAACTAGTTAGATCATATATCACATATAAAAAGATCTAACTAATACATGTCTTACATATATCTCATGTATCATCAATATGCATACTTTCAGATCTAAAATATCATATATTAAATCTAAAAAATAAAATTTTAAATTTGATCATATCAAATATAAAACTATTCTAGACATCTTATAGAACTATTCTATGACTAGTCTAAGCATGCATCTTTCATATCTCATATGAATAAATTAAAAAATAATTTTTTTTATTTTTAAATCTAATTATAATAATTATAATATTAAAAAAATAAAAATTAAATAGATATAAAATTATATTTAATTAAAATAAATACATGATTATACTAGACTACACATAGAACTATTCTATACCTAGTCTAGTCATGCATCTCATACATATTAGATCTAAATTATTTAATTTTTAATTTTTTAATTTTAGATCTAATCATATCTGATGCAATATCTAAAATTTTTTAATATCAGATCATAAATAAAAATAAAATTAGATCTAAGGTAGATCTGAAGAATTGCTAACGCAGCTTTGATATTAGTTGAAGAAAAAATCCTATTTTCCACCGTAGGATCGTGGAGATCTGATCAGATTTGAGATGAATTTTTTTAAAAATTTTTAAATAATTTGATCTAATCTAAGAGTTCTCATATCTAGTCATGGTAATCTGATATTAAAAATTAAAATAAAAATTAAATCAAATTTAATATCATATCTTGTTTGGATAATTTGATTATTCTACGATGATCCTAATATTTTCTGAGGTTTTGGAAGGAGCCACGCACGCACCTAACCTCTATCGATATTCACTTAGAAAGGATCTGAATATCTTCTCCTCATAAATCTTTTTACCAAAGATCAGATCTAAATCTGATCTGGAAGTCCTTCAAAAAATTTCTGAAGGTAGCATGTCCATCTCACGAACACCATCACATAGATGCTGAACTCTTTATAAATTTGATTGGATCTTCTTCTCAGATTTATATCTAACTTTTTAGGCATGTAGAAAAGAGGGAGAGAGAGGATAGAGAGGGCATGGGATATCTAGAATGATAGCCTTTGGGTATGAAAAATATTTTTTCCATGAAGAGCCTTGGTGCAAGGGTTCTTATACAAAAGCATAGTGCCAAGTTAGAGTCCCTCTTTGATCAAAATCCTCATTTTTTCAACTATTGGGACTCTTGGACTTGATCTCCATAAAAATCTTCAGATCCCATCTAATTTTGACATCAAAAATCAATCTGAAAGGTGGCAACATGAGTAGATAAGAAAGAGTCCATTGCGCTTAGGACTCTTCCCTCAAGAGTTTGATACGAATCAAACTCTATCAAAACTTAGTCTAGACACCTACAAAAATTACAAAATTTAGTACACCTAATATAAAAATTCATGCTCTATCACATATCCAAAAAATAGATTAAAATAATTTTTAAAAAATTTTTTAGAAGCATCTGATCAGGTGATCCTCAATTCTCTCAAATAGGTCAACTTTTGATCCTAGTCCAATTTGACTATGAATGGATTTAATTTCTATAACTAATCTGATCTAGACTTATTTCAGTCAAATAAAAATAAATTCATTCAAAATATAAGAATGAATCAAATCAAATTTGACTTGGTTGTGATGAATCAGAAAGATTTCAGAAGGAGAAAGTCAGGCTCAATTGTGTGCTAGCATGATTATCTTAAACCTGATTGGATCTAATCCAAATCAATCAAACTGGATTAGCTCAATTGATGACATCCAAACTTAAATTCTTATTTGTGTGATCTAATTAGATTCAATTCTATATGGTAATGGGATATGTTGCAATCTTCATCATCAATATCATCAAAACATCTTTCGATGGATCAGAACTTTTCTGGTTCATACAATTCGAATGATTGATTATCAAAATTATTCTAATTGCTCTCAAAATCCATTAGTGACTTCTAGCAGTATATGGTGGCAATCCATCAGAGCTGAAAGCAAATCTCTCGATGTAGTTATCTGTGTGATTGGATTCTTCTATCTTGAGCCCCAACAGGATTAGGGTTAAGGTGAACTCATCAAACCCAATGTCCGTCATATGAATTAATCATTTGATTTGAGTCCAATGTGAAATCCTAATAGAAACTATTTCTATCATCTTCACTCTGCCATGGCCATGGGCTTAAGGACTCAATCTCATGATTATCATAGGGCTACTCCTCATCTAAGATCCCCTTATTGGTGCAATCCAATTCCTATAATGAAGATCCTATAGCCAACATACACCTCAGGATTCCGAATGGCTAGGAGATCAAGTTTTGGTGTAGTCAAACTATAACACCATCAAGATGAACTATCAATGCACCTTAGATCAAAGAACCAGACACACCACTACAGCATCGAGTCAGTCATCGATGAGAAGGTAGACTTTCTCATGACTACTCAAGGTGGTTACGCTCAGTGCCCTCATTCTCTAACAAGTATCTATACTCTCGCTCTGGTGTCTCCACACCGTAGACTTAAAACACGTCTGTCCTAAAAAAGTGATCATACACCAACCTTTCAGATCGATCATCATCCTCATTATGATCCTACGGTCGGGAGCAGTTTATGAGTTAATTATGAAAATTCATGTCTTAAATTTTTAACTCTTGAAAATATGAATTATCATTATCATTAACTCAAAGGATGTATCATAGATACTTTTAAATACACACTATGATAGAAAAATAATTTATTTATTAATTTATAGTTAAAATTATAAAATTGCTCTTAGAAGTGTATTACAAGTGACAGCCAATCTGACTTCTAGGACACACATCTAATACATATTTATTTCCATCACTCATTTAATTTAAATTAGAAATCTTTTTCTATATGTTGCTTTGGATATTATATCAATCTATTACAAGATTCTTAGATTTATTTAAATTCTATTAATAGCTAGTTTAAACTCAAACCATTGTATTATTCACATTAGGTTTATAGTTTGTCGTAATTTTATAATTTCATAAAGTCAAATGTGATGAAATATTTATTATTTAGACACACGTGTATATTGGCCGAACCTGGTAGGCATTGAGCATAATGAGTAAAAGCCCAACATTAGAAGATATAGCATGAGGTCCAGGCCGAACCCAGTAAGGGCTGGCTTTGATGAACCTTGTTGCTGTAAGTCTCCAATTCAAGGTACGTGGTGGTGGTTGGACTTCTTCCAACCTTATGATCGGTCTCAATCCAAGGACTGGAGCTTCTTGAAGAATCTGCAAATCAAGTCTGCTCTCACTGGAGATTCTTCAGTGGGGGACTCTCCAATGCTTAAGTTAGCCAGAGCTTGAGAATAATAGAGAAAGAAGAATGGAGCGAGAGCATATGGGTTGTACTTTGAAGTAGAACTTACTTGAGGGTTTGTATGCCTCATTTTATATAGAGGGAAAAGTGAAACGTTGCTTTTAAGTTTGGTAATGGAGGCAAAGAATCATTGCCCACAACCATGAAGATCATGGATTGTGGGTTATGCACATTTATTACATGATATTAATTCACATTTCCGTGATTTAAGGAACTACTCGAGACTTTAGGATATTTTATTGGATTGTCTTCTCCCCGAATGGTCTATTGGTGTTTGACCTTGTTTCTTGTCATCGATATGATCCTGACCCTAGGGTCAGTATGCATCCATCTGAGGGTCAGAAAGGAGCTGATAATATAAAGTTGCTTCACTTTGGTCTCTTGGTTCTCTATTCTCGATGTCCAAGGAAATTCTATCTTACTCTTGAGTCATCGACGAGATATCCGAGGTAAGTGCTTGGTCATGATTCGATAAGGGGAAGGTCAGGTTGGACTATAGCTCCTCTATTGCCCAGCTAAGCAACCCAAGAGGGAGGGGTGAATTGGATTTTTAAAATTTTAATGCTAATTTAAAGTTGTCAAGATTGAATGATGATATGCAAGTAGTGTATATGAAGCAATTTAGGTTAGATAAATATATAAAAAATTAGAAAGCAAGAATTTAATAAACTAAGAGAAGAAAGATAGCAAGCATACCATAAACAATAAAGATTTATAATGGTTATGTACTTTTCTTGCATCTACATTCACTCTCCAAGCTTCTACTTGAAAATTCAAAATCACTAAATATATTCAACCAAAATATAATGTCAGTACCTCTAACCCTAGCTATCCTAAGCTAGCACACTTATTTTTCGGATACAAGCCAATCCTACACACTCTGATTTAAGGCTCGGATCAATCTTTTCCAAGTTTTGGAACTTTCAAAACTTAAATCAAAATAATAAAGTAGAGTATAAGAGTTAATGATAATGAAAAACAAATTTAGCTTCCTTAATGAGCATATAAAACCTTAAGAATGCTTTTCACAATAATGGAGAAGTTTTTCTAATTTCCCTCAAGGTTGTTGGGGACTTGAATGAGCTCTTGAGAGGTTGGTGAATTTGAAACGAAAGCTTCTTTGCTTGAAGATGACTTTTGCTTAGGGCTGAATTGAATAATTTAATCTCTTGTATTTTTCTTCTTTTTAAAGCCTTTTAAATATTCAATGGGTGGAGGAGAGAATCCTGGCAAGATTTGTAGCTATTGAAGATCTTAAAGAAAGCATTAAAAGCTGGCAAAATGGGATAAAACTAGCCGTTGTAGAAGGTTTCTGTCACAGGAGTTGACTCATGGGTCGACCTCTAGCATAGGGGTCGACCTCGAGGTCGATCTTTGAGATAGAATCTAGAAAATCGACTATTCTATATTTTTGACCTTCATAGATAGAAAATTGACTATTCTGTCTCAAGGTCAACTTTTAAGATAGAATCCAGAAAATCATTTTTAACCTTTGAAATAGCAGAGGTCGACCCTGGGGTCAATCCTTAGCATAGAGACAGCGTGCCAAACAGCTTGTTTCAGTAGGGATTGACCTAGGGATCGATCTTTTTGCTTCAAACTTGATTTTGTTCCAAAATATGCATCAAAAAATTATGGAACTACCTCCAAAAGATTAGAAATCTTCTATTCTTGCTCTTGAGGCTCTCAGATCAAAACTTGATAAAATTATGATTTTGCTCCTGAAATACCAAAAAGTCTTTTTCCAAGTCAAATACATTAGTAATTCTCTCAAATGCTTTATAATCATCAAAATCAATTCTTGGAGCAACAATCTCTTCCTTTTTTATGATAACAAAATATTTGAGTATAAGCAAAAATAAAACATGTAGAAGCCTATATCACTTACTAGAATATCATATTCAGTTATTTCATAAATATTGCATAAAGAATAGTTTGAAGATTACTTATAGTTAGACATTCAAATTATTTGCAAAAGTATTTGACTTATTTATTCTTTTTGTCAATTTTACTTCAATTTTGCTTGTAGCCCAATTTTATTTATTCTACTCCTTTTTGACATCATCAAGTAAGATATTAAGGGATTTTAAAATTAAGAAAAAAGCCTCCTCAATTTATTCCATATATTTTTTTGTTAGAATAAAAATTTTAATTTGCTTATATACAACACAGTATTTTCAGCATATCATAATAAAATTTTAGTCAATTCATAGAGGTTACATTTTACATCATTCAAATGACATCATTATATTTATATACACATATTTACATCTAAATGATTATCATTTCACACACAATAAATCATAACATCAAGTCATCAAAATATATAAGTACTAAAGATATATAAAAAAAATATTTATGAGAATTAGGCCATCAAAACATACAAAATTCATGGATACAACTATCCATGATCCAAGCAGCCAATAGTACCAATGCCATAAGTTAGATCCAAAAAAAATATAACCAACCATGACTTGATCAACAACTTATAAAAATAACTAAGAGATACTAGATCATAATCTAATACAAAGATGACTAAACTAAATCTAGTAGAGATCACGACTGAAAGCATCTGAATCAGATGAGGAATCAGGAATGTGATGGAGTATGTCAAATGACAGATGTATCAAATTCAAAAAATTAAATCAAATTAAATGAATCAGCTCTCCTTTAAAACCTTATCATTTGAAATTTTTTTCTTTACAAAATATTAGCTTAAACTCAAATATCAAAGGCTCTCCCCCTTATTGAATGAATATGATTCTTTGAATAGATTTTCAAATATGTACTTTTAAGCTTTAAGAAGATTAGAGCTTTTTAAATATTTGAATAGTAGAATCAAGCATAATATTTAATCCATTATTTATTCTTTTCTTTTCTTAAATAAATTTTAATCAATTAAGCTCAAAAAAAATATATATTAGAAAGGTATCGAGCAAAATAAAGATAGTATAAAAGCAAAAATGATTTTATAAAGATTTCTAAAGGTACATTAAAAATTTTGTATTATATTGATATTTTTAAATAAGTTTCAAAATTAGAAGTATATATAAAATTAATTTATTTGGAGTCAGAATATATTTTAAATTAGCTTTAACTTCAATTAGTTATCAAAAATGATTTGGCAATCAAATCAATTGAATTTAAACTAAATAATCACATGAAGGCTTAAGTTAAAAGGATCATAAAATAATCAAAGTTCATTATCCTTAACTCAAATTAATTAGAATATTCAGTCGAGGCTAACTAGATAATATTTAATAAACAAACATCTTTCTCCTTATTTAACAAACAAACATCTGATACTGGTAAATACCAGAAAAATCATCACATAATATTTTCTCTCCTTTTTTTCATAATTATTATTGGATAAATTTATCTTTTAACTTTTCTTTCCCATTTTGAAAGAATACAATAAAGTTAGAATGAATATCTTTTCTCTTTTTTTTTTTAAAATTTTATTTATGAACAATATGGATTAAAAACACATCTTCTCCTTTTTGAATAAAATAAATATATTAAATAAAATTATTTTGAACTTCAAAGATTCAAGAGAGATGGAACATTTTAAAGATTAAAGATTTTAAATAGATTATTCAAAGCAAATTATAAGATATATTTAGTTTTCAGGGATCATCTCTTCTTTTCTTTTATTATTATATATATATTTTAAGATTAATAAAATATAAGATAAATTTTAAGCTATCTGATATCAATTGATTAAAAACTAAAGTTTTCTTTGAATATTTAATTTTAATAGCTTCTTTAAAATATTTTGCTTAACATCTATATCAAAAGACTTAAAAAGAGTATTTTTCTTAAATTTATTTTTAAAAATTAATCAATCTGAATAAGGCATGAATATTCATCAATAATCCTTTTTTAAGATCAAAAATGATTTCTTGATACTAATTAATTTTTAAAAAGAATAATAATATGATCAAAATATGTAAAATATAAATAGTTGTTTAAAATGAATCAAATGATCAAAATCATTAGAATGTTCAAATAAATTTATGAGATAAATACAGTATAATTATTTATCCATAATTTTTTTTATTAAGTTCAAAAGTAATTTTTCTTCTTATAGTCAAGAAAAAGATAAGAAGGTTGGATAATTCTTAAAATAATAAAATTAAGTCTCAAGAATTGATCCAAAAATATTAGTAGAGGATAAGTTGGGATCAAAAGAAGGATATTTAAGCAAAAGGATCTAGAATTCCGAATTTTTGTCTAATTTCATAAATTTATCCTCACTTAAAGCCTTAGTGAAAATATCAGCCAATTATTTTTTAGTAGAAATATATTCAAGAATTATATCATTATTTTGAACATGTTCTCTTATGAAATGATGTCTAATTTCAATGTATTTTGATCTAGAGTATTGGATTGGATCCTTAGTCAGATTTATGGCACTAGTATTATCACATCTTATGGAAGTTTTATTTAGTTTGATGCCAAAGTCCTTAAGTTGTTGCTTAATTCATAAGATTTGTGCACAGTAACTTCTGGCTGTAATGTATTCGACCTCGATCGTAGACAATGCTATTGAATTTTACTTCTTGCTAAATCAAAAGATTAAGTTAACTCCTAAAAATTGATAAGTTCTACTAGTGCTTTTTCTGTCTAGTCTACATTCAGCAAAGTCTACATCCGAATATCCAATTAAATCGATTGATAAAATCTTAGAGTACCATAAACTTATGGATTGAGTTTCTTTTAGGTATTTAAATATTTTTTTTTATAGCATTTAAATATGATTCTTTTGGATTAGATTGAAATCGTGCATAGAAATAAACACTAAACATGATATCTGCTCTATTAGCAGTTAAATATAATAACGAATCTATCATACCTCTATAAATCTTTGTATCAATACTTTTACTTTCTTCATCTTTGTCAAGCTTACATGATGGACTAATGGATGTACCAATGGCTTTGGAGCTCTCCATCCTAAATCTTTTAAGTAGCTCTCTTATGCACTTGGTTTGGATGATAGAGATCCCTTCCTTTATTTATTTGATTTGAAGTTCGAGGAAGAACATTAGTTCACTCATCATACTCATCTCAAACTCTTCCTGCATGAGCTCAGCAAAATCTTGACATAAAGTTCATTAGTAGATCCAAATATAATGTCATTAATATATATTTGTATTACTAAGATGTCATCATAATCTCTTTTAATGAAAAGGATTGCATCTATATTTTCTCTTGAAAATCTATTATTAAGCAAGAATTTACTTAATCTCTCATATTAAACCCTAGGTGCTTTTTTTAAACTATATAATTCTTTGTTTAATTTGAAAACATGATTAGAAAAAGCATGATTTTCAAAATCAAAAGATTGTTCTACATAAACTTATTCGGCAATATATCCATTTAGAAAAGCACTTTTAACATCCATTTGAAATAACTTAAAATTTATAAAGCATGCAAAAGCGAGTAAAAGTCTAATTACTTTTAGTCTAGCAATAGGTGCAAAGATCTCATCAAAATCAATTCTCTCTTCTTGATTATAATCCTTTGCAACTAATCTTGCTTTATTCCTAATTATATTTTTATTTTCATCCAATTTATTTCTATATACCCATTTTATGCTAATTATTAGATAATTTTTAAATCTTGATTCTAAGGTCCATACATTATTTCTTTTGAATTGATTAAGTTCCTCTTGCATTGCATTTATCCAATTATAATCTTTTTTGGCTTCATCTATGGTTTTAGATTCAAAATAAGAAACAAAAGCAAAATGATTATATGCATTTCTAAGTGAAGAGCGAGTTCTTATCCCATGCGTAGGATCACCAATAATTAGTTTTTTGGGATGATTGTGAACATACCTTCATTCTTTTGGAAGATCATTTGTATCTTGAGGTTGTTCTCATTGTTCTTTACTTTCATTTTCTTGCTTGTCTTCATGATTCTCTTTATTTTGAATTATTAAATCCTTTAGGATGACCTCCTTTATCCCTTCTATAAGGGGATCTGCATCATCAATACGCTTACTCTTCCTTGATGGAAGATCATTAGTCTCATCAAAGATAATATGTATTGACTCTTCTACGACTAAAGTTCTTTTGTTAAAAACTCTAAAAGCTTTACTAGCGGAGGAATAATCAAGAAAAATAGCTTCATTGAATTTTGCATCAAATTTACCTAGTTTTTCTTTACCATTATTCAAAATAAAACATCAACAACCAAAAATATGAAAATAGGCAATGTTAGATTTTCTATCTTTCTAAAGCTTATAAGATGTTTTCTTTAAAATTGGTCTGATTAGAGCACGATTAAAGATGTAAATGCCGTATTAATTGCTTCCACCTAAAAGTATCTCAGAAGGTTGCTTTCAAATAGCATGGTATGGATTATTTCTTCTAGAGTCCTATTTTTTTTTCTACCATCCTATTTCATTGAGGTGTCCTAGGTGCTGAAAAATTATGGCTTATTCTTTTTTCATCACAAAATTTTTCAAAATCTTGATTTTCAAATTCAATTTTATGATCATTTTGGATGCTTTAAATTAAAAATTATTTTTTATTTATAATTTTTTCATAAAATTTTAAGAAAACATAAAAAGTTTCATCTTTGTGTGTCAAAAAAAAACCATGTAAAACATGAGTAGTCATCGATAATTACAAAACCATAACATTTTTCACCTAAGCTTGTTGTTCTTGTAGGATCAAACAAATCTATGTGCAATAGTTCCAATAGCCTAGAAGTTGAAACAATGTTCTTAGATTTAAATGAAATTCTAGTTTGTTTATCTAGTTGCCATGCATCACAAATTTTATCTTTTTTAAAGTTTAATTTTGGTAAATCGATAACTAATTTCTTTTTGATAAGCTCTGAAAGTAAATGCATACTAATATGTGCAAGCCTACGGTGCCAAAGCCAACTACTCTCATTAATTTTGGCATTCATAGCTACTAGACATTGCATGTTTATCATAAAAAGATCATTCAAATCTATCATATAAATATTACCATGTTTATGTCCAACAAACTTAATGCCATCATCATTGGGACTAGTTACAATGCATAATGAAGATTCAAAAATAACTTTGTAACCCTTGTCATAAAGTTGACTAATGCTTAAGAGATTGTATTTTAAATCATCTACTAATAAAATATTTTTAATATATTTGGAGGGAGTGATACCAATATTACCTACACCGATAATCTTTTCTTTGCCATTGTCTCCAAAGGTGACCATTCCTTCACTTTTAGCATCAAGCATGATGAATTAGGACTCATCATCGGTCATGTGTCTTGAGCATCCACTATCAAGATACTATCTTTGATTTTCTTCTTTGGATGCAAGACACACCTACATATAAAATCAAGTTCTTACTCTAGGTATCCAAGTTTCCTTGGATCCTTTAAGATTAGTCACAATGGTTTCTTTTGGAATCCATATCTTTTTTACATTTAAATTGTTAGAGAAACATGTATAAGATTTATGTCCTAGTTTATCATATTTAAAGCAAGTAACATTTAAAAATTTTTTGATTTATAAATCTATAAAAATATTTTTAAGAAATTTTTATTTTCTTAGAGGATTATAGTCTAGACCGATCTTATCATAAATGATCTTTTGATTTTCAAGAATCATATGAAGTTTATTTAAACTTAAAGTAAATTTTTTAACTATCAATTTTAGCTTGTCGATTTTATTTTTTAAATTTAGGTTCTCTTGAGTTAAGACTAATTTTTCACTAAGGATAATTTTATTTTCTTTTAGCAAGACTTGATTCTTAAATTTTAGTTCTTTGTTTTAGTTTCTAATTTCTTTAAATTATCTACTAAATCATAGAAGACTTCTTGAAGTTTTTTGAATGTAAATTCATTTAAAATTTCAGCATTTACCTCATTTTTATGTGCCATAAGGTACAGGTTGGCTTGTTCATGAGCTTCTTCCTTTTCGGAGCTTGAGTCATCACTGTCACTCTATGTTGCTATCATAGTTTTTTTCTTATATTTCTTAAAAATCTTTTTAAGTTGAGGATATTCAGACCTAAAGTGTTCCGACTTCTTATATTCATAGCAAATAAGGGGCTGCTTTCTTTCCTTTTTCTTGCTATGCTCCTTTTTGGTAGATGGCCTTTTCCTCATCCCTTATTTTGTCCTCAAAAATTTCTTGAACTTTCTTATGATGAGGGCTATTTCTCATCTTCTTCTTCATTTTCCATTTCATTAGATTTCTCATCTTGTTGAGTTGTAGATTTAAGAGCTATTGTCTTCTTTTTCTTGACATCTTCTTCTTGATGTTGTTTCATGCTTAGCTCGTGCGTTATTAGTGATCCTAGAAGCTCCTCCGAGGATAAAATATTCAGATCTTTAGTTTCTTAGATTGCAGTCATTTTGACCTTCCATGTCCTTGGCAAAGACCTAAGAATCTTCCTCACAAGGTCACTGTTAGAATAAGACTTGCCAAGATTTTTAAGACTATTTATAATATCCATAAATTTAGTAAATATTTTAGTTATTGACTAATCATGCTCTATTTAAAAAAATTTATATTTGTGCACAAGCATGTTAATTTTTGACTCCTTAACTTGATTATTGCCTTCATGAGTTACTTCTAACTTATCCCATATTTTCTTAGCCAATATGCATGTTAAAATATGTTTAAATTTATTAGCATCTAAAGCATAATATAAAATATTCATGGCTCTTGCATTGAGTTGGAGTCATTTTCTTATCAACCTTATCCCATTTTTGTTCGAATTTGGTTGATTCCACATCATCAATTATCTTAGTAGGTCTGTGTGGTCCATTAACTATGATACTCTACATATCATAGTCAAGTGCTTGTATGAATATTCTCATCCGAGCTTTTCAATAGGTATAGTTTGATCTATTAAAAAATGGAGGTTAGTTTGTGGACTGCCCCTCAGCTATAGAAATACTAACTTGGATTGCCATAGATCTTTGGCTCTTTGATGATTAAATCAAAGTAGGACTAGAGCATCCAACTCTGATATCACTTGTTATCCAGCTATACAACCCAAGAGGAGGGGAGGGTTAATTGAGTTTTTAAAATTTTAATACTAATTTAAAATTATCAAGATTGAATGATGATATGCAAGTAGTGTGTGTGAAGTAATTTAGATTAGATAAATATATAAAAGATTAGAAAGCAAGAATTTAATAAACTAAGAAAAGAAAGACAGCAAGCACACCATAAATAATAAAGATTTATAGTAGTTCGGTGCTTTTCTTGCACTTACATCCACTCCCCAAGCTTCTACTTGAGAATTCAAAATCACTAAACATATTCAACCAGAATACAATGTCGGTACCTCCGATCCTAGCTATCCCAAGTTAGCACACTTACTTCTTAGATATAAGCCAACCCTACATACTCTGATTTAAGGCTTAGATCAATCTTTCTTAAGTTTTGGAACTTTCAAAACTTAAATCAAAATAATAAAGTAGAGTATAAGAGTCAATAATGATGAAAAACAAATTTAGCTCCCTTAATGAACATATAAAATCTTAAGAACTCTTTTCACAATAATGGAGAAGCTTTTCTGATTTTTCTCAAGGTTGTTGGAGACTTGAATGAGCTTTTAAGAGATTGATAAACTTGAAACGAAAGCTTCTTTGCTTGAAAATGACTTTTGCTTAGGGCTAAATTGAATAATTCAATCTCTTGTGTTTCCCCTTTTTAAAGTCTTTTAAATCTTCAATGGGTGGAGGAGAGAATCCTGAGTAAGATTTATAGCCATTGAAGATCTTAAAGAAAATATTAAAAACTGCCAAAATAGGATAAAACTAGCCATTGCAGAAGATTTTCATCATAGGGGTCGACTCATGGGTCGACCTCTAGCATAAGGGTCGACCTCAAGATCGATCTTCGCTTGAGATCGATCTCTGAGACAGAATCTAGAAAATCGACTGTTCTATATTTTTGACCTTCGAAACAGTAGAGATCGACCCTTGGCATAGAGACAACGTGCCAAACAGTCCATTTCAGCAGGGGACGACCTAGGGGTCGATCCTTTTACTTCAAATTTGATTTTCTCTCAAAATGTGCATCAAAAAATTATGGGACTGCCTCCAAACGATAAAAAATCTTCTATTCTTGCTATTGAGGCTCTCAGATTAAAACTTAATAAAATTATAATTTTAATCCTAAAATATAAAAAGTCTTTTTTCAAGTCAAATATATTAGTAATCCTCTCAAATACTTTGTAATCATCAAAATCAATTTTTGGTGCAACATCCTCTCATAATACTTGCTCCTTACTTTTGAGTTTAAAGTTATTTCTTTGCTTTGGATGAAGGAAGTAGTTAATTTCAAGACCTATCCTTAGCTGCTGATCCAACCTTTACATTGGAGCAATTGATTCACCGTATTCGATGGAGAAAATTTTGGGACTTCATTAGTGTGCTGCTTTGCAGGTCCTATCACAATTATGAGAAATGGGTAGCTCAAGGTGTTGCAACATAATAATTTGAAAAAGAGATTTAGAGATTGTTTCTAGGCTTGCCATTACTTGCCACATGTTAGACATTGACAAGTCTTATGCTATTATTTGCAGATCGACCTATGTGGCTTAATCTAAGGGAGGTACGATGAAGAGTCATGTAATTTAATGCTTCTGATGCATGCCACATGATAAAATATTACAAGAATCCAGACTATTAGCGGTGGCGAAATGCCATCGCTAATATTTCATCATCGCTAATACCATCGTAAAAGCCAATATAAAAAATTCTTATCACTAATTGCCACTATTAGCAAAGACAAAAAGAGATATTGCTAATAAGACTATTAGTGACGGCTTTACAGATAGAATAATTTCATCATTAATTATTTTTTAATGTTTAACTTAATTTTTTTAAAAAAAATTAAAAAATATTAGCGGTGGTATTTTTATGGCTAATGTTGTCACTAATAATTATTAGCAACCAAAAATACTGTTGCTAATACCATTTCTATTTTTTTTAATTTTTAAATAAAATAATTATTTAAAAAATTTTAGCAATGATAATTTGGCCTCTAATGCCATCACTAATAGTTATTAGCAATAGCAACTACCATCACTAATACCGATACTAATAATTAATTTTATTATTTTAAAAAAATTAATAGTAATATTTTTTAAAACTTATTTTAATTAATCATAATAAATTATAGTTTCTAATATCTATTATAATTAAAACTCCAATATAATATGGCAATCAAAAATTAAAGATTAATTATATTATATTAAAAATAGAAATTATATAATTTTTTTTACAAGTAGTATAAAAAAATACAATACATAAAAAAATCAAGATCGATCCTCATCATTGTCCGTCTCCTTCTGTTCCTCTCCAATAGCTGGTGGATGAGAGCTGGATGTTCCAGCATCCTGTAATGAAAAAAATAAAATAATATTAATAAGTTTTAATATGAAAATGTATCTTTTGATATAGAGACGTATCTTTCAATATACTTTTCTGATTTTTGAATAGATTATTCATACATATTTCATTCGATAATATGGAGCTATAGACACCCCTGGCGTATCGATGGAATAGTTAGATTGAATTTTTAGCTCCTAGATCTCCTTCTTAGACTCAAATCTAAATATATAAAATTTGTAAAAATAAAACTTAAATAATTAAAAATAATAATATAATTATATGAAGTTGCGGGTTCTAAAGAAGCTCCATGACCATATTGCGGGTTCTAAAGAAGCTCCATGACCGTATTGCAGATGGCATCCAGGAGTGACTGTTTGTCGTTATAGCATCAAATAAAATTTAGATCTGATTTTAATATTAAGTAGGATAATGGTGAGTTGATGTCGATTTTCTCAAAGATTGAAGGCTGAGTTAAGTTTAATTAAAAAATAAAATTTAATTTAATTTATGAAGCAAAAATTTAAAGTAGTAACTTAAAAAGAACTAATTTAAATTAAATAATTTATAATAAAAAAGTAAAGATTTAATTAATTAAGATTTTGAAATTAATTAAAAATAAAAATAAAAGTTATCTAGGGTTCTAATTCCATCATTCATCATTTAAGTTTATAATTGATTCATGCAATCTTTCTATGGTCAACAAGCAATCTTATGAGATATAGGTTCTTTTGATTTGATTTTAACATAACATATTCTATCGAGCATGGACCATATCTAACATAATCATGATCCATCTTAAAGATATAGACTATTTAAATTATGCAATCAAACAATAATAAATATAATTTTGATTAATTCTTATAATTCATTCTAATCTGAGCACAAATCATATCTATCTGTGATCACGATCTATCTCTTTAATTATAAATTATAAAAGATTTAATATTAAAATATAAATAAGAAAGATATGTAAAAGATGAAAAAATTTTATTGCCTAATAAAAAAAAAATACAGGATTCAAATTACAAACTCTCATGATTGAAGAACTTTTCTTACTCTCGTGAACATGAGATCTCTAACCATATATGGATTTGATCTTTGCTAGCTTCTAGCATATTAGAATCTCCTAGATAAAAGAAAAAAGAAAAGAAAAAGAAAAGAAAAAGAAAGAAGAAAAGAGAAG
The DNA here is from genome assembly GCA_006176705.1 of Cocos nucifera. Classification (NCBI taxonomy): domain Eukaryota; kingdom Viridiplantae; phylum Streptophyta; class Magnoliopsida; order Arecales; family Arecaceae; genus Cocos; species Cocos nucifera. The sequence continues at coordinate 264,578 of QRFJ01000368.1, forward strand.
AAAAGAAGAGGAGGGAGAGAGAAGAAGAAGAGAGAAGAGAGCTTAGAGGGCTAATTTCCTCTCTTAGGGGTTCTCTGTTCAAGTTTGGCGTAACGGGTCCTTAAATTGAGGAAAAACTAGATTTTTGAGTCCTTGTTGAGCTCTAATCAGAGTCCAGATCGATTTTAATTAACCAAAATAACTCTAGCCATCGGATTTTGATCAAACATCCCAAAATCACTCAAAAATCCACCGCCCAACCTTCAGTTAACACCCAAATTGATTCTAGACTATCCGATCGAGCTTTAGGTGAGTTTCGACCATTGGATCGCACTTAAGAAGCTTGAAAAATCCTTATCAAAATTGGAGCCATTCTCGTCCGTCTGATCATGACTGGATCGAATCTCAGCTGCAGAATCATGCTCTTCTGTGCTCGTGGACTGCCATGGACTGAGCGCACCGACCTATTTTTTTCTTTTATTTTAAACTTCTAGGTTTTATAACTTTTTTATTTTAGCTCTGATTTGAGTAAAATTTATTGCATTGGAATCCATAAATCGAGCTCTTTATATTGATATACATTTTTATAAAATACTAAAAAAAATATTAATTTTTTAAATAAATATTAATTAATATATAATTTAATATTATTATTTAGTAATTTGAGATAATTATCATACCTTCCAACTTGAGTTCTACTCATCCTCGAGTAAAAAGAGAAAAATTAAAAATATATATCGACTTGATAAGATGTAAAAGTTTCTTCAGATCCTAAAGTTAGTTGATACCTGGTTAGAGATTTAAGAAATACATCATTGGATTATTAATTCCATCCTAAGTAGTGATTAAGTGAAGAATATAAAATTTTAGAGCTTTTCTTTGACCAATTTTCTACCTTTATTCTTTAAGTCCTCTATCTTTAGTATGGACTTAGAGTTTTTTTTTTTTTAATTTTTATAGCTAGTGCTATATTTTAATCTCTTAAGCTTTCTATCCGACCCTTGTAGTGAGTTTTGGATCAATAACTTTCAAATTAGTTGACTTTAGGGCATTAGATGTAGAACATCCTTCAAAAGTACTGACTCAAGTCAAATAGACTATAGATTAAAACTAACTATATAACAAACTTCTTCATATTGTCCACTTTTTGATGTGAATAACATTGCTTACTTAAGTAATCAGACTCGATTACTCAGTGGAAGACCAATGTTTAGAACTTACTTTTTATTTATTTTTTTTTTTTATATATTATTTTTTTAAAATTTTTTTTACTCATATCGATATAAAGTAGATTCTTTATTGAATATAGGCTGAAAGAAGATTTTAGAATTACTTAAAAATTTATTTTATTTTAAATTTAACCATTTATTAATTTTTTTTAATAATTTAATTATTAGTTTTTCAAAAATTTTCTAGACTATTAATCAATCATTGTCTAAAATGCTTGAAAAACTTTAAATCAATATGAAATCAGGTACATAAGACTAATTATTACCATACTTGAGAATTTTAAAAAAAATTATTTATCCTTCCCTCCTAACTTGATTTTCATTATTCTCAATGGAGGAAAGAAAATAGAGTATGATAAATGATAAAAATAACAAGAAAAGAGTTCACTTGGTTTAATTTAATTTTAGTCTCGACCTAGGCTTTAGTTGATCTTCATCTAGCATGGGTTTGTAGTTCTCCCCCCAACTTATTCCTGAAAGAAAGATAAACTAAAAATAAAAAAAATATTAAATATAAAAACCTAGGTTACCTCCTAGTAAGTGCTAAGTTTAACATTTTTAGTCGGATCCTATGAAGGAGTTGTAGGTATAATTAATTTTAGCACATCCTTCAAGTTTTCAAAAAGATAGTGCCAATTGGGAGGCCTTGTCATTATGACAGTAAATCATTCAAGGAATTCTTTTCAGTAGTTAAGCATAGCTCTGATCAATAGATTATTTAGAGCAAGTATGCTATTCTAAAGTTTATTATTATTATAGTATTTATGTTAATCAGGAAGGAATTGTGTGTAATGGGTCAAAATTGGGAGTGGTGGTTTAGAAATTTTTTCAATTATAACCTGATCTTCCCCATTTTCTTTCTCGAGTCTAATATATCTCGGCATCAACTCTTCTTGATCTAAGATATGGCACTTTTTTTAAATTAATATTAAATCTACCTCCATACATCATTTTAATATTATAGATAAATTTTGAAGGCAATCCTCAAAAATAGTGTCGAATACAAAAAGAATCAAACTTAAAATTAGTATCCCTAATTTCAGCAATATCCCATCCTACAACTTCTTTATGTGCGTTTAGAATACCTATGAGTTGATCTTCCTCAGTAGGTATCATTGGTAGTGTGTCTGTAGGTATATCAGAAAGTGATTTCAATTCGAGGTCAGCTGGTGGTTCTAATAAGAGAGCTATTGGTGGGCTAGGTGGTGGCTCAAGTTTTTCAATTTATAGCGGAATGATTTTAAGGTAGGATGTATCTACTTGGTCATTAACTTCTATATTATATCCATCGTCATCAAAATCATTCACCTCATAATGAGCCAAATAGGAATTTAATGAATCCTAGACAAGAATTACGGGTGAAGCTTCCTCTAATATGTTGTTTACTTGTAGTTCTTGAAAAGTCTCTATTGATTCCATCATCTCATCAATTGGTCCTCCCTTCCTGTTAAAAGGATTGGATAATTGTAGAGCACTTAGGGATGGGTCGATATATAAGTAAGGTGATGGAATTGGTTCAGCCCACTATTCTAATTCTTTCTTATACATTTTTGCCTCAGTGATATGGTCTAATAGGGTCTTGTTAGTTTTGCTAGGTTGTTCTATGATCTCTTCTTTCTCGAGAGTTTTAATTAATTGCTCAAAAAAAGCTTCTAGGATATTACAATTTTTAACCATGTATGGTCCCTCAGGGTGACTCTTGGGCTGACTAGGCAACTCTCTTTCCTTCTACTATTTGAATGTAAGCACTTGTTTCTCCAGTTTTTTAAAGTTTTGCATGCAGGAGTGAAAATTTTGTTGTAAGATTTGATTATTAAGCTCTAACTCATTTAATGCTTGCTCAATCCTCTCTTCAGAAGTTGATTCATTATTATTTGGAGAAGATTGATATTGTAGATAGGGCATATCATAAGGTGCATCTATGAAAGTAGGTCTTTGTGGTACCAGAGTAACCACTGATTGTGATTGCCACAAAAAATCTGATTGAGCCCTCTAACTTGGATTGTAAGTGTTAAAGTATGGATTATTTCCTGGTTTATAGGCTATTTGGGTTTGATCTTGATAAACTTGCTCATATATATACTCAGAAAATCAGTGTGGACATTCACTTGCATAGTGGGTGGGGCTCGAATAAATTGTACAAACTTGTTGTGCACGAAGAAAAGATGGATTGAAAGAGTGCCTAATAGCTTCTAAATGATCTATTATATTAGATAACTCAGCATAAAAATCCATCTTAGATTGTTATTTATTATATTATATTTTATTTTAAAGAATAAGAAAAAATAAGAAGAGAGAATTCTAAAGATGAGAGCCTAGAGGATCTTAGGTCTAAGAATAATAGAGAAGAGTATTTTAATTAGGATTTGAGTTGTAATAGCAAATAAGTTAACCAAGCATGGACTCTCTATCTAAAAATTTACTTAGATCTAGACAACTTCTAACTACCAAGGTCACCTTCAAGCTCTTCAGGTAAAGAATCAGCCATTCAACTGGCCAGATAAGTATAAGGTCGGTGGAAGTCCTCCCATTCCTTTCCTTAGACATCAATTATCTTGTCCAGGTAAGCTAATGGAATCAATTAAGTAACCACCTTCCTTCGAAATGCAATCCCTGAACTGTTAGATATATGTGCCCTAAAAGCCAGAATTGGCTGACACTTGTAATACACTTCTAGGGGCAAAATTGTAATTTTGACTAAAAGCAATAAATGGGTTATTTTCTATCACATATGTGTATTTAGTGTCTGTGATACATCCTTTGAGTTAATGGTAATGATAATTCATGTTTTCAAGAGTTGAAAATTTAAGACATGAATAATCATTGTTAACTCATAAATTGCTCCCGACCATAGGATCATTACAAGGATGGTGATTGATCCGGAAGGTTGGTGTACAATCGCTTTTCTTTAGTAGATGAGTCTTGAGTCTACGGTGTGGAGACACCGGAGCGAGAGTACAGGTACTCGTTAGAGAACGAGGGCACTGAGCGTGACCACCTCGAGTAGTCATTAGGGAGTCTACCTTCTCGTCAATGACTGACTCGATGCTGCAGTAGTGTGTCTGGTTCTTTGACCTGAGGATGCATCGGCAGTTCACCTTGAGGGTGTTATAGTTTGACTACACCATTACTCGGTCTCCTAGCCATATGGAACCCTGAGGTGTATGTTGGCTATAGCATGTTCATTGTAGGAACTGGATTGGCATCAAGATGGAATCTATCTACCTCGGTGGTAGAGGAGCAGCCCTATGATGATCATGAGAATCAAGTCCAGAAGCCCATGGCCATGGCAGAGTGAAATAATAGAAAGAGTTTCTATTTAGATTTTCACATTGGACTCGAATCGAATGATTACATCATATGACAGAGACTAGGGTTTGACGAGTTCACCTTAACCCTAATCTGATCGGGGCTCAAGATAGAAGAACTTGAATCACACAGGTAGCTGCACCAAGAGGTTCGCATTCAGCTCTGATGGGTTGCCACCATATACTGCTAGGTGTCACTGGTGGATTTTGGGAGCAATTAGAATGATTTAGATGATCGATCATTCTAGCTGTTCGAATCAGAAGAGTTCTGATCCATCGAAAGGAGTTTCGATGATGTCGATGATAGAGATCATGACATATCCCATTACCATACAGAACTGAACCTAACTGGGTCACACAAACAAGGGTTTGAATCTGGTGATCATCAATTGAACTGATCTAGTTCAATTGATCTGAATGAGATTCAATTAGGTTCAAGGAAAATCGTGCTAGCACTCGATTGAACCTAACGTTCTTCTTTTGCTATCATAAATAAGTTGTCCTGACTGAGCCAAAGGAGTTTGTGCTCAAATCAGAGGCCTTCATATGGTCTGACTGGAGGTTGTCCAAGTCAGAAAAGGTTGTCTTATTTTGTAAGACATTACCTGCCATTTTTGGTCACCTGCCATTTCTTGTTCTTTGACTTTGGTCAAAAGTCTACCTTTGACTGGTCAAACGTTGACCATTGACACTTTGACTTTTGACCACATGTCATGCACCTATTGGAGAGCTGGTGGGGGCCTGTCCCCCTGCCAGAACCTGGCAAGGAGAAGGGCGCACGCCACCCTAGGCGTGTGCCCAAGTTGGAGGCGCCTAGGAGTCCTTGTTGGACAAGGACTCCATCTTCTTTTTGGATTCCAATTAGAGTTCTTCTAAGAACCAACTTTGACTGGTCTTAGGCACCCTCTAAGGAGGAATCCAGGGGACTCTATTCCCACCAATCAGATTTAGATCTGATTTCACAAAGGGTTGTGATTGGTTGGGAAGAAGAGGAGTTGGATCACAGCTAGTCTATAAATAAGACCCTGTACCCAACTCAGAAAGAGATATGATGAGATCATAGTTTCTCCATGCCCCAAGGCTGCCTCTCCCCTCCCTCTCCATGCCAAACCACCTTCTCCCCTTGCTCTCCACGTCCAAAAGGAGTTTTGGACCTTGGTTGGTGCAATTCAGATCAAAGAAAGGCGATCAAAAGTAAGAAGGCTGCGCTGCTGCAAAGGACGACTGCTGATCTTCAAAAGAGTTTTGAAGATCCTCCAGATCAGATCCAGATCTAATTTTTGGAGGCATGATAGAGAAGAAGAGGATCTCCAGATCCAACCCGAGTGGATACCGGTAGAGGCCAGGCGCTTGCGTGGCTAAGATCCAGAACCTTCCGCTGCAAACAGGATCATCAACAGGGTAATAGGATTACCCAGATCAGGTAAATTAAATTTGATTTAATTTATTTTTTATTTTATTTTATTAAAATAATAAGAATTAGATCTAAAACATATCAAGATCTGATTGGGATCAAGAGAAAAATTTTTGAAATATATCTCTTGATCTGATCAGATCTGAACGAACCTGGACCGGGAAATCAGGATTTTCCCTTCAACTGGTATCAGAGCCATGGTTCTAAAATTATTTAGATCTAATTTTAAATTTATTTTAATTAAGAAAATAATTGATTTCAGATGTCACATGAGATGTGATCAGATCTAAAATTAGAAAAAATTAAAATTAAATGATTTGGATCTAAGATTAGAAAATATGCATGACTAGTTCTAAAATAGAATAGTTCTATAGAATAGTCTTGCATGTTTTTTGATTTAATTCTGATTAAATCATATTTTAGATCTATTTATTTACTATTTTTTGATATTATAAGTGTTATAATAACATCTAAAAAATAGCAAATAAAAATTATTTAATTTTAAATATCATATGAGATATGATTGATGCATGTCTAGACTAGTTGTAGAATAGTTCTACATAATTGTCTAGATTAGAATTTATTTTGATTAGATCAATTTAAATCTAATTTTTTAGATTATTATGAGATAATTTAGATCTGAAAATATGCATGATTCGATACATGAGATGTATGCAAAATATGCCATAATTAGATCTGATTTGTATATGAGATATATGATATAGATCTAAAACTGTTTTGTAGTATTGAATGTTCCTGATTAAGGCGTTCCTCTTGGCCGTCCGGTCATAAGAATGAAGAAGGGTTTAAAGGCCCTCTCTCTTCCCATTCGATGGGGTGTTCTTATGATGTGTAGGGGTGCTGCGTGTTCGTCCTTAATCAGAAATCCAAAACTTACTTTCTGCAAAACCCTAGATCCTGAAACCCTAGGATTTATTGTGCATATTTTGTTTATGAACCCTACTTAATTAAGAATTAAGTTTATGGAATATTAATTAGGTCTAAAATTGAGAATTTTAGATCTAAGACATATTCATAATACTGGGTTCGGGCTTGGGTAGCTCAATTAGGTCTAAGCGGTTGATCAAACCGAATCAAGAGTTGGTTAGATGGGATCAACAATGCTTAAATTGACCAGCCTAATAGGATTAAGTCTGGGTCAAGATCGAGTCACGATCAAGCAAGACCTAATTAGGCTCAGAGGTTAGAGTCTGGATTGTAGGCTAACCCAATTGGTTCTGGCTCAACAATTTGGTGTCTAAGGTAAGTTTGGCACAGACGACCGACTGGTTTTTAATTGGAAGCTACTCGACCTGAATGCATTCTTGTACGAGTTAATGGCATATTCCTTCCACCGGTCTCACTTACCTGGCCATATCTGTTGACACAGTTCTGATCTGAGGTGGTCAATAATCCGAGCTAACCCATGCCACTAGGTTAGTCATAATTGTTATGACTAAGCCAAGTCTAGTTTAATGAGACCTGAATCAATTCTCCCTAAGAAAAGATTAAGTCTGAGGTCTTCCACCATTGTAGATGTGCGGGCCCTTCCCGGGGTTGATTGTTCTCGGCTGGATACAGTGGCTCAGTTGCACCGGAAAAGATGCAACCATGTCTATTAGGCATTGGATGCTATGGGCTGGAGGATGAGTTGGGCTCAATATTTTCGGATACGGTGAGAGACTCAATTAGGAATCCAGTCTATGCAAATGGTGGGTCTGACTTAACTAAGGAGTGGATCAATATTTCCGGATACGGTGAGATTCATGAATTAGAGACCAAGTTTGGGTGCACCATGATTAGAGAATCATTGAACAAGAGTTGTTCACTCATTGGCTAACCCATCACCAATAACTGTTAGGTGAGGTGATGAGTCAGTTGGTGAGACCGCACCACCCACTAGAAATCATTAATCATGGAGATTTTTCGCATCTCTACAGAGGGAGTGTAGGGATCCGAGAAAATAGTGGGAGCTAATTTGTTTAAAAATAAAATCCCTAAACAAATTGGTCAAGTCAAAATTACAGTATCTAACTAGAATCTTTGACTCTCTACAGGAAAATGTCTGCGTCCAACCCATTGGCACGTATCCTGGACACACATAGACTGACCGGACCCAATTATAAAGATTGGCTCAGGAACTACAAAATTATTTTGGGTTCCGAGAAGTTAACCCATGTTTTGGACCAGGACCCTCCCACCTTACCAGCCCGTCCATCTGTTGAACAGAGAGCATCTCTGGAAAAATGGATTGACGAAGATAATAAGGCCAGATATTACATGTTGGGCTCGATGTCTGATGAGCTCCAGCGCCAACATGAAGGATATCGGGACTGCTCGCCAAATGTTGGCTCACCTGCAGGAGATGTTTGGTGAACAGAGTCGCGCAGCCAAATATCAAGTCACGAAATGACTTTTTAAGGCTAAGATGCGTGATGGGCAGTCAGTCCAAGATCACTGTCTGACAATGATCAAGGACATGGAAGAGCTTGAGAAGCTCGGTGTGAAGTTAGACTTGGACCTGCAGAATGATATTATTCTGCAATCCTTGACTGATGCATATGGGCAATTCATCATGAATTACCACATGCATAAACTTCAAAATTCCTTGGCCGAAGTTAATGAATATGCTGGTTACCGCTGAGCTTTCTATGAAAGGTTCTAAAGGCTCAGTTCTTGCTATGGAATGGACTTCTTCCAAAAGAAAGTCTTATGGAAAGAAAAAGAAGTCTGTGAAAAAGCAAAAGGTGGAAGGATCAAAGAAGAAGAAGGCAGAGCCGAAGAAGAAGGCCGATGTCAAAGAAAAGTGTTTCCATTGCAACAGCGACGGCCATTGGAAGCGGAACTGCCCTACTTACCTGGCCACCCTGAAGAACAAGAAGGAAGGTCCTTCTGGAGGTATGCTCGTTATTGAGTCTAACCTTACGGTTTCTTCTGCATCCAGTTGGGTGCTTGACTCTGGTTCTAGTGCTCATCTGTGCACTTCCATGCAGGGTCTTGAGGATAGCAGGAGGCTGAGGGATGGAGACATGATCCTACGCGTCGGTAATGGAGCAAGAGTTGCTGCAGTAGCCGTGGGAACATACCCTCTGCGATTACCATCTGGTTTAGACTTAGTTTTGAAAGACTGTTATTTTGTGCCTGCAGCTAGCAGGAATTTGATTTCTGTTTCATGCTTAGCACAAGAAGGTTATGTGATCACCTTCTTTAAGGACCATTGTAACATTCTTTATGAAAGAAATAAAATTGCAAATGGTTTCCTTATTAATGGTCTTTATCAGCTACATATTGATGTACCTGTTCTAACTATCGAGCAAAACGTGAATGCCAAACGACCTAGGGATAGTCCAAACGACAGATATCTATGGCACCTGAGATTAGGTCATATAGCAGAAGATAGGATCAACAAATTGGAGAAAAATGGGCTATTGAGTCCATTGACTTTCGAGTCATATCCAACTTGTGAATCCTGTCTTCAAGGCAAAATGACTAAACTCCCTTTTGTTGGACATGGGGAGAGGGCCACAGATCTCCTTGCCCTAGTACATACTGATGTGTGCGGCCCATTTGATGTGCCGGCTAGAGGCAATTTTGTCTACTTCATTACCTTTACCGATGATCTGTCTAGGTATGGGTATGTGTATCTTATGAGACACAAGTCTGAAGCCTTTTGAAAAGTTCAAAGAATTCAGACATGAAGTAGAAAAACAAACTAGGAAAAACCCATTAAGGTTCTTCGATCAGATCGAGGAGGTGAATACCTTAGCCAGGAAATTCCTAGACTATCTCAAGGAATAATGGCATAGTCTCTCAATGGACTCCACCAGGAACACCTCAACTCAACGGGATTTCAGAATGGAGAAATCGGACTCTATTAGATATGGTTCGATCCATGATGAGCTTCACAGACCTCCCTGATTTTCTTTGGGGACACTCATTGTTAACTTCAATCTATCTACTGAATAGGGTTCCCTCTAAAACCGTTCCTACCACACCGTATGAGATATGGCATGGTAAGAAACCAAGTCTGAGTCATCTCAGAATTTGGGGTTGTCCGGCTCATGTCAAAAGACAACAAGCGGACAAGTTAGAGTTTAGGTCCTTTAGAGCTCGATTCATAGGATATCCTAAAGAGTCATTAGGATACTATTTCTACATTCCAGAAGACCACAATGTGATTGTGAGTCGACATGCCATATTTTCTTGAAAAATAGTTTATTCAAGATAGCGGCATTGGAAAATAGATCAAGCTTGATGAGAAAGTCTCACAAGTGCAGAACGAGCTAAGGACCAAGTGGAACCAAATCAGGTTGAGCCAATAAGAACACTACCTCCTCCACCTCGTAGATCGGAAAAGAGTTTTTTCCGTCCCCCTGAAAGATACTTAGGTATTATTTCAGAGGATGTAGAGGAAATGTTCCTCGTAGGTAATGGTGCTCATGGTGATGATCCCAAAACCTACAACGAGGCGATATCAGATATCGACTCCGAGAAATGGCTAGAGGCAATGCAGTCAGAAATTGACTCGATGCACTCAAACCAAGTCTGGACCTTGGTAGATCCACCAGAAGGTATAGTACCTATTGGATGTAAATGGATCTTCAAGAGAAAGATTGGTGCAGATGGGAATGTGGAGACATTCAAGGCTAGACTAGTGGCAAAAGGTTATAGTCAACGCGAAGGCATTGACTATCAGGATACCTTTTTTCCCCAGTAGCTATGCTAAAATCCATCCGCACATTGCTTGCTGTTGCAGCCTATTTCGATTATGAAATATGGCAAATGGACGTGAAAACGGCATTCCTAAATGGATATCTTGAGGAAGATATCTATATGGAACAGCCGCTAGGTTTCACATCCAGTGATACTGATCACAAGGTTTGCAAGCTGCAAAGGTCCATATATGGACTTAAGCAAGCATCTCGGAGCTGGAACACTCATTTCAATGATGTGATCAAAAAGTTTGGTTTCATCAAAAATGAAGAGGAACCATGTGTTTTCAAAAGGTCAGTGGGAGCGCTGTTGTCTTCCTCGTATTGTACGTGGATGACATCCTCCTTATTGGGAATGATATTCCCATGTTGACATCAGTCAAGATGTGGTTGTCCAAGGAATTCTCCATGAAAGACCTAGGTGAAGCATCCTTTATTCTAGGAATTAAGGTCTATAGGGATAGACCGAATAGGATGCTAGGACTTTCACAGAAGATGTACATAGAGGAAGTACTAAAGAGGTTTAGTATGGAAAACTCTTAATACCCTTCAGACATGGTATTCATCTTTCCAAGAAGATGTGCCCTAGCACACCTGAGGAAATGCATGAGCAAGATCCCTTATGCTTCTGCAATAGGGAGCCTCATGTATGCCATGCTATGTACACGACCTGATATAGCCCATGCTGTGAGTGTCACAAGCAGATATCAGTCAAATCCAGGTGAAGAACACTGGACTTCTGTGAAATGTATCCTTAAGTACTTGAGAAGAACTAAGGATATGATGTTGGTCTTTGGTAACGGAGAACTCCAAGTCCAGGGATACACAGACTCGGATTTCATGTCCGATATAGATGATCGAAAGTCGACATCTGGCAGACTGTTTGTGCTGGAAGAGTTCCAAGCAAACGGTGATACCACCCCATCCATGATTACCTCGAAAAGGGTTATGTCGAGGTCAAGAGAGTCAACTCCACAGATAATGTGGCAGACCCACTTACAAAGCCGTTGGGCCAGCAGAAGATCGAAGCCCACCTTGAGAAGATGGGACTTAGACTTGTAGCCAATTGGCTTTAGGACAAGTGGGAGATTGTTAGATATATGTGCCCTAGAAGCCAGAATTGGCTGACACTTGTAATACACTTCTAGGGGCAAAATTATAATTTTGACTAAAATCAATAAATGGGTTATTTTCTATCACATATGTGTATTTAGTGTCTGTGATACATCCTTTGAGTTAATGGTAATGATAATTCATATTTTCAAGAGTTGAAAATTTAAGACATGAATAATCATTATTAACTCATATAAATTGCTCCCGACCATAGGATCATCACGAGGATGGTGATTGATCCGAAAGGTTGGTGTACAATCGCTTCTCTTTAGTAGATGAGTCTTGAGTCTACGGTGTGGAGACACCCGAGCGAGAGTACAGGTACTCGTTAGAGAACGAGGGCACTGAGCGTGACCACCTCGAGTAGTCATTAGGGAGTCTACCTTCTCGTCAATGACTGACTCGATGCTGCAGTAGTGTGTCTGGTTCTTTGACCTGAGGTGCATCGGCAGTTCACCTTGAGGGTGTTATAGTTTGACTACACCATTACTCGGTCTCCTAGCCATATGGAACCCTGAGGTGTATGTTGGCTATAGCATGTTCATTGTAGGAACTGGATGGCATCAAGATGGAATCTATCTACCTCGGTGGTAGAGGAGCAGCCCTATGATAATCATGAGAATCAAGTCCAGAAGCCCATGGCCATGGCAGAGTGAAATAATAGAAAGAGTTTCTATTTAGATTTTCACATTGGACTCGAATCGAATGATTACATCATATGACAGAGACTAGGGTTTGACGAGTTTACCTTAACCCTAATCTGATCGGGGCTCAAGATAGAAGAACTGAATCACACAGGTAGCTGCACCAAGAGGTTCGCATTCAGCTCTGATGGGTTGCCACCATATACTGCTAGGTGTCACTGGTGGATTTTGGGAGCAATTAGAATGATTTAGATGATCGATCATTCTAGCTGTTCGAATCAGAAGAGTTCTGATCCATCGAAAGGAGTTTCGATGATGTCGATGATAGAGATCATGACATATCCCATTACCATACAGAACTGAACCTAACTGGGTCACACAAATAAGGGTTTGAATCTGGTGATCATCAATTGAACTGATCTAGTTCAATTGATCTGAATGAGATTCAATTAGGTTCAAGGAAATCGTGCTAGCACTCGATTGAACCTAACGTTCTTCTTTTGCTATCATAAATAAGTTGTCCTGTCTGAGCCAAAGGAGTTTGTGCTCAATCAGAGGCCTTCATATGGTCTGACTGGAGGTTGTCCAAGTCAAAAAAAGGTTGTCTTATTTTGTAAGACATTACCTGCCATTTTTGGTCACCTGCCATTTCTTGTTCTTTGACTTTGGTCAAAAGTCTACCTTTGACTGGTCAAACGTTGACCATTGACACTTTGACTTTTGACCACATGTCATGCACCTATTGGAGAGCTGGTGGGGGCCTGTCCCCCTGCCAGAACCTGGCAAGGAGAAGGGCGCACGCCACCCTAGGCGTGTGCCCAAGTTGGAGGCGCCTAGGAGTCCTTGTTGGACAAGGACTCCATCTCCTTTTTGGATTCCAATTAGAGTTCTTCTAAGAACCAACTTTGACTGGTCTTAGGCACCCTCTAAGGAGGAATCCAGGGGACTCTATTCCCACCAATCAGATTTAGATCTGATTTCACAAAGGGTTGTGATTGGTTGGGAAGAAGAGGAGTTGGATCACAGCTAGTCTATAAATAAGACCCTATACCCAACTCAGAAAAGAGATATGATGAGATCATAGTTTCTCCACACCCCAAGGCTGCCTCTCCCCTCCCTCTCCATGCCAAACCACCTTCTACCCTTGCTCTCCACATCCAAAAGGAGTTTTGGACCTTGGTTGGTGCGATTCAGATCAAAGAAAGGCGATCAAAAGTAAGAAGGCTGCGCTGCTGCAAAGGACGACTGCTCATCTTCAAAAAGAGTTTTGAAGATCCTTCAGATCAGATCCAGATCTAATTTTTGGAGGCGTGATAGAGAAGAAGAGGATCTCCAGATCTAACCCAAGTGGATACCGGTAGAGGCCAGGCGCTTGCGTGGCTAAGATCCAGAACCTTCCGCTGCAAATAGGATCATCAACAGGGTAATAGGATTACCCAGATCAGGTAAATTAAATTTGATTTAATTTATCTTTTAATTTTATTTTATTAAAATAATAAGAATCAGATTTGAAACATATCAAGATCTGATTGAAATTAAGAGAAAAATTTTTGAATTATATCTCTTGATCTGATCAGATCTGAACGAATCTAGACCAAAAAATCAGGATTTTCCTTCATGAACCACTTGTCTTAAATACCAGTCAAACTGACTAATCCTAATCCAGTTTAACTCTTAGAATTTCTTATCATAATGAGCTTAATTATCCTTTCGGGCTAACGTCTAATTGATTTTAAGTTAAGGTCTAGATCAATGCAATATGAAGGATGATGGTTTGTGGGCCAAGAAAGAATGATCAAATCTCCACCTTATTTTATTTAATGGATTGTACCCTTAAAGTATTTTATAAATATGCAATGCAAATCAAACAAGATATCCAAATATATTAAAAAAATTAATTTTATTTAATATTTATGGTTACTCTTAATTAATTAAGTATTATGAGATGTCGGTGATTTTTTAAGGATTTATGGTTTTATCTTTTTATAGATATTTTTTAGTTTTTGATTGTATGGTTTTGAAAAGAAAGTAAATTCAAATAATTAAGTCTTAAAAAGTAATAAATTAATCTAAATTATAAAAAACAAAAATCAATTATGAAAGACAATAATAACTAGGTAAAATTAAAAAGCAATAAATTTTTGTATTATTTTTTATTATTTTTTTAGTTTTTTTAAACTAATTAATTAATTTTTAATTAAATGAAGCAACTGTACTATAATTCTCGACAACGGTGCCAAAAATTTGACTGCTTGTTGTTATAGCATCAAATAAAATTTAGAATCGATTTTAATATTAAGTAGGATAGTGATGAGTCAGGTATTGATTTTCTTGAAGATTGAAGGCTAAATTACATTCAATTAAAAAAAATAAAATTTAATTTGATTTATAAAGCAAGAATTTAGAGCAGTAACTTAAAGAAAACTAATTTAAATTCAATAATTTATAATAAAAAAATAGAAATTTAATTAATTAAGGTTTTAAAATTAATTAAAAATAAGAAGGAAAGTTGTCTAGGGTTTCAATACTATCTTTCATCATTCAAGTTTATAATTGGTTCATGCAATCTTTTTATGGTCAACATACAATTTTATGAGATATTTGTTCTTTTGATCTGATTTTAATATAACCTATTCTACTGAGCATGGATCATATCTAATATGAACATGACCCATCTCAAAGATATAGATTATTTAGATCATGCAATCAAATAACAGTAAACATAATTTTGATTAATTCTTATAATTCATTCTAATATGAGTATAAATTGCATCTATCTACGATCATGATCTATGTCTTTAGTTATAAATTATAAAAAAATTAATATTAAAATATAAATAAGAAAGATATGTAAAAGATGAAAAAATTTTATTATCCAATAAAAAAAATATAAGATTCAAATTATAAACTCTCATGATCAAAGGACTTCTCTTATTCTCCTTGATATGAGATAGCCGTACATGGATTTAATTTTGCTAGCTTTCGGCATATTGGAATCTTTCAGATAAAAGAAAAAAGAAAAGAAAAAGAAAAGAAGAAAAAAGAAGAAAAGAGAAGGATAAAAAGGAGGGAGAGAGAAGAGAGCTTAGAGGGCTAATTTCCCCTCACAGGGGTTCTCTGTTCAAGTTTGACGTAACAGGCCCTTAAATAGAGAAAAAATTAAAATTTTGAGTTCTTGTTGAGCTCAAATCGGAGTTTGAACTGATTTTAATCATTCAAAATAACTCTGGCTATTGGATCTTGATCAAATGTTCCAAAATCACTAAAAAATCCACCACCCAACCTTCCGTTAACACCTAGATTGATTTTGGGCCGTCCGATCGAGCTTTAGGTGAGTTTCGACCATTGGATCGTGCTCAAGAAGCTTGGAAAGTTCTTATCAAAATTGGAGCCATTCCCATTCATTGGATCATGACTAGATCGAACCTTAGTCGTAGGATCGTACTCTACTGTGCTCTTGGACTGAGCACATCGGCCTACCTTTTTTTTTTTATTTCAAACTTTTAGGCTTCATAACTTTTTTGTTTTAGCTTCGATTTGAGTGAAATTTATTATGTTGGAACCCATAAATTGAACTCTTCATATTGGTGAGCTTTTTTCTATAAAATATTAATAAAAATATTAATTTTTTAAATAAATATTAATTAATATATGATTTAATACTATTATTTAGTAATTTGAGATAATTATCAAGGAGGCTCTAAGATCAATCGCTAGCTCAAAAGCCTTTGCACGACCTCCTACATGTGCGCATTGCTCCAAGTCTAGAATGTTGAGGCTTGTGAGGATATCGAAGAATATCAAGATGGTGGAGGATCGAAGTTGTGGCCAAATTCTATGACCCAGCTCCTACTCTCCTTCTTAGTGATGCTGAGCCATCCCTCAAGATCAAGGAGGGCTAAGAAGATGGGCCATCGATCATCATACCTGTCGATAATGTATGTCGCATAACACATTTGCACAGTTGAAAAATATATTAGTTGTAATATAATAATCAGATATTGTAATAACTTAATTAATAAATAAAGTTTAAAGTTTCTACTGCGGTCTGTCGTGATGTAGTATCTAAATAGTTATCAATCCTCCTAAACTAGTGTGTGGCCCACCATAACTATAGCTGGTCTAATGGATGAGCCAACTGCCATATTTATAATAAGTAAATAATAAAATTAAATTAATTAAAATATATTATAAGAGTTTTTATAGTTCTAGTAAAAAATTTTGATATTAATTTCTTATCAGTCTATTAGTCACAACATGTGTGCCAACTGATCTGCCCATATGTTTGATCGGATCATGCTAGGCAGCTCGATTCTATCGGACTCTCTGCCATCTATCGAGTACTTCTCGCTACTCCACTAGTTGCAGAGGGCCTACTATATGTCTGCTCGCATCCAATGATCCATGAAGGACCTCTAGTTTGATAGTAACTGGGAACCTTGGTGCTTGATGGCGGATTACTAGAGGCTATAGAGGCCATCTTAGAGCCTCCATATGGCTACCTCCTCAAAGATTTGACGTGCAGCCTCCTCATCATGAGGAGTCTTAAATTGGTAGTACTCCTACAAGATAAAAGCAAGTGTATATTTATATATAATTAAAATATCAAGAATTTTAAAAATTAAACTAGTTTTGACTTACTAGAAATATCTTCTAGACTGCATCACGAGCTTCAGACAACCAGCTGGAAAACTCATTCACCGGCCCTGGCATCAAGCATTGGATGAGCTGTCTATCCTCTGACCGAGTTGGAGGTGTCGTGAGTTGGGTGGGTCATCGACCATGACTCTATGTCTATGAGCCAATCGCTACTGCGTGTGATTATGAGATCACTGGTGATCCCCATCATCCGAACCTGAGCATAAAATATCTAATATAAAGAATGTTATATTAGTTAGCAAAGGATAAAGTAACAATATCTAAAGTATTAGAGTTTAGTTACCATCTGGTGTGAGATGTGCGAAATCATGTGAGCCAGCCGCATGATCGCTCTCTCCTCAAGAGCTCTGTCTTTGGCTAAAACAGCTCCGACCCTTAGAAGACATGATGTATAATCTTTAAAAATAAAAATAAAAGTCAAAATAAGCAGATGACCTAAACATTGGTTCAAATAAAATA
Source organism: Cocos nucifera (assembly GCA_006176705.1). Taxonomy (NCBI): domain Eukaryota; kingdom Viridiplantae; phylum Streptophyta; class Magnoliopsida; order Arecales; family Arecaceae; genus Cocos; species Cocos nucifera. The sequence continues at coordinate 282,095 of QRFJ01000368.1, forward strand.
TTTATTAAAACATAATAAGAAGATCAAAATTTAACTCATGTGCAATAAAGATTGTTAGTTAGCATCTATAATGTATCAAGAAAAAAATAATTCTTATCTAGCAATATATGATAATGTGTTGGTCTACTGATCCCCTGATTTAGGTGTTGTCTAATTCTCATCCAACAGTACATGATAATCTTAGTATATGAAAATGTGAAAAAGGCTCGTATCTACCATTGAAAAATAAGGCATTGCAAGTTCCTCTACATCTTAACCATGAGATGGCTGCAAGCGGTTGTTTGCAATGTAACAGACTATCCAAGCTTGTCCTGCATTATAAGTTTCTCTGCCCCTTTAATCATGAGGTGGCTACAAGTGGTTGTCTATGATGTAACAGACCATCCAAGATTAACCATATAACAACAAGAACATAATACATCACCTTCATTTAGGCACATCTTGCACGAGCAGTCATCATAGCCTCTCCTGAGCTCCTAGCCACCTCCTTGAGCTGCAAACTAGAAATATAAATTTTATTAAAAAATAAAATAATAATTTAAAAATAAAATTCATATACTCGTGTAGCCTAGTCATCTAGTAAGCTCCAAGTCTGCATTTGCGGGATGTGTGTCTTAACCATCCTTATTTGCAATGATGTCTTTTATTTCTATGATTATGCTTTTGAGAATGCTGCACTCTTAGTTCAAGGATGGGCTTGTTGTCCTTATAAGAGATGTGTTAATAAAGAAATACTTAATAATGATACAATAGTTGCTCATTAATATAAAAATGGATTTATGCCAAACTACAAGTATTGGTACCTGTATAGGAAGACCTGGGAGGCAATATGCACGGACGAAAAGATCTACTTATCCAATATATTTGCTGATGTGCAGCAGCTTAATGGTAACAAGTTCAAGCATATGATTAGCATATTTGGTGGATTTGATCTAATTATCAATTAAAAATATTACTACAAAAAAGGGCTACGACAACAGTTCGTAACCGCTACCGTAGCCCAAAAAATTGCTGCCATAGGCTATGATAGTGGTTTTCTAACCACTACTACTGCGGCCATCGTCGTAGCTCTATGATAGTGTTTGTTGTAGCGGTTGTTTGAACAGTTGCTATAGATAGCCTATTGCAGCGGTTTATAAACTACTGCAATAGATCGACCTACGGTAATGTAACCGCTGCCATAGTTAATCTATAGCAGTGGTTACATAACCACTGTCACAGATAATCTATAGCAGCGATTTTTTAACCGCTGTCATAGATCTAATGCAGCTGTTGACACCGTTTGCACTAGAAACCTATGGTAGTGATTGGCACGAATATGGTAGCAGTTATAAAATCGCTACCATAGATTTTGAATAATTAAAAAAATAAAATTTTTATTTTTTATATATTATATTTAATAAATATAGATATATAATATAAGAAAATATAATAAATATAAAAATTATGCTAAAATGCTAAAATTTTATTATCGAATAAAATTTATTATAATATTTTTTAAAAAAATAAAATACATCAAAAGTCTCCTAAATCTACATCATCATCGTTATCATCGAAAGTCGGAGCCGGAGCTGGAGTTGGAATGCGGACCAACATATCCTCAAAGTCTGTGACTCCAAAAAATGCACTGAGCATCGACATCATATCTCTCACGATGCCCTCTAGATAAGATGCACGCTCTTCAGCCCGATCTACCCTCATCGCAGCATGATCTGCCCATGCCAATGCCTCCTCAAGCTCCTCCCGACTGATGATATTAGAAGTCCGTGAGAGGATGCTTGCCTCGGACCAATAGCTCATCGACATGTATCCAGGCTTGCATTGGATACTCCCAAAGTGCTCAGGCCCCAAGACCTGAGATAGATGGTGATGGGGCCCAAAGATATTCGGGCCCTCACTCGCAAGCATATTTAACTGATTTTGTAATTATAAATTAAAATAAAATTTTATAAAAAATGCTATAATACTAATCATATATACTAATATATTTAATACTTACAAAAATATGTTCGATCGCGGCGTTCATCGGCCTACCCGTCTTGTCCGTACTTCTGGATCGAAAGATCTTGCTATGGCTGAACATCACTTCATCTCTCATCAGCTATAATAAAGAATAAATTTATCAAAAAGATGATAAAAAATATGAATTTAATTTATCTAGTAAGATTTAGAATTAATTATCTCTCTATGCACACGACTGACGATAGACTCGCGGCCTAGAGTGTGCGTATACTCCTGGGCTGCACGGTTCTCCCGATTCTGACGAGAGGTAGCCTAACAAGTATTCAAATAAATAATAAATATTTAAATAAAATTTTAAGCATATTGAAAAATTTAAAAATTTGAAATTTTACCTCGAACTCCTAGCTCCTCCATTGTCTAACCATCCTCTCCCACTGACTCGGAGGATAGTCCTATATCCAGAGAATAAGCTCCTCCGTAGTGTCTCATCGATGCTCGATAAATCTTTATGGAGCTTGACCTTGTAACCCCGGTACAACTCTCCGATCTTCTTCAATTGAGCATCTCGAGTCCACTTATGATCGGAAAAGTCATACCTCCTCTGTACAAATTTATCAAAAATTAGTTACAAAATTATTCTAATCAAACATATATAGTGTAAACATATAAAATGCATAAATATAACTAAGATGTGCGTACTTACCCATATCTCATTTCATATCCGATTCCTAACGGCAGTATCCATCAAACACTAGTCTCTGGGCTCTACGAAAATGATGTCTGACCGCCTCATAAGCATTCCAAAAAAGGAATGCATCACCCGTGCGGTCTTCCCTACCGACCTCTCCATCGCATTGTAATAGACCATCACCTGATGCTGGTGGTTTCACACGTGTGCCATACGTGTGGGACTGTAAAATGTCCGATTGGATGATGCACCTACAATGCAAATACATTATGCAAATATATAAGTATACAAATACTATATAAAAAATAAAGTTATACTAATATAATACAAACGTACACTCAAATGCCTACATAGTAGCATGTGCCTCAGATATGGACGATGGTAGAGGCTCAACTGTCGGTGGAGTAGATGCCATCGATGGAGTAGATGCCGCTAGTGGAGTATATGCCATCGGTGGAGGTCCCTGAGCAGCCGATGTCGAGGTGGACGAAGTATACTCCGACTGCTCCTCGGATGCTGAACTGCGCGTAACCCACCGAGGGGCAGGGGTGAAAGCTAGATGGCATTTCGATGCCATCATGACTTACAACGTTAATGAACATTAATCAATATAACATGTTGAACAATAATATTAGTATAGCATCAATAAATAGTCTCTAATATATACACTAATCAATTGATGGGTCTATCGTTATGCAATGCAATAAACAAAAGCAACATGATATAAACATCCAAAAAATATTATGCAATAAATTCTACAACATGAATTATATTCATAAATAATTAAGGATGAGCAACAGTCGTAGATTCGATCTCTTACGTGAATCTTGGTATTAATCTAGAAATATGAAAGAAGAACAAAATAGATGATGGTGGCACCTTAGGACTTAAAGTTGGAACCTTAGAGAGACATATCAAATTCTATTCTCTAAAAAGCCGAGCTGGCTCCATGCTTGAGACATCCGGCTAGGGTCCTCCCTCAGTTGGCTCGCTCATGGCCCGAGCCAGATCGGCTGCGTATCTAAGCCAGCTCGACTGTGTGCCATCCCCTCGATCACTCTCTCTTCCTCTCTTGATCTCTCTCGCTGGCGATGGCAGTGAGGCTGAACCCCTCCCCTCTCAGCCTTTCCTCCGTCTTCCTCTCTACTCTTGATCCTCCCTCACGTCGCAAGGTCAGACCCCATCTCTCCTAGTGATGTCGGCGAGGTCGGCCCCCTCCTCCCTCTGTTGCTCTCCCACTCTCCCTCTCTCGATCTCCCTCATCGGCGAGGCTGGACCCCCTCTCTCCCAATGATGGTGGCGAGGTCGGATCCCTCCCTTCCTTTCTTAAGTACAGACTCGTCGGGTATTCGAATTTGGATCTGGTACCAGTAATTAAAATTAGGTCCAGATCTAAATATCCAGATTTCAATCTAAACCCAACCCATTGATAGATCTAGTCCATAGCCGTCGATATGGCATGGCCTAAGGATTCCACCATGGCACGACCCAAAAACTATGACATGCAGATAATTATAATATTTATAATAAATATTTAATAATATTATATTATAAATATTATTATAAATATATATGATTAATAAATAATACTATAAAATTAAAAAAAAAATTATACCTGTGGCTATAGAGAGTGGATCGCATCGAAAGCTTCGAGAGTCACCAATGATGATGCTAAAGGAGGATGACGATATTAGAGGTAACCTACGAAACAAAAGCAAGATAGTGAGATAGAAAAAAAAGAAAAAAAGGAAAGAGAGAGAGCAGGGGTGCCGAGAATGGAGGGCCAAGGGAGGGGGCATAGTGACGAGGAGGTCGAAGGAGGCTTCGCAGTCAGCCGGGGGGGTTTAGAATGGTGGTGGTGGTGGGGTTTCATGGGGGCCGAAGGAGGGTGGAGGGGGGCTCGTCGGAAGGGGGGTTTGATTTTGCATTGGGGCTGGAGGAGGATAGAGTGTCGGGGAGGGGTTTTTACGGTGGCCAGCGGAGGATCAAGAGTAGATGGGGGTTCGTCGAAGGGGAGGTTTTCACAAGGGGCCGAGGAAGGGTCGGATGGGGGGCAGGGGGGTGGGGGCGGGTGGGATTTCACGGGGGCTAAGCGAGGGTGGAGGGGGTTCGTTGGAGGGGGGTTTCGGGGGGCCAAGGGAGGGTCGGATGGGGTTCACTAGAGGGGGGTTTCGCTAGGGCCGAGGGAGGGTCCAATGGAGGGGTGGGCGGTCGGGTGGGGGGTGGCAGGTGGTGGGGAGGGGCGGTCGGGGATGGAAGGTCGGAGGGGCAGGGGGAGGAGGGGCGGTGCTAGCCGAGGGGGAACGAGGGGCGATGCCGGTCGGGAGGGAAGGAGCCTCACTGATGATGAAGAAAAGGGGGAGAGATCGAGAGTGCACTGGTGGAAAAAAAAAATTTGGAGATTTTTAACCTAACCTATGGCAACGGTTATCGAACCGCTACCATAGATCTACGGTAGTTGTTATCAAATCACTGCCATAGATCTGCGACGGTTATCCAAAATTACTGCCATAGATCTACGACAGTAGCTCTATAATCGCTACTGTAGATCTATAGCAGTGATTTTTGATAATCGCTGCCATAGATTGAAAATAACTTTTTTTATTTTTTTTCTAAATATTATATAATTTTAAAATTTAATGTCCATCTTCATCATTCATTATCTAAATAATTATCATTATAGTGTCGTTGCAAAAGATCACCTCGATCCAATGGTCCTAGCTTCATCGATTAGAAAAAATTGATTTTGACGATCACGAATGATGATGCGATGATCTGATAGATGAAGATCTTCGATGGATCCAAAAATCTGCAACGATGATTTCAATGATGTTTGTAGCATACTATCAAAATTTTTCTTCAATCGGATATCGTTATCATGATCAATTTAGTATGGAATGATTTTGGTCGTTAAATTAGAAATAAGCGATCAAAGGGTTAAATGGCATTCGATTATGAGATAATTTTTTAGTTAAATGATCTTTGTTATAATTTTAAAAATTTTATATAATGATGATGGTAAAATTCAAATTATTTTCATATAAATTATTTATGTTAAGTAGATATTGCAAAAGCATGAGCATAACAACCAGTGAAGTTTCAAAATGATTATAAGGAGACGTATAGTTTTAGATCATTCTTCATCTCATGAGTTGAATTTTATAATCACCATCTTAAAAAATAATTAAAATAGTAGTTAAGATCATTTATAAAAAAATTATCTCATAATCGGACACCATTTGATCCTTTGATCACTCGTTTATCATTTAACGGTCGAAACTAATCTATACTAAATTGACCAAGATAACGATATCCGATTAAAGTAAAACTTTGATAGTATGCTACAAACATCATCGAGATCATCGTTGCTGGTTTTTGAATCCATCGAAGGTCTTCATCTATCAGATCATCACATCATCGTTCATGGTCGTCGAAATCAAATTTTTTTGATCGACGAAGCTAGGGCCATCGGATCGAGGTGATCTTTTGCGATGACACTCTAATGATAATTATTTAGATAATAAATGGTGAAGATGGATATTAAATTTTAAAATTATGTAATATTTAAAGAAAAAAAAAATATATATGGCAGTGGTTACAATTAACCACTGTCATAAATCAGATTATAGCAGCGGTTCCTACTAACTGCTACTATAGGTCCGACTTATGGCAGTGGTTATAATGAACCGTTGCTATAGATCAACCTATGATAGTGATTTTTTGTAACCGCTGCTACAGGTCTGACCTATGGTAGTGGTTTTTCGTAACCACTGCTATATGTCGAACCAATAGCAGTGGTTACAAAAATTGCTGCCATAGGTCCAATCTATTATAGTGGTTAACGAAAATCACTGCCATAGGACTTATGATAGTGATTTTGAAAACTGCTGCTATAGTATGTGCTGCTATAGGCCATTTTTGTAGTAGTGAAACCCATATAATAATCTTTCAAGTAGCAACCGCCATAGCCATGATGGACTATAGGGATTGCTATAGTTATAGCTTTGCTTAGCCTCTAGGAGGTAGCAACCCTATAGAGGATAAGTATGACTATAACCATAGCAACCTTATGGTTTATTATGACTATAACTGTTATAATCTAAAAGATTATTATATGGATATCCATAAATAATCAGATCAAATACCAAATGTATTAACCATCTGCTTAAGCTTGTCACCATTAAGCTCTTGTACATTAGCAAGGTCTTAGACAAGTAGAGCCTCCGAAGCCTTTGTAATTATTTTTCATGTCTCGATTTCCATACAAATACCAACACTTGTAGTCTGACAAAATCTACTCCTATATAAATGAGTAACTATTCTTTCCCTACTAAACATTTCTCTACTAATATATTTCTTACAAGGACAACGAGCCCATCCTTGAATTAAGAATGCAACATTCTCAAAAGCATAATCTCAGAAGTAAGGGATATCATTGCAAATGGAGATGGTCAGGATGCACATTCTGCACATGTGAACTTAGAGCGGGCCAGACGAGTAGGCCAGATGAGCATATCAGAATGGCATCTAGGCAAATCCCATCTTAGAGTTTGGCCCCAAAATTTAAAACTAAGTAATTTAAATATTATTAATTTAAAACTAATTTTTTAAAAATTAACACCATGGCTTGAGTGTACAGGGTGTGCGAGGGCTGGATGCCTTGCACGCTAGCTAGGACACAAAGCTTGAGCATGCAGGGCATGCCTCAGTTTCGTGTTTGCAATGTTGCCTGAACCTTCCCTCGGTTCAAGCACTCTACATGCCGAGATTGGAGCCATAAGGCACATCTCAGTCTTGTATTTGCAATGCTATCCGAACCTTCCTTTAGTTTGAGTATTCTACGTGCCGAGATCTGAGTATGCAGGACACGTCTTGATCCCATGTTTGCAATACTGTTTGAACCTTTTCTCGGTTCGAGCACTTTTTATGCCAAGATCGAAGTGTGTAGGGCACGTCTCGGCCCTATGTTTGCAATGTTAGCAAATCTTTCCTTAATTCGAGCACTCTACACGCCAAGATCAGAACATGCATGGTACATCTTGGCCTCGTATTTTCAGTGCTACCCAGACCTTCCCTCGATTCAAGCACTCTACATGTTGAGACCCAAGTCCCATATAAATTAATATTTAATTAATTAATTTTTAATATTTAATTATCTTTAATTAATATAATTTAAATAAAATATTAACTTTTAGTGATGGTATTAGCTATTTCTAATACTGTCGCTAATACTCACAATAAAAAGAGGCTACTATACAGGACTGAGGCATGCGTTGGTATACAGAAATTGAGGTGCCAGGAGGAATAGGCAAGCAGGGACTGAGGCTCGAGGATATGATCGTGGATGGGAGCTTGGGGAGATGAGAGGCAGGCCGGAGAGGTGAGAGGCGACTGGGGGCTCATGGAGATGGGCCAAGTTTAGCTGGGGGGAGGTAGCCGACGGGAAAAGGCCGGTCGGGAAAGAGAGAGGGTGGCTATGGGACTGAAGGGTGGGGAGAGAGGGGTGGTGGGCTAAGGTTTTTGGAGGTAGAAGAAGGCGAAAGGTTGCGGTTGAGGCTCGGGGAGATGGGCCAGGTGTAATCGGAGAGGTGGCTGGGATGAAGCCACCGGCCAAGGAGAGAGGGGATGGTGAGGGACTAAAGGTGGGAGAGATGGGGTGGCAGGCCAGGATTTCAGAAAGGTGAGAGGAGGTCAGAAGCTTATGATAGGAGGCTTGGGAAGGTGGGAGCTTTCGATCGGTGGCTCGGTGAGGTGGGTTGACTACTGTCGGGAGGAGGCGGTCAGGGTAGAGAGAGGATGGTAGGGGGATCGAAGGGCGAGGGAGATGGGGGTGATAGGCAGGGGTTTCGAGGAGAGAGAGGTCCGAGCTTGCACTCGAGAGGGTGGAAGGTGGTTGGGGGCTCTGGAGACAGGCCAGGTGCAGTCGGGGGAGGCAGCAGGAGGAGAGAGGAGCTGGTGGGGGATCGAAGTGCAGGGGAGAGGGGGATGGTGGGCTGAGGTTTCGAAGAGGCAGGAGGAGATCAAAAGCTTGCAATCGAGGGCTCCACTACAATTGTAAAGAGCTATGGCAATGGTTCGGAACCGCTACTATAGCCTAAAAAATCACTGCCATATAAGCTATGGCAGTGGTTACTTTACCGTTGCTACTGTCACCATCACCATAGGTCTATGATAGCGATTTTTATAGTGATTGTTGTAACTGCTATCACATGTAATGTATAGTAGCGGTTAGACAATTACTACTATAATTGATCTATAGTAGTAGTTAGTTAACCATTACTAAAGAATCTATGGTAATAGTTATATAACCACTGCCATATCTTGCTATGGCAGCGGTTATGTAACCACTACCATATCTTAAGTATAGCAGCGGTTGTCTAACCGCTACAATAGCTAGTCTATGGTGGCGGTTATATAACCGCTGCCATAGATACCTATCATAGTAGTTTTCCAACTGCTTCAATAGATCTAATGCAGTGGTTGGCATGAAATTTATGATGGTAGTTGGCACTTCTACAATAGTGGTTGACATAAGAATATAAATTTTACCTGATAAATGAAGTTTAATATATAAATTTTTTAATTTTTAATTTTTTTATCTAATAAATATAGTTCAATATATAACATAAGAATATATCTAAAATAATATAAAAATATACGTGAAATACTCAAATTTTATTACTAAATAAAATTTACTATAATACTTTTAAAAAAATATCAAAAGTTTATATTTAAATCTAAATCATCGTCACTAGGAGATGGAGCACGAGCTAGAGGAGTTAGAGCTGGAGATGTAGGGGATGGAGTTGAAGCAATGGCCAATAAATCCTCAAGGCTCATGAAGTCAGCTCCAAAACGTGTGGAGAGCCTCGTCACCATAGCGGTTACAATGCTCTGTAGCTGAGATGTGCGCTCTTCGGCATGTATAGCCCACTCCATAGTTGAGCAGCCCACTCCATAGCCTGAGCAACCCACTCTATAGCTTGAGCTACCTACACCAATGCCTTCTTAAGCTACTCCCGACTGACGACCCTAGATGTATGTGAAGAGATGCTCATCTCAAATCAGTAGCTCATCGGCTTATGTCCGAGCCTCCATCGGATCCTCCTAGAGTGTTTAGGCCCCAAGACCTGAGATAGATGGTCATAGGGGCTAGAGGTATTTGGGTCCTCACTCGTGAGTACGTCTAACTGCTTATATAATTATAAATTTAAATAAAATATCATAAGAAATGCTATAATACTAATCATACTAATCTATTTTTTACTTACAAAAATTCTTTCGATTATGGTGTTCATCGACCTGTCCTTCTTATCCATAAGGTTGGATTAAAAGATGGTGCTATGGCTGGGCATCATCCTTTCTCTCGTTAGCTATAATAATGGATCAGCTTATTAGAACTATGCAAAAAGAATATTAGTTTAATTTATAAACTAAGATTCATAATTCATTACTTCTCTATGCATAGGACTGGCTGTAGACTGATGACTAAGAGTGTGTGTACTCTTGAGCTGCCCGGTTCTTCTAATTCTAATGGAAGATAGCTTAAAATATATTTAAATCATAAGTATTTAAATAACAAGTATTTAAAAATATTCAAATATAATTTTAAGTGCGTTAAAAAATTTAAAAGTTAAAAATTAAATATGAAACTCTTGGCTCCTCCAATGCCTAACCATCTCCTCCTACTGACTTGGAGGATAGTCCTGTCTCCAAGGAACAAGCTCCTCTAGAGTATCCCATCGATGCTCGAGCCATCCTCTATAGAGTTTGATCTTATAATTTTAGTATAACTCTACAATCTTCTTCAGTCGGGCATCTTAAGCCCTCTTGTGATATGAAAAGTCATACCTTCTCTGCACAAAATTATTAGAAGTCAGTTACAAAATTATTCTAATCAAATATGGTGTAAACATATCAAATGCATAAATATAATTAAGATACACTTACCCATATCTCCTCCTACACCAAGTTTCTGACACTAGTATCAATCAATCATCAGTCTACGAGTAGTACTAGAATAATGTCGAACTACCTCATAAGCACTTTAAAAAAGGAATGCATCTTTTGCACGGCCTCTCCAACTAGCCTCTCCTCCTGATCGTACTCCATCATGACTTGATGCTGGTGGTTCCATACATGCGGCATACATGTAGGACTGTGAAATATCCTACTGGATGATGCACCTGCAATAAAAATATATTATACAAATATATAAGAGTGTACAATAACTATATAAATAGATAAATAAATAATTGATACAATAAAAGCGTACGCTCACTAGTCATGGGATCATGCGATGTGGATGTTAGTGGAGACTCGTCAATGGATGGGGCATGTACCGAAGATGTGGCTGACAGTGGAGGTTTAGATGCTGATGGAGGGGTAGATGCCGGTGGAGGAGTAGATATCAATGGTGTCTGAGCAACCGATGTGGAGGTGAATGGAGTATGTACCGGGAACGACCTAGATGCTAAGCTCCGCATAGCCCATTGAGGGGTAGGGGTGAAAGCTAGATGGCATTTTGGTACTATCAGGATCTGCAATGTTAATGAATATTAACCAATATAATATATTGAACAATAATTAATATTAATAGTTGGAATATATTTTATTAAACTTCTGTCATGCTTCTCCATCAGCTGGCTATCTCAATGCATCATCTTTTATTCGGTCCTCTTCATGCCATCTCATATCCTTCGATGTCCTTATCAATATAAATATCTTTTTCATATATGCAATAAATGCATCCTACTACTAACTAATAGATAAAGATAGGTCCTATCCCATTTAGGAATTACATTAATTCTATAGATTCATTATAATAATCAAATGATATGCAATAGAAATTGAAAAAAATTTTGGCAGTATTTTTTCTTAGTTTTTTCTATGTAGGGAGAACGAAAGAAAAATGCTATATGAAATTTCTTTCAAAACTCTCAGTATACCATTTGATTACTATAATTACCTATAGAATTATTTATAATTTCTAAATTATCCAAATTAGATAATCAATTGATTATTGTACATAATTCTTCCATCCATACAAAAAATATATAAATGTATGGGTGTCGGAGATTATGTACACTGATCAATTGACGAGTCTATCATTATATAATGCCATAAATAAAAGCAACAAGATATAAATAATAATTCAAAAAAAATTATACAATAAATTCAACAACATGAATCACATCCATAAATAAACTCTAACATTTATACCTGAATTGCTCTAGAGTTAGAGGTGTTTAGATGAGAACAATAATAAAGTTAAAATTCTACTTTTGTAGCCCATAAATCATCACTCAGATGTATCTCTATGGGAGTTCTACTCATAGCTGCCTTCCTGGTGGTTCTTATCGCCATGCCTTGACATCTAGCTACCAAGCTATAGCCTAGAACCTAATGGTCAAGAATCTATTAGTGTAGTCGAAAACCTACCAGCACAGTCCAGAATCCACTAGTAGGTATTTTCAGCTTACCAATCGATACAGTCCATGACATGATCTAGAACTCATTAGTGGGGGGTTCTCTTTAAAATATTAAAAGATTTAAAAAATAAAAATAAAAAAAGAGACTCAGATTCATCATTTAATCATACAATATTGCAAAACTTCTTTCGATATTCGCTACAACCAAATCAAATCGGCTATGAATGATTGCCTGCTAAACAGTCGGGGGCCATCCAAGATCGCCTTATCGTTTGAAATTATTAAAATATTTATAGAAGAAGAGAAAAAATAAGATAACTCATATAACTAAAATCATACTAAGAATCAACCATTTTCCATCCAAAATCATCACAGCCTCTTTATAAAAAGAAAAAAGAAAAGAAAATTATTGCAAACCACGGATGGGTCACAGTAGTGCAGCAGTCCCGTTGCTGAACTAATATTATTATTCTAATACTCCATCACATATTGAACATGCAGTGCATATGTTAGATAATAAAAAAGCCATGCACCAACCATATCAGCCATATCAAATAATGCCAATATTTGCCATGGATTCAGTATGTACCCTATTCTATTGATTGTGCTAGTAAGCAATTAAATATATAGATGCAAAATATTAGACAACCATTCATTTTATAATATTATAATAATACTATCCATATTATTATAATATTATTATAATAATATTTATTATAATATTTATAACTATATTTATAATAATTACATTAAATAATGCTAATACTTGCCATGGATTAAATATGTACCCTATTGTATCAGTTGTGCTAGTAAGCAATTAAATCTTTAAGTACAAAATAGTAGGCAACCATCCATTTTATAATATTATAATAATATTATCTATATTATTATAATAAATATTAAAATAATATCTATTATATTTTTTATAATTATATTTATAATAATTATTATAAATATAATAATAAATATTATTATAAATATTATAATTAATTATTAATATTATTATAAAATTAAATAAAAAAGTTATAACTGTTATGGGGAGGGGGTTGCATAGATCGTGAGGGTTACAGATGGTGGCACTAGAGGGAGGGTCAACAGCAGTGGGGTGGGCCGGTGGCGTTGCTAGAAGGAAGGAGTAGGCCAAAGGAGGCTGGAGCCAAGGGGGCCGGAGTCGGTGGTGATGCTAGAGGGAAGGGGCCAGTAGAGAATGGGGTTGAGGGAGGTCCAACCCGACGAGGATGGAATCGAGGCCTAGGAAGGTGAGGCTGGGCCAAGGGACCCAGGGCTGAGGGGTCGGAGCTGGTGGTGGGTGGCCAACATGAGGTGGGTAGCTAGGGCATGGGTAGCCAAGGCGATCGAGAAGAGAGAAAGAGAGAGAGGGAGGGGATGGTGCTAGAGGGAGGCGGTTGGTGATGGGGCAGGCTAGTAGAGGGCCGGGTCGGTGGTGGGGAGGATAGCTAGGGCTCGAGTAGAGAAGAAAGAGAGTGAACTAGAGGGTGGAGGTCGGGAAGATGAAAAACTTGATTTGCAAGAAAAATTTATACCAGATCTATGGCAGCAGTTTTTAAAATCACTGCCATAGGTTTATTACAATGGTAATATATAACCGCTGCCATTTGCTCTATAGAAATGGTTATCAACTACTACAATAGACTCAATAGCAGCAATTTTTGCTAACCGCTACTATAGATGCATAATATATATTTTTTATATATATTTTTAAATATAGTATATTTAAAATTTAAAGTCCATCTTCATCATTCATTATCTAAATAATTATCATTAGAGTGTCAAAAGATTGCCTCGATCTGATAGCCCTTACTATGTCGATCGATAAAATTTAACTTCAATGGCCATGAATAATTGCATTATGATTTGATAGATAAAGACTACCAATTAATCCAAAAACTTGCAATAATGATCTCGGTGATATTTATAGCATACTATCAAAATTTTACTTTAATTAGACATCATTATCATAGTTAATTTAGTATTGGATAATTTTAATTATTAAATAAAAAATGAGTGATCAAAAGGCCAAACAGTGCTCGATTAATAGATAACTTTTTAGATAAATGATCTTTATTACTACTTTAATTATTTGTATAGTGGTGATCATAAAATTCAAGCTATGTCTGTATGAACTATCTGCATTAAACATATCCTACAAAAGCATAAGCATAATTATATAAGGCCTTTAAGAATGGGTATCAGGAGACATATAGTTTTGAATCGTTCATATACATGTGGTTTGAATTTTATGATTGCCACCATACAAATAATCAAAGTAGTACTAAAGATCATTTATCTAAAAAATTATTTTATAATCAGATACTGTTTGGCCTTTTGATCACTCATTTTTTATTTAATGATCAAAATCATCTAGTGCTAGATTGACAATGATAACGATGTCTCATTAAAATAAAATTTTGATAGTATGCTACAAACATTACCGAAATTATCATTGCAAGTTTTTGGATCAGTTGATGATTTTTATCTATTAGATCATTATGCGATCATTCATGACCATCAAAATCAAATTTTATCGATCGATATAGCTAGAGCTATCGAATTGAGCCAGTCTTTTGTGATGACTCTTTAACAATAATTATTTAGATAATAAATAATAAAAATAAATTTTAAATTCTAAAATTATATCATATTTAGAAAAAAAATATAAAAAAAATATATATTATAAATCTATTACAATGGTTGACAAAAATCGCTATCATAAGCAACCTATTGTAGTGGTTACGTAAAATTGATACTATAGGTCTGATTAATGGTAGCGATTATATAAAATCACTACCATATATTAATGTATTATAGCGATTACGAAGAACCGCTGCAATAGGTTTAATTTATCATAGCGGTTAAATTAACCATTGCTATAGATGTGACCTATGACAGTGGTTAACTAAAACTACTATTATAATATTGATCTATGGCAGTGGTTATATACAACTGCTATCATAAATAAGATTATGGCAGCAGTTCTTCATAACTGCTGTCATAGATTAACATATAGCAATAGTTTTGTATAATTGCTGCTATAGATCAAATCTATAGCAATGGTTGTATAGAACTGCTATCTTAGGATCTATTATAGTAATTTTCGAATCGTTGTAATAGTAAATGCTGCAGTAGCCCCATTCAGTAGTAGTATTTGAAGAGGTAGGTCGTGTGCAGCTAGGGGCTCGGGGAGGCAGGAGGCAGTCGGATGCTCGGAAAGGCGGGCTAGGTGCAGCTGGTGGGAGGTGGCCTAGGGGAGGCAACCGGGAGGAGGCCATTGGCCGAGGGAGGGAGGGGGTGGTAAGGGGATTGAAGGATGGTGACTTAATTAATTTATGCATCAAGTTTTAATTGATTTAAATTAGAAAATTGATACTATAGGTCTGATTAATGGTAGCGATTATATAAAATCACTACCATATATTAATGTATTATAGCGATTACGAAGAACCGCTGCAATAGGTTTAATTTATCATAGCGGTTAAATTAACCATTGCTATAGATGTGACCTATGACAGTGGTTAACTAAAACTACTATTATAATATTGATCTATGGCAGTGGTTATATACAACTGCTATCATAAATAAGATTATGGCAGCAGTTCTTCATAACTGCTATCATAGATTAACATATAGCAATAGTTTTGTATAATTGCTGCTATAGATCAAATCTATAGCAATGGTTGTATAGAACTGCTATCTTAGGATCTATTATAGTAATTTTCGAACCATTGTAATAGTAAATGCTGCAGTAGCCCCATTCAGTAGTAGTATTTGAAGAGGTAGGTCGTGTGCAGCTGGGGGCTCGGGGAGGCAGGAGGCAGTCGGATGCTCGGAAAGGCGGGCTAGGTGCAGCTGGTGGGAGGTGGCCTAGGGGAGGCAACCGGGAGGAGGCCATTGGCCGAGGGAGGGAGGGGGTGGTAAGGGGATTGAAGGATGGTGACTTAATTAATTTATGCATCAAGTTTTAATTGATTTAAATTAGATTTGATTTAATTAGGTTTGACTTAATTTGAGGCTAATTGAATTTTAATATTTCAAGTAAAACTTAGATTCAGAGTCTAATTGAATTAAGTTTGACAAAATTTTGAATTAGATTTAAATCAGATTTGAATTAAATTCGAATTGAACCCAAATACTATAAGAAAACTGGCTATTAACGATAACTAATTACCATCGCTAATAGTACCGATGCTAAAAGTCCAATGGACATATCTTTATCGGTAATTGCTATTATTAGCGATGGCAACTATTGCCATCCCTAATAACGTAATTAGCAATGACATTAGCGATAAAGATGCCATCGCTAAAACTTTTAATTTTTATTAATTAAACTAGTAAAAATCTATTAACAATGATATTTTTGTCACTAATACCATTGCTAATAATTTTTAAATATTTTTAAAAACTTAAAAAATTATTAACGATGGCAATTTTGTCACTAATGCTATTGTTAATATCTTTTTTATTTTTTAAAAAAAGTTTAAAAAAACTATTAGCGATGACAATCTATCATCGCTAATGTCATTGCTAATAGATTTTAATTTTTTCTAAAATATTATAATTAAATAATTTAAAATCTACTAATAAATAATAATATTTTTAGAATCTATTAAAAATAAGATAATAATTATTTAATATAATCATAAATATAAATTAATTATATTATATTAAAAATATAAATTATATAATTTTATATTGAGATACTGCTTTATAAGTATCAAAATTATATACAAATAAAAAAAATTAGATAACATCCTTCTCATCCTCCTCATTCTTCTGCTCATTTTCAGTAGCTAGTGGATGAGAGCTGGATACCCCAGTATTCTGAAATGAAGAAAAATAAAATATTATTCATAAGTTTTGATATGAAGGTATATCTTTCGATACTCTTCTTCGATTCTCGAATAGATTATTTCTATATGTTTCATTCTATGATATGGAACTATAAACACCCCCGATCCATTGATTAGATGGTTAGATTGAATTTTTAGCCCCTAGATCTTTTTTTGATATAAGCCTAGCCTAAATATGTAAAGCTGCTAAATATAAAAACTTAAAATAAATAAAAAAAATTACTAATAAAATTACTTGATGTGATGGTTGGGATAACGAGCCCAACTGATCATGCAACTAAGGATCCTAAAAAGCATTCATGACCACATCACGGATGATATTCTGAACGCTCTGAGATTGCTGGCTCAGAAGTCTCTGCATGTCTTCCTCCATGTAGGCATCGCTCCAAATCTAAGATGTCGAGGCCTATGAGGATGCCGAAGAGGATCGAGCTGCTGGAGGGTCGAAGTTGTGGCCGAATCTTATGATCTGACTCCTACTCATCCCTCTGGTGATCCTGAGCCATCCCTCAAGGTCAAGGACGGGTTGAGTGGACAAGTCATCACCATACTGTATAACATCGTACTCTACGTAATCTACCTATATTGTTCAGAAATACATTAGTTTTAATATACATATCAGATCCTGTAATAACTTAGTAAATATAGTTTAAAATTCTTACCACGATCTATCACCACGTAGAATCTAAATAATCATCGATCCTTCTAGATCGGTGTGTGGCCTCCCATAACTGCAGCTGACTTGGTGGATGATCTAGTTGCCATATCTATAATAAGTAAATAATAAATTAAATTAATTAAAGCATACATATAAGAGTTTTTATAGTTCTAGTGAAGAGTTTTGGTATAGATTTCTTGCCAGTTTGTCAGCCACAGAACATATGTCGATGGAGCTGCTCGTGTGCCTGATCGAATTCTATTGGATGGTCCAGTTCTGCTGGGCCCTCTACCACCTATGGGCATATTCCTTGCTGCTCTACTGGGGCACATAGAATAACGACATAACATATAAGATATAACTATATTTTTTTAATAACAAAACACCAAACATCTATACAATATTAAATTATCTCTGCATAACTCTTTCTCCTAAAATCCTTTCATAATTCATCCTCTCCCATAAAAGACTCTACATCCAAATAGATCATCTTTTGCATCTGCTCTTCTTAAAATTGTCAATACTCATTGATAAAATTTATGGATCTTATTTCTAGTCTATGACACTCACTTTAACTAGCTACTATCCAGTTGCAAATCCTTCTGAGTTGCATAAATTTTTGGAATAAATACATAAAGCATTCCTTATCTTTTAAGTTGATTTTCTTCACTTCTAAATTGAACTTTTTCTCTTCTTTAGATTCATCTTTATTCTTATTTCAACTACCCCAAAGCCTAGCAACTTCATCTAATTCATCTTCTTTCTTTAATATAATATTCATATATGCTCTAATATATTTACTATTTTCAACTCAAGTACATATTTCAGTCTATGTAGACATAGTTTTTCTATAATTTCTTCTAATATTTTTTTTGATGAAATATCTACAACATCCATTTCTACAATAATAATCAAGAGAAATATCAAATATTCATGGAAGAAAAAATTATATCAAATATCCATCAATTTTTATATATTTCTCTTCCTTTATTTTAGCAAAAGCAACAACTTCAGAATAATTCTATTGGAGCAATATTTAGATATGGCAGATCGACAAAAGTTAATATTCATAAAACCAAAATCAAACCGACCTATAATATGGTATTTTATAATTTATAGGATCATCATTTATATTTGGATATTGTCATTCTTCTAATGGATAAAATATATTTATTCAAAGTTTGTCAGATTTGAAAGACATATTATACCATCATTAGAACACTAGGTTATTATAATGAAGTGGGGATTCCGTTGATGGGGAAAAAAATAAAGTCAAGCAATTTTTTACTTTCACAAGGGCCATAAGATCAGAGTCACAGGATTAAAATAGTGGGGCAGGGCTGCAAGGCCGGGGCCGTGGCTCGAGGATGTAGCAGCAGAGATGAAGGAGCGGGGATGGGGCCGTGGGAAGATGGTGCGAGTCGGGGCCTTAGGGTTAGGCCGGCGGGGTGGGGCTGCAGGCTAGAGGTGACGGCTTGGGGATGCAGCCACAAAAATGAAGGAGCAAGGATGGGGTTGGGGGAAGGTGACTTAGGTCGGGGTCATAGGTTGGGGGTGGTGGGGTAGGGGTCGTAGGGTCGAGCCAGCGACATCAGGGCCGGTGGGATTGGGGCGGATGCGGGCATGGAGGGAATGGCCTTAGGGTTGCTGGGTTGGTCTGGTAGCATCAGGGGCGGTAGAGTCGAGGTGCTACGGGGTCAAGTCGAGGATGTCAGGGCCGATGGGGTTGGGGCAGCTATGGAGTTGGGTTGGTGACGTCAGGGCCAATAGGGGTGGGGCAGTCATGGAGTCATGGACGATCGCGAGCTTGGGTCCAAGGAATCGGGCCAGCACGGGGTTGAGGCCAGCAGGGTCGGAATGGTCATGGGACATCGGAGGGACAGGGCGGGGAGGGAGGAAAGGAGGGTTGCGGGGTTGAGGGCGGTTTGGGCATTAGCAAGAGGAGGATGAGTGTGGAAGTGAAGTTTTTTTCCTTCTTGGTGGTTTTGAGGTTACAGACTATTAGTGAAGGCAAACTTGCCATCACTAATGCCATCGATAAAAGCATTAGTAACATACCTTCATCACTAAAAATAAAATCCATCTTTAGTACTTTTGTCAGAGAATTTTTTTTTCATAATTTTTATTAGCAATGGTAAACTTGCTATCACTAGTGCCATTGATAAAAAATTCATCATTAATATTTTCTTTCTATTTTTTTCTAAATATGATATAATTTTAAAATTTAAAGCTCATCTTCATCATTCATTATTTAAATAATTATCATTAGAGTATTATCATAAAAAATTATCTTGATCTGATAGCCCTAGCTATATCGATCAATAAAATTTGATTTTAATGACCATGAATAATTGCTTGATGATCTGATAGATAAAGACTATTGATAGATTCAAAAATTTGCAATAATGATCTTGGTGATATTTGTAGCATACTATCAAATTTTATTTCAATCAGACATCACTATCATGATTAATTTAGTACAGAATGATTTTGATCATTAAATAAAAAATAAATGATCAAAAGGCCAAACAATATTTGATTAAGATGATTTTTTAAATAAATAATCTTTGCTACTACTTTAATTATTTATATGGTGATAATTATAAAATCTAAATCGCACGTATATAAATCATCCATATTAAGCAGATCTCATAAAAGTATAAGTATAATTACTTAAGAACTTTAAAAATGAGTATCAAAAAATATATTATTTTAGATTGTTCATATATGCACGATTTGAATTTTATGATCATCACTGTACAAATGATTAAAGTAGTAGCAAAGATCATTTATCTAAAAAATTATCTTAATCGGATGACATTTAATCTTTTGGTCACTCATTTTTTATTTAATGGTTGAAATAATCACCCATGCTAAATTGACCATGATAATGATATTTGATTAAAGTAAAATTTTGATAGCATTCTATAAATATCATTGAGATTATTATTATAAATTTTTAGATCCATCGATAGTCTCTATCTATCAGATCATCAAGCGATCATTTATGATTGTCAAAATTAAATTTATTGATCAACATAGCTAAGACTATCAGATCAAGATGGTATTTTATGATGATACTCTAACGATAATTATTTAGATAATAAATGATAAAGATAAACTTTAAATTCTAAAATTATGCCATATTTAGAGAAAATAGAAAAAAATTTATTTTTTATAATAGCAACTTCATTGGAAATAGTGCCATCGCTAATGATTATTAGCAATGGCAATTATGGTCATTAATACTTTTCTCACCATCTCTGATAAATTTAATAAATAAAAAAATTCTTTTTCTTTTTTTATGATGATCATGTCCATCGCTAATATACTGTCACTAATGCTATAATTATGATGAATAAAAAAAAAATTATTATTTGCAATGGCTATTTTTGTCGCTAATAATATCATCGCCAAAGAATATTAGTGACAGCATTTGTTATCTCTAATACCTCTTGTGTCGTGGCTAATAAATTTAATAAATATCTTTTTTTTTGTGATGAGGATTTCTATCGCTAATATCGTCATCGCTAATGATCATTAGCATCAACTTTCACCATCGCTAATATTCTTTCCATCATTGCTAATAACTATAATAAATAAAAAATATTTTTTTGATAGCTTATTTTTTGATTGCTAATGCCGTCGGTAAAAAATTATTAGTGGTGGTAGATTACCGACGACGAATCTGCTGTTGCTAATAGCCATCGCTAAAAATTATTTTTTTATAATAAAATTAATTTTTTATTTAAATTAGATTAAATTTAATTAAATTTAACTTAATTTGATAGTAATTAGATTTTACTATCAAAGTAGGACTTGGATTCAAAGTCTAATTGAATTAAGATTGACATGTTTTTGAATTGAATTTGAATCAAATTCAAATTAGATTTGAATTGAACCTAAATTAAAAACTATTTTTTATAATTAATTTAAATAAAATAAAATTTAATTAAATTTCATTTAATTTGAAGGTAATTAGATTTTACAATCTATTTAGAACTTGGATTCAAAGTCTAATTAATTGAATTAAGTTTGACAGGATTTCAAATTAAATTTAAATAGAACCTAAATTAAAAATTATTCTCTCTTAATTAATTTAAATCAGACTAAATTTAATTTGAAGGTAATTGAATTTTACTGTCTAAGTAGGACTTATATTCAAAGTCTAATTGAATTAGGATTAATAGGATTTCAAATTAGATTTAAATTAAATCTAAATTAAAAATTATTTTTAAAATTAATTTAAATTAAATTTAATTTAATTAATCTTGATCTAATTTTAGGTTAATTGGATTTTGTAATCCATGTAGGACTTGGATTTAAAACCTAATTCAATTGGTTTGACAGGATTTCGAATGGAATTCAAATCGAGTTTGAATTGGATTCAAATGCAATAATGAATCAAATCTTAATTAATTTAAATTAGATTTAATTTAAGTAGACTTGATTTAATTTAATGTTAATTAATTTTTATAGTCTAAGTAGGACTTGGATTCAAAGTCTAATTGAATTAGGTTTGATAGGATTTTGAATTAGAATCGAATCAAACCCAAATTGAAAACTATTTTCTCTTAATTAAATTAAATTAAATTAAATTAGGCTTGATTTAGTTTGAAGGTAATTTGGATTTTACTATCCAAGTAGGACTTAGATTAAAAGTCTAACTGAATTAGGATTGACTGGATTTCAAATTAGATTCGAATTAGATTTGAATTGAATTTGAATTGAAGCTAAATTAAAAACTAATTTTTAATTAATTTAAATTAGATTTAATTTAATTAATCTTAACTTAATTTAAGGTTAATTAAATTTTATAATTTAAGTAAGACTTAAATTCAAAGTCTAATTAAATTAGGTTTAGCAGAATTTTAAATTGGATTCAAATTGGATTCGAATTAGATTTGGATTGGAGTTAGGGTGTGACCTAGATTATTAGTGATGGTAAATTTTTCATCACTAATTCTATAATCGATAATATTCTTAAATAGTTTTTTTAAAATTTATTATTAAAATTTTTTTAAAAAAAATATTATCAGTGGAAGAATTTTCATTGCTAAAAAATAAAATCTGCCATCGCTAATAATTATTTTATATTTAAATATTATAAAAAAAATTAAATAATTTAAATAATTTTAAAGATGGCTTTGGTCATCACTAATAATAATCAGGCCATCGCTAATAGTTCATTATTAGTGATGGTAATTTTTTTATTGCTAATAAGCCAAATTTTCCATCGTTGATAACTTTTTAATATTTAAATATTTTAAATTTTTTTTACACTTTTAGTGATGTCATCTTCCATTGCTAATAATTAAATTTTTATCACTAATAGTATTAGTGACTACTTTTTTCTTTGTCGGTATTATGGTGGCAAAAAGATATTATTAGTGACGAAAATTATTTTCATCGCTAATACAGTCGCTAATATTTAATTTTTTTATTATGAAATTCGATAGCACGAGGATTTGATCTGGGTCATTGGTGAGTTGTATAAATAGGTTCCTTCTATGTCTCTTTCTCCCTATTTGCACAGTTGGCTTATCATTGTTGTAGCTGTCGGAGGAGGATTCTTTGATTGCCACCATCTTCTCAGCCTCCAGATCCTCAAAGTCTCATTCCTGGTTGGTTCCCTGTCTTGCCTCATTTTCTTTGTTTTTCATCCACTTTTTTGAATTAGTTCTCCCTTTTTTTTTGCTTCTTCAGTTCCATATGTAGATTCCTTTTTCCTTTCCCATGGCTTTTGATGTTATGGGAGGAATCGCTGCCCGACCTGACTTTCCCCTTATTGGATTATGACTAGGCACTAACCTTGGATACCTCATTAATGGCTCAAGAAAAAGATAGAACTCTCTTGGAGGTCTGGAAGAGAAGACCAAGAGATGAAGTGGAGCAACTTTATGTCATTGGTTCTTTTCTGACCCCTGAATCAGATGCATATCGACCCTAGGGTTAAGATCATACCGACGATAAGAAATGAGGTCAAACACCAACAGACCATTTAGGAAGAAGACAACTTAAAAGAATCTCCTAAAGTCTCGGATAGTTTTCTTAAATCATGGTGATGTGAATTAATGTCACATAATTAACACCCACTACCATCCATGATCTTCACGGTTGTGGGCAATGATTCTCCACTTCCATTACCAAACTTGGGGATGATGTTTGACTGCCCCCCTCTATAGTAAAAGGGATAAAGGAGTAAGTTCTACTTCAGAATACAACCCACATTCTTTCTTTCTATTCTCTTTTCTTTATTATTCTCAAGCTTTGACTGACTTAAGCATCGAAGAATCCTCCACCTATGTGGCAGACTAATGTATTTTTTTTAAGTAGATTTTAAGAAAGACTTTTGCATATTTTGATCTTTCTATCCAACTCTCATGAAGTAGATTCTTTATTGAGATTAGTGCTAAGAGAGTTCTAGAATCACTTTTAAAATTTGATCTGGTCTAAATCCTTCCATTTATTGGGCTTTCTTAGTAATTTACTCCTTAGTATCTTTAAAATTATCTAGACCATTAATCATTAATTAGGATATCTAATTAACTCTTAATCAAAATAAAGTTTTGATATATAAAGTTAATTATTTTAAATAATAAATTTTAAAGTTAGTTATTCTTTGCTTCAACTTAATTTTATTGTCCTCAATGAAATAAGTAAAAAATAAAAAATATTTATCAAGGAGGGGTACCACCTGATTTGCTATATGTAGGTCCTTCATTATACTCTATCAGATTCATATAGGATATTTTGATGATGTGCTTTTCTCTAACTTAGGCTAATCATCTTTATTAGTGTCCTATAAAAGAAAATAAAAAAAAACTAGAAATTTAAAAGAAAGAAAGAAAATAAATGATGAGTTACCTCCAAACAAATGCTAAATTTAAGATCTTCAGCTAGATTAGGTGATTCTGCCTATCCTGTATTAAAAATTAGATTGATAAATTTCAATAATTTTAGATTATCAATCTTAGAAAGATGGTTTGCGATCTCATTATTTATAAATTTTATTATTTTCTCATCAATCTTTAGAAAGTAACTCATAGCCCCATTCTTACACTACAAGAAATATGGTCTTTTGCGACATATTTATTTGCAACGAAAAAAATTCCATTGCAAATAAGATTATTAGCAATGAAATAAAAATTACATCACTAATAAAAATTATTAGTGATGAAAATAAAATTTCATCGTTAATACTCAATTATTTCATCGCTAATAATCGATCACTAATTAATCATTTTAAAAATTGGAAAGATAATTTATTAGCGATGAAAATATTGCATCACTAATAATTGATTATTTATGATGAAATACAAACTTCCATCATAAATAATGCACTATTTATGATGAAAAATTTTTATCGCTAATAAGAAATCATTAATTAATTATTTTTAAAAATTAGAAAGATAATTTATTAGCGATGAAAATATTACATCACTAATAATCTATTATTTATGATGAAATACCAAGTTCCATTACAAATAATCACTATTTATGATGAAAAATTTCATTGCTAATAAGTGATCATTAATTAATTATTTTTAAAAATTAAAAAAATGATTTATTAGTGATGAAATTTTTTGCATCATAAATAGTACATTATTTATGATGGAACTTAGTGTTTCATCGCAAATAATCATTATTAGCGATGCAAAAGATTTCATTACTAATAAATAACCTTTCTAAATTTTTAAAAATGATTAATTAATGATAGTTTATTTGTGATGATTTATTTTCATCACTAATAATCGATTATTTATGATAAAATATTAATTTTTTTTGCTAATAAATCATTTTTTAAATTTTTTTCTAAATATTACATAATTTTATAATTAAAAACCCATCTTCACCATTCATTATTTAAGTGGTTATCGTGCAACCACCATCATAAAATATCACCTCGATCTGGTAGCTCTAGCTATGTAGATCGATAAAATTTGATTTGACGGTCACGAACGACCATATGATGATCTAATAGATAGAAATTACTGATGAATCTAAAAACTTGCAACGATGATCTTTATGATATTTATAGTATACTAGCAATATTTTACTTCAATCAAAGATAATTATATTAGTCAATTTAGCATGAAATGATTTAGACCGTTAAATAAAAAATGAGTGATCAAAAGGCCAAATGACATCAATTATAAGATAATTTTTTGAAAAATGATCTTTGCCACTATTTTAATCATCTGTATGATGATAATTATAAAATCTAAATTTTGCATATATGAACTATCCACGTGAAGTATATTTTATAAAAGTATAAGTATAATTGCTAAGAAACTTTAAGAATGTATATTAAGAGATATGTACTTTTAGATAATTTATATACACGTGGTTTGCTTTTTATGATCACCATCATAGAAATAATCAAACTATCAGCAAAGATCATTTATCTAAAATAATCATCTAATGAACACACGCCAATTGGCATTTTAATCACTTATTTTTTATTTAACGATCTAAATCATTTCATGCTAAATTCACTATGATAGTTATATCTGATTGAAGTAAAATTCTGCTAGTGCACTACAAATATCACAGAGATCATCATTATAAATTTTTAAAATGATCGATGGTTTCTATCTATTAGATCATCATGCGATCATTCGTGACTGTCGAAATTAAATTTTATCGATTTGCATAGCTAGAGCTATCTGATCAAGATGACATTTTATGATGGTGGTTGCATGATAAATACTTAAATAATGAATAATGAAGATGGACTTTGAAATTCAAAATCATGTAATATTTAGGAAAGACTAGAAATTTTAATTTTAAAAGAATACTAATTTTTTAAAAGTTAGAAAAAAATATTAATTGGCTTGCAGGCTAGCTAACAGTGGACATGCTCGCACCCCTCAACCTCATCCCATTATCCATGCACGACATATTTTTGCCCTTTTTTTATTTTTAAAATAGTCCATATTTTCTTTTTTTTATTTTAAAATTTTGGTTGAAGTATTTGAGATGAATATTAGCGATGAAATTTTTTAATCAGCAAAAATCATTTTTTTATGATGTAAAAGAAATTCCATCATAAATAAATAATAATTAATAGCGATGAAAGGTTTTGTAATAGAATATTTAGTCATAAATAATTATGATTAGTGACAAAAATTTATTTCCATCATAAAAAACTTATTTTAATATTTTTTGGAGTGAGAAATTTTTTTAGGAAAATATTTGGTAGGAATTATTAGCGATGAAAGTATTTACGATGAAATTTATCATTGCAAATAAGAAATATTAGCAATGAAATTTTTTTTCCTTCGTAAATAATGTTTCTAGCGATGAAAATTTCATTGCAAATATCTCCCACCACTCCCACAAAACCCACTCTCTCTCAGTCCAAAACCCTCTCGTCTCCTCTCTCTCTCTCCCCATCGTTCTCTCTCTTCCCCTCCTTCTGGGCTTTCACCGATCGGTGACCACATTTTCTGCTGCCACTGCCATTGCCATTGTCGTCTTCATCATCATTATCGTTGCCGCCGCCATACTCGCCACCATTATCACTGCCATAGCACACCACTGCCACTGCCATTATTCTTGAATCGATTGCTGGTAACTTAATTTGATCTTGGCCAGCTGACCGTGGGTTAGAATTTTTTTTTATTTGTTCTTTCAATTTGGGGGCCACATGTATTGCTGTGCGATGGCCGGTGGCGGGCGGCGAGGCGCAGAGGGTGGGTGCCAGCTATAGACCGTGCGTGGCAGTTGATGGGCCTAGTGGAGGCCACTGGTGGTGGGAGGCATGCGGAGGGCTGGTGCCACAGTGGGTGGGGTACCGAGGGATGGTGGTGATGGGATGGATGTGTGAGGCGAAAGGGGTGTGCAGGGACATGGAGTGCTGTCAGTGATGGGTCGGGTGAGGGGCCATGGGTGGTGGATGACGGAGGGGCACCGTAGGGGGTGGAGGGTCGGGACGGGTACATGGGCGATGCATGGGCTGGGGGGCCGGGCGGCCACGATTGGTGGGGGCGGAGGGGCTGCATGGGGCATGGAAGGACAGCGTGACATGTCGGGTGGGGGGCTGGGTGGTGGGTGGTGGAGGGAAGCCACAGGAGGGTGGGGGTCGAGCTACGGTGGGTACATAGGCGACGTAGGGCTGGGGGGTCAGGAGGGGGCCGCGATGGGTGGGGGGTAGATGGGGGTGCATGGGGCATCCACCAGTGATGGTGATGGTTTGGATGGGGAGCTGCAGGTGGTCGACGGTGGAGGGGAGCTGCAGGGGATAGAGGGCTTTGATAGGTGGGGGGCGGAGGGCTCGTAGGGGGTTTAGTCCTTAGTAATTTATAAAATTTTAATAAATAAAAAAAATAAGACTCTGTAATAATAATAATAATAAATTTAGTAATAATAATAATAATAGTAATAGTAATAATAGTAAATGTAAAAATAGTAACAATACTAATAGTAATAATAATAATAGTAAAAGTAGTAGTAGTAATAATAATAATAATAATAATAATAACAAAAATAAGTAAGTAAGTAATAATAATAATAATAACAAATTTAATAATAGTAGTAATAATAATAAAAGTAATAATAATTTTAATAATGATAATAATAATAGTAATAATAATTAAAAATTAGATTTTTTATAATTAAAATAATTAGATTTGTAATTATATTTTTATGATTTTAGTTGTTATAGTTTAATCTTTCCACCATGTTTAGTTTCTGTATTTCATTATGATTATGATTTATTATTTTAATTTACATAAACCAAAGATTTTAATTTCTATTGCATATGAACTATCCGATCTGGAATTCGGATCAAGTTTCAATCAGGAATATGAGTCAAGATCCTGTCTGAGATTCGAATTATGACCCGGGTCTGATCTCGGTCTGGGATCCTATTCGGTATCCAATTTGGAATCATGTTCAGGATCCGATTCGGGATTCAGATCATAATCATTCGATGGATCCAATTTTGGTCTGGATCCTGTCCAGGATCTGGTCTAGGATCCTATTTGAGATCTGGTCTGAGATCCTGTTTGCTAATGATTTAATGTATGTTTCGATATAACCTTATACTCTTATTCAAGAGTCAGTCATAGGGTCCCCAAAATGGACTCTGTGAATGGTTCTTGGATGCCCCGATTTAGATAGTTAAAAAATGCATCAATATTTTATTGTTGTCATAGTGTTCTATGTTCTATTATGAAAAATTCTGTCATAGTTATCATGTTTGTTCTCTGGGCATATATTAGATGTGGTTAATATAAGATCCATCTATATTGTGTACTTGGAGAATTGTAGAGAGATGCTGCTGAATTTTTTTCGGATATGGAATAAAGAACAAAGCTATGGAAACAATAAAAGTGATGCATTTTTGAAAGAGATAGCACCACACCTATTAGAAAGGAGTTGGAGGATTCATGAATCATTATTCTTTGTTGTCAGATGGATATCGGCAAAAGTTGGATGAATGTTAGGGATATTTTCTTGCTTGAATATCCAAATGGTGTTCGAGATTTTATTGAATTTGCATGGTATAAGACTGATAGTGCCAGTTGAATAAAGTGTCCATGCAAAAGATGTGTCAATATGGTATATCATCACATATCACTTGTTGAGGGGCATCTACTATGTTTTGGTATGGACAAGAAGTATACTTGCTAGATATGGCATGGGAAGGATGATCCGAATGAAGTTGTATACGACGATGATGATATTGAAGATGATATTGATGCTACTGAATCAGTGAAACATGATGGTATAGGTTTACTATTGGATGATTTACATCAGGATGTTAGCTCAAATGTATCCATGAGTGCTAGTGCATCTAAAGGTAGTTCTGATCATGAATATAATATTAATGAGGTAGAAGGGACTTCTGACCAGTTTGCAAAGCTTGTTCGAGATGCACGAGAGCCACTCTACCCAAATTGTGTGAAGTTCTTCAAGTTAGAGTTTTTGATAAAATTGCTTCATATAAAAACTATGAATCGATGGAGTCAAAAGTCTTTTCATCAAAATTTAGCATTAATCAAAGTAGCTCTTTCTGATGGTTCGATACTTCCAAAATCATATACTAAAGCAAAAATGTATATACAAGAATTAAGACTTGGCTATATTCCTATACATGCCTACAAAAATGATTGTATATTATTTTACAAGGAGAACGAATAAGCAAGTGAATGTCCGCAATGTGGTGAGCCTAGGTACAAAACTGATAATAGGAAAAGAAAGAAGATACCTCATAAGGTTTTAAGGTATTTTTCATTGATTCCAAGACTTCAAAGGTTGTATATGTCCACAAAGATAGCTGAAGAAATGAGATGGCATCATGAACAGTGGATTTTGGAGGAGAACATACTTAGATATTTGGCTGACTTTATAGTATGGAAAGACTTCGATGCAAAGCATCCAATATTTGTGAGTGACCCATGCAATATCCAACTTGGTCTAGCGATAGATGGATTTAATTCTTTTGATAATTTGAGTACTTCCTATAGCATGTAGCCTGTGATGCTAGTTGTATATAATATGTCACCTTGGAAATGCATGAAAGAGCCATTTATTTTTATGTCACTATTGATTTTGGGTCCGAAAGCACCAGGTAATGAAATTGATGTATATCTAGGATCCTTAATCGATGATCTAAAGGAGCTATAGAAAAATGGAGTACAGACATATGATTCTATCAGTCGAAGAAATTTTAAGTTGCATGCATCAATTTTATGGACCATAAATGATTTTCCTGCATATGAAAACTTATTTGGGTGGAGTACCAAGGGATATCTAGCATGTCCAATATGCAATAAGGATATGTCCTTATATTTAAAGCATGAAAGAAAAATCTGCTTTATGGGTCATCGACGGTTTCTACCTGCTAATCACTCTTAGAGGACTTGTTATAACCAATATTTTGATCGTAAGTTTGACCGACGTCTGCCACCTAAGGAGTTAAATGGACTAAAAGTTTTAGAATAATTTGAAGCCATTGGAAATATGAAATTTAGAAAAATATCGAGTACTCACAAGCGGAAGTGTACTGAAGTTGAGCTGAATTGGACGAAACGAAGCATATTTTTCGAACTACCATACTGGAAGCAGTTACTACATCATAACCTAGACGTGATGCACATTGAGAAGAATATTTATGATAATGTCATCGGTATAGTGTTGAACATCCTAAGAAAAATAAAAGATAATTCAAAAGCTTGCCTCGATTTATAGGAAATAGGAATCCGATCGGAGCTTCATTTAGTTCATCGAGGTGATAATTTTTTTATGCCAGCTGCATGCTATTCACTTTTTGGCGAGGAGAAGAAGAGTTTTTGTGGATGCTTCAAAGCTGTAAAGTTTTCTGATGCTTACGTTTTAAATGTATCATGATGTGTTGGCAACAATGATGGCAATATCTCTAGCATGAAAAGTCATGACTCCTATGTGATGATGTAGCACTTGCTTCCTATGGTGATGCGTGGCTATCTGAGTCATGATGTTCAAACTACATTGATTGAGTTAGGAGTATTTTTTTGAGAACTATGTTGCCGAAAGTTAAAGATTAACTTAATCGAGAAGTTTGAGAAGGATATTGTGCCCATTTTTTGTAAGTTAGAAAAAAAATTTTCCACCATCATTTTTTGATGTTATGGTATACCTGGCTGTTCATCTTCCAAAGAAAGCTTTTCTGGTCGGCCCGGTACATTATCGGTAGATGTATCCTATTGAAAGATAAAGAAATCATAATCTCTTTGACATATGAGTTGTATGTTTTAAATGTATTAGAACTTATAAAATTATTTTATATTTGTAGATTCTTGTGTATCCTAAAAAAATATGTCCACAATAAGGCACGGTCTAAAGGGTCCATATAGCGGAAGTATACATTGCTACGGAGTGTCTCATATTCTACTCGATGTATCTTGACGATATCAAAATAAGATTCAATCATGCAGATCGTAATGCTGATCGTGAATGGGATGACGATGAACCGACACTATCCATATTCAAACAAACGGTTCAACCCATGGGTGGAAGAAGATATGAGTTCATGGACATTAATGAGCTATCCAAAGCATACTTCTATATTCTAAATAATTATGAAGAAATTGAAGATTTAATTGAGTAAGTATCATCTATGCATAATTTTAGTGTTCTAACTAATTTTTTTCATGTTGATGTAAAATTAAAAATGATGACTTATTGCAGTGAGCACAAGAATATACTATCAAAGAAGAATAAAGAAAATATTGACGATCGACATAGAACAGAATTTGCAAAATGATTTGGGGACCATGTAAGTTTCACTAAAATTATTTTATATTTTTATAATTATTTAATTAATTATTTAAAATAATTAATTTTTTTATGACTTATTGTAGATGAAATCTAAGTATTTCAATAAAGAAGAAGGTGCGACCGATGAGTTGTATAATTTAGCATGTGGTTCCGATCGAAGGGTTAACTACTACACATCTTGCATTATTAGAGGAATGAGATTTCATACAAGAGAGCTTGAGATGCAAAGACGGATCCAAAATAGTGGGATTGCTATGATAAGATATGAAGGAGAAGAGAAGATTGAATATCTTGGTGTATTGATGGATATCATAGAATTGAAGTATGGGTCTAAAAATTCAGTATTCCTGTTTCAGTGTGAATGGACATGGGATATTAGCAATAAGAATATCGACATTCATATCAATTCATATTTTACTAGTGTAAATTTTGTACGAACATGATACCAAAATGAGCCAAATATATTAGCAACTCAAGCAAAATAAGTAATATATTTAAAGGATTTAAAATATTGAGGTGATTGGTATGTCGTACAAAGAATCATACCTAGAGGCGTATATGACATACCAACCTAACTAGAGATGGATAATAATTCAGATCTACATGAAGAGGAAGCTTTTCAAGAAAAAGAACAAACATTGACCGAGCATCTTGTTGACGAAGAACTTATGATAACTTCTTTGAATAGGATTGGTCTGTCATCCAATAAAGTTGAAACTAATTTTGTATTTAATCTTGATGATTTGGAGGGCGACGATCATTTCATAAATGATGATGAGATAGAAGATGATACATTAATTGATTATTGTGATTCAGAGGAGGCTCTACAAATTGAGGAGGATACGAATATTGATACGGAGATCTATATTATTTATTAAATCTTTTCTTGCAATAATGGTATGCAATATGAATATATTCATTAGCATTTATGCATTTTTCACTATTATTATTGATTATTAAATTTATTTATATGTCTAGTTAATTATATGCACACTTTAAGCATTGCAAGTATGGCGCTAGGAGGGATACGACGATGATCAACTTCCCAGCCTACCCCTAAGCCTTCCCTTATTTTCACTGCTGCACCATTGGAGTTGTCGGACAGCCCTGTACAGGTGAGTCCAATTGAGGCAGGTTTGAGTGATCAGGTGGGCCCGAGTGGTATGTTAATATTTTTTACATAATAAAATTTAATTTTACTTTATCTATTAGATTTATAGATGGCTATAATACTAATAATTTAATCATTATTTTTTTAGGCCATTCTATTTCGATGGTGAGGCGAGGGTAAGGTCCATCGAAGAACCTCACCCTTGACGTTGGAGATGCGAGCATGAGAGACATCATCTCCGCATCGAGATTCCACCAGGCTATACCAGGTCTATTAGGGGATGGTGCGAGCCATGGCAAACTGAGCTAGGCATCATTTGCCGCAGCTATGCCCCAACAATGCTCTTCGATTGGCATCAGGTTACACGACCTCAAAGGAAGATCTTCTATAGCCATTTACAGGTATAATAATATTTATTTAAATATTTAATTAGCACTATATTCTTATAATATTTATTATTTGTAGGCTATTTTTGATATTATTGATTTTAAGCATGATCATGTGCAGCGAGCTGTAGATGATCATTTATGCTTGCATTTCAGAGAGTATCAGCATTGCATTCATCATCACTGGTACGCTATAGTATACGATCAGAAGATGGAGGCAGCACGATAGTAGCCATATGACAGCATCATTATGGAGGACTGGGCTATCATATGTCACACGTACGAGGATCTAGCATATTAAGTAACTTCTTTTTTTTAAAATTTAATAATTAAATATTAATTATTTTTAAATTTAGTTATTTATTGACTAATTTGAATGTTAACTATGCAAGATTGATGTGCCAAAAATGCTGCAAATCGGGCGAGACAGACAATCTCGCATTATGGGGGTTCGAGGCCATTCGTTCATCATATAGAGCAGATGGTAAGTAATTTTTATTTATCATATATTTATTTTTTAACTATTTAAAAAAATATTAATTATTCTTAAATTATAAAGAGATGTAAAGAGTGGCAAGCTTCCTGGTAGAATTGAGATCTACTAGCGGACACATCAGCGATGGTCAGGAGGCTGGACGATCGGAAGCCAAGAGCTTTATGTAAGTTTTTTCAACTATTTTCTCATTTGTATTTTGATTTTTAGTACAAATTTAAAATAGTTATAAATTTAATTTTCAGGATCATATGATAGACATTAGATCTCAGCCTACCCCAGAGGGCTCCATTGCACCCACAGATGAGATCTGTGATCGGGTGCTTGGTACGAGATCTTGTTATGTTAGGAGGCTAGGACATGGAATCAGAGCTCCACATCTTCACGTTCATCCAGGGCTAAGATCCATGCTGCCTGTGATGTTCGACTGGCGGAGATATAGAGATAGACTGCTGAGGATCGAGAGTGAGTAGGTAAGTTGATTGCACGCATCGATCAGTACCAACTATTCCAGACATAGATGATGGAACGGATGGCACAGATGGAGCAGATAATGCAGATGATGAGCCGACAGCAGGAGGTCCGTCCGAGCTTCTCTGAGCGCTCTCCACCTCCTTTGGCACATTCTCCTTCTCTAGATACTACCAATGCTTGATGGTTGGCTACGTATTTATATATATATATATATATATTTATTTTAGATTATAAAAAAATATTTTCTATAATTATATTTTTAAATAATGAAATAAAATTTATTTTTAGATAAATGAAATGATGAAATTTATTTATGGATGAAATGATGAAATTTTTATAATTTTTTTATTTTATTTTTTAAAATTATAATAATTAAAATAAAAAAATATAAAAAATTTATAAATTTTTAAAAAAAGTAAATTATAATGGAATTATTTATGATGAAAATATATCCATCATAAATAATTAATTATCTATGATGAAAATAATCCACCATAGATAATAAAATTATTTATGATGGATATATTTCCATCATAAATAATTATCAATGATGGAAATAATCCATCATAGATAATAATTATCTATGACGTAATTTTTTATGATGAAAATTATTCATTGCAAATAATAATTATCTATGATAGATTATTTATGTCATAGATAATTAATTATTTTTGATGTATTATATTCATCAATAAAAATATTATTTATGATGTAATAAAAAATTTTTATCATCAATAATTCCATCATTGATAATTTAAGAAATAAAAAAATTTATCAAAGAAAATTTTTATCATAAAAAAGTATTATTAGCGATAAAATTATTTTTTTCATTGCTAATTAGTATCTGCGACTTCATTTTTTACGATGAAGAATTAGCGACGAAATTTTTGTCGCTAATAATTATTAATGACAAAAGGTATTTTTTTGTGATGAAATTTTTGCATCACAAAAATATGTTCTATTGTAGTGTTAGTCAATTTTATTTTTTAATTTTAAAAAAATAATTTATGAACTCATTCATAGATCCTTGTTTGTTGAGAATTTTTTCTATCTGTTCTTATAATATGCTCATGAATTTAGTTATTAGGGTAAAGATTGAGTCTGATGTAATGGGTACTGGAAGAGTGTCACTCGATTCTAAACATGCATACTTAGGTATGATCAAGAGTGGATTTAGTTCTGGAGAAGGTGGTGATTCTAGAAAAAAAGTTATTAGAGCCAATATTGATTCATATTTCTCAATCTATGGAGAAGTGATGCTAAAATTTGGTGGCTCTAATAATGTATTGTCATTTTCAGTATATCCATTTACATTAAATTTATCCACTCCAAAAGGATCCAAATGAGTATGCACTGGGCCTTGAGAAATAATTCTATGGATAGCTTCCTTAATTACATCTTTACGTTCATCCATCTTAAAATAGTTTTCAATTTGTATATTAGATTGTTCTATAAAGGTTTCATGAATATTAAAGCTCGTAGCCATATATTGATCCCTTAGGTTACTTATAGACTAGCTAGATAATTCTTCCTCCTCCCAACTATTGAATGCAGTAGTTAGCTAACTAACTTGGGTTTCTATGTTAGCTAAAGACTGAGCTTGAGTTTTTAATATGTGTAAAATATTCTCTTTAAATGTTGAACTATAAGCACTTAAAGAGGGATATAGAATATATTGGTATGCTGTATAAGTTTCCTCCAGATAACTAGGTTCATAATCAATTGCTGGTTGTGGAATCTCATAAGAATTTGGATGATTTTCCTAACTTGGCTTATAGGTATTGGAAAAAGAATTGTAATAATTAGTACTGGGTTTGGGTTGGGTAAGTTTGCTTATGTGCAAATTCCCAAGATGGATACGTAGCTGGACATTTACTAACCAGGTGGTTGGGACTTGAACATATTTCACACCATGCAAAGATGATGTAGGATAGTGTCTCATGTTCAATAGACGATCAAGTTTCTGGGATAACTTATCTACTTGATTATGGATATCTTTGGACAACTCATCTACCTTATAGATTTCACCACTATTAGGTTCATACATGGGTGTGTAGAGGTCATAGGTATAAGAAGTAGGGGTGAAGTACTCACTTAATTGGTGAAAGAGTGCAACCATAATTATATGTTTGTTAACTCTAAGGGTTTGTCCAATTTTGGATTTAAGGATTGAATTTTGGATCGTGATGAACAATGCCCAAGTAAATATCTTACAATTATACCTTAGAGCAAACATAAAATGATTTTATTTTTTAAATTTTTTTTAATTTTTTTTTAATTTTTTAATTTTTTAATAAGATAAAAAGAGATAAAAAAAATTCTAAAGATAAGAGGCTATAGAGTCCTAAAACTAAGAAATAGATTAGAGGAGTTTTATTAGGTTTAATGTTAATTAGCAATCAAGTTATGCAATCAATCCTAGCTAAGAGCTATCCTAGATCTAGACAGCTCCTAACTGCCAAGATCACCTTCAAGCCCTCCAAGTATGAAATCAACCATTTAACTGGCCAAATAAGTGTAAGATCAGTATGAGTCTTTCCATTGCTTATCTTAGATACTAATTATACTTGATCAGATAAGCTAAAGAAATCAATTATAAACCATCTTCTTTTGGAATGCAATTTTTGAATCATTTGTCTTAGACACCAGTCAAACTGACTAACCCTAACCCAGTCCAACTCTTAGGATTTCTTGTCCTAATGAGCTCGAGTATCCTTAGGGGCCAACTTCTAATTGATTTTAAGAATTAGAGGCTTGGGTTATGCAAATGCAAGAAAATGATTTATGGGCTAAGAAAGGATGATCAAATCCTTACCTTATCTTGTTTAATTGGATTTAGAGCCCTTAAAGTATTTTATGGATATATAATGCAAACAAAATAAGATGTCCAATCAAAAGTAGAAAGTTTTTACTTGTTACATTTTGTAATTAGATCTCTAATCTTCTAAATAGCTTATGTAGTGTCAGTATAATTTATTATTATTATTATTTTTAATTTTTTTAAATTTTTTATTATTTTTTTAATTATTATTATTATTTTATTATTTTAATTTTTTTAAATTATTTTTATTTTTTATTATTTTTTATTATTTTTAATTAATTTTTTTAAACAACTAAATCATGATCTTCAGCAATGGTGCTAAAATTTGATCACTATCGTGGGCAGTCAAAAATAAAATCTAACTCACTATTATATAGATAGGATGAGTTGGGATCATGTTAATTATATTTAAATTATAAATTAAAATAATTAAGATTAATTAATAGTTGATTAAGTAAAAGATTATTTAAATTAATTAAGAAAGCAGATAAATAGCAAGTTAATTAAAAGAGAAGTTGCAAGTTTGGAGAAGGATTCTCAGAATTTTTATTGATCACTTATCTGATAGTTAGTATTCCTTTTAATATACTTTAATTGATAACTAACCAATAAAGATATAACCTATCTTAAAGAGCATGGCATGTACCCTTAGATCATAGTCCGTTCCTTAAAGTTATAGGCTAGTCTAAATTGATTTAGATATAAAAAATTAATCTAAATATAATTTATTTCAAGAGTACAAACCATACCCATAGATCATGGCTCATCCCAAAGGTCATAAACCATTCCAAATTAATTTCATGCAAGAAAATAAAGACATAAAAGAATAATAAAGAAAACCCATCTTTATTGCATAAAAAAAATATAAAAGATGGGAAAATAGAAAATATGATCAAAATAAGATCACAATGATCTTCTGAGAACAAAATGATTACCCAAACATTGGGAAACTTCTTGCTAATATCTTCATCTTGTAACCTTGTTGAAGAACCCGGGCAGCAACTGGGTGCAAGAATTTGGAACAGGAGAGAAGATTTGGTGGAGAAATAGGAGAAGTTGATGGTCTGTTTAAGAAAGAAAGAAGAGAGAAAGAGAGCTTGGAGAGAGAGAAAGGAGAGAGGCTAGTTGTTTTGGATTAAAGGAGAGGCTTGGAAGGGCTTAGAGGAGCTCAGAAGGGCTTAGGGGAGCCTATTATAGAGAGAAACATGGAAGAAATCAAGTTAGAATTAGAGAAAAATTAAGAAAATTAAGTCAGGATCAAGTTCTGCTGCCTGTGAAAGTTTTCTGCCATCAGATCGAGTTCAAATAAGCCAGATCGCATCAAAATTGGCTTTATATAACTTAATCAAGGCCCTGATGGATTCACAGCCATTGGATCGCTTAATCAAGTGAATTTGGACTGTCAGATGGTGCATGGAATTCCTAAATCAAATCAAAATCGCCTCCCTACCATTGGATCTTCATCAGCATAATTTCTGGCCATTCGATCATGCAAAAATGGGTTGGGTACTATTGAATCAAGATAGAAAATGATGCTGACTGTTGGATCTTGATCAGGATGAACATCTACCATCTGATCGTGCATTTCTGTGCCTATAGACCGCCATGAATTGAGCATACTATAGTCTGCAACCAATCAACGCACTCCATTTGCTACAAAATTATCTTTTTACCCCTATAAGCCACGTGGGATTTTTGGTAAACCCCTTAAGGGTCTACGTCTGCCATGCGGTGCGCTTTGATTCACCATGCTTGCTGAGCTAGCCAGTCTACGTCAAGATCTGTGCATCGATCGGTTGGTTTATCGTGCACTAGCAGGCCTGATGGGCTTCTGTTTTGCAGGCTGGCGGGTTGGCTTCTTTGGTTGAGCCAGCTTGCTGGAGCACCGGCAAGGCTGGGATGTACTGGCTAAGCCGGATCCGGTGGCTTGGCTTGCCGCATCGGCTATACCAACTGCAGTGGCTGAGCCATTTTCAATTTTTTTTATTTTTTTCTTTGAAAATTAGTTTTGGATCTATTTTAACTCTGATTTGTTTTAAATTGATTTCATTGTGACCCATAAATCGAGATGTTTTCATTGGTGATCCTTTTTCTACAAAAGATAAAATAAAAGTATCAATTTTTAAAAATAAAAATTATTTAATTTAATAAATTAATATTTTTATATATATTTAATGTGTTCATCATTTTATAACCTCAATATCCATAAAAATAATGACTTAATTTCATAACAAATAAGAAAATCTGTACAATTACAAAATTCAGTCATCCGATCATATTAGTAATGCTTTATCTATTTATTTCTTTCAATCGTGATTCCATCTATAGTAAAGTTAAAGTATCTTGTAACTCCAAGGAAAAAAAAATGGAGGATTACGAGCTTTACAGCCTAATAAGAATCTTGATACATCCATACCAATATAATAATATAATTTAAAAATAGTAATAAATATAAAACATAAAATCTTAAATCAAATATCTAAAATAACTTAAACATCTATATAAATATGTATCAAATATCTGTCCTATCAAAAGATATATATCATGGCATATCAATAAGCACAATAAGAAAAATGGGTATTAGCAATGGCAATTTTGCCATTGCTAATAACAATTTCTATCAATGATAAATTGCGACCATTAACTATACCATCACAAAAAACAAAATATTAGCGATAAAATTTTTGGCTTTTAGCAACGATAATTACCGTCGCTAATAAGAAGTAATTTTATTTTTTAATTTGATTTTATGATCATTAGTGATGGCAAATATTTATTAGCGGTGGTGCTTTACCATTGCTAATAAAAAATATTTTTTTAAAATTTAATTTTATGATTATTAGTGATGAAAAATATTTATTAGCGATGGTATTTTACTATCACTAATAAGAAGTAATTTTATTTTTTTAATTTAGTTTTATGATTATTAGCGATGGTGTTTTGCCATCACTAATAAAAAGTAATTTTATTTTTTTGGTATTATCTTGGATTCCCATAGAATATCAAAACTAATGGATACCCAAAAAATTTTGATCACTGGAACATAGTATACTAAATATGGTGATCTTAGTACTACTACAGTATAGGGCTACGACAGTAGTTCGTAACCGCTATCGTAGCCCTAAAAACCACTGTTATAAGCTATGGCAGCGGTTCTCTAACTGCTGCTATTGCTGCCATCATCGTAGCTCTATTGTAGTGGTTGTTTGAATCGCTGCCATAGATATCCTATTATAGTAGTTTATAAACCACTATAATTGATCGACCTATGACAGTGGTTACATAACCACTGCCATAGGTTATCTATAGCAGCGGTTACATAACTCCTACTATAGGTAATCTATAGCAGTGGTTTATTAATCGCTGTCATAGGTCTAATGTAGTAGTTGGCATCATTTCCATCAAAAACTTATGGTAGCGGTTGGCACGGATATGGCAGTGATTATAAAATCACTATCATAGATCTTGAATAATTAAAAAAGATTTTAAAAAAACTATATATATTTTACCTGATAAATATAGATATGTGATATAAGAAAATATAATAAACACAAAAATTATTCTGAAATGCTAAAATTTTATTATCGAATAAAATTTATTATAATATTTTTTAAAAAATAAAAAACATCAAAAGTCTCCTAAATCTACATCATCGTCGTCGTCATCAGGAGCCGAAGCTGGATCTGGAGATGGAGTCGGAGCTGGAGTTGGAGCTGGTGCTGAAGCCAGAGTCGGAGCTGAAGCTGGAATGTGGGCCAACATATCCTCAAAGTTTGTGACTTCAAAATATGTGCTGAGCATCGATATCATGTCTCTCACGATGCCCTCCAGATGAGATGCATGCTCCTCAGTCCGATCTGCCCACATCGCAGCATGATCTGCCCATCCCAATGCCTCCTCAAGCTCCTCTCGATTGATGACATCGAAAGTCTATGAAGAGATGCTCACCTCAGATCAGTAGCTCGTTGGCGTGTATCCTGGTCTACATCGGATCCTCCCAGAGTGCTCAGGCCCCAAGACCTAAGACAGATGGTCATGGGACCTAGAGGTATCTAGGCCCTCGCTCGCGAGCATATCTAACTAATCCTGTAATTGTAAATTAAAATAAAATTTTATAAGAAAAGCTATAATACTAATCATATATACTAATATATATTACTACAAAAATGACCTACGGCAGTGCATACTATGGCAATGGTTTCGACTATGATAGCGGTTTTCGAAACCACTGCCATAGCTCCTATGGCAGAGATTTTTGTTAATCGCTGCCATAGGTTGGACCTATGGCAGCAATTTATATAATTGCTGCTATAGGTCCGACATATAGCAGCGGTTATCAAAAATCGCTACCGTAGTCGGACCTATAGCAGTGGTTATTATGAACCGCTGCTATAAGCATATTTATGACAGCGATTAATTGTAACTGCTACCATATATATATATATATTTAAAATATTATATAATTTTAAAATTTAATGTCCATCTTCATCATTCATTATCTAAATAATTATCATTAGAGTATCATCGCAAAAGGTTGCTTCGATTCGATGGCCCTAGCTTCGTCGATCAGAAAAAATCGATTTCAATGATCCCAAATGATGATGCGATGATCTGATAGATGGAGACCTTCGATGGATCTAAAAATCTGCAATGATGATCTCGGTGATATTTGTAGCATACTATCAAAGTTTTACTTCAATTGGATATCGTTATCTTGGTTAATTTAGTATAGATTAGTTTTGGCCGTTAAATGATAAACGAGTGATCAAAGCACCAAACGGTATTCGATTATGAGATAATTTTTATTATAAATGATCTTGGCTACTACTTTAATCATTTTTTATGCTGGTGATTATAAAATTCAACTTGTGAGATGAAGAATGATCTAAAACTATACGTTTCTTGATAACCATTCTGAAACTTCATTGGTTGTTATGCTCGTGCTTTTGCAATATCTGCTTAATATGAACAGTTTATACGAAAATAATTTAAATTTTA
This sequence comes from Cocos nucifera, assembly GCA_006176705.1. NCBI lineage: Eukaryota > Viridiplantae > Streptophyta > Magnoliopsida > Arecales > Arecaceae > Cocos > Cocos nucifera. Next base: position 324,253 of record QRFJ01000368.1, read on the forward strand.
CCATCATCATCATATAAAATATTTAAAATTATAATAAAAATTATTTAACTAAAAAATTATCTCATAATCGAACGTCATTTAACCCTTTGATCACTTATTTCTAATTTAACAGCCAAAATCATTCTGTACTAAATTAACCATGATAATGATATCTGATTGAAGTGAAACTTTAATAGTATACTACAAACATCATCGAGATCATCATTATAGATTTTTGAATCCATCAAAGATCTTCATCTATTAGATCATCGTATCATCGTTCATGATCGTCGAAATTGAATTTTTCTAATCGATGAAGCTAGGGCCATCAGATCGAGGCAATCTTTTGCGATGACACTCTAATGATAATTATTTAGATAATGAATGATGAAGATGGATATTAAATTTTAAAATTATATAATATTTAGAAAAAAAATAAGAAAAAAATTATTTTCAACCTATGGCAACGATTATCAAAAATCGCTGCTATAGATCTACAGCATCGATTATAAAACCACTGCTGTAGATCAATGGCAGTGGTTTTGGGTAACCGCTATCATAGATTTATGACAGCTGTTTGATAACCGCTGTCGTACGTTAGATTAAAAATCTCTAAATTTTTTTTTCCTTTCATGCACGCTCGATCTCTCTCCCTCTTCTCTTCGTCGTCGGTGAGGCTCCTTCTCCCTGGCTAGCATCGCCCCTCCTCCCTCCGGTCGGCGTCACCCCACCTTCCCCCCAACCGATGCCGCCCCTCCTTCCCCCTCCCCCTCCACGCCCCAATCTTCGGCTGCCCCTCCCCGCCACCCGCCACCCACTACCTGGCCCCCCACCCCTCCATCCGACCCTTCCTTGGTCCCCAGCTAAATCCCTCCTCCGGCAAACCTCCATCCGACCCTCCCTAGGCCCCCCGTGAAACCCCTCCCACTCTGGTGAACCCCCATCCACCCTTGCTCGGCCCTCCACGAAACCCCAGCCCCCCCCATTAGGACCCTCCCTCGGCCCCAGCAAACCCCACCCCCTTCGGCAAACCCCATCCATCCTCAACCCTCTACCGGTCCCCCATGAGAAACCAAACCCCCTCTTCTGACGAGCCTCCCTCCACCCTCCTTCAACCTTGCAAAATCCGACCCCCCCCCACCACCACCATTCTGACCCTCCCCTGGCCGAGTGCGAAGCCTCCTTCGACCTCCTCGTCACTATGCCCCCTCACCCTGGCCCCCCATCTCCGACCGCCCCTACCCTTTCTTTCTTTTCTCTTTTTCTCTTTTCTCTATCTCACTATCTTACTTTTATTTCATAGGTTATCTCTAGTGCTGTCATCCTCCTCTAGCATCATCACCGGCAACCCTTAGAGCTTTCGATGCAACTCGCTCTTTAGAGTCACAGGTATAATTTTTTTAATTTTATAGTATTACTTAATAATCATATATATTTATAATAATTTATAAAATATTTATAATAAATATGATAAATATTTATTATAAATATTATAATTATCTATATGTCGTAGTTTTTGGACCGTGCCGTAGTGGTAGCCTTGGGCTATGCCATGTCGACGGCTGTGGACTAGATCTATCAAAGGGTTAGGTTCGGATAGAAATCTAGATATTTAGATTTGGATCCAATTTTAATTACTAGTATTGGATCCAAATCTGAATATCCAATGGGTCTGTACTTGAGAAAGAAAGAGAGGGATCCGGCCTCACCGCCATCATTAATTATTTATGAATGTAATTCATGTTATAGAATTTATTGCATAACATTTTTTGGATGTTTATATCTTGTTGCTTTTGTTTATTGCATTGCATAACGATAGACCCATCAATTGATTAGTGTACATAATCTCCAACATCCGTATAATTATATATAATTAAATGGATTAGAGAATTATGTATAATGATCAATTGATTGTCCAATATGGATAGTTTGAAAATTACAGATAATTCTATAGGTAATTACAGTAATCAAATAGTATGCTAAGAATTTTGAATAAAATTTTGGACAGTAAGAGGAAATGTTGCCAAAATTTCATTCGATCTCTATTGCAAATCATTTGATTACTATAATGAACCTATAAAATTAATGTAATTTTTGAATGGGATAGGAGCTATCTTTACCTATTAGTTGGTGATAGGATGCATTTATTGCATGCATATCTGAAAATGATATTTAATCTGAGTTTCACACATGATTTACTTGCAGTATCATCACTTTTAAAATGGATAAAGGATGGATGAAGTTTAGTAGGCTCTCACCAGAATATGAGACTGGACTTCAAAAATTTTTTGATTATACTATAGAAAAATTTGGGGACCATGGACTGATCCAATGTCCTTATAAAAAGTATATGAATGGGCCATGGCTACCTCATCAAGATGTCAATGATCACCTTACTATTTATGGCTTTAAAGTTGGTTATGAAATTTGTCGGGACCAATATGGTGAGGGCAAGCTGCAAGGAGGCGATCAACCTGAAGGAGGAGTGAAATAAATGGTTCGTGATATTTTTTCATTTGTTGGCTACAATGATGGTGCATCTATGTCCATGTCTAATCCTGTGATTGGTCGAATGATAAATAGTGAGGATGTGAAGAAGATCCATAAGTTGATGGAGGATGCTAATGCTCCGTTGTATTCTGGATGTAAAAAGATGGCGAAGCTTGAGTTCTTAATACAGTTGTATCATGCAAAATGCTCCAATAGGTTCAGTAATAATGGAGTGAACTACACACTAGAGCTTTTGGAGGACATTCTTTCGAATGATGCACGAATTTTGAAGAATAATTATGAAGCATCCAAGATTATTGAACAGTTGGGCTTTACTTATACCAAGATACATGCATGTCCCAATGATTGCATGCTCTATTGGGAGGAGAATATCAACTGCAATGAGTGCACGAGGTACGGTGTATTAAGATGAAAATAGAATAGAGACGGCACATCGACTCGTGTACATCAAAAGTTGATGTGGCACTTTCTTTTGATTCAGAGACTACAAAAGCTATTTATGTCAGCAAAGACATCGAAGGACATGAGATGGCAAGAAGAGGACCGAACAAAAGATGATGCATTAAGGCATCTAGTCGATGGAGAGGCATGGCAGAAGTTTAATGAATTACATCCCGACTTCGCATAAGAGATACGTAATATGAGGTTAGGCTTGTCGTGCGATGGTTTCAACCTATTCAAGCATATGAATATTGTCCATAGCATATGGCCAGTATTTGTTCATGTTTACAATCTCTCACCGTGGATGTGTATGAAAAAATCCTTTGCTTTCATGATAATGCTCATCCCTAGACCAATGGAGGTAGATAATGATATTGATGTTTATTTACAGCCTCTTATTATCGAGCTGAAATAGTTATGTAGCATTCAAAGTGTTCCAACTTTTGATGCTTTGCTGAATGAGTCATTCTCCATACGTGCAGTGCTTTTATGGACAATAAATGGCTTTTCAACCTATGCCCTAATGTCGGATTGAAGCACCAAAGGTGAGCTAGCATGCTCGATCTGTGGAAGAAACACCCAATCTAGAAGGTTGACATCGGAGGAGCTTTAGCTATATGGGATATCGACATTTTCTCCATCAAAACCATCCATATAGAAGGGATGCACACTCCTTTGATGGTACTGCTGAAGAAGGTGAGGTGGCTGGCCGGATGTATGGGAGTGAAGTACTTAAAGAGTTGGATGGTCTTAGTGTTGAATTTGGAAAAGATGATCCAATTGGTGATAAAAAAAAGAAGCATCGATACAAGAAAGATGACACACACTTTAATTAAAGGAAAAGGAGCAACTTCTTTGACTTGCCATATTGGGAGACAAACTTATTGCGCCACTGCTTAGATATAATGCATATTGAAAAGAATGTGTACGAGCTCCTTTTGGCAACAATCTTGAATATCAAGGATAAGACCAAGGATGATTTGAATTTCCAACTTGATTTGAAATAATGGGGTATTAGAAGATCACTCCATCTAGAGCTGGCAGGGAGAGAATAGTAGAGGCTTCCTCATGCATGCTATGTTATGAATGCCTCCTAACGGTCCACATTTCTTTGTGTGTTGGAGAACATAAAGATCCCAGATGGATACTCAAGCAACATATCAAAGCGTGTGAATAGTAAGGATGTCAAACTTGGGGGATTGAAGACTCATGATTATCATGTATTGATGCAGGAATTGATCCCAATAGCTATTCGCTGCGTGTTGCTAAAAGATGTTAGAATGGTAGCTATTCGTCTTTGCAACTTTTATAGAGATATTTGTGCAAAGAGGTTGCTTAAGAAAGACATGAAGAAAATAAAGGCAGGGGCGGTGACTATTTTATGTGATCTAGAAAAGATATTCTCACCATCATTTTTCATGGTTATGATGCATTTCACTTTGCACCTTATGGAGAAAGTTACACTTGGAGGCTCAGTATTCTGTCGATGGATGTATCCTACTGAGAGAAATATTTAAACTCTGAAATCTTATGTAAGAAATATGAATCGCCCGAAGGAATCTATAGCAGAAGGTTATTTCGGTTAAAAGTGTATGAATTTTTGTACCATATACTTAAACAAGCTCGAGACACGTCATAATCGATCAATGAGGAATCACGATGATCAGTATGAGCCAATTGAGCCTACATTTGAGTCCATTCCATAGTCAGATGGACTTTCCACTCCATACCGTCTTACTAATTTGAGCATTGAGAAAAGGGATAAGGCACACCGCTACATGCTCTTCAACTGTGACATCATTGAGCCATACATAAGGTGAGTCACTCAGCATTATTTATTTTATAATAATTAAAAAAAAATCTAATTATACCTAAATTTATTCTTTATGCATGCAGCAAACACAAGGAGATCATCAGAGTAAAATATGGCGCTCTAAGTATGCGGGAGAAAGAGAAAATATATAGCATCGAATTTTCTAAATAGTTCAAAGATGATGTAAATGATTATATATTTTTGCTTGGTACAACTTATTGGAACATATTTACTAATTAGGTGTCATCCTCTTAATTAGGTGTGGAGATTGCCGCTCTATGATGTGAGCCCTAAAGTGCATGCTCTTTCAATGGGCCCTAATCGTATCGTGCGTGAGTATAAATAGCTCGTCATTAATGGCTACAGGTTTAATACTCACAACAAGTCCATAAATATGGCAACACAAAATAATGGCATCATGTTAAGCGCTACCACTGGTTGTTATGCTAGCTCAAGAGATTCACAGCCTCGTATGGAGGATTTGAACTATTATGGTGTAGTGGAGAAGATAGTCATCTTGAACTATTATTCTAAAGGAAGGATCGCATTGATGAAGTACGATTGGTTTGACACCTTATCACAATCTGGGATGAAGACTAACGAGTGTGGTTTTACTCTCATTAACATGCAATGCCATTTCCGCACTGAAGAACCATATATACTTGCCTCCCAGGCTAGTCAAGTCTTCTACGTTAGTGATTCCTTAGAGCCTCAATGGGATGTTGTTGTGAGGATGGTGCTTAAGCATATTTTTGATGATACCGAAGTTGATGACGATGTTAGACCATGCATGCAATGCGCTCCTATAGGATAAAACTTATCTGGTACTGTCGAGGTTCCAAATACATTTGTCAGGAGCGATGGTGATGTCCATATTGTAGATGCCACTAGACGATGACTTCAACATTCTGGTATAAATTATTAGAGTCTAATTATTAATTTTTATTTAAATTTTTCTTTATTTCTTTCTTATTTTGATCAAAGAGCTCTCTTTCTTCTAACCTTTGGAAGCTTAAGAAAAATGTGTGCCATGCCGGTAAACCATTTCGTGCCGGTAGGCCATGCCATGCCGTATGGGTAGATCGTGTCATGCCGACCACTAAGAAAACCCCTGTCTGGTATAAATATTAGAGACTATTTATTGATGCTACACTAATATTATTGTTCAACATGTTATATTGATTAATGTTCATTAACATTATAGATCACGATAGCACCAAAATGCCATCTAACTTTCATCCCTGCCCCTCAGTGGGTTACGTACAGTTCAGCATCCAAGGAGTAGTCAGTGTATACTCCATCCATCTCAGTGCACATTTTGGAGTCTTGAGCTTCGAGGATATGTTGGCCCGCATTCCAACACTAGCTCCAACTCCAACTCTGGTTCCGGCTCTAGCTCCAGCTTTGGTGATGTAGACTTAAAAAACTTTTAATATATTTTATTTTTTTAAAAAAATATTATAATAAATTTTATTTGGTAATAAAATTTTAGCATTTTAGAATAATTTTTGTGTTTATTATATTTTCTTATGTTATATATCTATATTTATCAGATAAAATATATAAAAAAATAAAAATTTTAATTTTTTTAATAATAAAAAATCTACGATAGCGGCTTTATAATCGCTGCCATATCCATGTCAATCGCTGTCATAGATCCATGGTGCTAACGGTGCCAATCGCTGTATTAGACCTATGGCAGTGGTAAAAAAATCGCTGCTATAGATTACCTATGGCAGCGATTGTGTAACCACTGCTATAGATAACCTATGACAGTGGTTATGTAACCGCTGCTATAGATCGATCTATTATAGTAATTTATAAACTGCTATAATTGGCTATCTATGACAGTGGTTCAAACAACCGCTGCCATAGAGCTACAACGACGATCGTAGTGGCAGCGGTCAAAAAACTACTGCCATAGCCTATGGCAGCGATTTTTTGGACTACGACAGTGATTACAAATCATTGTCATAGCCCTTTTTTGTAGTAGTGATATTTAATACTTACAAAAATATGCTCGATCATGGTGTTCATCGGCCTGTCCATCTTGTCCGTGTGGCTGGATCGAAAGATCTCGCTACGACTGGCCATCACTCCATCTCTCATCAGCTATAATAAAGAATAAATTTATCAAAAAGATGATAAAAAATGAATTTAATTTATCTAATAAGATTTAGAATTAATTATCTCTCTATGCACATGACTGGCCATAGACTCACGGCCTAGAGTGTGCATGTACTTTTAGGCTGCACGATTCTTCTAATTTTGATGGAAGGTAGTCTAACAAATATTTAAATAAATAATAAATATTTTAAAAAATATTTAAATAAAATTTTATGCATATTAAAAAATTTAAAAATTAAAAATTTTACCTCAAACTCCTGGCTCCTCCAGTGTCTAACCATCCTCTTCCACTGACTCGAAGGACAGTCCTGTATCCAGGGAGTAAGCTCCTTTGGAGTGTTTTGTCAGTGCTCGAGCCATCCTCTATGGAGCTTGACCTTATAACCCCAGTACAACTCCTTGATCTTCCTCAGTCGGGCATCTCGAGCCCTCTCATGATCGAAAAAGTCGTACCTCCTCTGCATAAAGTTATCAAAAATCAATTACAAAATTATTCTAATCAAACATATATAGTGTAAACATATAAAATACATAAATATAACTAAGATGCATATACTTATCCATCTCTCCTCCCATACCTGATCCGTGACGGCAACATCCATCAAATGCCAATCTCTGGGCTTTCTTGCACGAACCTTGGTGTTAATCCAAAAATCTGAAAGAAGAACAAAGTAAATGATGGTGGCACCTTAGGGCTTAAAGTTGGAATATTAGAAAGACATATCAATTTTTATTCACTCAGAAACCGACAAGATTGGACCCCATCCCTCCCAGTGATGCCAGCGAGGTTGGACCCCCTCTCTCCCATTGATGGTGGAGAGGTCAGACCCCCTTCCTCCCAATGATGGCGGCGAGGCTGGATCCCTCCCTTCCTTTCTCCCTCTCTCGATCTCCCTTGTCGACGATGGCGGCGAGGCCAGACCCCCTCCCTCCCTCCCACCCACTCTCGGTCTTCCTTGCCGATGGCCGACGAGCGACCGACCCTCCCTCTCTCAATCTGTCAGTCTCCTTCTCAGTCTCTCCATTTCTTAGTTTTAGATCCCGAAATCAGGTCCGACCTTTTGGAATCCATTAGGATCCGGATCTGGTACTTTAAGTACAGACCCATCGAATATTTGGATTTAGATCTGATATCAGTAATTAAAATTAAATCCGAATCTGAATATTCAAGTTTCAATTCGAACCCAATCTATTGATAGATCTAGTTCACAGCCACCGACATGGCACAGCTTAAGGCTACCACCATGGCACAGCCCAAAAACTATGGCATGCAGATAATATAATATTTATAATAAATATTTATAATATTTATTATAATATTTTATAAATTATTATATATATACATAATTAATAAATAATACTATAAATTTTTTTAAAAAAATTTATACCTATGGCTATAGAGATCGGGTCGCACCAAAAGCTCCGAAGATCGCTGGCGACGATGCTAGAGGAGGACGATAGCACTAGAGGTAACTTACGAAACAAAAGCAAAATAGTGAGATAGAGAAGAGAGAGAAAGAGGAAGAGAGAAAGCATGGATAGCTGGGGATGGGGGGCCAAGGGGTGGGGCACAGTGACGGGAGGTCAGCGATCGGGAGGGAGAGTGTGGGGATGGGTGGGTTGGGTGGGGGTGGCAGGGAGGGGTGGCTGGGGATGGGGGCCTAGGGGGTGGGGGTGGCGGAGAGGGGCGGCAGGGATGGGGGGGAAGGGGGCGGTCAGGGGGAGGGTGGGGGGGTGGCTGAGGGATGGGGGTCGGAGGGGGAGGGAAAGAAGGGGTGGCACCGACCAAGGGGGAGGAGGGGCGGTGCCGACCGGAGGGAAGAAGCCTCATCGATGACAGAGAGGAGGAGAGACATAGAGAGAGATCCAACGCGCATGAAAGAAAAGCAGAAAAAATTTGAAAATTTTTAATCGAACCTACGACAGCGGTTATCGAACCGCTGTCATATATCTACAATAGTGATTATCCAAAATCACTATCATAGATCTACGGTAGCGGTTCTATAACCACTATCGTAGATCTATAGCAGCGATTTTTGATAACCACTATTGTAGGTTGGAAATAATTTTTTTTTCTAAATATTATATAATTTTAAAATTTAATATCCATCTTCATCGTTCATTATCTAAATAATTATCATTAGAGTGTCATCGTAAAAGGTTGCCTCGATCTGATGGCCCTAGCTTCATCGATCAGAAAAAATTGATTTTGACGATCACGAATGATGATGCAATGATCTGATAGATGGAGACCTTTGATAGATTCAAAAACCTACAACGATGATCTCGGTGATGTTTGTAGCATACTATCAAAGTTTTACTTTAATCAGATATCGTTATCTTGGTCAATTTAGTATAGGTTAGTTTCGACCGTTAAATGATAAACGAGTGATTAAAGAACCAAACGGTATCCAATTATAAGATAATTTTTTAGTTAAACGATCTTTATTATAATGTTAAATATTTTATATGATGATGATAGTAAAATTTAAATCATTTTCGTATTAACTGTTCATGTTAATTAAGCAGATATTGCAAAAGCACGAGCATAACAATCAGTGGAGTTTCAAAATGGTTATCAGGAGACGTATAGTTTTAGATCATTCTTCATCTTATGAGTTAAATTTTATAATCACCACCATAAAAAATGATTAAAGTAGTAGCCAAGATCATTTATAAAAAAAATTATCTCATAATCAGATACCGTTTGGTCCTTTGATCACTCGTTTATCATTTAATGGTCGAAACTACAAATTGACCAAGATAACAATATCCGAATGAAGTAAAACTTTGATAGTATACTACAAACATCATCAAGATCATCATTGTAGGTTTTTAAGTCCGTCGAAGATCTCCATCTATCAGATCATCGCATCATCATTCGTGGTCGTCAAAATCAAATTTTTCTAATCGACGAAGCTAGAGACATTGGATTGAGGTGACCTTTTGCGACGACACTCTAATGATAATTATTTAGATAATGAACGATGAAGATGAACATTAAATTTTAAAGTTATATAATATTTAAAATATATACATATATATATGGCAGCGGTTACAATTAATCGCTACCATAAATAAGCTTATAGTAGTAGTTTCTACTAACCACTGCTATAGGTACGACTTATGATAATAGATTTACTAACCGCTGCTATAGATCAACCTATGGCAGCGGTTTTTTGTAACCGCTGCTATAGGTCTGACCTATGGCATCGGTTTTCTGTAACCACTGTTATAGATCCGACCTATGGTAGCAGTTAACGAAAATCACTACTGTAGAATCTATGACAACGATTTCAAAAACCGCTATCATAGTATGTGCTGACATAGATCCTTTTTATAGTAGTGTAGGTTAATAAGGATTAGATTATCTTGAGATAAATATGATTGGTGATTTAAAATAATCTTAATAATTCCATTTGGGTCACCAAACACCATTTATGAAGATGGTATATATTGTGGGGTTGGGGTAAGTCAAACTAATCCTCATCACTTAAGAAGGTGTGTAATTAAAATATTGCATGTGAGATGAGACATAGACCATGGGAGTTCAGGCTACCATTAGAGATGTTTGGTCACCGATTATCGGGACAGGTTGCATCTTTCATGCAAAAGAAGTATGCATCTTTTTCCATGCACATCCACTGCTAAATTATGCAATGATCACTACAAGAATGTACACTATTAGTGATGGTGAAATATTGTCACTAATAATCCTTCAGTCATTGCTAATGGGGATGCCATCGCTAATATCATTATAAAAGCCAATCTGAAAAATTTTTGTCGCTAATTGGCACCAATAGCAACAACAAAAATTATTGTCACTAATAAGAAAATTAGCAACGGCTTTAGAGATGGAACAATTTTATCTCTAATTATTTTTTAAAATAAATTTAAAAGAAATTAAAAAATATTAGCAGTGGCAAATTTATTGCTAATGTCATCGCTAATTATTATTAGCGATCAATTATTCTATTGCTAATGCCATCTCTAATTTTATTCAATTCTTAAATTAAAAAAAAATTATTTAAAAAATATTAGCGATGGTATTTTAGTGTCTAATGCCATTGCTAATACCGATGGTAATAATTAATTTTATTTTTCTAAAAAATTAATTATAATATTTTTTAAATCTATTATAATTAATTATAATGAATTATGATTTCTAATAACTATTATAATTAAAATTCAAAGATAATATGACAATCAAAAATTTAAAATAAATTATATTATATTAAAAATAAAAATTATATAATTTTTTATAAGCAATATCAAAAAAATATAGTACATTAAAAAAAAATTAGGTTCGATCCTCATTATCATCCGCCTCCCCCTCCTCCTGCTCCTCTCTAGTAGCTGGTGGATGAGAGTTGATGTTCTAGCATTCTGTAATAAAAAAATAAAATAATATTAGTATGTTTCAATATGGAGACATATTTTTCAATATAGAGATATATCTATTGATATACTCTTCTAATACTCTAATAGATTATTTCTACATATTTCATTAGAGCTATAGACACCTTCAGCCCATTAATTGAATGGTTAGATTGACTTTTTAGCCCCTTAATCTTCTTTTCAGACTCAAACCTAAATATATGAAACTTCTAAAATAAAAGATAAAATAATTAAAATAATTTAATAATTAATTACCTAATGTGATGGTTGGGATGATGAGTCCAGCTGGTCGTGCAACTGCGGATCCTGGAGAATCTTCACGACCGTATTGTAGATGGCATCTAAGAGGCTCTGAGGTCGCTGGCTCAAAAGCCTCTATACGATCTCCTCCACATATGCATCACTCCAAGTTTGGGACATCGAGCTCTATGAGGACATTGAAGGATATCAAGATGATGGAGGGTTGAAGCTGAAGGAAAATCCTGATTTTTTGGATCAGGTTCGTTCAGATCTGATCAGATCAAGAGATATATTTTAAAATTTTTTTTCTTTGATCCAGATTAGATATGGGATGTTTCAGATCTGATTCTTATTATTTTAATAATTAAAATAAATTTAGATAAATTAAATCAAATTTAATTTACCTTGAAGTGGGTAATCCTATTATCCGTTGATGATCCTATAAGCAGCGGAAGGTTTTGGATCTAGCCACGCAAGTGCCTGGCCTCTACCAGTATCCACTTAGGCTGGATTTGGAGAACCTCTTCTTCTCTATCACGTCTCCAAAAATTAGATCTGGATCTGATCTGGAGGATCTTCAAAACACCTTTCGAAGATCAGCAGTTGTCCTTTGCAGCAGCGCAGCCTTCTAGCTTTCAGTCGCCTTTCTCTTGTCTGGATTGCACCAACCAAGAACCCAAAATACTTTTGGATGTAGAGAGGAGAGGGAGAAGATGCTTTGGCATGGAGGAGGAGAGGAGAGGCAGCCTTGGGGCATGGGAATTTTCAATTTTCTTTGAGTTGGGCGCAGGGTCTTATTTATAGACTATGCTGTGATCCAACTCCTCTTCTTCCCAACCAATCACAACCCTTTGTGAAATCAGATCTAAATCTGATTGGTGGGAATAGAGTCCCCTGGATTCCTCCTTAGATGGTGCCTAAGACCAGTCAAAGTTGGTTCTTAGGAGAACTCTAATCGGAATCCAAAAAGGAGATGGAGTCCCTGTCCAACAGGGACTCCTAGGCGCCTCCAACTTGGGCACACGCCAAGGGTGGCGTGCGCCCTCCTCCTTGCCAGGTTCTGGCAGGGGGACAAGCCCCCACCAGCTCTCCAATAGGTGCATGACATGTGGATCAAGAAGTCAAAGTGTCAATGGTCAACATTTGACCAGTCAAAGGTCAACTTTTGACCAAAGTCAAAGGACGAGAAATGGCAGGTGACCAAAAATGGTAGGTAATGTCTTACAAAATAAGACAACCTTTTCTGACTTGGACAAGCTCCAGTCAGACCAAGTGAAGGCCTCTGATTCGAGCACAAACTCCTTTGGCTCAGTCAGGACAACTTATTTATGATAGTAAAAGAAGAACGTTAGGTTCAATCGAGTGCTAGCACGATTTTCTTGAACCTAATTGAATCTCATTCAGATCAATTGAACTAGATCAGTTCAATTGATGATCACCAGATTCAAACCCTTGTTTGTGTGACCCAGTTAGGTTCAGTTCTGTATGGTAATGGGATATGTCATGATCTCTATCATCGACATCATCGAAACTCCTTTCGATGGATCAGAACTCTTCTGATTCGAACAGCTAGAATGATCGATCATCTAAATCATTCTAATTGCTCCCAAAATCCACCAGTGACACCTAGCAGTATATGGTGGCAACCCATCAGAGCTGAATGCGAACCTCTTGGTGCAGCTACCTGTGTGATTAAGTTCTTCTATCTTGAGCCCCGATCAGATTAGGGTTAAGGTGAACTCGTCAAACCCTAGTTCTCTATCATATGATGTAATCATTCGATTCAAGTCCGATGTGAAAAACCTAAATAGAAACTCTTTCTATTATTTCACTCTGCCATGGCCATGGGCTTCTGGACTTGATTCTCATGATCATCATAGGGCTGCTCCTCTACCACCGAGGTAGATAGATTCCATCTTGATGCAATCCAGTTCCTACAATGAACATGCTATAGCCAACATACACCTCAGGGTTCCGATATGGCTAGGAGACCGAGTAATGGTGTAGTCAAACTATAACACCCTCAAGGTGAACTGCCGATGCACCTCAGGTCAAAGAACCAGACACACTACTGCAGCATCGAGTCAGTCATTGACGAGAAGGTAGACTTCCTAATGACTACTCGAGGTGGTCACGCTCAGTGCCCTCATTCTCTAACGAGTACCTGTACTCTCGCTCCGGATGTCTCCACACCGTAGACTCAAGACTCATCTACTAAAGAGAAGCGATTGTACACCAACCTTCCGGATCAATCACCATCCTCGTGATGATCCTATGGTCGGAGCATTTTATGAGTTAATAATGATTATTCATGTCTTAAATTTTCAACTCTTGAAAATATGAATTATCATTACCATTAACTCAAAGGATGTATCACAGACACTAAATACACATATGTGATAGAAAATAACCCATTTTATTGATTATAGTCAAAATTATAATTTTGCCCCTAGAAGTGTATTACAAGTGTCAGCCAATTCTGGCTTCTAGGGCACATATATCTAACAATCTCCCACTTGTCCTAAAGCCAATTGGCTACAAGTCTAAGTCCCATCTTCTCAAGGTGGGCTTCGATCTTCTGCTGGTCCCAACGGCTTTGTAAGTGGGTCTGCCACATTATCTGTGGAGTTGACTCTCTTGACCTCGACGTAACCCTTCTCGAGGTAATCGCGGATGAGGTGGTATCGCCGCTCAATGTGCTTGGATTTTTGGTGAGACCTTGGCTCCTTAGCAAGGGCTATGGCGCCATTGTTGTCGCAGTATAGAGGAATGGCATCTGATGGCATTACTCCGATTTCTGCAGCAAACTTCTTGTACCAGAATGCTTCCTTCGCAGCCTCTGATGCAGCGATATATTCTGCTTCCATGGTGGAATCTGCTATCACCATGGTTTGCTTGGAAACTCTTCCAGCTGACAGCACCACCATTGCACACAAACAGACTCCCAGATGTCGACTTTCGATCATCTATATCGGACATGAAATCCGAGTCTGTGTATCCCTGGACTTGGAGTTCTCCGTTACCAAAGACCAACATCATATCCTTAGTTCTTCTTAAGTACTTAAGGATACATTTCACAGAAGTCCAGTGTTCTTCACCTGGATTTGACTGATATCTGCTTGTGACACTCACAGCATGGGCTATATCAGGTCGTGTACATAGCATGGCATACATGAGGCTCCCTATTGCAGAAGCATAAGGGATCTTGCTCATGCATTCTATTTCCTCAGGTGTGCTAGGGCACATCTTCTTGGAAAGATGAATACCATGTCTGAAGGGTATTAATCCCCTCTTAGAGTTTTTCCATACTAAACCTCTTTAGTACTTTCTCTATGTACATCTTCTGTGAAAGTCCTAGCATCCTATTCGGTCTATCCCTATAGACCTTAATTCCTAGAATAAAGGATGCTTCACCTAGGTCTTTCATGGAGAATTCCTTGGACAACCATATTTTGACTGTTCGTCAACATGGGAATATCATTCCCAATAAGGAGGATGTCATCCACGTACAATACGAGGAAGACAACAGCGCTCCCACTGACCTTTTTGAAAGACACATGGTTCCTCTTCATTTTTGATGAAACCAAACATTTTGATCACATCATTGAAACGAGTGTTCCAGCTCCGAGATGCTTGCTTAAGTCCATATATGGACCTTTGCAGCTTGCAAACCTTGTGATCAGTATCACTGGATGTGAAACCTAGCGGCTGTTCCATATAGATATCTTCCTCAAGATATCCATTTAAGAATGCCGTTTTCACGTCCATTTGCCATATTTCATAATCGAAATAGGCTGCAACGGCAAGCAATGTGCGGATGGATTTTAGCATAGCCACTGGGAAAAAGGTATCCTGATAGTCAATGCCTTCGCGTTGACTATAACCTTTTGCCACTAGTCTAGCCTTGAATGTCTCCACATTTCCCATCTGCACCAATCTTTCTCTTGAAGATCCATTTACACCCAATAGGTACTATACCTTCTGGTGGATCTACCAAGGTCCAGACTTGGTTTGAGTGCATCGAGTCAATTTCTGACTGCATTGCCTCTAGCCATTTCTCAGAGTCGATATCTGATATCGCCTCGTTGTAGGTTTTGGGATCATCACCATGAGCACCATTACCTACGAGGAACATTTTCTCTACTTCCTCTGAAATAATACCTAAGTATCTTTCAGGGGACGGAAAACTCTTTCCGATCTACGAGGTGGAGGAGGTAGTGTTCTTATTGGCTCAACCTGATTTGGTTCCAATTGGTCCTTAGCTCGTTGTACTTGTGAGACTTTCTCATCAAGCTTGATCTGCTTTTCAATGCCGCTATCTTGAATAAACTATTTTTCAAGAAAGATGGCATGTCGACTCACAATCACATTGTGGTCTTCTGGAATGTAGAAATAGTATCCTAATGACTCTTTAGGATATCCTATGAATCGAGCTCTGAAGGACCTAAACTCTAACTTGTCCGCTTGTTGTCTTTTGACATGAGCCGGACAACCCCAAATTCTGAGATGACTCAGACTTGGTTTCTTACCGTGCCATATCTCATACGGTGTGGTAGGAACGGTTTTAGAGGGAACCCTATTCAGTAGATAAATTGAAGTTAACAATGAGTGTCCCCAAAGAAAATCAGGGAGGTCTGTGAAGCTCATCATGGATCGGACCATATCCAATAGAGTCCGATTTCTCCATTCTGAAACCCCGTTGAGTTGAGGTGTTCCTGGTGGAGTCCATTGAGAGACTATGCCATTTTCCTTGAGATAGTCTAGGAATTTCCCGGCTAAGGTATTCACCTCCTCGATCTGATCGAAGAACCTTAATGGGTTTTCTAGTTTGTTTTTCTACTTCATGTCTGAATTCTTTGAACTTTTCAAAAGCTTCAGACTTGTGTCTCATAAGATACACATACCCATACCTAGACAGATCATCGGTAAAGATAATGAAGTAGACAAAATTGCCTCTAGCCGGCACATCAAATGGGCCGCACACATCAGTATGTACTAGGGCAAGGAAGATCTGTGGCCCTTTCCCCATGTCCTACAAAAGGGAGTTTAGTCATTTTGCCTTGAAGACAAGATTCACAAGTTGGATATGACTCGAAAGTCAATGGACTCAATAGCCCATTTTTCTCCAATTTGTTGATCCTATCTTCTGCTATATGACCTAATCTTAGGTGCCATAGATATCTATCATTTGGACTATCCCTAGGTCGTTTGGCATTCACGTTTTGCTCGATAGTTAGAATAGGTACATCAATATGTAGCTGATAAAGATCGTTAATAAGGAAAACCATTTGCAATTTTATTTCTTTCATAAAGAATGTTACAATGGTCCTTAAAGAAGGTAATCACATAGCCTTCTAGTGCTAAGCATGAAACAGAAATCAAATTCCTGCTAGCTGCAGGCACATAATAACAGTCTTTCAAAACTAAGTCTAAACCAGATGGTAATCGAAGAGGGTATGTTTCCCATGGCTACTGCAGCAACTCTTGCTCCATTACCGATGCGTAGGATCATGTCTCCATCCCTCAGCCTCCTGCTATCCTCAAGACCCTGCATGGAAGTGCACAGATGAGCACTAGAACCAGAGTCAAGCACCCAACTGGATGCAGAAGAAACCGTAAGGTTAGACTCAATAACGAGCATACCTCCAGAAGGACCTTCCTTCTTGTTCTTCAGGGTGGCCAGGTAAGTAGGGCAGTTCCGCTTCCAATGGCCGTCGCTGTTGCAATGGAAACACTTTTCTTTGACATCGGCCTTCTTCTTCGGCTCTGCCTTCTTCTTCTTTGCTCCTTCCACCTTCTGCTTTTTCACAGACTTCTTTTTCTTTTCATAAGACTTTCTTTTGGAAGAAGTCCATTCCATAGCAAGAACTGAGCCTTTAGAACCTTTCATAGAAAGCTCAGCGGTGACCAGCATGTTCATTAATTCGGCCAAGGAATTTTGAAGTTTATGCATGTGGTAATTCATGATGAATTGCCCATATGCATCAGTCAAGGATTGCAGAATAATATCATTCTGCAGATCCAAGTCTAACTTCACACCGAG
Source organism: Cocos nucifera (assembly GCA_006176705.1). Taxonomy (NCBI): domain Eukaryota; kingdom Viridiplantae; phylum Streptophyta; class Magnoliopsida; order Arecales; family Arecaceae; genus Cocos; species Cocos nucifera. The sequence continues at coordinate 341,805 of QRFJ01000368.1, forward strand.
CTTCTCAAGCTCTTTCATGTCCTTGATCATCATCAGACAGTGATCTTGGACTGACTGCCCATCACGCATCTTAGCCTTAAAAAGTCATTTCGTGACTTGATACTTGGCTGCGCGACTCTGTTCACCAAACATCTCCTGCAGGTGAGCCAACATTTGGCGAGCAGTCCCGATATCTTCATGTTGGCGCTGGAGCTCATCAGACATCGAGCCCAACATGTAATATCTGGCCTTATTATCTTCGTCTATCCATTTTTTCAGAGACGCTCTCTGTTCAGTGGATGGATGGGCTGGTAAGGTGGGAGGGTCCTGGTCCAATACATGGGTTAACTTCTCAAAACCCAAAATAATTTTGTAGTTCCTGAGCCAATCTTTATAATTGGGTCCGGTCAGTCTATGTGTGTCCAGGATACGTGCTAATGGGTTGGACGCAGACATTTTTCTCTAGAGAGTCAAAGATTCTAGTTAGATACTGTAATTATGACTTGACCAATTTATTTAAAAATTTTATTTTTAAATAAATTAGCTTCCACTATTTTCTCGGATCCCTACACTCCCTCTGTAGAGATGCAAAAATCTCCATGATTAATGATTTCTAGTGGGTGGTGCGGTCTCACCAACTGACTCATCACCTCACCTAACAGTTATTGGTGATGGGTTAGCCAATGAGTGAACAACTCTTGTTCAATGATTCTCTAATCATGGTGCACCCAAACTTGGTCTCTAATTCATGAATCTCACCGTATCCGAAATATTGATCCACTCCTTAGTTAAGTCAGACCCACCATTTGCACAGACTGGATTCCTAATTGAGTCTCTCACCGTATCCAAAATATTGAGCCCAACTCATCCTCCAGCCCATAGCATCCAATGCCTAATAGACATGGTTGCATCTTTTCGGTGCAACTGAGCCACTGTATCCAGCCGAGAACAATCAACCCCGGGAAGGGCCCGCACATCTACAATGGTGGAAGACCTCAGACTTAATCTTTTCTTAGGGAGAATTGATTCAGGTCTCATTAAACTAGACTTGTCATAGTCATAACAATTATGACTAACCTAGTGGCATGGGTTAGCTCGGATTATTGACCACCTCAAATCAGAACTGTGTCAACAGATATGGCCAGGTAAGTGAGATCGGTGGAAGGGATATGCCATTAACTCGTACAAGAATGCATTCAGGTCGAGTAGCTTCCAATTAAAAACCAGTCGGTCGTATGTGCCAAACTTACCTTAGACACCAAATTGTTGAGCCAGAACCAATTGGGTTAGCCTACAATCCAGACTCTAACCTCTGAGCCTAATTAGGTCTTGCTTGATCGTGACTCGATCTTGACCCAGACTTAATCCTATTAGGCTGGTCAATTTAAGCATTGTTGATCCCATCTAACCAACTCTTGATTCGGTTTGATCAACCGCTTAGACCTAATTGAGCTACCCAAGCCCGAACCCAGTATTATGAATATGTCTTAGATCTAAAATTCTCAATTTTAGATCTAATTAATATTTTCATAATCTTAATTCTTAATTAAGTAGGGTTCATAAATAAAATATGCACAATAAATCCTAGGGTTTCAGGATCTAGGGTTTTGCAGAAAGTAAGTTTTGGATTTCTGATTAAGGACGAACATGCAGCACCCTACACGTCATAAGAACACCCCATCGGATGGGAAGGAGAGGGCCTTTAAATCCTTCTTCATTCTTATGACCGGACGGCCAAGAGGAATGCCTTAATCAGGAACATGCAATATACTACAAAATAGTTTTAGATCTATATCATATATCTCATATACAAATTAGATCTAATCATGGCATATTTTGCATACATCTCATGTATCGAATCATGCATATTTTTAGATCTAAATTATCTCATAATAATCTAAAAAATTAGATTTAAATTGATCTTAATCAAAATAAACTCTAATCTAGATAACTATGTAGAACTATTCTACAACTAGTCTAGACATGCATCAATCATATCTCATATGATGTTTAAAATTAAATAATTTTTATTTGCTATTTTTTAGATGTTATTATAATAATTATAATATCAAAAAATAGTAAATAAATAGATCTAAAATATGATTTAATCAAATTAAATTAAAAACATGCAAGACTATTCTATAGAACTATTCTATTTTAGAACTAGTCATGCATATTTTCTAATCTTAGATCCAAATTATTTAATTTTAATTTTTTTTAATTTTAGATCTGATCACATCTCATGTGATATCTAAAATTACTTATTTTTTAATTAAAATAAATTTAAAAATTAGATCTAAATACTTTAGAATCTTGGCTCTGATACCAGTTGAAAGAAAATCCTGATTTTTCGGATCAGGTTCGTTCAGATCTGATCAGATCAAGAGATATATTTTAAAAAAAATTTTCTTTAATCTAGATCAAATTTAAGATATTTTAGATCTAATTCTTATTATTTTAATAATTAAAATAAATTTAGATAAATTAAATTAAATTTAATTTATCTTGAAGTGGGTAATCCTATTACCCATTGATGATCCTATAAGCAGCGGAAGGTTCTGGATCTAGCCACGCAAGTGCCTGGCCTCTATCGGTATCCACTTAGGCTAGATCTGGAGATCCTCTTCTTCTCTATCATGTCTCCAAAAATTAGATCTGGATCTGATCTGGAGGATCTTCAAAATACCTTTCGAAGATCAGCAGTTGTCCTTTGCAGCAGCGCAGCCTTCTAGCTTTCAGTCGCCTTTCTCTTGTTTGGATTGCACCAACCAAGAACCCAAAACACTTTTGGACATGGAGAGGAGAGGGAGAAGATGCTTTGGCATGGAGGAGAAGAGGAGAGGCAGCCTTGGGGCATGGGATTTTCAATTTTTCTTTGAGTTGGGCGCAGGGTCTTATTTATAGACTATCTGTGATCCAACTCCTCTTCTTCCCAACCAATCACAACTCTTTGTGAAATCAGATCTAAATCTGATTGGTGGAAATAGAGTCCCCTGGATTCCTCCTTAGATGGCGCCTAAGACCAATCAAAGTTGGTTCTTAGAACAACTCTAATCAGAATCCAAAAAGGAGATGGAGTCCCTATCCAATAGAGACTCCTGGGTGCCTCCTACTTGGGCGCATGCCAAGGGTGGCATGCGCCCTCCTCCTCACCAGGTTCTGGCAGGGGGACAAGCCCCCATCAGTCCTCCAATAGATGCGTGACATGTGGACAGAAGTCAAAGTGTCTATGGTCAACATTTGACCAGTCAAAGGTCAACTTTTGACCAAAGTCAAAGGACGAAAAATTGCAGGTGACCAAAAATGGTAGGTAATATCTTACAAAATAAGACAACCTTTTTTCACTTGGACAAACTCCAGTCAGACCAAGTGAAGGCCTCTGATCGAGCACAAACTCCTTTGACTCAGTCAGGATAACTTATTTATGATAGTAAAAGAAGAATGTTAGGTTCAATCGAATGCTAGCATGATTTTCTTGAACCTAATTGAATCTTATTCAGATCAATTAAACTGGATCAGTTTAATTGATGATCACTAGATTCAAATTCTTGTTTGTGTGACCCAATTAGGTTCAGTTCTATATGGTAATGGGATATGTCATGATCTCTATCATCGACATCATCGAAACTCCTTTCGATGGATCAGAACTCTTCTGATTCGAATAGCTAGAATGATCGATCATCTAAATCATTCTAATTGCTCCCAAAATCCACTAGTGACACCTAGCAGTATATGGTGGCAACCCATCAGAGCTGAATGCGAACCTCTTGGTGCAGCTACCTGTGTGATTAAGTTCTTCTATCTTGAGCCCCGATCAGATTAGGGTTTAGGTGAACTCGTCAAACCCTAGTTTCTGTCATATGATGTAATCATTCGATTCAAGGTCCGATGTGAAAAGCTAAATAGAAACTCTTTCTATTATTTCACTCTACCATGGCCATGGGCTTCTGGACTTGATTCTCATGATCATCATAGGGCTGCTCCTCTACCACCGAGGTAGATAGATTCCATCTTGATGCTATCCAGTTCCTACAATGAACATGCTACAGCCAACATACACCTCAGGGTTCCGAATGGCTAAGAGATCGAGTAATGGTGTAGTCAAACTATAACACCCTTAAGGTGAACTACCAATGCATCTCAGGTCAAAGAACCAGACACACTACTACAGCATCGAGTCAGTCATTGACGAGAAGGTAAACTCCCTAATGACTACTCGAGGTGGTTATGCTCAGTGCCCTTGTTCTCTAATAAGTATCTATACTCTTACTCTGGTGTCTCCACACCGTAGACTCAAGACTCATCTACTAAAGAAAAGCGATTGTACACCAATCTTTCGGATCAATCACCATCCTCATGATGATCCTATGGTCGGGAGCATTTTATGAGTTAATAATGATTATTCATGTCTTAAATTTTCAACTCTTGAAAATATGAATTATCATTATCATTAACTCAAAGGATGTATCACAGATACTAAATACACATATGTGATAGAAAATAACCCATTTTATTGATAATAGTCAAAATTATAATTTTGCCCCTAGAAGTGTATTACAAGTGTCAGCCAATTCTAGCTTCTAGGGCACATATATCTAACAGAAGCTGTGGTTAAATCCTATGATCCGACTCCTACTCACCCCTCGGGTGGCGTTGAGCCATCCCTTAAGATCAAGGAGGGACTGAAAAGATGGGGCATCACCATACCTCTTAGCAACGTACGTCGCATAACGTGTCTGCATAATTTAGAAATATATTAGTTGTAATATAAAAATTAGATCCTATAATAACTTAATTAATAAATAAAGTTTGAAATTCTTACAGCGATCAATTGCAATGTAGAACCTAAATAGTCACCAATCCTCCTAGATTGGTGTATGGCCCATCATAACTACAGCTGATCTGGTGGATGATTCAGCTACCATATCTACAATAAGTAAATAATAAAATTAAATTAATTAAAATATGCATATAAAAATTTTTATAATTCTAATGAAGAGTTTGATATTGAATTCTTAGCAGTCTGTTGGCTACAACATGTGTGCCGACCGAGTCATTCGTATGTCTGATCGGATCCTATTGGACGGTCCGATTCTATTGGGCACTCCACTGCCTATCAGGGTATTTCTCACTGCTCCACTAGTCATAGAGGGCCTGCCATATGTTCACCCGTATCAAGTGATCCATGAAGGATCTCCAATTCGATGGTGATTGAAAATAGGAATGCTAGATGGTGGACTACCTAAGCCTATAAAGGCCATCTCAGAGCCCTCGTATGGCCACCTCTTTGAAGATCTGACAGCCAGCCTCCTCATCCTAAGGAGTCTCAAATCGATAGTACTACTGCAAGATAGAAACAAGCATCTATTTATGTATAATTAAAATATTAATATATTAAAAATTTAAAAATTAAACTAGTTTTGACTTCCCAAAAATATCCTCTAGACTATATCATGTGCTCCAGATGGCTAGTTGAAAAACTTGTTCACCGATCTCGGCATCAAGTATCGAATGATGCCAGTAACTATACAAGATACTTCAGACTCTCTAAATATGTTGCAAAATTAATTTTAAAAAATAAATTAATATTAACTCTAGATTTATTAAATTAGAAATATATTAATTGAAGTCATAGTACTTACGAGCGGCTCTGAATATGGATGAGCTCTTTATCCTCTGACTGAATCGAAGGTGTCGCGAGCTGGACGGGTTCTCGACCATGACTCTGTGTCTATGAGCCGATCACTACTTTATGTGACTGTGGGGTCACTAATGATCCCCTATCATCCAAACTTGAGCATAAAATATCTAATATAAATAATGTTATATAATTAGTTAGCAAAAGATAAAATAATAATATCTAAAGTGTTAGAGCATTTAATTACCATCTGATATGAGATGTGCAGAACCATACGAGCTAGCCGCATAATCACTCTCTCCTCGGGAGCTCTATCCTTAGCTGAAATGGCTCTAACATCTAAAAGATATGATGTATAATAACTATAAATAAAAATAAAAATCAAAGCAAGCAGATAATCTGAAAATTGGTTCAAATAAAATATCTATTAAAATACAATAAGATGATCAAAATTTAACTCATATGTAACAAAGATTGTTAGTTAGCATTTGCAATGTATCAGCAAAAATATAATTCTCGTCCAACAATACATGATAATATGTTGGTCTGCTGGTCTCTTGATTTTGGTGTTGCATGATTCTCATCCAGTAGTATATGATAATCTTAGTATACAAAAATGTGAAGAAGGCTAAGATCTACCATTGAAAAATAAGGCATTGCAAGTTCTCCTACACCTTTAACCATGAGGTGGCTGTAAGCAGTTGTCTACAATATAACAAACCATCCAAGCTTGCCCTGCATTGTAAGTTCTTCTACACTAAAGTACAATGAGATGGTTGCAAGTGATTGTTTGTGATGTAACAAACCATCCAAGCTTGACCATACCATAACAAGAATAGAATGCATCACCTTAATTTAGGTACGTCTTGCACAAGCAGTCATCATAGCTTTTATCTCTGAGCCTTCAGCTGCCTCCTTGAGCTATAAACTAGAAATATAAATTTTATTAAAAAATAAAATAATAACTTAAAAATAAAATTCATGTACTCAGGTAGCCTAGTCATCAAGCAAGCTCCAAGTCCACATGCATCTTGACCGTCCCCATTTGTAATGATATCTTTTACTTCAATGATTGTGCTTTTGGAAATGTTGCACTCTTAGGGCAAGGATGAGCTCATTATCTTTATAAAAGATGTGTCAATAGAGAAATACTTGATAGTGATATAATAGTTATCCATTCATATAGAAGTAGATTTTTTCTATACTACCAGCATTAGTACCTACATAGGAAGACGTGGGAGACAATATGCATGGATGAAAAGCTCTACTTGTCCAATACATTTGTTGATGAGCAAGAGTTTAATAGTGATAGGCTTGAGCATATGATTAGCATATTTGGTAAATTTAATCTAATTATCAGTGAAAGCCCATGTAATAATCTTTCAGATAGCAACTGCCATAGTCATGATGGACTATAGGGGTTGCTATAGTTTTAGCCTTGCTTAACCTCTAAGGGGTAGCAATCCTGTCCATCATAACTATAATGGTTGCAATCTAAAAGATTATTACATGGACATCCACCAATAATCAGATCAAATATCAAATGTGTTAATCATCTACTCAAGCCATCACCATTAAGCTCTTGCACATCAGTAAGGTCTTGGATAAGTAGAGCCTCCGAAGCCCTTACAATTGTCTCCCATATCGCAATCTCTATACAGACATCAATGCTTGTAGTTTGGCATAGATCCACTCCTATATAAATAGATAACTATTTTATTCCTATAAAATATTCTCTATCGATACATTGCTTACAAGGACAATGAGCCCATCCTTAAACTAAAAGTGCAGCATTTCCAAAAGCATCATCACTGAAGTAAGGGACATCATTACAAATGGAGATGGTTTGCAATACTGGCTGAACCTTTTTCTTGGTTTGAGTGCTCTACATGTCGGGACCGGATCGCATAGGATACGTCTCGACCCTATATTTGTAATGCTGCTAGAACCTTCCCTCGATTCGAGCACTCTACATGTCGAGATCAAAGTATGCAGGACATGTCTCGGCCTTGTGTTAACAATCCAAACCTTTCCTCGGTTCGAGCACATTGCATGCTGAGATTGGAATGCATAGAACATATCTCGGCACCATGTTTGCAATACTATCCAAACCTTTCCTCGATTTGAGTGCTCTGCATGCTGAGATCGAAGTGCGTAGGGCACATCTTAGCCTCATATTTATAGTCCGAACCTTTCCTCGGCTTGAGCACTATGCATGTCGAGACCAAAATGCACGGACACGTCTCAACCCCATATTTGCATTGCTAGCTACCCAAACCTTTCCTCAATTCGAGTGCTCTGCATGCTAAGATTGGAGCACACAAGGCACGTCTCAACCATGTGCTTGCAGTCCGAATCTTCTCTCGATTCAATACTCTGCATGTTAAGACCGAAGCACATAGGATATGTCTCAGCTTTGTATTTACAGTCCAAACCTTTTCTCGGTTCAAGCACTTTGCATGCTAAGATTGAAATGCATAGGACACATCTCGGCTCCATATTTGCAATGTTGTCTGAACCTACCTTCGATTCAAGCGCTCTACATGCCGATATCCAAATCCCATCCAAATTAATACTTAATTAAATATTTTTTTAATATTTAATTATGTTTAATTGATATAATTTAAATAAAAAAAATAATTTTTAGTGATGGTATTAGCTGTCGCTAATACTTATAATAGAAAAAAGCTACCATATAGGACTAAGGCATGGACTAGCACGCAGAAATTGAGGTGGACCGAGGCTTGAGGATGCGGTCATAGATGGAAGCTTGGGGAGGCATGAGGTGGTCGGAGCCTTGAGGAGATGGGCTTGGTATAACTGGAGGAGGTAACCAAGGGGAAGCCACTGGCCGAGGAAGAGAGAGGGTGGCGGGTGGACCCAAGGGAGAGGGGGGGTGGTGGGCTAGGATTTCGGAAGGTGGGAGGAGGTCGGAGCTTGTGGCCAGGGTCTCGAGGAGCAGGTTGGGTGCGGCTGGGGGAAGTTGTTCGCTAGGGAAGAGAAGGTGTGGGGGGACTAAAGGGTAGGAGAGAGGAGGTGGCGGATCGAAATTTTGAGGAGGCAGGAGTAGGCTGGGGGCTTGGGGAGGCGGTTTGGGTGCAGCTAAATAGAGACGATCGGAGGAAGCCATCGGTTTGGGGAAAGAGCAGGTGGTAGGAGAATCGAAGGGTTGAGGGTTCGAAGAGGCAGGAAGCAACCGAGGGTTTGGGAGGGAGGCAGGTGGTGGCTGGTGGGAGGCAATCGAGGAGAGAGAGGGGTGGCAGGTAAACTAAACAACAAGAGAGAGGAGGGTGGCAAGCCGGATATTCGAAAGGCAGAAAGCTGGGAGCTTATGCATGGGGGGCTCAGGGAGGCAGGAGGCAACCAAGGCTCGAGGAGGCGGGTTAGGTGTAGCTGGGGGGAGGCGGTCAAGAGGAGAGAGGGGGTGGTGGGGACCAAAAGGCAAGGAGAAGGGGGTGATGGATCGAGGTTTTGAGGAGGTGAAAGAAGGCTGGGAGCTTACGGTCGGGGGCTTGAGGAGATAGGTCGGGTGCATCTGGGAGGGAGATAGTCGGGGGCTCGAGGAGATAGGTCGGGTGCATCCAGGAGGGAGATGGTCGGAGGCTCGAGAAGGTGGAAGGCGGTTGGGGGGTCAAGAAGATAAGCCAAATGTAATCGAAGGGAGGCCACCGACTGGGGGAGAGCGGAGCTGGTAGGAGGGATCGAAAGGTGGAGGAGAGGACGGTGGCAGTGGGGGATAAAAATATTGGACGATAGGAGGGTGGTGGGAAAATGAGGACATAATGGATGGTTAGGCGGGAAAAAATGAGGCAGCAGGCGATGGCATGGAAAAAAATGAGGGCACGCGGTAAGGTGGAAAAAAAATAAGGATGGAAAGATTATTAGCAACGATAACTTTCATCACTAATAATCTTCTCCCGTCGCTAATATAAAAAATATTATTAGTGACGACAAATACCATCGATAATAATATTTTCATTGCTAATAATTATACTTTTAAAATAATATTTTTTAAATTATTAGTGATGGTATTTTTGTAATCACTAATATTAATTTTTTAATATTAATTTTTTTCTTCTAAATCATTTTTTGGATGGTTAAAAATCAATATTTAATTTTATTAAATTTTTGGACTTAATTAATTTATGGATCAAGTTTTAATTAATTTAAATTAGATTTAATTTAATTAGGCTTGAAATATTTTGAGGCTAATTGGATTTTAATATTTCAAGTAAAACTTAGATTCAAAGTCTAATTGAATTAGGTTTGATACAATTTTGAATTAGATTCGAATCAGATTTAAATTAGATTCAAATCAAATCTAAATTAAAAATTATTTTTTATAATTAATTTAAATTATATTAAATTTAATTAGACTTGACTTAATTTGAATGTAATTAGGTTTTACAATCTAATTAAAACTTAGATTTAAAGTCTAATTGAATTAAGTTAGACAGGATTTTGATTTGGATTCGAATCGAGCTCCAATTTTATTTGGATCAAACCTAAATTAAAAACTATTTTCTTCTAATTGATTATAATTAGATTAAATTTAATTAGGCTTGACTTAATATGAAAGTAATCAGGTTTCACTATCCATATAGGACTTAGATTTTAAAGTCTAATTGAATTAGGATTGATAAGTTTTTTAATTAGATTCAAATTAAATCTAAATTAAAAATTATTTTTTTAATTAATTTAAATCAACTTTAATTTGATTAATTTTAACTTAATTTGAGATCAACTAGATTTTATAATCCATGTAGAATTTGGATTCGAAGCCTAATTGAATTAGATTTGATAGAATTTTGACTTGGATTCGAATTAAATTTGAATTGGATTCAAATCAAATCTAAATTAAAAATTATTATTTTTTAATTATTTAAATTAAATTAAATTAAATTAGGCTTGACTTAATTTAAAAGTAATTAAATTTTACTATCCAAGTAGGACTTAAATTAAAAGTTTAATTGAATTAGAATTAATAGAATTTTGAATTGAATTCAAATTGAATCCAAATTAAAAATTAATTTTTTTTAATTGATTTAAATCAAATTTAATTTAATTAATCTTGATTTAATTTAATATTAATTAAATTTTATAATTTAAGTAGGATTTGAATTCAAAGCTTAATTAAATTAGATTTGGTAAAATTTTGAATTAAATTCAAATTGAATTTGAATTGGAGTCAAACTAATTATGTATTATTAGTGATGGAAAACATGCCATCGCTAATTCCGTCATCAATAATATTTTTAAATAATTTTTTTTAAATCTAGAAAATTATTAGCGATGGCAAGTTTTTATCACTAATAGCCAAAAAAGCCATTGCTAATTTTTATTTTATATTTTAATATTATAAAAAAATTAAATAATTTAAATAATTTTAGTAGTAGCTTATGCTGTCACTAATAATTTGAAGTCATCGCTAATAGCTAATTATTAGCGACAACACTATTTTTATTGCTAATAATCCAAATTTTTTGTCACTAATATTTTTTATTTAGAAATATTTTGAAATAATTTTTATATTTTTAAGACTGTTGTTGCAATCACTAATAATTTAGTTGTCGTTACTAATAGTATTAGCGGTGGTTTTTTTTTTGGTTAGTGTTTCGGTGGCAAAAAGCTTTATTAATGATAGAAATTTTTGTTGTCGCTAATACCATCGCTAATATTTAATTTTCTTGTAGTAGATACTTCAAGATCTATGTAGATGGATGACTCAAAAAAGTTTGGATTGCTTTAATAGTTATGCAGAGTATCATCTAACAATCCATATTGCGAAAGAAGATCAATCATTCATGAAAGATACAATCCAAACTAATTACTATGTGCTTCTCTATGTTAACCAGCAGAAACATGAAACACCCTAGCAAGGAATTTTAGAACTAGGTAGAGCATGATTCAAAAGGTAAGTGAGCTTCCAAGAATTAAAAATGGCAGGTGTCTTCTTTCAAATAGACTTTGACATTTCTTGGCTATGGAGTATGGTCAGAAGATGAAGGCTGGTAGAACATGACTTGATCAGCCAACCTAGTTAAACTTGCCATAAGAATTGAACTTGTTAAACTTGCCATAAGAATTGAACTTAAATCAATTGTTTAATGACCTACAATAATTTTAGCCATTCTAAAATCTACCAGTCAAATTTGGATTATTTGATGCCTAGATCTAGTTGAATAAATAAAGACTTGGATGGACAGATTCGGGGAGAGATATGCCATTTACATTTAGAAATTCTTGTAGCATCCTATAATTAAGAAATGTGTAGGATAAAGACTTGAGATTATAGACCGATCAAATATAGCATGAAATTCTTGAAACAACCCAACCTAGAATTGACTGCATATCCCATACATAGATGCATAAGATATACCAACATTGGTATACCAATGATCAAAAATATTTTTCCCTTTGTACCAAAAAAAAAAAAATTTCCCTTCCCCTACGCACCCTCATTTTGTCCCGCATGCCCTCCTTTTCCCCTGCACCCCTGCATGCCCTCATTTTCCCCCACACGCCCTCATTTTCTCCCACCCCCTCTTCCCCCACCTCCGATCCCCTTACCGCCCCCTCTTTCCCCCACCTCTGGTCCTTTGGTCCCCATTTTCCCCTACCATGCCACCAGATCATGCATCCTTGAGCACCCGTCCACCTCCTCGAGCCTCCGACCACCTTCACAAGCCTTAGGCAACCTTCCAGCTCCCTAAGCTCTCGGTTGCCTCCCTGAGCTCCTAATCGTGAGCCCCTGACCGCCTCCCACCTCTCCGAGTTGTCCGACCATGAGCCCTCGACCACCGCCCACCTCTCTGGGCTCTCGACTGCCTCCCCGAGCCTCCATCCCGTCTCCCTGAGGCTGCCTCCCCTACTCTCCACTGTTGCTTTCCTCCCAATCCTCACCGGCATTATGCTTCCCCCTCTAATCTCCCGTGCATGCTTTCCTTTCCACAAGTCCCTATTTTTCCCTTTTTTTTCATTTTTTTGCTTGGAATCCTTCTCGAGTCCTTCTCATAGGTGCTTCCACCTTCTTTCTTAAGTGCAATCCTTCCCACAGATATCTGAAAAAGAGAAAGAAATGAAAAGGAAAAGAAGGAAAAAGGAAAAAAAAAAGAACAATCTATGTGGGAAAAGGTCTTTCTTTTTTATTTTTCCATATTCCCTTTTTTCGTTGATTTTTTCTATGTTTTCCTCTACATTTTTCTCTACTATTTTCATTCTCAAAATCTCTTTTGCTTCCTCTGCTCTCAGTGCGATGACACCGGTGGGATTCTTGCTAAGGTGATGAGGTAGATGTGGCTTGTGGAGCCTCTAATCATAGTGAGCCATCTCCACTACTGCATCCAAGTGATCATCTTGGTCATGTTCAATAATATATTATTTATTTTATTTATATTATATTTATTTATTTTAGAATATATTATCTCTAGACATGTATGTGGGTTAGTATGTATGCATGTATGTCTAGTGTGTTATGTACGTATATAGTTTTATGTAATTATGTTTCTAAAATATTTATAAAGTTGAAGTATATAGACTGGTTGAAGGATAGAAAGAATTGATAAAATGCTCATTATTCTTGTCTCTTCTATATTAATTTTTATTTAAATATATAGGTATTTTTGAAAAGTATTTTTTTTAATAGTTTCATATTATCCAAACTTTTGGCAAATTGCCCTGAAAGAGATTCTAAATACATTATGTACCATGTAAAATTTGTTATTATTTTTTAATGCATAACAAAGGCCATTGCTTGGTGCAATGAAAATAGGCTTAGGTCGATAAGCATTTATTGGCATAGGGTCAAGTCTTGGGGCAGCTACTACTTTGTTTTTTATTTTTTTCAATAAAAAAGGCTGAAAGTTAGGTCTATCCTTAACATGTCACTGATTTATTTTTTTTTCGATTCATTTTCTATAACAAGAGTTTATATGCATACCTAAGAGAGATGCTGATCTCCTTCCTGCTCTCCTCTCCTGCTTATCATTATATTCTTGCTATTTTTTTATGAATTAATTGAATCATGTTCTTCCTCGCCCTTCTTCCCCCTACCTCCCCCTCCCTCCTTCTTCCCCCCATTGCTTCCATTCGCTTGCCAGATTTTCTATGCCACGTCCCCTCCCGATTTCCTAGCTCATGCCCTGTCCATCTTCTTCTCTTCTTTGTATGCCTCCTTCTCCTCCTTTGTCGATAAGGTGAGGCAACTTTGGAAGGTATGTTGTTCCACATACAATCGGCATGCAACCATCGTTAGATGAAAAGGAGAAGAAGACAGTGCAGGAGGGATTATTTCTCCAAGTTGGCTTCTTAATTTCTTTCTCAAGATTGGCTGGGTTCTCTCTCTTGTTCTTCTTCTTGTCCTAGGTCTTTCAGGTGGGTAATGGAGGTGATGTTGTGCTTCCTGCATACAATCTTTTATATATCTTCTTTTCTTGCTTCTTGTTTATCTTCTTTGTATGGCTCTAAATGAGGAGGCTGTGATGATTTTTGGATGAGGATTTTGCTATATTATCGAGCAGAAAATTATTACTTTTCTTAATGGCAAGGCAATCTTGGATGGTCAACTGCTCTTCTTCTACAAGCAATCATTTGCAGCTACATTTTGATCTTTTAGTTGAAGGGAGAATGGTGAATTTGAGCCTTCTTTTTCCTTTACCCTTCTTTGCTTTTCTAATTATTGGATTTTCTTTTCAAGATATTATATTTTTAAGGTATCTTTAATTATTTTGCTATGATTGGTGGTGTTGCCGTTGAAAAATTTATGGCAAACTAAGATTTCAAATTTATTATTTTAACTATTGAATGCTACACTACTACAGAATAGGGCTATGGTAGCAATTTGTAACCACTGCTGTAGTCCAAAAAATCACTGCTATAGGCTATAGCAACTGTTAGCTAACCGCTGCCACTACAGCCATCACCATAAGTCTATGATAGTAGTTCTGGGAACCGCTATCATAGAGCGTCTATTGCAGTGGTTTCTAAATCACTGTCATAGCTTGACCTATGGCAGCGGTTATGTAATCACTGCTATAGGTTCTATGATAGTGGTTATAGCACCACTGCCATAGGCTTATCTATGGCAGCGGTTATGAAACTACTATCATAAGTCTAATGCAGCGGTTGATACATTGCCTACGACAGTGATTGGCACATCTATGACAGCAATTATAAAACTGCTGCTATAGCTTTTGAATAATTAAAATTATTTTTTTTTAATTTTTTATATATTTTACCTTATAAATATAGAGATATATAATAAAAATATATTATAAATATAAAAATATTTTTAAAATACTAAAATTTTATTATCGAATAAAATTTATTATAATATTTTTTAAAAAAATACATCAAAAATCTCCTAAATCTACATCATCGTCATCACCGAGAGATGGAGCACAAGCTAGAGCCGAAGCTGAAGGAGCTGGAGCTGGAATATGGGCCAACATATCCTCAAAGCTCATGAAGATAACTCCAAAACGTGCACTGAGAATCGATACCATGTCTCTCATGATGCCCTCCAGATGAAATACGTGCTCCTCAACCCGATCTACCTGTGTCGTAGCATGATCTGCTCATGCCAATACCTCCTCAAGCTCCTTCCGACTGACGACACTGAAAGCCAGTGAAGAGATGCTCGCCTCAGACCAATAGTTGGTCGACATATGTCCGAGCCTGCATCGGATCCTTCCAAAGTGCTTAGGCTCCAATACCTGAGACAGATGGTCATGGGGGCCAAAGGTATCCGGGCCCTCGCTCGCAAGTGCATCTAACTGATCTTGTAATTATAAATTCAAATAAAATTTTATAAGAAATGCTATAATACTAATCATATATACTAATATATTTAATACTTACAAAAATTCTTCTAATCATGGCATTCATCGACCTACCCTACTTGTCCGTACAATTGGATTGAAAGATCTCGCTACGGTTGGGCATCACTCCATCTCTCATCAGCTATAATAAAGGATCGGTTTATCAAAAATATAAAAAAATATGAATTTAATTTATCTAGTAAGATTTAGAATTCATTACCTCTCTATACACACAACTAGCCATAGACTCACAGTCGAGAGTGTGCTGTATACTCCTGGGCTGTCCGGCTCTTCTTATTCTGACGAAAGATAGCCTAACAAGTATTCAAATAAATAGTAAATATTTAAAAAATATTTAAATATAATTTTAAGCGTATTGAAAAATTTAAAAGTTAGTAATTTTATCTTAAACTTCTAGCTTCTTCAATGTGTAACCATTCTCTCCCACTGACTCGAAGGACAATCCTGTATCCAAGGAACAAGCTCCTCTGGAGTGTCTCGTCGGTGCTCGAGCCATCCTTTATGGAGCTTGACCTTGTAGCCCTGATACAACTCTCCAATCTTCTTCAATTGGGCATCTCGAGCTCTTTTATGATCAGAAAAATCGTACCTCCTTTATACAAAGTTATCAAAAATTAGTTACAAAATTATTCTAATCAAACATAGTGTAAACATATAAAATGCATAAATATAATTAAGATGCACTTATCCATATCTCCTTCCACATCCGATTTGTAACAGCAGCATCCATCAATCACCAGTCTTTGGGCTCTATAAAAATAATATCTGACCACCTCATAAGAACTCCAAAAAAAGAATGCATCTCCTGTGCGGTCTCCCCTACTGGCCTCCCCTCTGCATCATACTGCACCATCACCTGATGCTAGCGATTCCACACATGCACCATACATGTGAGACTGTGAAATATCTGGATGGATGATGCATCTGCAATAAAAATACGTTATGTAAATATATAAGTATACAAATACTATGTAAAACAAATAAATAATATAATAAAAATATACACTCAGATGTCGATGGAGTAGCATGTGTCGAAGATATGGATGATGGTGGAAGCTCAGATGTTGGTGCAGTAGATGCCGCTAGTGGAGTAGATGCTGACGATAGAGGTCCCTGAGCAGCTGATGTAGAGGTGGATGGAGTATGCTCAGACTACTCCTCAGATACTGAACTCCACGTAATCCACTGAGGGATAGGGGTGAAAGCTAGATGGCATTTCAGTACCATCATGACCTGTAATATTAATGAACATTAACCAATATAACATATTGAACAATAATCAAAGATATGCCTAGATACCATCCATACAATTATATATAAATAAACAAAAGCAACAAGATATAAATATCTAGAAAATGTTATCCAATAAATTCTACAACATAAATTACATTCATAAATAATTAAGGATGAACCTCATAGATCTGATCTCTTACATGAATCTGGGTGTTAATCCAGAAATCTAAAAGAAGAACGAAGTAGATGATGGTGGCATCTTAGGGCTTAAAATTGAAACCTTAAAGAGACATATCAAATTTTGTTCGCACCCATCGAGCCGGTTTGCTCAAAAGTTGAGCTGGCTCCATGCCTAAGACAGCCAGCTCCATGCCTGAGACATCCAGTTTGGTTTCTCCTCCAATTGGCTCGATCTTAGCCCGAGTTGGCTCGGCACCGCATCCGAGCTAGCTCAGCACCACATCCGAGCTGGCTCGATTATGTGCCATCCCCTATTCTTGGCTATCTCTACCCTCCCCTCATCTTTCTGACTGCCCATCTCTCACTCAATCTCCATCATCGGTGAGGTCGGACCCCCTCCCTGATCCCTCTCTCCCACTCTCGATCTTCCTCTCTCCCTCTCTCGATCTCCCTCGCCGGCGAGGTCGGACCCCCTCCCTCCCTCTCTTCCTCTCTCAATCTCCCTCGCCAACGACGATGGCGAGGCCGAACCCCTCCCTCCCTCTCTACTCTCTCGGTCTCCCTCGTCGGTGAGGTCGGACCCCCTCCCTCCAGTGATGCTGATGAGGCAGACCCCCTCCCTCCCTCTCTTTTTGTCGATCTCCCTCGTCGGTGATGGCGGCAAGGCCGAACCCCTCCCTCCCTCTCTCTCTTCCTTTCTTAGTTTTGGATCCCAAAATTGGGTTCGGATATCTGAGATCCATTAGGGTCCAGGTTTGATACTTCAAGTACAGACCCATCAGATATTCGAATTCGAATTCGGTAGTAGAAATTAAAATCGAGTCCAAATCTGAATATTCAGATTTTGATTCAAACCCGATCCATTGATAGGTCTAGTCCAATGATTAATAAATAATACTATAAAATTAAAATAAAAATTATATCTATGGCTAAAGAGAGGGGGTTGCACCGAAAGCTCCGAGGGTCGTTGGCGACGATGCTAGAGCAAGACGATGGCGTTAGAGGTAACCTTCGAAACAAGAGCAAGATAGTGAGATAGAGAGAGAAAAGAGAGAAAGAGAAAGAGGAAAAAGAGAGGGGATAGAGAGGGAGAGGGGGCCCGAAGGGGTGCCCATGATGGGGAGGCCAGGAGAGGGAGGGCAGGGAGTGAGTGGCCGAGGATGGGGAGGGCAGGGGCGGTCGCGGTCGTGGAGGGTAGGAGGTAGGTCGGCCAGGGATGGGGAGGGCAGGGGGGTGGGTAGTCGAGGATGGGGAAGGCAGGGGGTGGCGGCTGAGGATAGGGAAGGCAGGGGGCGGCAGCTGGAGAGGGCAGGGGGTGGGAGGCTAGGGATGGGGAGGGCAGGGCAGCGGCGGCCAGGGATGGGAAGGGCAGCATGGGGGGTAGGATGGGCAGGGGGTTGGATGGACGAGGAGGTGGGCGAAGACCACCAAGGAGGGGCCGGCATGGGGGGATGAGCAGGAGGGGGGATGGCATGGCACGGGCAACGGACGGCGGCTGCCAGGGATGGGGAGGAGGGGGCACCGAGAGGCAGGGCCGATCAGGGGGGAAGGAGGGGCGACGTTAGTCGGAGGGGAAGGACTTGGGTGGAGTGAGGGGGGGAGAGAGAGCGCGTATGAGAGCAAAAAAAAATTTGAAGATTTTTAACCTAACCTATGGTAACAATTTTTGAACTGCTACCATAGATCTATAGCAGTGGTTACTAAAAACTACTACAATAGATCTACGGCAGCGATTTTCTAACCACTATCATAGATCTATAGCAGTGATTTCTAATAACCGTTGCCATCGATTGAAAATAAATTTTTTATTATTTTTTCTTTAAATATTATATAATTTTAAAATTTAATGTTCATCTTTATCATTTATTATCTAAATAATTATATTAGAGTATTGTCACAAAAGATCACCTCGATCCGATGGCCCTAGCTTCATTGATCAAAAAAAATTTGATTTCGACGATCATGAACGACAATGCGATGATCTAATAGATGGAGACCTTCGATTGATCCAAAAATTTATAACGATGATCTTGGTAATATTTGTAGAATACTATCAAAGTTTTACTTTAATCGAATATCATTATCATAGTCATTTTAGTACAAAATGATTTCGACCGTTAAATTAGAAACAAGCGATCAAAGGGCTAAACGGCATTCGATTATAAGATAATTTTTTAGTTAAATAATTTTTGCTATAATTTTAATCATTATATATGATGATGATAGTAAAATTTAAATTATTTTCATATGAACTATTCATGTTAAGCAGATATTACAAAAGCACGAGCATAACAACCAACCGAGTTTAAGAATGGTTATCAAGTGACATATAGTTTTAGATCGTTCTGAGTCTCACGAGTTGAATTTTATAATCACCATAGTAAAAAAATGTTTAAAGTAGTAGCTAAGATCATTTATAAAAAAAATTATCTTATAATCGAACACCATATGGTCCTTTGATCACTCATTTATCATTTAACGATCGAAATTAACTTATATTAAATTGACCAAGATAATGATATCCGATTGAAGTAAAACTTTGATAGTACACTACAAACATAATCAAAATTATTATTGTAGATTTTTAGATCTATCGAAGATCTTCATCTATCAGATCATTGCATCATCGTTCGTGATCATCAAAATCAAATTTTTCTAATCAATGAAGCTAGGGCCATCGGATCAAGGAGATCTTTTGCGACGATACTCTAATGATAATTATTTAGATAATGAACAATGAAGATGGGTATAAAATTATGTAATATTTAGAAAAAAATAAGAAAAAAAATGATAGTGGTTACAAATAATTGCTGTCATAGATCGACTTATAGCAGTGGTTATAAGAAACCGCTACTATAGGACTGACCTATAGCAGTGATTTTCCTAACCGCTACTATAGGTCCGATCTATGATGGTGGTTGTCGTTAACCACTACTATAGGTTGGATCTATTACAGCAGTTATAAAGAACCACTACCATAGGTCGGTCTATGGCAGTGGTTATTATAACCACTACCATAGGTCGACCTATAGCAATGGTTCTTTTTAATCGATGCACCTATAGCAGCAGTTCTTTTTAACAGCTGCTATAAACTCCATTACAACGGTTTCGAAAATCACAGCCATAGTGTACACTATCGTAAGCCTTTTTTGTAGTAGTATTAGAAAATCATATGTTCACATTAGTGCTAATAGTCAGCTAGTTGTGATAGAACACAACACCCAGTTGGGAAGCAGCTAGAGAGAGGAGCCTAGCGGCTGGCCGGTGTCAGCCCTCGAGAACAGCTAGCAGTCGGAGAAGGCCATGAGAGGATGAGAGGCCCAAAGAATGGGAGAGAGAAGAGAGGAAAGGGGAAGGGAGGGAGATGAAGAGAGAAGAAGCAAAGGGGAAGAGAGAGGGGCTCGATGGTTGGCTGCCGAAGAGAGGAGTCCATAGAGGAGGCCTCTATACTCAAAGACTTATGGTAGGAAAAGATTTTTCTTAGAGATTCTCTCTCTAGGAAGGATTAGAGAGAGGTCCTTGAGCAATTCTTTTTTAATTCTTTAGAGAGGATTAGAGAGAGAAGAGGGGCCCATTTTTCTTGAATTATCTAACTTATTTTTACTTTTTTAATTCTCAAGCTCTCATTCAAAAAAGTGGACTTTTGCATGCTAAGTTAAGGAAACAGATTTAAAAAAATATATAATTATTTATTACTATGATTGAAATAAATTTTAAAAAATTTAATTATAATTTTTTTAAAAAATTAAATAACTATTAGTGATAGTATTAGCAATGAAAAATGTCATCGCTAATAATTTTTTAAAATATAAATTAAGAAAATATAAAATCAAAAAATTATTAGTGATGGCCATAGCGACGGGAGTGCTGTTGCTAATAATTTTTTAAAATTTAAATTAAAAAATAAAAAATATTAGCGATGGCTTTTGTTGGAGATAAAATGGCTCCTGTCGAAGTTCTGCAAGGTATCTGATTTCAGTATAGTTCCATCTGAAACTGTGGCAACCATGGCCAAACTTCAGTTAAGCTGTAGGCAAGATGATCCCCCAAACTATAATTATCAGCTCTCCAATTAATTGTAGAACCTGTTAAGGCATGATAAATTTTACCCAGACGAACTTAAATAATGAAGAAAATCATCGTTTGATCGATTATGACCCCTGACATAAGGTAGACAGTAGGACTCCGAGTAGTGAACTTCAGCATAGTACAATTTGATCGATCTTGGAGATAATCGAACTCCTCTCCGATTGAACCTCCTTCTAGCCTTATCTCTCCACTACAATTGGAGATCCCATCAGACCCACATTCAGGATCTCGGATTGGCATAACTCTTCCTCAGTCAACTATACCACACTCTATGAATGGCAGACCTTGACACTCCTGCATCAAGAATTAGTTGTGTAAACTTGAGTCGGCAAAAAGGACCTCATCGTTAACATGAGTCCGAGCTTCTCCTCAAACAACCTAGTCATAGTCCTAATAGATAAATCCATTATTATATTTGATCTTCATTTCAAAATAGTTATCCACTTGAGGACGACCTTGAAGGCGGAAGGAATCTTGAGAGCCATCAAGAGCAATGACCATTGATGGATCCAAAAATTTATAACAATGATTTTGGTGATATTTATAGTATACTATCAAAATTTTACTTCAATCGGATATCATTATCATAGTTAGTTTAGCATGAAATGATTTGAATCGTTAAATAAAAAATGAGTGATCAAAAGATCAAACGATATTCGATTATTAGATGATTTTTTAGATAAATGATCTTTGCTACTATTATAATCATTTGTTTGATGATAATTGTAAAATCTAAACTCCATGTATATGAACTATCCACTCTAAGCAGATCTTACAAAAGCAAAAGTATAATTACTTAAGAACTTTAATAGTGTATATCATGAGATATATAATTTTGAATGGTTTATATATACACGATTTGAATTTTACGATCACTACCTTACAAATGATCAAAGTCATAGCAAAGATCATTTATCTAAAGAAATCTTCTTATAATCGGATGTTCTTTAACCTTTTGATCACTCTTTTTTATTTAACGATCTAAATTATTTCATGCTAAATTGATCATGATAATGATGTTTGATTGAAGTAAAATTTTGATAGTATGCTATAAATATTACTAAGATCATCATTATAAGTTTTCGAACCCATCGATGATCTCTATCTATCAAATCATTATGCGATCATTCATGATCATCAAAATTAAATTTATTAATCAACATAACTGGGGCTTTTAGATCGAGATAATATTTTATGATAATACTCTAATGATAATTATTTAAATAATAAATGATAAAAATAGATTCTAAATTTTAAAATTATATCATATTCAGAGAAAATTTAAAAAAATTATATTTGGTTATAAAATATATTTATGACCAATTTTTTGGTTGCAAAATATAAAAAATTTATGATCAAAAAATCAATCATAAAATAATTAAATTATTTTTTTATTTACAAAATACTTTTTAGAGGGAAAATTTTTTTTGGTGGTTATTATTAGTGATAAAAAAAAATTTTATTGCTAATAATTGTTAGTAGTAATGAAAAATTATTTTATATTGCAAATATTATTTTTGGAATTTTTTTGGTTAAATTTCTTTAGATGAAAATATTTTTAGAGGGAAAATTTTTTTTGTTGGATTTATTAGTGATGTAAATATTATTTTCTTTGCTAATAATCATTATTAGTGATGAAAATTTAATATTTCATCATAAATTATTTTTTTGAATTATTTTTGATTTATTTATTTAGAGGAAAACTTTTTTACTAGAAAATTGGTGAAAATTATTAGCAACGAAAATTAATTTTTTATCGCTTATAATATTTTTAGCGTTGAAAATTTTTCATCACTAAAAGCTCATTAAATAATGATCACCTCAACATCCCTTCATTCTCATGAAATGCTCGAAACCCTCTCTTCCCTCTCCCATGAAACCCTCGAAATCCTCTCCTCTCTCTTCCCTCCTAGGCTTCCACCAGCCGGCGAGTGTGTGTCTCTCACTCTCCCTTTGTCCCTCCTGGGCTTCTACCAGCCAGCGAGCACATCTCCCTCCCTCTGTCCCTCTTAGGCTTCCATTGGTCAGCAAGCACGCTCCCTTTCATCTCCCTCTATCCCTCTGTCTCCCACTGCCGCCGCTGCCCCTACCCCCACCGCTATTGTCACTACCGTGAACTGAAGGTAAAGCTCCCTCTTTGATGGGGTTTTTTTTTCCTTCTCCATGCAGGTGGTGGTGATGGGTGATGATGGCAGGGGTGGTGGGGGGAGGAAGGAGAAGGAGGGAGGGTGTTTTGCAGGGTTAGGATGGTGGTGACCGGCATAGACCCATGGGGTGGGTAGGAGGGGCACCGTGTGGGTTCGGAGCATGAGCGAAGCGAGCCCGACACCTTGTGTAAGCGCGGTGGGGTAGAGGGGTGCCGCGGGGGGTGTGGGGCGGTGGTGATGGGCCAGATGGCAATGCAGTGGTCAGAGGGCAGAGTACGATGGCATGGATGGCTGGAAGGCTGAGGATGGTCGGGGCCATAGGGGGTGGGGGTAGAGGGGCACCATGGGGGTTGGGGGAAGATGGTGATGGGCCAAGTGGTAGTGCGGGTGGCCGAGGGGTGGAGTACGATGGCTTGAATGGCTGGGGGGTCAGGGACTAGCGTTGAGCATGGGTTGGATTGGGTCGGGTTGAGAGAAAAATTTGAACCGACCAAACCTAATTGGATTGAAGAATCTAACCCGCTGTCATCTATTTATTATATATAAATCATTTGAAACCAAAGTTAATGATTTGTAGTGGGTTCAGGTGGGTTATGTCAGTTTGGGCTCCAATGTTGATTTTAAGCATTACAAGCCAATACACTATTCAATTTACATAGAAACTAGAATATAATAATTTCATAACATTTATAAGTCAATATATAACATGTTATAATTGCTAATTTTCAATCTCCAAATAATCTAAGTATTGAAAATACTATATTACTCGATTGGATTCGATTTTATACAAGTCAAAAATATAAAACTAGAATCCGATCATAATTAATCAAATTTTTTATAAATCATAATTTGATTCAACCCAATTCAAGTCTTTCAAATGATCAAAATCGATGTTTATTGGATTGAATTGGAAGGATTTCTTTAGATTTCGATTATTTGCTCAGCCCTATTGGGGATGGTGCCTAACACCCTATGATGGGGGGTGGGGGTAGTAGGAGGTGAGGGGAGGAGGGGCACTATAGGAGGTGGAGGGTGGTGGCGATGGCTGGGGGGTGGGGTGGGGGTTATGCCATGTGGCAGAAGAAAGAGGGAAAAATTAAAAGAATTAATTTTTAGAAAATAAATAATTTATTAATAAAAAAATACTAAAAGTAATAACTACTATTAAAAAATAGTAATATTAAATAAAATTAAATAAAATATTTAAAATATTTAAAAATAAATTATTTTTTGTAATAAAAATAGTTAGATTTTAAAATAATGATAAGAAATTATTTTTTAAAAAAATAATTTAATGCTTTTGCTTGTTTAGTCCCTATGGTTTATTATGATTATAATTTAATATTTTAATTAGGATTAACCAAATCCTTCAGTGAATTTTTAATGCATATGAACTCTTTGATCCAGGATCTGGGGCAGGATCTGGGTTGAAATCGAATCTAGGATCCAATCTGAGATCCAAATCATGATTCGGGTTGGATTGAGGTCAGAATCTGGATCGAGATCCGATCTGGAATATGGATCAGGATCCAGATCAAGATATAGTCCAGGATTCATGTCTGGATCTAGATCGGGATTTAGGTTGGATCCGAGTACATCTCTCTATTTTCATAAAAAGATGCATGGTAGTAATTTAATGCATGTATTGATGTAACCTTGGACTCCCATTCAAGAGTCGGTCCCAGGATCCCAAAAATGGACTCTATGAATGGTTCTTGAATGCCTTGATTTGGGCAGTTCAGAAATGCATTAACTTTTTATTATTGTCATGATGTTCTTTGTTCTATTGTGAAAAATTCTGTTGTAGTTATCTCATTTGTTCTTCTAGTATATATTAGATGTGGTGAAAATGTGATCCATCTATATCATATGCTTAGAGAACTGCAGGAAGATGCTATCGTATTTTCTCTGGATATGGAACAAAGAACAAAGTTGTGGCAATAATAATAGTGATACATGTTTGAAAGGGATAGGACCACATCTATTAGAAAAGAGTTGGTGGAGTTAGGATTCATTAAGCATTATTCTTTGTTGTTGATGGATATCGACAAAAATTGTATGAATTATGTACGTTGGTCAATTGATCATCCAGGTCAGGATCCGATTTGGGATTTAGGTCAGGATCTAGTTTAGATGAATGCTAGGGATTCATTGTTGTTAATGGTTTTCTTTTTTGTCAAATGGATATCAATAAAAATTAGATGAATGTCAGAGATATTTTCTTCCCTAAATATTGAAAAAGTGTTTGAGATTTTATTAAGTTTGTGGAGTGTAAGGCTAACAGTGCCAGTCGGATAAAGTATCCACACAAGAGATGTGTCAATATGGTATATCATCACATATCACTTGTTGAGAAGCATCTACGTTATGGTATAGACAAGAAGTATACTCGCTGGATATAGCATGGGAAGGATGATCTAAATGAAGTTGTGTGCGACGATAATGATATTGAAGATGATAGTGATGCTACTAAACCTATCGAATGTAGTGGTATAGGTTTACTATTGGATGATTTACATCATGATGTTAGCTTAAATGTATCCATGAGTACTAGTGCATATGAAGGCAGATCTGATCATGAACACAATATTTATAAGGTAGAAGGGACTTCTGAATAGTTTGCAAACCTTATAAAGGATGCACGAGAGCCATTCTATCCAAATGTATAAAGTTCTCCAAGTTAGAATTTTTGATCAAATTGCTTCATATAAAAATCATAAATCGATGGAGTCAGATAGAAGTTATTTGACCAAAATTTAGCATTGATTAAAGCAGCTCTTTCCAATGGAGATAGACTTCTGAATCATATTTTGAAGTAAAAACATATATGCTAGAATTGGGACTTGGCTATATTCCTATACATGCCTACAAAAATAACTATATATTATTTTATAAGGAGAATGAATGAGCAAGTGAATACCCACAATGCGGTGAGCCTAAGTATAAAATCGATAATAGAAAATGAAAGAAGATACCTCATAAGATTTTGAGATATTTTTCATTGATTCCAAGACTTTAAAAGTTGTATATGTCCATAAAGATAGCTAAAGAAATGAGATAACATCATAAGCAGTGGGTTCCAGAGGAGAACATACTTAGCCACCTAGCCAACTCTGTAGTGTGGAAAGACTTTGATGCAAAGCATCCATAATTTTTGAGTGACCCATGTAATATCTAGCTTGGTCTAGTGATAGATGGATTTAATTCTTTTGACAATTTGAGTACTTTCTACTGCATATGGCCTGTGATGCTAGGTGTATATAATGTGTCATCTTGAAAGTGTATAAAAGAGCCATTTATTTTTATGTCACTATTGATTTTGGTTCCGAAAGCATTAGGTAATAAAATTGATATATATCTACGATCCTTAATCGATAATCTGATAAAGCTATAGAAAAATGAAGTATAGATATATAATTCTATTAGTCGAAGAAATTTTAAGTTGCATGCTTTGATTTTATGGACCATAAATGATTTTTCTACATTTGGAAACTTATCTGGGTGGAGTACCAAAGGATATCTGGTATATCCAATATGCAACAAAGATACGTTCTCCTTATATTTAAAGCATGGAAGAAAAATCTACTTCATAGGTTATCGATGGTTTCTATCTGCTAATCACTCTTGGAGGACCCATTATAACTAATACTTTGATAGTATAAGTCTGACCAACATCCGCCACTTAAGGAGTTAAGTGGAGCAGAGGTTTTAGAGCAACTTAAAGTCATTGAAAATATAAAAATTGAAAAAAAATATCAGGTACTCGCAAGTGGAAGTGTACTTAAGCTAAGCTAAATTGGACAAAGCAAAGTCTATTTTTTGAACTACCATGTTAAAAGCACCTACTACATCATGACTTAGATCTAATGCATATTGAGAAGAATATTTATGATAATATCATCAATACGATGTTGAGCATCGCAAAAAAATAAAAAAATAATCCAAAAGCTCACCTTGATTTGCAAGAAATGAGAATCTAGCTGGAGTTGCATTTAATTCATCGAGATGATAAATTTTTTATGCCACCTGCATATTATTCACTATTTGGTAAGGAGAAGAAGAGTTTCTGTGCATGATTAAAAATCATAAAATTTTTGATGCTTATGCTTCAAATGTATCATGATGTGTTGGCAATAATAATGGTAATATCTCTGGTATGAAAAGTTATAACTTCCATATCATGATGCAGTACTTGCTTTCTATAGTAATGCACGGCTATTTGAGTGGTGATGTTTAGGCTGCATTGTTTGAGTTGGGAGTATTCTTCCAAGAACTGTGTTACTGAAAATTGAAAATTAACATACTTGAAAAGTTTAAGAAGGATATTGTGCTCATTCTTTATAAGTTAGAAAAAAATTTTCCACCATCATTTTTTGATATTATGGTGCATCTAGTTGTTCATCTTCTAAAAAAGTTTTTTTAGCTGATTTGGTACATTATTGATGGATGTATCCTATTGAAAGATAAAAAAATCATAATTCTTTTGACATATCAGTTATAAGATGTATATGTATTAGTTAAATTTAATATTTTTTATTTATAGATTCTTATATATCCTAAAAAAGTATGTGCATAATAAGGCACGGCTTGAAGGATCCATAGTGAAAGCATACATAGCTATGGAGGGTGTCATGTTCTGCTCGATGTATCTTGACGATATCAAAACAAGATTCAATCGTGTAGATCGTAATGCAGATCGTAAATGGGATGACGATGAACCGATACTATCTATATTCAAATAAATGATTCGATCCATGGATGGAAGGAGATATAAGTTTATGGATTTGAATGATCTATCCAAGGCACACTTCTACCATCTTAGCATACTTTTTACTATTTTAACTATTTATTTTTATGTTGATGTAAAATTAAAAATCATGACTTATTATAGTGAGCATGAAAGTATACTATCTAGAGAGAATAATACAGATGTTGATAATCGACATAAAGAAAATTTGCAAAATGGTTTAAAGACTATGTAAGTTTCACTAGTATTACATTATATTATTATAATTATAAAATTAATTATTTGAACCGGCATAACTTTTTATGTTATATTGTAGATGAAATCTAGGTATTTCATAAAGAAGAGGATGTGACTGATGAGTTGTACAATTTAACACATAACCCCGATCGAAGGGTTAACCACTACGCATCCTATATCATTGGAGGAATAAGATTTCATATAAGAGAACTTGAGATATAAAGATAAACTCAAAATAGTGGGATTACTACAATAGGATATAAAAGAGAAGAGAAGATTCAATTCTTGGTGTATTGATAGATATCATAGAACTAAAGTATGGGTCCAAAAATTTGGTATTCTTATTTCAGTGTGAATGGTGAGATATTAGCAATAAGAAGATTGGATATTCATATCGATCTATACTTTATAAGTGTATGTTTTGCATGAACATAGTATCAAAATGAGCCATATATATTAGCAACTCAAGTGAAACAAGCAATATATTTAAAGGATTTAAAGTATTGAGGTGATTGGTATGTTATACAAAGAATAATTTCTAGAGGCATATATGACATACCAATCCAACTAGAGATGGACGAAAATTTAGATCTACAAGAAAATGAAGTTTTTCAACGGGAAGAACAAATATTGATCAAGCTTCTTAATGATGAAGAACTTATGACAACTCCTTTGAATAGGGCTAATCTACCATCCAACAAAGTTGAAACTAATTTTGTATTTAATCTTGATGATTCGAAGGGCAACGATCGGTTCATAAATGATAATAAAATAGAAAATGATACATTAGTCGATTATTATGATTCGGAGAAGGACCTACAAATCGAGGAGGATATGAATATTGATGAGTAGATTTATATTCTTTGTTGAATCTTCTTTTATAATAATGGTATGTAATATAATTCTATTCATTAGTATTTATGTATTTTTACTATTATTATTTATTATTATATTTATTTATATATCAAGTTAGTTATATGCATGATTTAAGCATTACAGGTATGGCACCAGAAAGAAGATGACGATGTTTGAGTTCCTAGCCTACCCCTGAGAATGAGCCTTCCCCCATTTTCACTGTCATATCATTGGAGTTGCCAAAGGGTGCTGTAGAGGCAAATCTGAGTGAGACAGGTCTGAGTGATATTTTAATATTTTTTATATAATAAAATTTAATTTTAATTATACCTGTTAGATTTATAGATAGCTATCATACTAATGATTTATTCATTATTGTTTCAAGCCATTCTCTGTTAGTGGTGAGGTGAGGGCGAGGTTCATCAAAGAATCTCATTCTACAGTGTTGGAGACGTGAGCATGAGGGACAACTTCTCTGTATCGAGATTATGTCTGGCTTCATTAGGCCCATTAGGGGATGGTGCGAGCCATGATAGATTGAGCTGGGCATCATATGCCTAGGCTTTGTCCCTGTGATGCTCTTCAATTGGCATCAGGTTACACGGACTCAGAGGAAAATCTTCTATAGCCATTTATAGGTAAAATAATATTTAGTAAAATATTTAATTAACATTGTATTCTCATAATATTTATGATTGGCAGGCTATATTTGATATTATTGATTTCGAGCATGATCGCATGCAGTAAGCTGTAGATGATCATCTATGCTCATATTTTAAGAAGTACCAGCATTGCATTCATCACCACTAGTATATTGTAGTATGCGACCATAGGTTGGAGGTAGTGTAGTAGCAGCCATAGGATAGCATCAGTATCGAGGACTAGGCTATCATATGTTGCACTTATGAGGATCCGACATATCAGGTTAAGCATCCAAACATTTTTTAAAGTTTAATAATTGAATTATTTATTTTTAAAATTTAATTAGTTACTTACTAATTTGATTGTTAATTGTATAGGGTTGATGTGCCAAAAGTGTTGCAAATCGGGCGAGAAAGACCATCTCGCACTATGGGGGTTCGAGGCTATTCCCTCACCATATGGAGTAGATGGTAAATAATTTCTATTTAGCATATTTTTAACTCTTTAACTATTTAAAAAAAATTATTAATTATTCTTAAATTACAGAGAGATGTAGAGAGTGACGAGCTTCTTGGCAGGATTGAGATCTACCAACAGACCCACCAGCAACAATCAGGGGAGTGGACAGCATGGAGCCAGAAGTTTTATGTAAGTTTTTTCAACTATTTTTTCATTGGTATTTTGACTTTCAGTACAAACTTAGAATAGCTAAATATAACTTTCATTTTCAGGTTCGTATGATAGATATTAGATCCCAACCTATCCTTGAGAGTTCGACTGCACCCATAGATGATGAGATCTATGATTAGGTGCTTGGTATGTGATCCTATTATGTTAGGAGGATTAGGGCATGGGATCAAAGCTCCTATACCCTCACGCTTGTCCAGAGTTGACATTCATGTTGCCTGCGATGCCTGGCTAGTAAAAATGCAGAGATAGGTTGCTGAGGATCGACAATGAGCTATTAAGTTTGTTGCATGTGTCGATGAGTACCAGCTATTTTAGACATGATGGAGCAGATGGCGCAGATGAAGCAGGTGATGCAGTTGATGAGGCAACAATAGGCCGATCCGAGCTCCTCCAAGTGCTTCCCTCCTTCGGCCCATTTTTCTTCTCCAGATGTCGATGCTTGACAGCCAGTGGCCTATTTTTATATTTTTTTTTTTTTATTTTGGATCTCTTGTAATTATTAAATTTATTATTTTTAATTATATTTTAATATAATAAAATAATGAAATTTATTTATGGGTTTATTATGTGAATTTTTATTTTAATTTTATTGATTATAAATATAAAATATTAAAAATATAAATTAAAAAATATATATTTATAAATTATTTTTAACATAACATTCTATATAATAAGCACTGGAATTATCTATGATGAAAAATCATCGCCAATAACATTATTTGCGATGAAATATTTTTAACATAAATATTTTTTTAAATTAAATCTATTAAATTTATTTTTTAATTATTTATGATGGAAAAATTTCATCACAAAAAAATTATTTTATAATGATAAATATTTTCATCATAAATAAACTTATTTATGATGAATATTTTTTATTATAAATAATTTATTTTTTAAAATTTAAAACTATTATTAGTTTATTTATGATGTACAATTCCATAGTAAATAAATTTATTTATGATGGAAAGATTTTCCATCATAAAATATTTTATTTATGACAAAATTTGTCCATCACAAATAATTAAATAAACAAAAAAAAAATCAAAGAAAATTTTTTATCACAAAAAATTATTATTAGTGACAGAATTTTTTTTTTGTCGCAAAAGATTATTTGTGATCTTTTTTGTGATGAAATTTTCATCCTAAATAATTATTAGTGATGAAAATTTAGTATTTATGATATTTTTTTGGATCGCAAAAAACTCTTTTTGTTGTAGCAAAGGATCATTATCTAGTAAATTTAAATTTGCTAGATTTTGGTAAGAGTTGGGTTCCTATGATAAGGGTTGTCCCACGGCTAAGAAGATTATATTTGACCACGTTAAGAAAGAATTCCCTCAAATAACGAAGACTGTGTTAAGAAGCACATACCTAATGTGTTATCATTAGGTAACCCTCTCCTTAGGATGCACTTCAATGATTGCTTTGTCTAAATGCATGCCGAACATTTATTCATTCTATTGTGTCCCTTCCGCTACATGTGCCAATATATGCTTCTTTATTAATTCTCTTTTGTTCCAGGTTTGTGATGCTTCTGTTGTGGTCGACTCCACTAGTAAGAATCAAGAAGAGAAATTAGCATTCACTAATCCAAGCCTTAATGGTTTCAACTTCATTGATAGAGTCAAGAGCTTAATAGAACCAGAATGTCCTTTTGTTGTTTCATGTGCCGATATTCTTGCCTTAGCTGCAGGAGATTCAGCTGTAGTCATAGTAGAGAACCTACACTTGGCTTGTCATTTTTTCCCTTCTTTTTGGCTTTCTCAGTTTTTGTGAAGAAACTTCTCTAATAACAAGGGAATGCAATTCAGCTGTCTTTTGTATGCGCTTGAGATGAATGCAAGTGCAAAACCCTGTTTCACACATTGGCATCTTTCCTCTTTACCTGGCCTCCTTCTAAGCATGAGAAAACCTTGAAGACTACTCTTTCATTGCATAAGTCTAGACTGAGTAACCAGTGAGGCTGTAAGGACTCAACCCTCTAATTTTTTATGCATGAATATTAAAATATATATATATATATATATATATTTTGAACCTCATGTGCTAAGCATGTGAGACGGAAGAGGATGGCTCCCGATGGAGTTCGTCTTTCTTCCAAATTTGATGTGGAAAGGGATCCTAGGGCCAATCAAACTCCAATGTTGAAGACCCTAGGATTCCCATCTATAAATCCTCCAACCCTCTCCCTCTATGCATTGCTCAAATCCCCAGTTAATCATCAGCAAGATCGTGCGGATTATTGGATTCTTTCCATCGAGTATTTTCAACAAGCCACCATCAATTGATCATTAGAGTTAAGGTAATGATCTTCTATTCTCCTTTCTCTTCACTTTTTCGTACACCACAAAGCCCTTGATGGCTGGATTTAGCTGCTAGCTACCAGATTTTATGGTTGCATCTAGGCTCCCTTGTCTTTGTTGTCTTCTTTCCTTTGACTGAAGCAGTTGCTGTTGCCAGCCATGCTCTACATATTGAATACTAAGGCAGTCGGGGGTCCATTACTAGTGGAGATCGCCGCTCATTGGGGGTCATCGCTGTGGGAGGTGGCCGGCCTCAAAGCTTTCCCCATTCCCTTGTTTTCCCACAAAAAAAAAAAAGAAGAAAATGAGAAAGAGAGAGAGAAAGGAGAAAAAGAAAAAGAAAAAGAATGAATGAATGAATGAATGAAAAAAAGAAAAGAAAAGGAAAAAAAAGTGAATTTCTTCTCTTTTCTCCCTTTTCTCTTTCTCTATCTATTGTACTCTTTCTCTCTCTAATCTCTTTCTTTCTCTCTTTAGACATTTTATGGATCAATGGACAGTCCAAGTATTTAGGTAAACCTAGATTAATTGGTTAACCTATAAGGGGTCTTGGACCTATAATGTTTAAGTGTTTTCCATAATTTTCATCATCCATGATTGTCTATGATTGATTTTGATTATGTCGAAGAGCAATTGTCAACAAAAAGATGTCAAGCAAAATATCTTAATCTTAAATTCATAGATCAAGGGATTGATTGATAGCTGTACTTGAGTCTAAAGTCCGTAGAGATAAGAATCTCTTTACATGAATGTTTTTGTACCATGCATAATTATTTTGACTTTATTTGGATATATGATTCTTTATTTTATATACATATACATATATACAAACATATATATGTGTATATATGGTATTTGATACTTTGAGATTAAATAAGAAATATAATACAAATTATTGAACAATCTATTGATTGTATGAAAGAATTTGTACTAGCTATGATATAGATTGTCGGTCATAGAATGAATCATGACACCTTGGATTGCCGGTCATCGGCCGAATCATGATACTCTAGTTTACCATACAGGCCAAAATGCAAATATTCTAATTTGCTACCATAAGTCAAAGTGTAGATATCTTGATTTGTCATTATGGGCCGAAGTATGTTTATCAATGATTTGCCATCATGGTTCAAAGCATGATTTATGGTTTGCCAGTCATGGGCTAAATCATGACCATGATTAATCTAAAATTGGAAGATAACTATTAATTTAGAATATGTTAATGAAACATAAATAATAAGTCATATCACTACAAGAATTTTTAATATTAGCAACGAAAAAAATTTTGTTGCTAATAATACCTTTTAGCCACTACAAAATTGACCAAAAATACCACCATCGCAAATGCTATTAGCGACATTATTAGCGATAGCAAAAGCCATCGCTAAAAGTATAATTTTTTAAAAAAATTAAAATATTAAGAATTATTAGCAATAATGAATTTGGTTTAATAGCAACGAAAATCATACCATTGCTAATAATAACCTATTAGCAATTGATGTTTAATTATTAGCAATGGCAAAAGCCATCACTCAAATTATTTAAATTATTTAAATTTTTTTAATATTTAAATATAAAATAATTATTAGCAAAGGTGAATTTTACTTATTAGCGATGAAAATCCTGCAGTCAGTAATAATTTTTTTAAAAAATCTTAACAATAAATTAAAAAAATAATTTTATTTAAAAATATTATTGTTAATGGAATTAGTGACAGCAATACTTTTCATCGCTAATAATTCAGAATATGATTTAGATCAAATTCGAATCCAATTTGAACCTGATTTGAATCCAATTCGAAATCCTACCAAACCTAATTTAATTAGGCTTTGAATCCAAGTCTAACTTGGAATATAAAATCCAATTAGTTTCAAAATAAGTCAAGATTAATTAAATTAATTAGAAAAAAATAATTTAGAATTCGGGTTTAGTTCGAATCCAATTCAAACTCGATTCGAATCCAAGTTGAAATCCTATCAATTCTAATTCAATTAGACTTTGAATCCAATTTCTACTTGGATAATAAAATTTAATTATCTTCAAATTAAGTTAAGGCTAATTAAATTTACTCTAATTTAAATTAATGTAAAAAATAATTTTTAACTGGGTTCAATTCGAATCCACTTCAAATCCGATTCGAAATCCTGTCAAACCTAATTCAATTAGACTTTGAATCTAAATCCTAATTAAATTATAAAATCTAATTATCCTCAAATTAAGTCAAGTCTAATTTAATTTAATTTTAAAAAATAATTTTTAATTTAGGTTTGATTCAAATCTAATTCAAATATGATTTGAATCTAATTCGAAATCCTGTCAAACCTAATTCACTCAGGCTTTGAATCCATATTCTACTTGGATTATAATATCTAATTAGTCTAAAATAAAGTCAAGCTTATTTAAATTAAATTTAATTTAAATAAATTAAAACTTGATCTATGATTTAATTCGAATCCAATTTGAATCTAATTTGAATCCAATTCGAAATCCTGCCAAACCTAATTCAATTAGGCTTTGAATCCAAGCCCTACATGGATTATAGAATCTAATTAGCCTCAAATTAAAATAAAATTAATTAAATTAAATCTGATTTAAATCAATTAGAAAAATATAGTGGTCAATTTAGGTTTAATTCAAATCTAATTTGAAAACTTATCAATCCTAATTTAATTGGACCTTGAATCCAAGTCCTACTTGGATAGTAAAATGCAATTACTTTTAAATTAAGTCAAGCCTAATTAAATTTAATCTAATTTAAATTAATTAAAAAAATAATTTTTAATTTAGATTCATTTTGAATTCAATTCGAATCCAATTCGAAGTTCTGTCAAACACTACAAGAAAATTGAATATTATTGATGGTATTAGCGATGAAAATTTTTTCCATCCCTAATAAAATTTTTTTGCCACTGCAATACTGATAAAAAGAAATTCTATCGTTAATACTATTAGTCATAATAATTTTTGTATTAGCAATGGTGAGTGCTATCTCTAAAAGTTTAAATTTTTTAAAAAATATTTAAATTTTTAAAAAAATATTAGCGATAGTAAATTTAGATTATTAGTGATAAAAAAGTAATTGCTAATATATAACTATTAGTAATGGCATCATAATTATTAGCAATGGCAAATTTTAGATTATTTAAAATTTTTAATTTTTTTATAATATTTAAGTATAAAATATATATTAGTGATGGCAAATTTTGGCTATTAGCGATGCAAAACACTCCATCGCTAATAATTTTTTAAAAATAATATATTAAGAAAAAAATTATTTAAAAATATATTGGTGATGGATTTAGCGATGGGATATTTGTCAATGCTAATAATCTAGAGCACAACCCAACTTCAGTTTGAATCCAATTCAAATCTGATTCAAATTTAATTCAAAATTCTACCAAATCTAATTTAATTAGACTTTGAATTTAAGTCCTACTTAGATTTTAAAATTTAATTAATATTAAATTAAGTTAAGATTAATTAAATTTAATTTAATTTAAATCAATTAGAAAAAATTAGTTTATAATTTGGGTTCAATACGAATTCAATTCAAAATCCCGTCAATCCTAATTTAATTAGATTTTTAATCCAAGTCCTACTTAAATAATAAAATCTAATTACCTTCAAATTAAATGAAGCCTAATTAAATTTAATCTAATTTAAATTAATTAGAAAAAAATAATTTTCAATTTGGGATCGATTTGAATCCAATTGGAATTCAATTTAAATCCAATTCGAAATTCTATCAAACCTAATTCGATTAGAGTTTGAATCCAAGTCCTACTTGGATTATAAAACTCAATTAGCCTCAAATTAAATCAAGCCTACTTAAATTAAATCTCACTTAAATGAATTGAAACTTGATCCATGATTATATTTGAATCTAATTCAAATCTAATTTGAATCTCATTCGAAATCCTGTTAAACCTAACTCAATTAGGTTTTGAATCTAATCATATGTTATTTATAAAATTTAATTAACCTCAAATTAAGTCAAGATTAATTAAATTAAATTTGATTTAAATTAATTAAAAAAATAATTTTTAATTTAGATTTAATTTGAATCTAATTTGAAATCTATTAATCCTAATTCAATTAGATTTTGAATCCAAGTTTTACTTGGATAGCAAAATTCAATTACCTTCAAATTCAGTTAAGTCTAATTAAATTTAATCTAATTTAAATTAGTTAAAAAAAATAGTTTTCAGTTTAGATTTGATTTGAATCCAATTGAAGTCTGATTCGAATCAAATTCGAAATCCTATCAAACCTAATTCAGTTAGACTTTGAATCCAAGTCTTAATTAGATTATAAAATATAATTATATTTAAATTAAGTTAAATCTAATTAAATTTAATTTAATTTAAATTAATTATAAAATTAATTTTAATTTGTGTTTGATTTGAATCCACTTCGAACCCAAATTGAATTCAATTTGAAATCATGTCAAACTTAATTCAATTAGACTTTGAATCTAAGTTTTACTTGAAATATTAAAATCTAATTAACCTCAAATTAAGTCAAGCTTAATTAAATTAAATCTAATTTAAATCAATTAGGACTTGATTCATAAATTAATTAAGCTAAAAAATTTAATAAAATCTAATATTGATTTTTAATCATCCAAAGAATGAACTATGAAAAAAATTAATATTAGAAGAATTAGTATGAGCGACAACAAACACACCATCGCTAATAATTTTTAAAAATATTATTTTAAAAATTAAATTATTAGTGATGAAAAAATTATTATCGATGGTGTTAGCTATCGCTAATAATAATTTTTGTATTAGCGATGAAAAAATATTATAAGCGACGTTGGTTGCCATCGCTAATAATCTTTTCGCCTCATTTTCTCCCACCTCACCATATACCCTCAATTTTTCCTACACCACCGCCCACCACCCCCTCATTTTCTCCCACCACACCATCCACCATCTTCTTATTTTTTGA
The DNA here is from genome assembly GCA_006176705.1 of Cocos nucifera. Lineage (NCBI taxonomy): Eukaryota > Viridiplantae > Streptophyta > Magnoliopsida > Arecales > Arecaceae > Cocos > Cocos nucifera. The sequence continues at coordinate 379,340 of QRFJ01000368.1, forward strand.
CCAACCTCTCCTCCCATGTTTTTATCGCCTACTGCCATCGCCCTCTCCCTCACATTTTGGTCCCCGTACCACCCACTCTCTCTTAGCCAATGGCCTCCCTTTAGATGCCTCCCCTTGGCTGCACCCGACCCATCTTTTCGAGCCTCTGACTGCCTCCTGCCTTCCCAATCCCCTGGCCGTCTCTCCCTGACTGCATCCAGTCCACCTCCCTAAGCCCCTGGCCACAAGCTTTCGACCTCATCCCACCTCCTCGAAACCCTGGCCTGCCACCCCCCTCTCCCCCACCCTTTAAATCCCCCACCCCCTCTCTCTCCGAGGCTGCCTCCCCCGACTGCAACCAGCCTACCTCTGCGCGAAACCCTAGAACGTAAGCTTGGCCTCTGTGCCTCCCTAAAACCCCAGCCTATCATCCCTCTCTCTCCTGCCATTTAGTCCCCCTACCACCCCTCTCTTCCCCAGGCGATAGCTTCCTCCCAGCTACTCCCCTCGACTGCATCCGATCCACCTCTCTGACGCCTCAAGCGCAAGCTCCTGGCCTCCTCCTACATTTTTGAAACCCTGGTCCGCCTCCCGAGCCCCTGGGTGCAATCTTCTAGGCACTCTCGCCTTCCCAAAACCCCAGCTCACCATCCCCACTCTCCCTTACCCTTCGATCCCCCTGCCACCTCCTCTCTCCATCGACTTGCAGCTTCCCCTCGGCTGCACCTGATCCACCTCCTTGAGCCCCTGACTACCTCCCATCTTTCATCTTCTCGAGCTCCCATCCACGGCCACATCCCCAAACCTTAGTCCCTACTCACTTGTGCCTCCTTGCACCTTAATTCCCACATGCCAACCCTTGCCTTAGTCCTGTATAGTAGCTTTCTTCTATTGTGAGTATTAACGATGGTATTAGCTATAACTAATACTATCACTAAAAATTATTTTTTTATTTAAATTATATTAATTAAGTATCATTAAAAATTTAAAAAAATTAATTAATTAAGTATTTATTTGTATTAGATTTGGGTTGTGGCATGTAGAGTGCTTGAATCAAGAAAAGATTCAGGCAATATTGCAAACATGGGGCCAAGACGTGCCCTACATGCTTCTATCTTGGCATGTAGAGTGCTCAAACCAAGGAAAGATTTAGGCTGTAAACACAGGGCCAAGACATGCCCTGCATGCTCCAATCTTGATATACAGAGCACTCGAACCAAGAAAAGGTTCGAGCGACATTGCAAACATAGGGTCGAGACATGTCCTACATGCTCCAATCTTAGGATGTAGAGCGCTCAAACCAAGAAAAGATTTGGACTACAAACACGGGCCAAGACGTGCCCTACGCACTCTGATCTCAGCATGCAGAGCGCTCGAACCTAGAGAAGTTTCAAGTAGCATTGCAAACATGGGATCGAGACATGTTTTGCATGCTTCAATCTCAGCATGTAGAGTGCTTGAACTAAGGAAAGGTTTGAGCTACAAACATGGGGCTGCGACGTACTCTGTATGCTCCGATCTTGGCATGCAGCAAGCTTAAATCGAGGAAAGGTTTGGGTAGCTTTACAAATATGGGACCAAGACATGCCTTGCATGCTCCGATCTTGGCATGCAGAGCACTCGAATCGAGAAAAGATTTGGACTACAAATATAAAGTTGAGACTTGCCCTGTGCGCTCCGATCACAGCATGTAGAGCATTTAAACTAGGGGAAGATTTGGATAGCATTGCAAACTGTCTCCATTTGCAATGATGTTTCTTACTTCTATGATTATACTTTTGAAAATGCCATACTCTTAGTTCAAGGATTGGCTCATTATCCTTGTAAGAAATGTGTCAATAGAGAAATATTTGATAGGAATAGAATAGTTGCCCATTTATATAGGAATGAATTTATGCCAAACTACATGCTTTGGTACCTATATGGAGATTGAGACATGGGAGATAATTGCAAGGGCTTAGGAGGCTCTACTTATCTAAGACCTTGCTGATGTATAAGAGCTTAATGGTGTTAGGCCTGAGCAAATGATTAACATATTTGGTGCTTGATCTGGTTATTGATGGATGTCCATGTAATAATCTTTTAGATTGCAACCACTATAGTCATGATGGACAATAAGGTTGCCATGATTATAGTCATTATTACTCACTATAGGGTTGCTACCCACTAGAGGTTAAGCAAGGCTATAACTATAGCAACCCCTATAGTCTATCACGACTATGGCGGTTGCTATCTGAAAAATTATTACATGGGCTTCCACTGATTATCAGATTAAATCCACCAAATGTGCTAACCATATTCTCAAGCCTATCATCATTAAGCTCTTGCATATCAGCAAATGTATTGGACATATGGAGCTTCTTGTTTGAGCATATTGTCTCCCACGTCTGCCTATGCAGGTACCAATGCTTGTAGTTTGGTATAAATCAACTCCTATATGAATGGGCAACTATTGTATTACTATCAAGCATTTTTCTATTAACACATTTTTTATAAAGACAATGAGCCCGTCCTTGAACTAAGAGTGCAGCACTCCCAAAAGCATAATCATAGAAATAAAAGACATCATTGAAAATGGAGCCAGTCAAGATGCGCATCTCATGCATGCGGACTTGGAGCTTGCCAAATGACTAGACTACAACAATACATGAATTTTATTTTTAAGTTATTATTTTATTTTTAATAAAATTTATACTTTTGATTTGCAACTCGAGGAGGTGGCCGAGGGCTCGGAGAGGCTATGATGACTGCTTGTGCGAGATATGCCTAAATGAAAGTGATGCATTCTATTTTTGTTGTTATATGATCAAGCTTGGATGGTCTGTTAGGAGCTGGGGGTGGGGTGAGTAGGAGTTAGGTCATAAGATTCAGCCATAGCTTCGACCCTCCATCATCTGATATCCTTCGGCATTCTCATAGGCCTTGACATCCCAGACCTAGAGCGATGTACATGTAGAGGAGGTCGTGCAGAGGTTTCTAAGCTAGCAATCTTAGAACCTCCTGGATGCCATCTGCGATATGGTCATGGAGCTTCCCCAAGATCCACAGCTATGCGATCAGTTGGGCTCTTTATCTCGGCTATTATATCAGATAATTATATTATTAAATCTTTTTAATTATTTTAAGTTTTTATTTTTAGAAGCTTTGTATATTTAGGTTTGAGTCTAGAAAGAAGATTTAAGGGCTAAAATTTCAATCTAACCATTCAATCAATGGGCCAAGGGTGTCTATAGCTCCATATCATTGAATGAAATATATAAAAATAATCTATTCGAGAATTAAAAAATTGTATCAAAAGATATGCCTTCATATCAAAACTTACTAATATTATTTTATTTTTTTTATTACAGGATGTTAGGACATCCAGCTCTCATCCATCTACTACTAGAGATGAGCAGGAGGAGGAGACAGACGACGATGAGAATCGGACCTAATTTTTTTTGATATATTATATTTTTTTTATACTTCTTATAAAAAATTTATATAATTTTTATTTTTCATATAATATAATTATTTTTTAATTTTTAATTATCATATTTTTTAAATTTTAATTATAATAGGTATTAGAAACTATAATTCATTATGATTAATTAAAATAGATTTACTATTATTTTTTTTAAAATAATTATTAGCGTTGGTATTAACGATGGTAGTTGCCATCACTAATAACTATTAATGTTGGCATTAAAGATCAAATTACCATTGCTAATATTTTTTTAAATTTTTTTTATTTTATTTAAAATTTAAAAAATTAGAAATGGCATTAGCGATGGTAAGATTGATCACTAATAATCATTAGCGATGGCAATAGCCATAAAGGTGCTATCGCTAATATTTTTTTAATTTTTTTTAAAAAAAATATATTAAAAAAATTAGCGATGAAATTATTTTATTTCTAAAGTCATTATCATCGCTAATATATTATTAGTGACGATGCTTTTAATCATCGCTAATAGTTACAATTAGTGGCAAAAATTTTTTAGATTAATTTTTATGATAGTATTAGTAATGGCGGAAGGACTATTAGCGATGGCATTTCACCATCTTTAATAGTCTAGATTCTTGTAGTGAAATCTAATTCAATTAGATTTTAAATCTAAGTTCTAATTAAATTGTAAAATCTAATTATTCTTAAATTAAGTCAAATCTAATTAAATTTGATCTAATTTAAATTAATTAAAAATAATAATTTTTAATTTAGGTTCAATTTGAATCTAATTCAAATTTGATTCGAATTTAATTCAAAATTCTATCAAACTTAATTCAATTAGGCTTTAAATTCAAGTCCTACTTAGAATATTAAAACAAAATTAGCCTTAAATTAAGTCAAGCCTAACTAAATTAAATCTAATTTAAATCAATTAAAACTTGATCCATAAATTAATTAAGATAAAAATTTAATAAAACTCAATATTGATTTTTAACCATTCAAAAAATGATCTAAGAGAAAAAAAATTAATATTAAAATATAATTTAAAAAAATTATGATTATTAATGATGACTTTAGCAATGGAGTTCTTACCATCATTAATAATTTTAAAAAAATATTATTTTAAAGATTTTTAAAAAATTAATATTATAATTTAATATTAAAAAATAATAATAGTATTAGCAACGATGGGTGAGTGTTAGCGATAGAAACTACCATCGCTAATATCCTGGCATAAAAAATATAGTTTTGCCACCTATATTATTGATGGTGCACTTATCATCGGTAATAGTTCATCCGAAATAAAACTTCCTCGACCCCATCGAAGAAAAAAATGTCAATCCAAGGGTAAAAAAATTTCGTGCATTCTCTGCTCCTTACGGATCCTTCCCAACATTCCCCACTCCCCATGCATCCTCCTTCTCGGCATTCCGACTCCATCGGCACCTTCTACATCGTGGCGCCGAACCCGCCACCCTGGCCCCTCCTCGCTCTAGCTCGTTAGCGTTACTATGCAGCTGCCTTGAGGCCACCTCCCAAGCTGCACCTTGCTTGCGATCACCCCGATCCTACCAGTGCCTCCTACGCCATGGCCCCGAGCCTGCCTCTCCCGCAACTGCCTCGACTTCACTGGTGACTCCTATGTCGTGGCCCCAAGCCCGCCACCTCAGCCTCTCTTGTGGCCAACCCGACCCTATCGATGCCTCCTATACCATGGCCCTGGAGCCTACTGCCCTTGCCCTATCGGCCTCCCCATGGTCCTATCCCTGTCGACCTGACGCGCGGCCCCTACCATGCCACACCTAGCCTATAGCCGCAATCCTGCGGTCCTGTCCTTACCATTGGGAGTATTAGCAACGACATCAGCGATGACTAATGTTGCTAGTATTACTGACGGCATTAGCGATGGCTAGTACCATCACTAAAATTTAATTAAATATTTATTTATTTAATTAGTTGGATAATCAATTAATTAATTAATTAGATGTACGGGAATTGAATCTTGGCATGTAGAGTGCTTGGATCGAGGAAAGGTACTGGGCAGCATTGCGAATATGGGGCCAGGGCATGCCCTACCAGCCCAGGCCTCAGGTCATAGCTGGCATCAAAGGCATCTAGCCCTCGCATGCCTTATGCACTCAAGCCGATGGAAGATACCGGACTGCATTAATTATATATTAATTTTAATAAAATTTGTATTGCATGAAACGATAAACCCATCAATTGATTGATGTACATATTCTAATATATCCGTATATTTATTTATTTTTGTATGAGTAAAAAAATTATGTACATTAATCAATTGATTGTCTACTATAAATAGTTTAAAAAATATAAGTAATTCTATAGATTATTACAGTAATCAAATGATATATTGAGCGTTTGAAAAACATTTCGAATAGCATTTTTTTTTTGCTCTCCCTACATAAGAGAACTAAGAAGAAATGCTATCAAATTTTTTTTTGGCTCCTATTGCATATCGTTTGATTACTGTAATGGATCAATAAAATTAATACATTTTCTGAATGGGATAGGATATATCTTTATGTATTAGTTGATGATAGGATGTATTTATTATATAAGCCATTTTGAATAATAAAATAGTATTTAGTAATTACTTTGTATATATTTATGTATATGCAGAATTCTTAGATAGTCTGCCATGGACTGTGGTTGGATGGACCGTCGAGTAGTCGATAGAAAGATTATTGCTAAATATAGGAAGGATGTAGAGTACTTCTACGATTTTACTTTTGGGAATGCGGCACTCTTACATCAAGGATGTGCTCGTTGCACTTGTAACAAATGTGGCAATAGAAAAATATTTGATAGAAAAATAATTACTATATATTTGTATAAGAGTAGATTTATGCCTAACTATAAGCATTGGTATTTGCATAGGAGATATGAAAGAAAGTTGCAAGGGTTAGAACCGAGCAAGACATGGACATAGATAGAATGGTGAACATGATTATGGATGCGGTTGGTTCTAAATTTAACTGAGATGTGGAGAATGATCCAAAAGCTGGCAGTAGTAATTTCTATCGTATGCTGAAAGATGCTGATGAACTACTATAATCGAGATGTGAAATACATACCATACTATCATCTGTATTAGAGTTGTTGAATTTGAAGGCTGAGTTTAATATGATGGTCAATTGTTATGATATAATGGTAGCAATAATAAAGAAAATGCTACCAAAGAATGAGAAGCTTGTTGAGAGCTTCTTTGCTTTGAAGAAAATAGTGAAAGAGTTGGGCATGGTATCTGAGAAAATTGATGCATGCCATAATGGTTGCATGCTTTTCTATAAAGAGGACCAACAAAAGAGCTCATGCGGCATATGTGGTGCAAGCCAATTTAAACCAAGGCAAGAGGGTAGGAATCAGAAGGACATGCCATACAAGGTTCTTTAATACCTTCCTCTCACTCCTAGACTTTAGAGGCTCTACTTATCCAAGAGTAGGCTATACTACTCATAATTAAGATCTTTGTGGACTATATTCCAAATCCAAGAAGTACCATGGTCTTGCAATGCTACCATGCATCAAGTATTGTCGAACTTTTGTGAGGCTTCTTAAGCGATCCATCAATAAAGCCAATTTTATTATTTGCCAAGAGAGCAATCTTCATGGCATGCCTCCATAAAAGATAATTGTCACCAAAAAGGACTTGAGAGACCAGGACCATGCTTGGTTATCCGAGTGATGGAGAAAGAATGGAGACATTACATCAGGACTTTGATCAAAAATAACACAGAAGAAGCCATGACTGTTAGATGGAGAATAAAGGGCCAAAGAAAAAAATACTAAGAGGATGATAGGAGGATTGGAAAGAGGGGTTCATTGATCAAAAAAAAATCTGTTAGATATATGTACCCTAGAAGCCAGAATTGGCTGACACTTGTAATACACTTCTAGGGGCAAAATTATAATTTTGACTATAATCAATAAAATGGATTATTTTCTATCACATATATGTATTTAGTGTCTATGATACATCCTTTGAGATAATGATAATGATAATTCATATTTTCAAGAGTTGAAAATTTAAGACAAAAATAATCATTATTAACTCATAAAATGCTCCCGACCATAGGATCATCACGAGGATGGTGATTGATCCGGAAGGTTGGTGTACAATCGCTTCTCTTTAGTAGATGAGTCTTGAGTCTACGGTGTGGAGACACCAGAAGCGAGAGTATAGGTACTCATTAGAGAATGAGGGCACTGAGCGTGACCACCTCGAGTAGTCATTAGGAAGTCTACCTTCTCGTCAATGACTGACTCGATGCTGCAGTGGTGTGTCTGGTTCTTTGACCTGAGGTGCATCGATAGTTCACCTTGAGGGTGTTATAGTTTGACTACACCATAACTCGATCTCCTAGCCATTCGGAATCCTGAGGTGTATGTTGGCTATAGCATGTTCATTGTAGGAACTGGATTGCATCAAGATGGAATCTATCTACCTCGGTGGTAGAGGAGCAGCCCTATGATGATCATGAGAATCAAGTCCAAAAGCCCATGGCCATGGCAGAGTGAAATAATAGAAAGAGTTTCTATTTAGGTTTTCACATCGGACTTGAATCGAATGATTACATCATATGATAGAAACTAGGGTTTGACGAGTTCACCTTAACCCTAATCTGATCGGGGCTCAAGATAGAAGAACTTAATCACACAGGTAGCTGCACCAAGAGGTTCGCATTCAGCTCTGATGGGTTGCCACCATATACTGCTACTAGGTGTCACTGGTGGATTCACTGATGGATTTTGAGAGCAATTAGAATGATTTAGATGATCGATCATTCTAGCTGTTCGAATCAGAAGAGTTCTGATCCATCGAAAGGAGTTTCGATGATGTCGATGATAGAGATCATGACATATCCCATTACCATACAGAACTGAACCTAACTGGGATCACACAAACAAGGGATTTGAATCTGGTGATCATCAATTGAACTGATCCTAGTTCAATTGATCTGAATGAGATTCAATTAGGTTCAAGGAAATCGTGCTAGCACTCGATTGAACCTAACGTTCTTCTTTTACTATCATAAATAAGTTGTCCTGACTGAGCCAAAGGAGTTTGTGCTCAATCAGAGGCCTTCACTTGGTCTGACTGGAGGCTTGTCCAAGGTCAGAAAAGGGTTGTCTTATTTTGTAAGACATAATACCTGCCATTTTTGGTCACCTGCCATTTCTTCGTTCCTTTGACTTTGGTCAAAAGTCTGACCTTTGACTGGTCAAATGTTGACCATTGATACTTTGACTTTCTGTCCACATGTCATGCACCTATTGGAGAGCTGGTGGGGGCCTTGTCCCCCTGCCAGAACCTGGCAAGGAAGGAGGGCGCACGCCACCATGTGCCCAAGCAGGAGGCGCCCAGGAGTCCCTGTTGGATAGGACTCCATCTCCTTTTTGGATTCCAATTAGAGTTCTCCTAAGAACCAAGTTTGACTGGTCTTAGGCACCATCTAAGGAGGAATCCAAGGGACTCTATTCCCACCAATCAGATTTAGATCTGATTTCACAAAGAGTTGTGATTGGTTGGGAAGAAGAGGAGTTGGATCACGCATAGTCTATAAATAAGACCCTGCGCCCAACTCAAGAATGATTGAGAATAATTCTCCATGCCCCAAGGCTGCCTCTCTCTTCCTCCTCCATGCACTAAGTTCATCTTCTCCCTCTCCTCTCCATGTCCAAAAAGTTTTGGGATCTTCAGTTGGTGCAATCTAGATCGAGAGAAAGGCGACAGAAAGCTAGAAGGCTGCGCTGCTGCAAAGGACAACTGCTGATCTTCAAAAGAGTTTTGAAGATCCTCCAGATCAGATCCAGATCTAATTTTTGGAGATGTGATAGAGAAGAAGAGGATCTTCTAGATCCAGTCCTGAGTGGATACCGATAGAGGCCAGGCACTTGCGTGGCTAGATCCAGAACCTTCCGCTGCTTACAGGATCATCAACGGGTAATAGGATTACCCTACATCAAGGTAAATTAAATTTGATTTAATTTATCTAAATTTTATTTTAATTATTAAAATAATAAGAATTAGATCTAAAATATTTTAGATCTGATTTAGATCAAAGAAAAAAAATTTTTGAAATATATCTCTTGATCTGATCAGATCTGAACGAACCTGGATCCGAAAAATCAGGATTTTCCTTCAACTGGTATCAGAGCCAAGGTTCTAAAAGTATTTAGATCTAATTTTAAATTTATTTTAATTAAAAAATAAGTGATTTTAGATGTCACATGAGATGTGATCAGATCTGAAATCAAAAAAATTAAAATTAAATGATTTGGATCTAAGATTAGAAAATATGCATGACTAGTTCTAAAATAGAATAGTTCTATAGAATAGTCTTGCATGTTTTTAATTTAATTCTGATTAAATCATATTTTAGATCTATTTATTTACTATTTTTTGATATTATAATTATTATAATAATATCTAAAAAATAGCAAATAAAAATTATTTAATTTTAAACATCATATGAGATATGATTGATGCATGTCTAGACTAGTTGTAGAATAGTTCTACATAAGTTGTCTAGATTAGAAGTTTATTTTGATTAAGATCAATTTAAATCTAATTTTTTAGATTATTATGAGATAATTTAGATCTAAAAATATGCATGATTCGATACATGAGATGTATGCAAAATATGCCATGATTAGATCTAATTTGTATATGAGATATATGATATAGATCTAAAACTATTTTGTAGTATTACATGTTCCTGATTAAGGCATTCCTCTTGGCCGTCCGGTCATAAGAACGAAGAAGGGTTTAAAGGCCCTCTCTTTCCCATTCGATGGGGTGTTCTTATGATGTGTAGGGGTGCTGCACATGTTCGTCCTTAATCAGAAATCCAAAACTTACTTTCTGCAAAACCCTAGATCCTGAAACCCTAGGATTTATTGTGCATATTTTATTTATGAACCCTACCCTACTTAATTAAAAATTAAGATTATGGAATATTAATTAGGTCTAAAATTGAGAATTTTAGATCTAAGACATATTCATAATACTGGGTTCGGGCTTGGGTAGCTCAATTAGGTCTAAGCGGTTGATCAAACCGAATCAAGAGTTGGTTAGATGGGATCAACAATGCTTAAATTGACCAGCCTAATAGGATTAAGTCTGGGTCAAGATCGAGTCACGATCAAGCAAGACCTAATTAGGCTCAGAGGTTAGAGTCTGGATTGTAGGCTAACCCAATTGGTTCTGGCTCAAATAATTTGGTGTCTAAGGTAAGTTTGGCACATACGACCGACTGGATTTTTAATTGGAAGCTACTCGACCTGAATGCATTCTTGTACGAGTTAATGGCATATTCCTTCCACCGGATCTCACTTACCTGGCCATATCTGTTGACACAGTTCTGATCTGAGGTGGTCAATAATCCGAGCTAACCCATGCCACTAGGTTAGTCATAATTGTTATGACTATGACAAGTCTAGTTTAATGAGACCTGAATCAATTCTCCCTAAGAAAAGATTAAGTCTGAGGTCTTCCACCATTGTAGATGTGCGGGCCCTTCCCGGGGTTGATTGTTCTCGGACTGGATACAGTGGCTCAGTTGCACCGGAAAGATGCAACCATGTCTATTAGGCATTGGATGCTATGGGCTGGAGGATGAGTTGGGCTCAATATTTTGGATACGGTGAGAGACTCAATTAGGAAATCCAGTCTATGCAAATGGTGGGTCTGACTTAACTAAGGAGTGGATCAATATTCTGGATACGGTGAGATTCATGAATTAGAGACCAAGTTTGGGTGCACCATGATTAGAGAATCATTGAACAAGAGTTGTTCACTCATTGGCTAACCCATCACCAATAACTGTTAGGTGAGGTGATGAGTCAGTTGGTGAGACCGCACCACCCACTAGAAATCATTAATCATGGAGATTTTTGCATCTCTACAGAGGGAGTGTAGGGATCCGAGAAAATAGTGGGAGCTAATTTGTTTAAAAATAAAATTTCTAAATAAATTGGTCAAGTCATAATTACAGTATCTAACTAGAATCTTTGACTCTCTACAGAAAAATGTCTGCGTCCAACCCATTGGCACGTATCCTGGACACACATAGACTGACTGGACCCAATTATAAAGATTGGCTCAGGAACTACAAAATTATTTTGGGTTCCGAGAAGTTAACCCATGTATTGGACCAGGACCCTCCCACCTTACCAGCCCGTCCATCCACTGAATTGAACAGAGAGCATCTCTGGAAAAAATGGATAGACGAAGATAATAAGGCCAGATATTACATGTTGGGCTCGATGTCTGATGAGCTCCAGCGCCAACATGAAGATATCGGGACTGCTCGCCAAATGTTGGCTCACCTGCAGGAGATGTTTGGTGAACAGAGTCGCGCAGCCAAAGTATCAAGTCACGAAATGACTTTTTAAGGCTAAGATGCGTGATGGGCAGTCAGTCCAAGATCACTGTCTGACATGATGATCAAGGACATGGAAGAGCTTGAGAAGCTCGGTGTGAAGTTAGACTTGGATCTGCAGAATGATATTATTCTGCAATCCTTGACTGATGCATATGGGCAATTCATCATGAATTACCACATGCATAAACTTCAAAATTCCTTGGCCGAATTAATGAATATGCTGGTTCACCGCTGAGCTTTCTATGAAAGGTTCTAAAGGCTCAGTTCTTGCTATGGAACGGACTTCTTCCAAAAGAAAGTCTTATGGAAAGAAAAAGAAGTCTGTGAAAAAGCAAGAAGGTGGAAGGAGCAAAGAAGAAGAAGGCAGAGCCGAAGAAAAGGCCGATGTCAAAGGAAAGTATGTTTCCATTGCAACAGCGACGGCCATTGGAAGCGGAACTGCCCTACTTACCTGGCCACCCTGAAGAACAAGAAGGAAGGTCCTTCTGGAGGTATGCTCGTTATTGAGTCTAACCTTACGGATTTCTTCTGCATCCAGTTGGGTGCTTGACTCTGGTTCTAGTGCTCATCTGTGCACTTCCATGCAGGGTCTTGAGGATAGCAGGAGGCTGAGGGATGGAGACATGATCCTACGCATCGGTAATGGAGCAAGAGTTGCTGCAGTAGCCGTGGGAACATACCCTCTTCGATTACCATCTGGTTTAGACTTAGTTTTGAAAGACTGTTATTATGTGCCTGCAGCTAGCAGGAATTTGATTTCTGTTTCATGCTTAGCACTAGAAGGCTATGTGATTACCTTCTTTAAGGACCATTGTAACATTCTTTATGAAAGAAATAAAATTGCAAATGGTTTTCCTTATTAATGGTCTTTATCAGCTACATATTGATGTACCTGTTCTAACTATCGAGCAAAACGTGAATGCCAAACGACCTAGGGATAGTCCAAACGATAGATATCTATGGCACCTGAGATTAGGTCATATAGCAGAAGATAGGATCAACAAATTGGAGAAAAATGGGCTATTGAGTCCATTGACTTTCCGAGTCATATCCAACTTGTGAATCTTGTCTTCAAGGCAAAATGACTAAACTCCCTTTTGTTGGACATGGGGAGAGGGCCACAGATCTCCTTGCCCTAGTACATACTGATGTGTGCGGCCCATTTGATGTGCCGGCTAGAGGCAATTTTGTCTACTTCATTACCTTTACCGATGATCTGTCTAGGTATGGGTATGTGTATCTTATGAGACACAAGTCTGAAGCTTTTGAAAAGTTCAAAGAATTCAGACATGAAGTAGAAAAATAAACTGAAAAACCCATTAAGGTTCTTCGATCAGATCGAGGAGGTGAATACCTTAGCCGGAATTCCTAGACTATCTCAAAGAAAAATGGCATAGTCTCTCAATGGACTCCACCAGGAACACCTCAACTCAACGGGGTTTCAGAATGGAGAAATCAGAAATCGGACTCTATTGGATATGGTTCCGATCCATGATGAGCTTCACAGACCTTCCCTGATTTTCTTTGGGACACTCATTGTTAACTTCAATTTATCTACTGAATAGGGTTCCCTCTAAAACCGTTCCTACCACACCGTATGAGATATGGCACGGTAAGAAACCAAGTCTGAGTCATCTCAGAATTTGGGGTTGTCCGGCTCATGTCAAAAGACAACAAGCGGACAAGTTAGAGTTTAGGTCCTTTCAGAGCTCGATTCATAGGATATCCTAAAGAGTCATTAGGATACTATTTCTACATTCCAGAAGACCACAATGTGATTGTGAGTCGACATGCCATCTTTCTTGAAAAATAGTTTATTCAAGATAGCGGCATTGGAAAGCAGATTAAGCTTGATGAGAAAGTCTCACAAGTACAACGAGCTAAGGACCAATTGGAACCAAATCAGGTTGAGCCAATAAGAACACTACCTCCTCCACCTCGTAGATCGGAAAGAGTTTTCCATCCCCCTGAAAGATACTTAGGTATTATTTCAGAGGAAGTAGAGAAAATGTTCCTCGTAGGTAATGGTGCTCATGGTGATGATCCCAAAACCTACAACGAGGCGATATCAGATATCGACTCCGAGAAATGGCTAGAGGCAATGCAGTCAGAAATTGACTCGATGCACTCAAACCAAGTCTGGACCTTGGTAGATCCACCAGAAGGTATAGTACCTATTGGGTGTAAATGGATCTTCAAGAGAAAGATTGGTGCAGATGGGAATGTGGAGACATTCAAGGCTAGACTAGTGGCAAAAGGTTATAGTCAACGCGAAGGCATTGACTATCAGGATACCTTTTTCCCAGTGGCTATGCTAAAATCCATCCGCACATTGCTTGCCGTTGCAGCCTATTTCGATTATGAAATATGGCAAATGGACGTGAAAAATGGCATTCTTAAATGGATATCTTGAGGAAGATATCTATATGGAACAGCCGCTAGGTTTCACATCCAGTGATACTGATCACAAGGTTTGCAAGCTGCAAAGGTCCATATATGGACTTAAGCAAGCATCTCGGAGCTGGAACACTCATTTCAATGATGTGATCAAAATAGTTTGGTTTCATCAAAAATGAAGAGGAACCATGTGTTCTTCAAAAAGGTCAGTGGGAGCGCTGTTGTCTTCCTCGTATTGTACGTGGATGACATCCTCCTTATTGGGAATGATATTCCCATGTTGACAACAGTCAAAATATGGTTGTCCAAGGAATTCTCCATGAAAGACCTAGGTGAAGCATCCTTTATTCTAGGAATTAAGGTCTATAGGGATAGACCGAATAGGATGCTAGGACTTTCACAGAAGATGTACATAGAGGAAAGTACTAAAGAGGTTTAGTATGGAAAACTCTAAGAGGGGATTAATACCCTTCAGACATGGTATTCATCTTTCCAAGAAGATGTGCCCTAGCACACCTGAGGAAATAGAATGCATGAGCAAGATCCCTTATGCTTCTGCAATAGGGAGCCTCATGTATGCCATGCTATGTACACGACCTGATATAGCCCATGCTGTGAGTGTCACAAGCAGATATCAGTCAAATCCAGGTGAAGAACACTGGACTTCTGTGAAATGTATCCTTAAGTACTTGAGAAGAACTAAGGATATGATGTTGGTCTTTGGTAATGGAGAACTCCAAGTCCAGGGATACACAGACTCGGATTTCATGTCCGATATAGATGATCGAAAGTCGACATCTGGGAGTCTGTTTGTGTGCAATGGTGGTGCTGTCAGCTGGAAGAGTTCCAAGCAAACGGTGATAGCAGATTCCACCATGGAAGCAGAATATATCGCTGCATCAGAGGCTGCGAAGGAAGCATTCTGGTACAAGAAGTTTGCTGCAGAAATTGGAGTAATGCCATCAGATGCCATTCCTCTATACTGCGACAACAATGGCGCCATAGCCCTTGCTAAGGAGCCGAGGTCTCACCAGAAATCCAAGCACATTGAGCGGCGATACCACCTCATCCGCGATTACCTCGAGAAGGGTTACGTCGAGGTCAAGAGAGTCAACTCCACAGATAATGTGGCAGACCCACTTACAAAGCCGTTGGGCCAGCAGAAGATCGAAGCCCACCTTGAGAAGATGGGACTTAGACTTGTAGCCAATTGGCTTTAGGACAAGTGGGAGATTGTTAGATATATGTGCCCTAGAAGCCAGAATTGGCTGACACTTGTAATACACTTCTAGGGGCAAAATTATAATTTTGACTATAATCAATAAAATGGGTTATTTTCTATCACATATGTGTATTTAGTGTCTGTGATACATCCTTTGAGTTAATGGTAATGATAATTCATATTTTCAAGAGTTGAAAATTTAAGACATGAATAATCATTATTAACTCATAAAATGCTCCCGACCATAGGATCATCACGAGGATGGTGATTGATCCGGAAGGTTGGTGTACAATCGCTTCTCTTTAGTAGATGAGTCTTGAGTCTACGGTGTGGAGACACCGGAGCGAGAGTACAGTATAGGTACTCGTTAGAGAACGAGGGCACTGAGCGTGACCACCTCGAGTAGTCATTAGGGAAGTCTACCTTCTCGTCAATGACTGACTCGATGCTGCAGTAGTGTGTCTGGTTCTTTGACCTGAGGTGCATCGGCAGTTCACCTTGAGGGTGTTATAGTTTGACTACACCATTACTCGGTCTCCTAGCCATATGGAACCCTGAGGTGTATGTTGGCTATAGCATGTTCATTGTAGGAACTGGATTGCATCAAGATGGAATCTATCTACCTCGGTGGTAGAGGAGCAGCCCTATGATGATCATGAGAATCAAGTCCAGAAGCCCATGGCCATGGCAGAGTGAAATAATAGAAAGAGTTTCTATTTAGATTTTCACATTCGGACTTGAATCGAATGATTACATCATATGACAGAGACTAGGGTTTGACGAGTTCACCTTAACCCTAATCTGATCGGGGCTCAAGATAGAAGAACTTAATCACACAGGTAGCTGCACCAAGAGGTTCGCATTCAGCTCTGATGGGGTGCCACCATATACTGCTAGGTGTCACTGGTGGATTTTGGGAGCAATTAGAATGATTTAGATGATCGATCATTCTAGCTGTTCGAATCAGAAGAGTTCTGATCCATCGAAAGGAGTTTCGATGATGTCGATGATAGAGATCATGACATATCCCATTACCATACAGAACTGAACCTAACTGGGTCACACAAACAAGGGTTTGAATCTGGTGATCATCAATTGAACTGATCTAGTTCAATTGATCTGAATGAGATTCAATTAGGTTCAAGAAAATCGTGCTAGCACTCGATTGAACCTAACGTTCTTCTTTTACTATCATAAATAAGTTGTCCTGACTGAGCCAAAGGAGTTTGTGCTCAATCAGAGGCCTTCATATGGTCTGACTGGAGGTTGTCCAAGTCAGAAAAGGTTGTCTTATTTTGTAAGACATTACCTGCCATTTTTGGTCACCTGCCATTTCTTGTTCTTTGACTTTGGTCAAAAGTCTACCTTTGACTGGTCAAATGTTGACCATTGACACTTTGACTTTTGACCACATGTCATGCACCTATTGGAGAGCTGGTGGGGGCCTGTCCCCCTGCCAGAACCTGGCAAGGAGGAGGGCGCACGCCACCCTTGGCGTGTGCCCAAGTTGGAGGCGCCTAGGAGTCCTTGTTGGACAAGGACTCCATCTCCTTTTTGGATTCCAATTAGAGTTCTCCTAAGAACCAACTTTGACTGGTCTTAGGCACCCTCTAAGGAGGAATCCAGGGGACTCTATTCCCACCAATCAGATTTAGATCTGATTTCACAAAGGGTTGTGATTGGTTGGGAAGAAGAGGAGTTGGATCACGCAATAGTCTATAAATAAGACCCTGCGCCCAACTCAAAGATGCGAGAATCAATTCCCATGCCCCAAGGCTGCCTCTCCCCTCCTTCCTCCATGCCAAAGTCACTCTTCTCCCTCTCCTCTCCACGTCCAAAAGGAGTTTTGGATCTTGGTTGGTGCGAATCAGATCAAGAGAAAGGCGATCAGAAAGCTAGAAGGCTGCGCTGCTGCAAAGGACGACTGCTGATCTTCAAAAGAGTTTTGAAGATCCTCCAGATCAGATCCAGATCTAATTTTTGGAGACATGATAGAGAAGAAGAGGATCTTCAGATCCAGCCTAAGTAGATACCGGTAGAGGCCAGGCACTTGCGTGGCTAGATCCAGAACCTTCCGCTGCTTATAGGATCATCAACGTGTAATAGTATTACCCTACATCAAGATAAATTAAATTTGATTTAATTTATTTAAATTTTATTTTAATTATTAAAATAATAAGAATCAGATTTGAAATATCTCAGATCTAATTCGGATCAAAAAAAAAAAATTTGAAATATATCTCTTGATCCGATCAGATCTGAACGAACCTGATCTAGAAAATCAGGATTTTCCTTCAACTAAACCCACTTTGATACTATGAAAAGTTTGTATTGGAAATGATATTTAAATTGCTTTTCATGTTTATGAAACTAGTTTGCTTTATATACAAGTTGAGCCACTTGACTTTAAGGATCATATATGGTAAAATACAATAATAAAATCTTATGATCATAAGAAAGATTCTAGAGACCTGATATAATATAATACAATATCAAAATCCTATTATTTGATATATATACTAAATGTGAATATGACAATCAAATCCCATGATTATTGGAGGTTGATATGGGTTGATATACCAAGATTCGGCATACAATATGTAGTAGCTATGATATCTAAGATTCCATAATGGACTATATTTCTTAGAGGCAGCAATCCAAGAGAGGATGGTGAATTAGATTTCTTAAAAATTTAAAAGACAAACTTAAATAATTTATACCCAAAAATAGTATTTATGGAATGCTTACCAAATAGCAAATAAAAGCAACAGAATCAACAAAGTAAGCAAAAGAACAATCACAAATACAAAAGAGTTTATAGTGATTCGGTGTCAAAGCTAGCACCTACATCCACTCTCCAAGCAAATTTGCTTGAGAATTTCAATCATAATCTCTTCGATATTGCAATTCAATTATTTTCATGGATTTACAATCCAACCTAATTTATTTTTTCAAGCTCACCAACCAAAGCTTACAATCGATTTTTTTCTTGATCCAAACTCACAACCAACTCTGATTGATTTTTCTAGAGATACCAATCAAAACCATACACAATCCAATTTCTTAGGCTTGGACCAACCTCAAGTTTCTACATCCAAGAAACATGCTACAACTTAAACAAATAGAAATATACAAGGAAAAAAGTTTAGAAACAATAAAACTTGTTTAGGCTTAGAAGAAATCGAGATAGATGAGTTTTCAATGCTTAGCCTTCTTCCTTGATTGCTTAAGAGGTTGAGGTAGCCTTGAATGCTTCTTCTCAATGGTAGTTGGCTTGAATTAAAGCACTCCTCTCTTTTAGACTAATTGAATATAGGAAGGACTAAATTTATGATACTTCTTAATTTCTTCTTTTCTCTTTAAGTTTTTCATGCTATCATTTGAAAATAGCTCAATAAATTTGTTGAATATTCAAAGCTTTCAAAAACTTGGTTCTATTTATGGCCTCAAAAATATTTTCATATAATGTTCTAGCCATTGAAAGATTGAAAAAAGCCATTAGAATGATTTTAGATATATTTTGAAAATTCTAAAAAACTAGCTATTATTCTATCAGAATTTTATAAATCGGCTCATCTAGGCTCTTAGTCGGCTAATGCTCAACTATGGATCGGCTAAGTAAAACTCTGAGATAGCTCCATAGTAGATGCAAAAAAAATCCATCATTTAATTTGTCTTGTTCTATCTGCTTAAGATTGGGTCAGCTTAGATACTGTCTTAGTCAACTAACTTGAATGCTTGGTTGGCTAGTTGATTTTCTGGATCGGCTAAGAGGACTTGCTAATTTTTATAGCTTTTTGTGCTTTTCTCTCTCCGAGATTGAGTTGCCTCTCAATCTTCTTGAGTCAGCTAAGCTTTAGATTTGGTTGGCTATCTTGATCATAGAGTTGGCTTAGGAAAATACTTTGATCTTTATCTGTCTATCTTCATTCTGAGTCAGAGACTTGGTCGGCTATCCAAAAACTTAAATTAGCTAAGATCCTATCTTGATTGACTAAGATAAAAATATGGTCGGCTATGAGACTTATTTTGATTTTTTATGATTTTTGTCTTTCCCTTAGACTGATATGGGGTTGGCTATGCTTCATGCTGGATTGACTCAGTTTCATGCCAAATGTGCCATAAGGTGTTTTAGATAGCTTCTCTTGACCAATTATGTTCTAGGTTGAACTTTCCTTCTCAACCTTAATTTGTGCAAGTGTGGGCTTGTTGAGAGGTACTTCTAGACTAGATATTCCCTTGAAATATTTAATTTCTTTGCTTCCAATGGAAGATCCTAAGTTTAGAAACTTGAATTTTCTTAAGAAGACTTCTTTTTGAGTAAGCCAATTAAACATATCGAAGAATCCTACAATCATTCTCAAACACATTATTAGTAACTATAATTTGTACTTAAATATTTTTGACATCACCAAAATCAATCTAGGGCTAACTGGATGATATGCCAAGATTCTGCATGCAATATATAATAGCTGTGATATCCAAGATTCTATAATGGATGGGATTCTGACTACTTTAAGACAAGATCCATCTCTAGATAGCTTTAATACCGCAAATTTTGAAGAACAACTGCAAAGTTTCCAATGACATGACAAATGATTGTTGAATTGGAGATCTAGGATACTACAAACATTTGCCCAAGAGAAGAGGTCTCTTCCAGTTTGATGCAACTCTGACCACTAATGCTGCAACAAAGGCCTCTATCATGCACCTTGTCAACAACCCTCTTGAAGTAATTAATTTTCAAAGAGTTTGCTTTATCTATGAAGAAGATGGGTAAGATTGAGGTAAAGACAAGATCTTCAGGTGAAATTAGGAAGTATTGTGCAGTCATTAATAGCTAGATTGTTGCCAGTTTTGTTGCTTGGTTTCGGTTTGTGACTTGATGAATGGTTTGCTTCCAAGGAGTCTTCCTTCAAGGATTTTTTTTTTCCTTTTCTTTTTCATGCTTCAAGCAATGGATTTCTGTATTGTCTGCAAGAATATTTCTTCCAAGCAACTGTAATAGATGTATGAGCTAAAAGGTGGAGATTGATTGAGGGATTTTTGAAACTAAGAAAAAAAAACTTCTATTAGACCCCATTTGCTCTATGATATATTTAACTATTCCTCCCTTTTCCTCAAAAATATATAATTTAAATATAATGATGATTCTAGCATAATAAATTCTTGAAAAAAAGAGATTGGAAGAAGTAACATGAATCACAGATAGGTTAGTAAACTGAAAATTGAGCTGATGATTTTCTCATAGACAAATTATCAAGGCAGGATAACCAACATGCATGACAAATTAAACCCACTACAATGAATTGATGGGCCTATATATTATCATAGTTCTAATTCTTAGGAGCTTTTAGTTTGAGAATAGGTCTTTTTTAGTCAATATATTCTAATCATCTTGTGGTTCTACTCATTATCTTCAACCAACTAATGAATTAAGTTACAATGATAATAACAATATGAGATTTGAACTGAGATGATGAAAAGAGAATATAAAACATACTATGGGACATGTTACTGAAAAATCTACAATGACAGAATCCAACACTATGAGCTCCTGAGGCTAGAAGGAACAAACTAACAGAATCGTTCATACCATGTTACTGATAGATGGTAATCATGTCTGCAAAGTGCTTCAATATCTAGGACTCTGTGTTGTGAACTTTAGTATTTCTAAAAATATTATTAACTCCAAAAATTTAGGAATATAAAAAGTTTAATGTGTGATGCAGAAATTCCTCCAATAAGAATGGAAAAAGAAAAAGAAGGAAAAAAATATAATGTGGTACAGATGGCTTTGAAAGCAAAACAAAACAAGCTACAATTGATTCTCCTTATCAAGATTTTGACTTGAGGTCTCCTAATTTATTGGGGTTTGGAGTTAATTCTTTCACAAAGAAAGATCAGTTTGGAATTGTCTAATTAATTATCAGATAAATCTATGATTAACTTGCTTCAAGTTAGTTCTAGATTTATGAAATTTTAGATGGATGGCGGAGACTTATGCAATGGCTTCAAACATGAAAAGTGGATCAAAGTTTAATCTTGATGTGGTATGCTCGAGTCATAGCAAGGACAAAGAAACTTTAATTGCTCTAGCTTTATCTAAAGATTTGAAAGGTTGTATATTTTTAGGTTCTAATATAAAATGGTATTCTTATTAGAATTCATCCGATAAAATCATATAAATTTTGATAAAAAATATTGGTGTTGATTTGGAAGGTGTTATGATATGTCATGCTTTATTTTTTTTTTTTTTAATCTAGTTAAGGAGGCTATTTAGGAGCTTGAGGATAAGATAAAGGTTATGTACCCTCAAAGTTAGGCTTTGAAGAATGCTAATTTTGAGGACAAAATTATTTTAAGAGGGGAGTACGTAATGACACAACCCATGAAGACTCAACTTTCTCCCATGAATCTCAAAGCATGGAAAAGAAAGCAAAAAAAAAATAAAAATCACACGCTATGCACATGAGGTAGAGGAAGGAAGAATCCTGATGGGAGTCTTCTTTTTTTCCGATTTTGGCTGGAAAAAGGATCCTAGGGCATGCTAAACCCTAAAATTTTTGGGTTTGTAAAAAGGAATGTCCTCCACTCTCTAATCTCCCCACCCCTAAAGCCAATCAACACTTGTGAAGTCTAACAGAAGCTTTTTGAGTTTCTGTTGAGCATACATGGCAAGCCATCATCAATTCATCATCAGAAATTGAGGTATGCAATCTCAAATCCCTCTATCCACATTGTTTTAATTTTTAGACCACTAGTGCAGTGGGTTAGAACTGGCCAAGTGTAGGATTTGTAAGGGAATGTCGAGATCTCACATATTCTAAGTTTTTTTTTTTTTTTCTCCTTCTTTTGTTTTGCCGACCACTGGCATCATGTGGCCACTACCGACATCATCTCCTCTTTGGCATCAAGCACTGTTGTGGGCCATCAACCAAGTTTTCACCATCTTAGCATGGAGGAGAGGAAAAATGGAGGGCAAGAGGAGCTCTATTTTAAAGAAGAAGAAAGAGAGAGAGAGAGAGAGCTATCTCTCTTCTCTCTCTATTTCCTCTTTTATTCTCTCTCTTTTCTCTCCCTAGGTGAGTAGAGGGATTCCACAAAAAAATAATTTCTCATCTTTTCACTCTCTTATCTTTCTCTCTTTACAAGTTTCTCTATCTACTTTCTCTATAACTTTCTCTTTCTCTCTATGGATTTCTCTCTAAAGATTTTATGGACCAATGGAGGGTTCTGATATTTAGGTAAATTTGGATCAATTGGTTGACCCTATGAGGGGTCTTAGATCTATAATATTTAGATATTTTTCATAATTTTTACCATCCATGATTGTCTAAATTATTAATCTTGATTATGTAGAGGGGCAATTATCTACACAAGATATCGAGTGGAACACTTGACCTTGAGTTCTTGGATCGAAGGATTGATCGATTACTCTGCTTTAGTTTGAAATCAATAGAGGTAAGAATCTCTGTACATAATCATCATTATATATACTATTTGTACTATTGAATTTTGTATCGTTGGTTTTATATTGTTGAATTTGTATTAATAGATTTATCTTGTTTAAGACACTACTATTCCTATATAATTTTTTGGCATGAGTACATTATGTATTGAAATATATATATTCTAATGATTGATGATACAGTTATATGCTTATGATATGCTTGTCTCAATCATATTATAAATTAGAATTCATATGCTAAAATTAATATGCAATAATTAGATGAAAAAGATATAGTTTGGACTAACCTTATCATATAGATATATGGTCAGGAGCTTATGCATCGAACAATCTTTACGAGCTTATGCGTAGAATAGCCAGTCAAAAGTTTATACCTAGGATGGCCTCCATGAGCTTACATATGAAATAGCTTTTAGAAGCTTATGTATGGGATAGTCGGTCAGGAGCTTATATTTAGGACAACCTCTATGAGCTTACGCATGGGATAGTCGGTTAAGAGCTTATGCCTGAGATAGCTTCTACATACTTATACATGAAAATTTGATTAGTCATAGATTGAAGCATGATCTTAGTTAGTTCAAAGCGAGAAAGAAGAAAGTTGAGAAATCTAGAATTCTGATAAGAGAAATGGTTAATAAGATACATCAAACTAATTTGAAATAAAGTATTTCACTTTACTATGAAGAAAGGTTATTAGAGAAATGGTTATAAATATCATTGATAATACTATTAGCGATGGCTAAATATCATTATTAATACTATTAGCGATGGCTTTTCATTAGTAAAAGACTGTCAAAAATAATCTCACTATCTATAGATCATCATGCAGTCATTCGTAACCGTCAAAATCAAATTTTATTGATCGACATAGGGCTATCGGATTGAGATGATCTTTTATGATGATACTCTAACAATAATGATTTAAATAATAAATGATGAAGATGGACTTTAAATTTTAAAATTACATTATATTCAAGAAAATATTTTTATATTTGATTATAAAATATATTTACGATCAATTTTTTGGTTACAAAATAAAAAAAAATTTATGATTAAAAAATTGATCATAAAATACTTGAATTATTTTTTAAATTTATAAAATATTTTTATCATGAATAATCTATTATTTATTTTTTTAAAAAAATTTTGATTTTTTTAAATTTTTTTATCGATCATTTATAATGAAAAAGTTCTATCACAAATAATTATGTATTTATGATGAAAAAATAATTTTCATCATAAATACTAATTAATTTACAATGTAATATTTTCATCATAAATAATCTAGTATTTATTTAATTTTAAATTTTTTTATTTTTCACTAACTATTTGTGATGGAAAATGTTTACCATAAATAATTAGTATTTGCAATGGAAATAATTTTTTTGTTGCAAATACTAATTAATTTGAGATGTAATATTTTTATCTCAAATAATCTAATATTTCTTTATTTTTAAAATTTTTGACTTTCCACCAACTATTTGCAGTAAAAATAAATTATCATAAATAATTTATTATTTATGATGGATATCTTTTTTTCATTGCAAATACTTAATTATTTATGATAGAAGTATTTTCATCACAAATAATCTGGCATTTATCCTTTTAAAATTTTTGTATAATTAGTATTTATAATGAAAAAATTATTTTTATTGCAAATATCTAATTATTTATGATAAAATATTTTTGTTGCAAACAAGCTAACATTTATTTATTTTTAAAATTTTTAATTTTTCATCAATTATTTATGATGAAAATATTCTATGATAAATAATTTAGTATTTATGATGAAAATCATTTTTTCATTACAAATACTAATTATTTACAATGAAATTTTTTTATCATAAATAACTAGGTATTTATTTTTTTAAAAAAAATTATTTTTTCATTGATTATTTATGACAAAAAAAGTTTTATGAAAAATAATTGGTATTTGTGACATAAATATTATTTTCGTTGCAAATACTATGATATTTGCGATGAAACATTTTTGTTGCAAATAATCTGGCATTTATTTATTTTAAAATTTTTTAATTTTTTGATGATTGGTTGTGACAAAAATTTTCATCACAAAAATTTAATATTTATGACATAAAAAATATTTTGGTCATAAATATTCAATTATTTGTAATAAAAAAAAATTATTATAAATAATTAAATATTTATGATGAAAAAAATTCATGGCAAATACCTTTATTTGCGATGAAAATATTTTCATTGTAAATAATTTCATCGCAAAAATCTTATTTTCTTTTAGTGCTTAAAGTGCATTCCATTTTTATGCCCTATTACATATTTTACCATATTAGTATAATGATATCATTTATAATTTTACTGAATGATGCATAGTTAAGAAACCATCAAAAATTATGAATGTTGATTTCTACACAGTTTTTATAGTATAAATTATATTTAGCAATTTGAATGTTTGATTTCAAATGCCTATTTGACTTTAAATTTATTAGAAAGAAGTCAACAGAAAATATGATAAGCCTGGCTCTATTTATTATTCATTTGTAAGACAATACTCATATGTCCTCAAGTTACAAATCTCATACAAACTAATCGAAGACCCACGCATTATATGAGATGGATAATTATAATCTATAATTATTAAAAATATTTAATAATAAATGTTCATAATAATTTTTTTAATTTTTTTAATACTTTATTTTATTTTTATTTATTTATCATATATTATATTTTTATTATTTTATAAAATAATATTTTATTATTATTTTTTCTTCTTCTTCCTATTCTTATACTTTTTTCATGTCTATTGGTGCCACTCTATCCCCTACCACTCCACCATGGCTCTCCTTCTCTTTCGGTAAACATTGATCCCGATTGTACCTTCATCCCTTCTCTTCTTATCATATATTCTCCGTGCCCGTCAATGATGCCCCATCCTCCTGCCATCCCACCACCACTCTTCTTCTCTCTTAACATATGCTGATCTCGATTGCATTCCCTAACATCCTTGTCGGTATCGCCACCTCTAGTGCCACCACTACTACCCCTCCTTTCTCCTCCCTTGCCTTCTGTCCGACCTCCTTCCTGCCATCGCCAACATCTCCCTATTGTTAAGAATAATAATAAAATATAAATTATTTAATTTAAATCTCTTATGATTTACTGGGCCCAATCCAAGTATCCTAGTTTTAAAAAAAAAATAAAGTAAATAAAAGAAAGAGAGAGAAGAGAGACTTTCTCTCTCCTTTTTTTTTCTCTCTTTCTTCTTTTCTTTTCCTTTTCTTTCCTTTTTCCTTTCTTTTCTTTTCATTTCTTTCTTCTTCTTTCTTTTTTTTTCTTTTCTTCTTTATTTTTGGTCAAAATAGGGATGGGCTTATGCTATTTGGATGCATCTAAAATTCTTTTTCCACTATATTTTTAGTAGGTCCACCTCCATCTTTTTTCAACAATCGGGTTCTCTGCAACTCATGCCTCTTTATTTACTCTTTCTAAACCCTCCAAAATGTAACAAAAAATACCTAACGAATAATCGATGTGATTCTCATGCTAGATGGGGTTTCACGCATATTGCTCTGCTGGATTCATGGAGGGAAGGAACATAACACTCGTATGGGCCTGAGACATGCGACACTAGAGTCATTGATCATTGAAACGATACTTGGCTGTTTGGATTTGGGGACATGGCAAGTGGAAACAAGATAGGGATACTAAAGTGCTTTATGTGGGATAGCTCTCTCAAATCCCTCTTCGGTGGTGGTAGCAGGTAGAGGAAAGCCATGGAGGATGACCCCACCTCCATTCCCCAGCTCTCTCTCCCATCGCCAACTCCTACATAGGATAGCTCTATCAAATCCGTATTCAACAGTGGTAGTGGATGGAGGAAGGCTGCGGAGAACGACCCTGCCTCCATTCCCCAGCTCTCTCCTATCGCCAACTCCATTGTCTCTAGCTACTTTCTTGAGCTTGACCTACACGTGGTATAACAAAATTTATTTAAGAAGTTGAGTTGGCAACACTATAATACTCCTCCATAGAGTATTATTTTATATATTATTGCCTAGAGGTAGCAAGCCAAGAGGAGGGATGAATTGAGTTCTTTTAAAATTTTAGCCAAATTAAACTCTAAGTAAATATGTGCTTCAACTTAAGCAAAACTTGAGTGGATGTGAGGTGATTACAATGTGTAACAATGAAAACCAACTATAGTTTAAGCTATACAAGAATTAAAGCAATGCAAAATAAAAATTAAAAACTAAGTAAAGCAAACAAGAAAGGCCAACACAAACACACAGAATTTTTATAGTGGTTCGGTGCAATCCACACCTACGTCCACTCCCCAAGCTTTTCTTAAAAATTTTACTATAATCCCTAGATTACAGTGCATTTATTTTAATCCAAAATTACAAATAAATTTAGTTGATTTTGTCAGGCTCACCAACCACAATCCTACATCGATAGTTTTTTTGGGATCACTATCAACCCAATTGATTTTCTAGGCTCACCAACCAAAACTTATATACCGTCCAATTACTAGTTTGGACTAGCCTATACCCCAAGTTTCTTCTTCCAAAGAAACTTATAAAGAAAATAAAAATATAAATAATAAAAATTTAGCTCAAGACTTAGAACAAAAAGAAACTCTTTTTGGTGTGAAAAGAAGAGGCTGAATGAATGCTCTATGGTAACTTCTCTTCTCCTCAAATGGTATTGAGAGATTGCTTGAAGTATTGTGGAAGATGACTCTTGAATGTCCTCTGAATTTGAAGCTTAAATCTCTCTCTCTTTTCTCTTATTTTTGGATATTTAATGTAACTTTCTTTTCTTGAATGATTTTCTTTCTTCGATCCTTAATCTCTTTTTTTAAAATATTTTTCTTATTATTTTTATACTTGGGAGTGACTATTAAGTGAGTTTTGCCCGTTGGAAAGCTTGGACTAGCCGTTAGAGTAGAGAATAGCCTGTTGGAGAAGTGTAAAAAACTAGCTGTTATGCTCTGTCCCGTGCTTGGGATCGATATTTTTTTTTTAGGTATCGACACTTTTTTCTTAGATGTCAACATTTTTTCTATAGGTGTCGGTACTTTTTTTTAGGTATCGATACTTCCTGAGATCCGAAGATTTTTTGCTCTCTGTCTTCTATTTTGTGCAACAGAGGTCGACCCTAGGATTATCCTCTAGCACAGGGATCGATCTAGAGGTCGTCCCCTCTGCATGCCAGTCCGTGCTAGTACATGCCAGAAACCTGGTGTCGACATCTTTGCTCCTAGGGTTGACACCTGAACTTTCTGAACTTTAAAATCTTAAATTTTTTACCTCAATTTAGGATAAGGGTCAACACCTTTAGCCTTGGGGTCGACACCTTCAAGTTAGAAACTCAAAATTTTTCTTATTAAGCCCTTGACTTGGTGATTTTGTGTAGATCTTTTCTTGAATTAATTTTATAATTTAAATACCTGAAAAGACCTACGTCCACTCATGAAATATATGGTTAAATACTCAAATACTCAAAATTTGACAATCATCAAAATCAATCATAGAATCAACAATCTCACTTTTTTAATAATGGCAAAACTTTAAGTGTATGCATAGAAATAAAATTTAATGTGTTTCAATAAACTGGCTAGTAT
Organism: Cocos nucifera; assembly: GCA_006176705.1. Classification (NCBI taxonomy): domain Eukaryota; kingdom Viridiplantae; phylum Streptophyta; class Magnoliopsida; order Arecales; family Arecaceae; genus Cocos; species Cocos nucifera. The sequence goes on from QRFJ01000368.1 coordinate 407,849, forward strand.
AAATCATGAAATAATAATATGCATAAATATAAATGCACACTTCATGGAGGCTCCCATTTAACTTAAATTTAGATTCAAGAATTTTAAAAGATTTTCAATAAGCTCCACAAAATGTATTATAGGCTCAAGCATATACTCAATAAATCTTCTCCCCCTTTTTGACAACATTAAAAAGCTTATGGAAAGGATCAGAGATGTATCATCAAAATCAATTAGAATTCAGATAAATATATTAAATTTAGAAAATTTCAATTGAAGTTCAAGAGGATATCAAATTTAAACTTCATGGATATTTAATATGAAAAGTAAGCATATAGGATATCAGATTCATATTGATGTCACTCTCCTTCTTTCGAAAATATTTGAATCCTGATTTCATCAAGATATTTAAGGGATGGAGTCTTTTTAGATGATTTAGCATAATTGATATCAAAAAAAGTATGTCTGAACTCAAAATTCTATTTGATACCAACAATATAGATTTTCAATTTAAGTTTAAAAATTAGAGCATTTTAGTTAAAAATATGATATTTATTCTTTTCTTTCCTTAAAAGAAATCTATCAACTTAATTTAAAAAAGATATGTACCATGAATGTATGATATTCTAATTTTGAAAGTCTCCCATATGATAGAACTTAAAATCATATTTACATCTCTAAATGAGTCTCAAGTTTAAAAGAGTATCAAATTCAGCTTATTTGTAGCATAAAAAATATTTCAAATTAACTGCAAGTTAACTCCTATTATTTTTTCAAAGAAATATAGTAATATAGTCAAGTAGATAAAAAATAATAAGCATATGTGAATCAAAGGATAAAATTAAATTTTCTTAGCATAAGTTAATTTGAATCTTTTAGGATAATATATGATTTATCACAAGAAAAATTAGGTTTGGAGTATGTTTCAAAATCAATTAAACTTTAATTAATTGTTAAGAGTTTAAACTTCAATATCATTTAAATTATGCAAGTTAAAACTAAAAAATTAGAAGTACATGAAAGCTCAATGGTATTATGCAATGAATATTCATTGATACCAACATAAGTCACTTAGTAACTTCAAACAAATCAAAGTATTTTTCCCCTTTTTTTTTTAAATTGATCATATTTAACAAGAATTTAGAATTAAAAATTAGATTCATTAGATTTAAATGAATTTTCAATCACGTAATTGTTTCTTCTTTAATATTTTCTCCTCTTTTGTTTTACAAATATAGCCACTTTCATAACTAAGTGAAATTTTAAGATCACAAAGTATTGATTGAATGAGGCAAATCATTAGTTAATTCATATATCAAACAATTAGTCAAATTATTTACTGGTCTTAAAATTTATTCCTTTTTATATTAAATATTTTTATTTTCCAATTATTCTTCCTCTTTATCGAGCACCTTTTAAATTTTATATTATCAAAATTAAATATTTATATTTACTTAAGTTATAATTCTTTAGAATTTGCTCTCCCTTACTTTTGTAGCAAAAGCCAAATTTAAGGATATAAAATGATAATAAAACATCAAGAAATTCAATATTGATCAAGGCATCACATTTTTCAAAAGAGAAATATCTTTTTTTTTTTATTTAGCTCGAGTGTTGACACCTACAGAGTTTAGGGTCGACACCTTGATTAAGAATCAGTCCAGAGAGGATCCAATCAGAAGAATTTAATCAAATTTAGATCAAAAATATATTCAATTGATTTGAGGGTTAAGGATGACATTCAAACTGAATTTGAGATTCAATGATTTAACCAAATAGGATATGATAATCAATTAAATTAGAAATATTGAGAAGGGGAACTCTAGATCTAGGCTCTATATGTTTGGTTTCAACTAGAGAAGACTTGAAACCTTAGAAAAGACTAAGATGCAATGCAGTTTCAAGCATTTGAATTTTATGAGGAGATGATTTATATTCGAATATTATTTTATGTAAGTAATTTTGAGTAAATTTAATAGTTTAACATTTTATGGGAGAAATTCAATTAAATTCAATTTAAACTTAGTTTCTGTTGAAAGCTTAACAATTAAATGAATTAAACATTTCTAGGTTTATATTCATCAAATATAGAATTGATAAGGGGAGTCTTAAAATATTGTGTTGAATATCAAGTTAAAGTGTTTTAACCATGGCATGATATATAGAGGAGAGCATATTATCCTTTAAAAACAAAACATTCACAACATGATATGAATTCATTGCAAGCATCAAAATCAATCAATTAAACATAAAAAGTATTTCAAACAAGAAATTTTATATGCATGCATATTAATTAAAGGATTCATTCAATCAAAAAAATTTTAATAATCATTGATGGTATGATGAGAGAAAGGTTTAGATTATACCAACAATCATCACCCATCATCTTGACATCCAAGAAATCCAAATAAAAATATTTTTTCTCTTTTAAGAGCATTGGATCCTTGGCAAACCTGCAAGTTCACTTCAAAACTTTTGGTACCCAAGTCATCTTGGGTCTATAGGAGTTAAGTATTCAAGGTTCCTTTGGGAACCCAAATTTATTTAATCAAGGTTTAGCCAATTCTTTTAAAATTGCATTCCAAAATCTTGTGGCCAATTTGATTACATTTAAAGCACTTAATAGGATGATTTTTAGTTGAAGCTCTAATAAAAATATTTTTAGTATTTTGCCATTTTCTTGATATATTAAAATCGATTTCTACTTTATTAAAAATAGCCCTATTAGTTTTCACGAAGGATTGAAGATTTTGAAAGCTAATTGTAAACTTTTCAGCTATGGATTTCAAAATTTCAACTTCTCTTCTTAATTTCTTATTTTCCTCCAAGAGCTCTTTCTTTTCAATTAAAAGATTTTTACTTTTCTTAAAGAAATATTTTAAAATATCATTTTTCTTTTTAAGATCAAGAATTTCTTTATCTAAAGAATTTTCAGACTTAATCAGATTTTCTTTTTCTTTAGCTAAGGAATTTTTTTCTTCCATTAAATTGGAATTATTCTAAGGTTCCTACTTTTCTGCCTTAACTTTTTAAATTCATACATTAGTTCATTAAAGGCGTCAAGTAGTTCATCAAAAGAAAAATTGGATGAGTTTTCAGAATTTACCTTATCCTCCAAAGCCATGAGGCAAAGGAGATTAAAACTATTTACATATCTGTAATTTCCATAAATAGTGAATTAAGATTTTTTTTTTCTTTTTTAAATTGAGAAAGGAGAGCCCCATCTTTTTGCTATAATATAGGTAGAATTTGAACTCAAGCTAGTTTAGCAACTTCTACAACTATTCCATTGGCACCTACTTTTTAAACAGGAGTATTGCAAGAAAATACTACAAACATTGTAACTCTTTTAATTAAACAGTATACTTTTGGAGAAAACATTATTTACAAGTATAGATTTGTGACTGCTAATTGTTTCCTAAGCTAGAAGCCTCGTGAGGAGGTGCTTTAGTGCAATGGTAAAGTTGTTTCATTGTAGTCTGGATGTTAGGTGTTTGAAACGCAGAAACAACATTCATTTAAGATGAACAATATATATTGGAATCGTGGTGGAGCAACTGTAGCATCTCAAATTACTACATCACAAAAGATCTCCCCCCCCATTACCCACGCACTTAAGAATCAAAGAAACACAAATGCACCTGAAACTCTCATTGTCACATCACTGGATCTGTTAAACAAGCATAACGCAGCAATCCTAATATCCTAATAATCTTCCATTAGATCAAATAACAAGCCTGGCAAGCTAGTTAACAAAAGCACACGTCTTCCTGATCTCACCCTGTGTGCCTGTAAGAACTTGGATGTTACCCATGTTAATCATGGAGTCTCCGAAGTCTTTGAAGAACTCTGATGCAAAGGCACCACCAGCTTGGCTCAGAACATAGGCACTGGTCTGGCCGTTTTGAAGAAGAGCAGCATCCGACTCGAAGAGCCCTCTCCTCTTGGACACAAGGGTGTAGTAGCTTGTGTCAAATGTTCTGAAGCTCCCTGGATCCATCTCCACAAGGGTCGTGTTATCATTGGGTGCGCACTTGGCCCTCAACTTTGGTATGTAGTTGCGATCAAGATTGGGGTCCGTGTCACCACTGCCAGTGTAGTCGCTTATGCGCTTTTGAAAGGCTGTGCAATGCGAGGTCCCCAATGTGTGCCCACCTAGTTAGGAAGGAGCCCAGTTATAATCATGATCGTAAGTTGTTTATATAAAACTTCAAATCTAATCCAAAATGTTCTCCAACTCCTAGTGTTAGAGTAGATTTAAGACTCCTTGAGTTGTGGCATATCAAGGAGTCAATTTTTGATCACTAACGACATCAAAGTTTTGCCAATTAAGCGTAATTTTTGATGCTCTATTTGATATAGGGTATCTGATGAATCGGCTTTTATTTTCCCAGAAAGTAAATTAAATCATATGTACCTGATAGAACTACTAGGTCTTTGACACTGAGACCCTTGGATGCAAAAGATGATATCAATGAAGAAATTGTGGAATTGGAAGTTGGAAGTTGCCTGGTCTCCTGGGCAATTGATGTGCTGCCATCTCTTCGGCCGGTCGGGAGTGGCCAGAATGGTCCTTTGGTCTGGAAGCAGATGATTTTTTTGGTTAGAAAAGGCCCATAGATTATCAATAAGATGAGCTGTGGAATTGAATTAATGCGTGGGATTTTTTTCATCAAAACATGCATGGCATTTCTTACCAAGAACACTGCATCCCTAGCAACCAGTGCAATGATGTCCGCACAGGAGACTGTGTGCGGACAAGCTTTCTCCAATCTAGCCTTAATACGGTCAATCACTCCGAAACCTCGAAGGCTTTGATTTGGAGGTGCATCTTTCTCAGCTACATTATTCTGGGTAGAGTTCAGTAGAACTGAGCCATCACATCCCTGCGTGCCAATCCTTTATATTAAGAACACCTCCTCTTCCATCTATTGAATGATGTGCAAGAATTGCAACAGGTTTGGTAACTTACCCTTACAAAACAATCATGGAAATGCATCCTTAGTAGAGGACCAGCAAGACTTGGAGCAACTGAAATGACCCGAGTCATCTCCTGGCGAACGATGATTTCGACGTTAGGACATGTTTTGCGGTAGAACCCAACCTGCAGGCCTTGTGCTGCTGCTGCTGTGCCCGAGCGGAGAAGCAAAAGGGCCAAAGTGAGCAAGATCATGGAAAAAGTTTTTGAGGCCATCTTACAGAGCAAAGGTTATAGAACTCTGCGATGCTGAAGTGTAGGACTTGAAGCACTCATATAATGTCTGGTGATCAACAGACTTGTACTTTGAAATGTTTGTCTTCTTCTCAATATCATTAATTTGTTTCTCTTATTTCTGCAATGCTGTCTTTAGAGTTAAGAATTGAGGCATGATATATTATAAGAGAAGTCAGTAAGGAAGTAAATCTAAACAGTTGGGCAAATGGGTTGACTAAACCATGTTAATTAGAAGGAATCTGATAACATGGATGGCTCGTTCTTAGCACAACCACTCCAACGTTTTTGGTATCATATATCCGTGTCGGTACACACAACTCATCCATGCACCGGGAGAGGTGGTGGGGGGAGGGGCGGTGAGAGGGTTGAACATGAATGAAAAAGATTTCATGTGCTCGACTGGTTTCATAACGTAAAAATGAATCAAACTGCTTAAATTAAGGAGCATTGTAATCTTGCCATTATACTTGATATTTAATCAGAAGGGTCATGGTTTACGGTACATGACAAGCGCTTACCACTAGTTAGTCATTTGATCTTAACGGATTAACTATTGGTATCAGTCGTGTTGGAGTTTAGAGCATGATTGAACGTGTTCAGCAGTTCATTGAACGAGGTAGAATGTTAGGTGTTTGCTTGGTGGATTTTTCAATACTTTTAATTGTTCTAAGCATTGGATGGCTAAATTCCAATTTTTTTTTTTAAAAAAAAAAGGAAACCAGCATTAAACTTGAATTAGGAATATAACATTGACTGGTACACCCTGTGTGGGTAAAGATATGCTTACAGATAGCATCTGAAGTTATTAGTTCTTTCATTATCTTGGTTGCCGTGGAACAAATGCTAGCTTACCATCCAAAAAGAAGCTCCATGTTTGGACGTGGCTTGCTATAGAAAGGCTGTCATACATGAGTTCCCACGCATGTTTGCATAGCTAAAGATAAAGCATGAATCTAATTGGATAATTTATTCTTCTACGCCCATGATCCACTACGGCTAGCTCAGTTGAGTTGTGCTACATTTATCGGATTAATCTATGTTCTTCTGGGAAGGTAAGGTCAGCCTAAATTGAATTATGCTTCACGAAGCTTATTATTTAAGTTACAGCACATGGGAGATCATTACTTCATAATAAAACTGTGCATTATATAGCATATATACCATTATTAAATTTCTGTGTAATCTAAATCGATGTATAGACTATGCAAATAATCTAACATGAGAGCTATCAATGATCAACTAGAACAGTTAAACAACTCTTAATAGAGACAAACTCAGAGGATTCCATGCAACTATCAAGCTGCATGTGAGGTTAGGTCTAGTCCACTTTTAATCCTTGAAGGCATTACATATTTCTTAGTTGGTTTCGTTGGATCCTTCATGTCACAACTCAAGAGTTTTGTTGACAAAATCTCCGACGAGTTGTGTCCTGCCTTCAAATATTGTGTATCCCATGTTTCTACCAAGATTCTCCAAGGGAAAGGTCATCTCCTCTGCTTGACATTGTTTCCCCTTAATTTTTTTTCTGTTAATTCAAATATTTAGGGTTGAAACCCAAATTTCATTTAAGATAGGAAAATAAAACACTTTCTAGCTTCCTTGCATGTGTGGTCTCATATATGCTCTGAGATATGAGATATGACGCGTGAAAGCGTGCCTTCTGCGGGTAGAATAATAAATTAAGCAAGGTTTAGTCGATTTCCATAATGCACAAAAGAGTTTAATTCTACTGCATTTGATGATTTAAATTAATATGTCTTAATTAGTTTGGCTTCTCTACAGGCATAATTGCCTCTTAGTCAAGCATGTTACTATAATATGAGCTTCCAACATATATATTATTACTTGTGCAAGCAAATTAGGAATTGTATGGCACATAATCAGAAAACACGATCTATCATGGCAAGTTGCACTCCAAATTACATCTTGTCAGGCATGCAATATAACTCAATAATTATATAAACATATTTCATGAATCATATATTAGCGCAAATCTATTGTAAATATTATAATCAATGGGTTTATATGATTTATAATTTACGTTTCATTAATATGTTCCAAATCAATAGTTATCTTTCAATTTAGACTAATTTTAGTTATGCTTCAGCCCGTGACTAATAATCCTTAAACCATGCTTTGGTCTGTGATGGCAACTCATAATATCCATGTTTCGGCTTACGGTAGCAAACCAAGTTATCCATACTTCGGTCCATGGTGACAAATCAAAATATCTATATTTTGACATGCAGTGGCAAATCAAAGTATCATGATTCGACCCATAACTAGCAATCCAAAATATTATGATTGAGTCTATGGCCAACAATCCACATCATTGCTAGTCCAAATTCTCTTACATAACCAATAAACCATCCAATAATTTGTATTGCATTTCTTATCTAATTTAGAATGTTAGATGTCATATTCCCAACAATCAAGATAGTCAACATGTGACCCATACACAGACACACACACACATACATACATACATACATGTATATATATATATAATCATATATCCAATATAAAATCAAAAATCATCATGCATAATATATAAAAATATATATACAAGTGATCATGTAAAGAGACCTTTATCTCTATTGGCCTTAGACCCAAGCATAATAATTGATCAACTCTTTGATCTATGAACTTGGGGTTAAAGTATTCTGCTTGACACTTTCTTGTGAAGATAGTTATACCTTTACATAATCATGATCAAATATAAAAATTATATATGATTAAAAATAAAAAAGTATTTGAATATTATAAATTTAAAATCCCTTCTAAGGTCAGCCAATTGATCTAGATTTATCTAAATATCTAGATCCACATTAGTCCATAGAATTTCTAAAAAGAGAAAAAAAACTAGAGAGAGAAACTTATAAAGAGAGAAAGTGGAGAAAAAACTAATGAAAATAAGTAAAGAGAGGAAAGGGATAGAGAGGAAAGTGAGAGAAACTCTATCCTTTTCTTCTCTTTTTTTCTTCCTTTTCCTTTTTTTCCTCCTCTTTTTCTTCCTCTCTTTGTTTTCTTGTTTTGTTCTTCTTCTCCTTCATAGAAAAATAGGAGAAAAGAAAATACCTAGCATCGGCGACAACCATAGTAGTGACCATGACTAGTGGGGGCAGTGGCAGTGATGGCCCTTGATAGTCCAAGCACAGCCATGTCCGACGATGGTGGCCAACTTGATAGAAAAATAGGAGAAAAGAAAAAGAAGAAGGCCCTATTCACCATAAAATCCAACCACCAATAGCTCAAATTAGACCATCAATGGTGATCTTAGGATTAGAAAAGAAAAGTAAAAAAGTTAGAGATCAATACCATAACTCTAGTGATACATCGAAGGTTGCTTGCTGGAAATGCTCTATGAAAAATCCATTAGAGCCCATGGATTTTTTTGGTGGTTCGATTGGTGATTAGAAGACATGCCTAGAGCAAAGAGAGACGTCCTTTTATAGCTAGGATCTAGAGCTCCAATGAGCCCTAGAATCACTCTCTATAATTACATCTTTTATAGCTATCTGTCATGGCAAGTTGCACTCCAAATTACATCTTGTCAGTCATACAATATAACTCAATAGTTATATAAACATATATCACGAATCATATATTATCGCAAATCCATTGTAATTATAATCAATAGGTTGATATGACTTATAATTTATGTTTTATTAATATGTTCCAAATTAATAGTTATCTTTCAGTTTAGACTAATTTTAGTTATGCTTCAATCCGTGACTAGTAATCCATAAATCATGCTTTGGTCTGTGATGGTAATCCATAATATCCATGTTTCAGCTCACGGTAGCAAACCAAGATATCCATACTTCGGCCTACGGTGGCAAATCAAAATATCCATATTTTGATCGTCGTGGCAAATCAGAGTATCATAATTCAACCCATGACTAGCAATCCAAAATATTATGATTGAGTCTATGACCAATAATCCACATCATAGCTAGTTTAAATTATCTTACAAAATCAATAAACCATTCAATAATTTGTATTGCACTTCTTGCCTAATTTAGAACGTTAGATATCATATTCCCAACAATCAAGATAGTCAACATGTAACACACACACACACATATATATATATATAATTTAATTTTGACAATCATAAATGATCGCATGATGATCTGGTAGCTCTATCTATCCAAAATTTCGCAATGATGATTTTTGTGATATTTTTAGTATACTATCAAAATTTTACTTCAATTGGATATAATTATCATAGTCAATTTAGCACAAGATAATTTAGACTGTTAAATAAAAAATGAGTGATCAAAAGGCCAAACATCATTCGATTAAGATGATTTTTTAGATAAATGATCTTTGCTACTACTTTCATCATTTATATGATGATGATCATAAAATTAAAATCATATGTATATAAACCATCCACGTTAAGCAGATCTTACAAAAATACAAGTATAATTACTTAAGAACCTTAAGAATAAGTATCAAGAGACATGTAGCTTTGGATCTTTCATATACGTGCGGTTTGAATTTTATGATCTTCATCATACAAATGATAAAAGTAGTAGCAAAGATCATTTATGTAAAAAATTATCTTAATTGAATGCCATTTGGCCATTTGATCACTCTTTTTTATTTAATAGTCGAAATCATCCCGTACTAAATTGACCATGATAATGATGTTCGATTGATGTAAAATTTTGATAATATACTATAAATATCATAAAGATTATTATTATAAATTTTTAGATCCATCGATGATTTCTATCTATCAGATCATCATGCGGTCATTCATGACCGTCGAAATCAAATTTTATCATCATATTTTATGATGATGCTCATAAAATAATTACTTAAATAATGAATGATAAAGATGGACTTTAAATTTTAAAACTATATAATATTCAAAAAAAATAATTTTTTTAAGAGAATACTAATTTTTAAAAAAATTTTAAAAAAAATTTAATTTATCCATGGGCTAGCTAATAGTGGATGCACTTGCATTGTTCAACCTCATCGCATCGGCCATGCATAGCATATTTTTGTCTATTTTCCATAAGAAATATTCCATCACATAATATTCTCATTTTTTTTATTTTTAAATTATTTATTTATGGAAAATTATTTATGATGGAAGTTTTCATTATAAATAAATGTTATTTATGATGTAAATAATTTTATAAATTATTTATTTATAAAAAATTATTTGTGATGGTATTTTTTGAAGTAAATTAATTTTATTTATGATGTAAATAATTTTTCATCATAAATAAAATTTATTTGTAATAAAATATTTTTATCATAAATATTCTTATTTTTTAATTTTTGAATTATTTATTTATGAAAAATTATTTTTGATGGAAGGTTTCTATCATAAATAACTTTTATTTATGATGAAAATTGATATTCCATCGCAAATAATTTTATCAAATATTTTAATATATTTTGGAAAAAAAATTGATAGAAATTATTAGCGATGAAATATCTATTTTCGTCGCTAATAATTATTTTGGCAACAAAATTTTATTGTTAAAACTTCATTGCTAAAATCTTTTAAATATTTCCTTCCATTACGTTCACACGAAACCCATTCTTGCTCTTCGAAATCCACTCTTGCCCACCCCCTCATCTTCTCTCTCCCCCTCCTCCTTTGCTTCCATCAGTCGGTGACTTATTCTCCCGTTGCCATCGCCATTACTGCTGCCACTGTCGCCATTGTTACCGTGCACCATTGACGATAATTTTTTTTTATTCTCTTTCAAATGTTTGGGAGGCCACGGGTGCCGTGCAGTGGCCAGTGGTGGGCGGTGGGGTGCGGAGAATGGGTGCCAACTGCAAGAGGTGGGGGGCGCATGGGTTGCGGGGCTATAGTGTGGTGGGGACGAGACAGCGGGTTGGGGGCCGTGGATGTTTCCGTGTGGTGGTCGGTGGTGGATGGTGGGATGTGGAGGGTTGGCACTGGCTATAGGGGTGAGGGGCTGTGTGGGGTGCGGGGCCATTGGGTGATGGTGACAGGATGGATTGGGGGACCATGGGCATCAATGGTAGGCGGCGAAGGGGCACCGAAATAGGTTGGGGGGCTGCGGGCACCAGTGATGGGCGGCGGAGGGCATCATAGAGGGTGGGGGGCCCACGAGCATCGGTGGTGGGCGGTGGAGGGCATCGCATATGGTGGGGGGGCCACGATGGTGTTCGGGTGTCGTAGGGGTGGGGGTCCGGGGGGTGGGGCGTGGAGGGGCAGTAGTGGCGGGTCAGATGGGGGGCTGCGAGTGGTGGGCAATGGAGGGGTGCTACTGGAGGTGGGGGCGAAGGGACTTAATCAATTTTTAAATTTTAATAATAATAATAATAAATAATAATAATAATAATAATTATTATTATTATTATTATAATAATAGTAAAAATAGTAATAATAATAATATTATTATTAATAATGGTAATAATAATCATAGTAATAATAGTAGTTAGAATAATAATAATAATATTATTATTAAATATAATAATAATAATAAGAGTAAAAATAGTAATAATAATGAAAATAATAATAATAGTAATAATCATAATAATAAAAATAGTAATAGTAGTAAAAATAATAGTAGTAAGAATAATAATAATAATAATAATAGAAATTATAATATTAATAATAATAATGGTAATAATAATCATCATAATAATAGTAGTTAGAATTATAATAAAAATAATAGTAAATATAATATAATAATAGTAATAATAATATTAGTAATAGTGGTAATAGTAATAATAATAGTAATAATAGTAATAGTAATAATAATCAATTATATTAATAATAATAAGTTTTTTAATAATTAAAATAGTTAAGTTTTTAATTATATTTTTATCCTTTTACTTGTTATAGCTTAATCTTTTTATTTATTTAGCCCATTTATTTTATTATGATTATGATTTAATATTTTAATTTGCATTAGTCAAAGATTTTAATTTATAATGCATATAAACTATCAGGTATGAGAATCCAGATCGGGTTTTGATCAAGGATATGAGTCGGGATCCGATCTGGGATTCGGTTCGAGATCCAGTCTGGAATTCGGTCGAAATCCGATCTGGGATCCTATCCAAATTTGATCTGGGATTTGGGTCGAGATTTGGATCCGATCTCAATCGAGTTTCGGATCAGATTCAGTTCGAGATTTAATCTAGGATCCTTTCCAGGATTCAGTTTGGGATCATATCTAGAATTTGGTTCAAGATTCGGATCATGATCCAGGTCAGATCTCGATCAGGATCTAGGTCGGGATTCAGTCCAGGATCAGATCTAGGATCCGATTTGGTAATGATTTAATTCAAGCATTGATCTAACCTTAGACTCTTATTCAAGAGTCGGTCCCAAGATCTCCAAAATAGACTCTGTGAATGGCTCTTGGATGCTCCGATTTAGGTAGCTCATAAATATATCAATATTTTATTATTGTAATGGTGTTCTTTATTCTATTATGAAAAATTCTATCGTGGTTATCTCATTTATTCTCCAAGTGCATATTAGATGTGGTTAAAATATGATCCATCCATAACGTGTACTTGGAGAATTATAGGAAGATGCTTCCAGATTTTTCTCAGATATAGAACAAGGAACAAAGCTATGGCTACAATAAAAGTGATACATTTTTGAAAGGGATAGGACCACACCTATTAGGAAAGAGTTGGTGGAGTTAGGATTCATGAATTATTATTCTTTATTGTCGATGGATATCGACAAAGATTGGATGAACGTTAGAGATTTTTTTTTGCCTGAATATCGAAAAGGTGTTCAAGACTTTATTGAATTTGCATGATGTAAAGTTGATAGTGGCAGTCGGATAAAGTGTCCATGCAAAAGATGTGTCAATATAGTATATCATCACATATCACTTGTTGAAAAGCATCTGCTACATTTTGGTATGGATAAAAAGTATACTCACTGGATATGACATGAGGAGGGTGATCCGAATAAAGTTATATACAATGATGACGATATCGATAATGATATTGATGCTGCTAAACCAATCGAAATGATGGTATAGGTTCACTATTTGATGACTTACATCAAGGTGTTACCTTAAATGTACCCATAAGTACTAGTGCATTTCAAGATAGTTCTGATCATAAATACAATATTGATGAGGTAGAAGAGACTTCTGAATGGTTTGCAAAGCTTGTTCAGGATGCACGAGAGCCACTCTATCCAAACTATGCGAAGTTCTCCAAGTTAGAGTTTTTGATTAAATTGCTTCGTATTGAAATAGTGAACCGATGGAGTCAGAAGTCATTTGATCAAAATTTGGCATTGATTAAAGCTCTTCTCGATGGATTAACACTTCTGAAATCATATACTGAAGCAAAAACATATATGCAGGAATTGGGACTTAGCTATATTCCTATACATGCCTACAAAAATGATTGTATATTATTTTATAAGAAGAATGAACAAGCAAATGAATGTCCGTAATATGGTGAGCCTAGGTACAAAATTGATAATAGGAAAGAAAAGAAGATATCTCATAAGGTTTTAAAGTATTTTTCATTGATTCTAAGACTTCAAATATTGTATATGTCTACAAAGACAGCTAAAGAAATGAGATGGCATCATGAACAGCGGGTTTCGGAGGAGAACATACTTAGCCACCCAGCTGATTCTGTAGTATGGAAAGATTTTGATGCAAAGTATCCACTATTTGTGAGTGACCCGCGTAATATCCGGCTTGATCTAACGATAGATGGATTTAATTCTTTTGATAATTTGAATACTTTCTACAGCATGTGGCGTGTGATGCTAGTTGTATATAATGTGTCATCTTAGAAATGCATGAAAGAGCCATTTATTTTTATGTCACTATTGATTTTGAGTCCGAAAATATCAGGTAATAAAATTGATATATATCTACGATCCTTAATCGATGATCTGAAAGAACTATAGGAAAATGGAGTATAGACATATGATTCTATCAGTTGAAGAAATTTTAAGTTGCATGCATCAATTTCGTGGATGATAAATGATTTTTTTGCATATGAAAACTTATTTGGATGGAGTACCAAAGGATATCTAGCATGTCCAATATGCAACAAGGATACGTTCTCCTTACATTTAAAGCATGAAAGAAAAATCTGCTTCATGGGTCATTGATGATTTCTACCTGCTAATCACTCTTAGAGAACTCGTTATAATCAATATTTTGATGGTAAGTCTGACCGACGTTCACCTCCTAAGAAGTTAAGTGGAGTAGAAGTATTAGAACAACTTGAAGTCGTTGAAAATGTGAAATTTGAAAAAACATCGGATACTCGCAAGCGGAAGCATACTGAGCTGAGCTGAATTGGATGAAGCGAAGCCTATTTTTCAAACTACTATATTGGAAGCAGTTATTACTTCATCATAACCTGGATGTATGCATATTGAGAAGAATATTTTTGATATTATCATCGGTACAGTGTTAAACATCATGAAAAAAATAAAAGATAATTCAAAAGCTCACCTTGATTTGCAAAAAATGGAAATTCGGTCGGAATTGCATTTAGTTCGTCAAGGTGATAAATTTTTTTATGCCATCTGTATGTTATTCACTATATTGCGAAGAGAAGAAGAGTTTCTATGGATGGTTTAAAATCATAAAGTTTTCTTATGCTTATGCCTCAAATGTATCGCGATGTATTAGCAACAATGATGGTAATATCTCTGGCATGAAAAGTCATGACTCCCATGTGATGATGCAGCGCTTGCTTCCTATGGTGATGCATGGCTATCTAAGTGGTGATGTTCAAGCTACATTGATTGAGTTGGAAGTATTTTTTTGAGAACTGTATTGCCGAAAGTTGAAGATTAACTTAATTGAAAAGTTTAAGAAGGATATTGTGCTTATCCTTTATAAGTTAGAAAAAACTTTTTCACCATCATTTTTTGATGTTATGATACACCTAGCTATTCATCTTCCAAAAAAAGCTCTTCTGGCCGGCTCAGTACATTATTGGTGGATGTATCCTATTGAAAGATAAAAAAATCATAATCTCTTTGACATATCAGTTGTAAGATGTAAATCTTTTACAACTTTTTATTTTTTTATTTGCAGATTCTTGTGTATCCTAAAAAATTATGTGCGCAATAAGGCACGGCCTGTAGGATCCATAGCAGAAGCATACATAGCTATGGAGTGTCTCACATTCTATTCGATGTATCTTGACAATATCAAAACAAGATTCAATCGTGCAGATCATAATACTGACCGTGAATAGAATGACGATGAATCGACATTGTCCATATTCAAACAAATGATTCGATCCATGGATGGAAAAAGATATGAGTTTATGGACATGAATGAGCTATCCAAGGCACACTTCTATATTCTAAATAATTATGAAAAAAATTAAAAATTTAATTAAGTATTATCATAGCATAATTTTAGTATTTTAACTATTTTTTTTATGTTGATATAAAATTAAAAATTATGATTTATTACAGTGAGCACAAGAATATACTATCCAGGAAGAATAATATAAATGTTGATGATCGACATAGGATGAAATTTGCAAAATAGTTTGGGGTAAATTTCACTAGTATTACATTATATTTTTAAAATTATATAATTAATTACTTGTACCAACATAATTTTTTATGCTATATTGTAAATGAAATCTAAATATTTCAATAAAGAAGAGGGTGCGATCGATGAGTTGTACAATTTAGCATGTGGCCCCAATCGAATGATTAACTAATACACATCCTATATCATTGGAGGAATGAGATTTCATACAAGAGATCTTAAGATGCAAAGATAGATCTAGAATAGTGGGATTGCTACAAAAGGATATGAAGGAGAAGAGGAAATTGAATATCTTGGTGTTGCCCAAGGATAGCCACCCAAGAGGGGGGATGAATTGGGTATTTAAAAATTTAAACTATGAATATGTTGAATTTTAATACTATGTGCTTGGTGAAATAAAGTAAAATATAAGTATAGATGAAGAACAATAGAAATAAAACTATATAAACATAAACACCAAGCTTTTATAATGGTTCAGCACCTACGTCCACTCCCCAAGTAATCTACTTGGGAATTCAACTATAATCACTTAATTGATTACAGTTCGATTATTTTTTTTGAGTTTATAATCCAATCTGGTTGGTTTTGACCTAAGCTCACCAACTACAATCTTTTCAATGATTGTTTTTCAGGCTCACAATCAATCTTGTTGATTTTTTCCGGATCACCAACCAAAATCATATAAGATTATTTTTCTCCAGGCTAACAATCAACCTAGATTGGTTTTAACCTTGGCACACCAATGAAACCACTAAAACATCCAACTTTAAGCTTGGACCAACCCAAGTTTCTTATTCCAAGAAACTTAAAATAAAATATAAAAATATAAAGATTAA
The DNA here is from genome assembly GCA_006176705.1 of Cocos nucifera. Classification (NCBI taxonomy): domain Eukaryota; kingdom Viridiplantae; phylum Streptophyta; class Magnoliopsida; order Arecales; family Arecaceae; genus Cocos; species Cocos nucifera. The sequence continues at coordinate 424,402 of QRFJ01000368.1, forward strand.
GTTTAGAAAAATAAAAATTCTTTGAAGAATCAGAAAAAGTCTGAATGATAATAGTTGAATGCTTGACTTCTTCTTGAATGCTTGAGTGATGATAAGACTCTTTGATTCTTGACTTGATTGCTTTCTCACTTCAATTTACTCTTGCTCTCACTTACTTGAAGATGATTTATAGTGGAAGGACAAAGGTTAACTTTGAAATCAACTCTTTTTCTTCTCTTTTCAGCTCACTCCTTTGGCTTTCTTCAATAAATACTTAATGAAACTCTCAAAAAGCTTCTCTTTAATGCTCAAAATATTTTCTTATATATCCTTAATATTTTTCATCATTTTTAATTCATTTTGAAGGTCTTCAGAAATGATCTAGCCATTAAAAATAAGAAAATAACTGCTGAAAAAAAGTTGGGACTGAAAAAGTGTAGTTCTGAAAAAATTAGTCGTTACAGTAAACTTAATCGACTAAGTTTCTCTGAGTCAACTAAGTCTTAGTCTGCTCAATCTGACTTAGTCTACTAAATTGACAAAGCTTGAAAATCTATCTTTCTGCCCTGCTGTTGTTTTGATTGATAGTACTCAATTTAATTGATGAAAATCACATAGAGTATTGTGAGCACATGGAATTTAAACTACACATTCTCAAAAATAATATTAGTAACATAACAAATTATACTCAAAACTCTTTGTCATCATCAAAATCAATTTTTAGGTCAACAATTTTTTTCTTTTTGATGATGATAAAACTTTTTGAGTATATGCAAAATAATATCTAGTGAGTTTCTAAAGAATATATTTTAAAAAATATAAAATTATTAAATAATAAAAATATACTTCATTCTAGTTAAGCTCAAGCATATACTCAACGATAACTCTCTTTCTTTTTGACAGTATCAAAAAACTCATGAAAAGGATAAAAGACTGATCATCAAAATCAATAAGACATGAAAATTTATCATCAAAGTTTTCTTTGAAAAGTTTATCTTTTAATTTAAAACATGTTTAAAGTACTTTTAGTTTCAGAATTTAGCTTGAATTCAAATATTAAAGGATTTCTCCTTTTTTTTTAAATAAATATGATCTTTTTAATTAGATTTTTGAGTATATACTTTTAAGCTTTAAGAAAAATCAAATTTATAAAAAGACTTGAATATAAAATCAAGCATAGTATATACTTTAATATTCAATCTTTTTTTTCTAAGAAAATTTTAATCAATTAAGTTCAAAAAAGATATGTATCAAAAATGTATCGGACAAAGTAAAATAAATAATATCAAAGCAAAAGATAGTCATATTTTTAAATTCATTATTTTGAGTAAAAATTATTTCAATACAAATAATTCATAAGAATTTTGTAATGCACATCAAAAATTTAGTATCAAACTTGAATTTTTAAATAAGTTTCAAAATTGAGTTTAAAAATTTATTTTTAAGAAGGAATATACTATAAATTTAATTTAACTCCAATCATTTGCCAAAAATGATCATGCAAATCAAGTTTAATAGGTTGGCACATGAAAAGTTTAGTATTATATTTATAAATAATTTTCAAAATTATAAGAAGGTATCAAAATCAATTTATTTAGAGTAAGAATATGTTTCTAAATTTAATTTCACTCCAAATAATTATCAAAAAATAATATAGCAATCAAATTATGCATATCAAATTGAATAAATATAAGAAAGCTTAATTTAAGAAGATCATAAAATAATTGATTGATTAAGTTCACATTTAATTTTTTTTGACTTAAATTAATTAAAATTTTCAATCAAATCAAATTAGAAAATATCTCTTCCTCTATTTTTCATATTTATAGCTAGATTAATTTATTTTTTAATTTTTTCCTCCTCTTTATTTCAAAAAGAGCATATTTTAAACTTACAATTATTCTTATTAATTAATTACATATTTATCTTTAATTAGTGCCAATTGAGTAACTAATTCATCTCAAATGAATTCTTCTCCTTATTTTTGCAAATAAAATCATTTTAAAATTCAAAAACATAAGCATCAATTAAGTAAACTAAGCATTAATTAATTTAAATATTAATCAAACAAAGTATTCACTCAAGAAGACACCAAATGTTCAAAAATTTATCTTGTATCAAAATTCAAAGGATGTTTACAAAAGAATATATACAATAAAAATAAACATTAAAAGGATTAAAAGAGTATGACATGAACATCTATCAAAAAGATTTTCTATTTAAATTTAGATATTTCTTATCATAAGAAATATCACTTAATTAAATTCTGAAAAATGTATGAGATTCTTTAAATTTATCTCAAATGGTATCACATCAAGAGTATATCAATGTGAAATAGATTTGAAACATCATATTTAATACTTTTGCTAAAAAATAATGCAATGCAAATTAATATTTCAAGCACTTGATTTGGTTAATTGAATATCTTATCTTCAAGTACTTATTCCAAGTAAAATTTTAGGATAATTTTGATAATTTAACATCTTATGGGAGGAATGCCAGAAATTAGTTTCTCTTGTAGATTTAGTAATTAAAACATTCATGCCCAATTAAGCATCTTTTAATTAAAATTTATTAATTATAAAATTGATAAAGAAAGATTTAAAATATCATGTTGAATTTTAAAATAAAATAATTTCATTCATAGCATAATATATAGAGAAAAGCATATTGGTCATTAAAATTAAGACATTCAAATCATGGTATAAATTCATTGCAAGAAGCAAAATCAATCATACTTATCAAAACATAAAAAAAAATTTCATATGCATACACATTAACAAATCATTAAAGTCATACATTCAATGAAACAATTATCGATGGTATGATATAAGAAAGATCTAAAGTTTACCAATCATCACTTATCCTAGTTCATTTTTAAGGCATCCATTCAAAGAATTTTTCTCCTTTTATCTTATTGAATTGTTGGTATACCTGCAAAATTAGTTTATAATTTTTGGTACCCAAGCTTTCTTGAATCCATTGGAGTTAGTGCTCAAGATTCTTTTTGGAACTCAAATTTGCCTAACTAAGGTATGACCAATTCGTTTAGCATCACATTCAGAAATTTTATGATCAATTTTGTTGCATTTAAAGCAAACTATATAATGATTTTCAGAATAAACTTTGCTAAATATATTATTTATAAATTTTTATTTTTTTAATAAATTATAGCCAATTTCAGCTTTATCAAAAATAGCTTTTTGATTGATTAAACTAGATTGAAGCTTTTGAGAGCTAACTATAAACTTGTTAAGCATAAACTTCAATCTTTCAATCTCTTTTCTTAGTTTTGAGTTTTCTTACATAAGAGATTTTTAAGAATTTGAATGACTTTCTTTTTTTTAGCAAATAAATTTTTTTCTTCATGAAATCCACTTTTTTAATTAAGAGTTTATTCTTTTTTTAACTAAATTTTTTTTGAATTTGAGAAGTTCTTTCTTTTCTTTAGCTAAAGCATTCTTTTCTCTTAAGATATCTTCTTTGTCATTCAATAATTTACTCTTTTCATCATCCAAAAGAAGGTTAGATATTTTAAGCTCTTTATTTCTTAGCCTTAGTTTTTTGTATTCATCCATTAAATCATTAAAGGTTTCAAATAATTCATCAAATATAAATTGAAAAGAATTTTTTGAATTTACCTCATCATCATTGGTCATAAGGCAAAGATTTATAGCACTTTCTTCTTCTTTTTCATTTCTCATTTCTTTGCTTTGCCCCCTTAATTAATGCTTTTTTTTTCTTTTATTTCCTCTTCTTCTTTTTCTTCTTTTCATCCTTATTAGGCATGAGGCATAATTTGGGGTGAGCTTCATTCTCTTCATGGGAGCTAGGTTCTTCTTCTTGATTTGCTCTTCCATAAATCATTTTCAATTTCTTCCATATTTGATTTACAGAAGTACATAAAGAAATTTTATTAAACTCATTAATATCTAAGGAGCAATAAAGTATATTCATGGCCTTAGCATTAAGTTAGATCATTTTCTTATCAATAATCAATATGTTATGAGTGTGTGAGCTATGAACAATAATTTTTCATAAATTATAATCATGTAACTGTATGAAAATTTTCATTCTAATTCTTCAATGTATGTAATTTGATCCATTTAATAGTGAGGGTCTATCTATAGAATAACCTTTATTAAATAAAAACTTCATTTGGGTTGCCAATAATCTTTTACCTTTTAACCGCTAGGTAACAAATAAATATTAGAGCACCTATTCTGGTACCACTTATTACCCAAGGATGGCCATCCAAGAGAGGGGATGAATTAAATATTTAAAAATTTAAACTATGAATATGCTGAATTTTAATACTATGTGCTTGGTAAAATAAAGTAAAATATAAGTATAGATGAAGAACAATAGAAATCAAACTATACAGACACAAACACCAAGCTTTTATAGTAGTTCGGCACTAAACTCGGCACCTACGTCCACTTCTCAAATAACCTACTTGAGAATTCAACTATAATCACTCAATTGATTATAATTCGATTATTTTTCTTGGATTCACAATCGAATCTGGTTGGTTTTGATCTAGGCTCACCAATTACAATCTTTATAATGATTATTTTTAGGGCTCACAATCAATCCTATTAGTTTTCTCTAAATCACCAACTAAAACTATACAAGATTATTTTTCTCCAGACTAACAATCAATCTCGATTAGTTTTAACCTTGGTTCATCAATCAAACCACTAAAACATTCAACTCTAAGCTTAGACCAACCCAAGTTTCTCACCCCAAGAAATTTAAAATAAAATCTAAAAATACAAAGATTAATTTTAGAAAAATAAAAACTCTTTGAAGAATTGGAAGAAGTTTGAATAATGATAGTTGAATACTTAACTTCTTCTTGAATGCTTGAGTGATGATGAGGCTTCTTAATTCTTGACTTGATTGCTTTTTCACTTTAATTCACTCTTGCTCTCACTTGCTTGAGGATGATTTATAGTGGAAGGACAAAGGTTAACTTTGAAATTAACTCCTTCTCTTTTCTTTTCAACTCACTCCTTTGGCTTTCTTCAATGAATACTCAATGAAACTCTCAAAAAACTTCTCTTTAATGCTCAAAATATTTTTTTATATATTCATAAGATTTTTTATTATTTTAATTTATTTTGAAGGTCTTCATAAGTGATCTAGCTGTTAGAAATAAGAAAATAGCCATTAAAAAAAAATTGAGACTAAAAAAAATGTAGTTTTGAAAAAACTAGCCGTTATAGTGAACTTAGTCGACTAAGTTTCTTTGAGTCAACTAAGTCTTAGTCTGCTCAATCTGACTTAATCTACTAAGTAGATAAAGCTTGAAAATCTACCTTTCTATCCTACTGCTATTCTCTGAGATTGAGTCGACTAACTTTTTGACTTAATCAACTAGGTCTCCTAGGTTCTGTGCTTTCTATCTTCTTTATTCTCTGAGATTGAGTAAACTAACTCCTGATTTAGTCAACTAAGTTTCATGCCAAGCATGCTATGAGATTTTTAGCAGCTTTTCTTCTCTGAATTTATTTGTAGGTTAGACTTGCTTTCTAAACTTGATTTAACTTTCATTAACCATCCATTTTAAGATGTGTCAAGTCTAGTTTTTCTTCAATGATCTCTTGATTGATGGTACTTAATTTAATTAATGAAAATCATATAGAGCATTATGAGCACTTGAAATTTAAACTATATATCCGTAAAAATAATATTAGTAATATAATAAATTATACTCAAAACTCTTTGTCATCATCAAAATCAATCTTTAGGTTAACACTTGGTGTATTGATAGATATCATAGAATTGAAGTATGGATCCAAATATTTGGTATTTTTGTTTTAGTATGAATGGTGGGATATTAATAATAAGAAGATCGGTATTCATATCAATCCATACTTTATCAGTATAAATTTTGCACGAATATGATACGAAAATGAGCCGTATATATTAGCAACTCAAGTGAAACAAGTAATATATTTAAAGAATCCAAAATATCAAGGTGATTAGCATGTCGTCTAAAGAATAATACCTAGAGACATATATGACATACCAACCCGACTAGAGATGGATGATAATTCAAATCTACATGATGAGGAAGCTTTTCAAGAGGAAGAACCAATATTGATCGAGCACCTTATTGACGAAGAACTTATGCCAGCTCCTTTGAATAAGGCTGATCTGCCATCCAATAAAGTTGAAGCTAATTTTGTATTTAATCTTGATGATTTAGAGGATGACGATCGATTCATAAATGATGATAAGATAGAAGATGATACATTAATTGATTATTGTGATTTGGAGAAGAATCTAGAAATCGAGGAGGATACGAATATTGATAAGTAGATCTGTATCCTTCGTTGAATCTTCTCTTATAATACTGGTATGCAATATAGTTCTATTCATTAGTATTTATGTATTTTTTGCTATTATTGTTCATTATTATATTCATTTATATGTCAAGTTAATTACATGCATAGTTTAAGCATTGCAAGTATGGCACCGAGAGTGAGACGATGATGTTCGAGTTCCTAGCCTACCTCTGAGCCTTCCCCCATTTTTTTTGCTACACCATCAGAGTCACCAGAGGGCCCTATAGAGGCGAGTTCGAGTGAGCCAGCCCTGATTGATATTTTTATATTTTTTATATAATAAAATTTAATTTTAATCTACCTAGCTATTAGGTTTATAGATGGCTATCATACTAATATTTTATTCATTATTTTTTTAGATCATTCTTTGTCAATGGTGAGGCGAGGGCGAGGTCCGTCGAAGAACCTCATCCTTAAGCATTGGAGATGTGAGCACGAGAGATAGCGTCTTCGCATCGAGATTCTGTCAGACTATATCAGGCCTATTAGGGGATGGTGCGAGCCATGGCAGACTGAGTTGGGCATCATTTGCCGCAGCTATGCCCCGATGACGCTCTTCGATTGGCGATAGGTTACACGATCTTAAAGAAAGATCTTCTATAGCCACTTACAGGTATAATAATATTTATTTAAATATTTAATTAATACTATATTCTTATAATATTTATAATTAGTAGGCTATATTTGAGATTATTGATTTTGAGCATAATTACGTACAGTGAGCTGTAGATGATCATTTATACTCATATTTTAAGAAGTATCGATATCGCATTCATCACTACTGGTATGCTGTAGTGCATGACCAGGGGTGGAGGCAGCATGGAAGCAGCCATATGACAACATCAATATCGAGGATTAGGCTATCATATGTCGTATGTACGAGGATCCGACATATCAGATAACTTTTTTATTTAAAATTTAATAATTAAATCATTTATTTTTAAATTTAGTTACTTACTAACTAATTTGACTGTTGATTGTGCAGGATCGATGTGCCAAAAATACTGCAAATCGAACGAGACAGACAGTCTCACATTGTGTAGGTTCGAGACCATTCACTCACCATATGGAGTAGATGGTAAGTAATTTTTATTTATCATATTTTAACTCTTTAACTATTTAAAAAATATATATTAATTATTTTTAAATTATAGAGAATAGAGAGTAGCGAGCTTCCTAGTAGGATCGAGATCTACCAGCAGATCCATCAAAGATGATCAAGGAACTGGATGGCCGAAAGCCAGGAGCTTTACGTAAATTTTTTCAACTATTTTTTATTAGTATTTTGATTTTCAGTACAAACTTAGAATAGCTATAACTTTAATTTTAAGGAACATATGATAGACATTAGATCCCACCCAATCCTAGAGGGCTCGACCGCATCCACAGATGAAGAGATATATGATCAGATGCTTGGTACGAGATTCTGTTATGTTAGGAGACTTGGGCATGAGATCAGAGCTCCTATATCTTCATGCTCATTCAGGGCTAGCATCCATGCCGCCTGCAATATCCGACTGATGGAGATATAAAAATAGACTGCTGAGGATCGACAATGGACTGCTGAATTGATGTATGAGTCGATGAGTACCAGTTGTTCTAGTCATAAATGATGGAGCGGATGGCATAGATGGAACAGATGATGCAGTTGATGAGGCAACAACAAGCCGATCCGAGCTTCTCTGAGCACTCCCCTCCTTTAGCCCATTCTCCTTCTCTAGATATTGTTAATGCTTGATGGCCGAGGTCTGTTTTCTCTTATTTTTACCATTATTTTGGATCTTTTGTATTTATTTATCAAAAAATATTTTCTATAATGAAATATCATTTTATATAATGAAATGATGAAATTTATTGTATGAAATTTATTATGGATGAAATGATGAAATTTATTTATAATTTTTTTATTTTAATTTTATAAATTATAAATATAAATATTAAAAATATAAAATATATTTATTTATAATTATTTTAAAAAAATAATTTATGATGTAATTATTTATGATGAAAAGTTTTCATCATAAATAACTTTATTATTTACAATAAAAATTTTTCATCAAAAATAAATTTATTTGTGATGAATTTTTCCATCGCAAATAAGTTTTTATTTGTGATGAAAAGTTTCCATCGTAAATAATAGCTTATTTGCGATGAAAAAATCATCACAAATAAATTTATTTCCAATAAAAAATTTTCATCATAAATAATTTTTTATTTATGATAAAAATTATTCATTAGAAAAAATATTTATTTATGATAAAAAATTTTGCTTTTTGTTGCAAAAGTTTCTGTCGCAAATCATTTAATGAATAAAAAAAAATTTCCAATGAAAATAATTCATCGTAAAAAAATTTTATTAGTGATGAAAATTTGCTTTTCGTCGCTAATTATTATCTATAACCCCATTTTTTATGATGAAAAATTAGCAACGAAAATTTCATCGCTAATAATTATTAACAATGGAAATTGATTATTTATGGCAAAAATATTATATCACAAAAAATAGGTTTTGTTGTAGTGATAGCAATGACCATGACTAGTGGGGGCAGTGCACGGCCATGTCCGATGATGATGGCTAACTCGATAGAAAAATAGGAGAAAAGAAAAGGTAGAAAGCCCTATTCATCATAAAATCCAGTTGCCAACAGCTTAAATTAGACCATCAATGGTGATCCTAGGGTTAGAAAAGAAAAGAAAACGAGTTAGAGATCAATACCGTAACTATGGTGATACATCGGTGGTTGCTTGCTGGAAATTCTCAATGGAAAATCCATTAAAGCCCATAGATTTTTTTGGTGGTTTGATTGGCGATGAGGAGAGATGCCTAGAGGAAAGAGAGACATCATTTTATAGCCAGGATCCAGAGCCCCAATGAGCCCTAGAATCCCTCTCCTTGCCGTATTTGGGGAGGAATTGTAGACTCCCATCAAGACTCCTCCAATCTCATGTGCCATTCGCATGATGGCCAATCCAAATATCTGGTCCAAGCCCAATCTTAAATGAGCTCTCATATTCTCCTACCATCAAAATGATTTCATTCTCGAAATTAACATTCTTTGAAGCATAAACTTTAAGGGTACATATCCTTATATTATACTTGATTTAAACTACCATACTTTCATTGTGCACTTTGATCTAAACTTATCAAATTTCTTAAGATTTGTTAAATAATTTCTAGACCAATAAGATCCTAAATTGTCAAACCCCCAAATTATAACTTGAGATATAGATTATCCATCGAAAACCAAACCCTATTACCATATTTGCCACAACCACTAGTGATCATGATAATCCTAAATTTTGATTTCATGTATGCCATAGTCCCTAGTGACCTTAAACCTAAGTTTTGATATTACTTCTATCACTCCGAACCCATCATCTTACTCGGTCATAACAGAGCATCATCCTAGGGATCAAGCAAGGCCTATAAAATCTTCAATAAAAGTAGAATTAATTAAGATATTAAAGGACCAAATATGCCAACTAAATAGATTCATCATAGTCTAATAAACTTATTCAATTACAATGATTCAAATGTCAATCGATATAAAAAATTGAACTAACTAATAAACTAATAACTTTGGTACCTAAACTTCATGCTCAACTCAACCAATGCTATGCATCCTATGACTTTAAAAGGAAAGAAAAATTGAGGTTGTGACCGTTATAGCCCGATAAGATTTTCATCATACACACTGATCTAATAATACAATTCAAAAATACTGAGTAGTATGAAAGAGAAATCATAAGCCACAAAATCTCATATCAAGCATGCAATATAACTCAACAGTTATATATATATATATATATTACAAGTCACGTATTATTGTAAATCCATCATAATTACTAACTATAGGTTCATATGACTTATAATTCACATTTTATTAGCATGTTCTAAATCAATAATTGCCATGATTAGTAAACCATAAATCATGCTTCAGCTCATAGTAGCAATCCATAATATCTATGCTTCAGCCTGCGATAATAAACCAAGGTGTTATGATTCGACCCATGACTGACAATCAAAGGTATTATGATTCAATCAATAATCGATAATCTACATCATGGCTAGTCTAAATCTTCTCACGCAATTAATAAATCATTCAATAATTGGTAATACATTTTCTGTCCAATTTAAAATGTCAGAAATCATATTCCTAACAATAAAAATAGTCAACATGTAACATGCACACACACACACACATATATATACACACACATTTTATCAGCATGTTCTAAATCAATAATTGCCATGATTGGCAAACCATAAATCGTGCTTCAGCTTGTAGTAGCAATCTATAATATCTATGCTTTAGCCTGTGATAGCAAATCAGATTGTCATGATTTGATCCATGACTGAGAATCTAAGATATCATGATTCAACTCATAATTAGTAATCTACATCATGGCTAGTTAAAATCCTCTCACACAATTAGTAAACCATTCAATAATTAGTATTACGTTTCTTGTCCAATTAAAACATCAGATATCATATTCCTAACAATAAAAATAATCAACATGTAATTTATATATATATATATATAGAAGTAGACTGGGTTCCGTTCGATCGGAGCCCAGCCTACATCCAATCGAATCTCTGACATCAATGCACATCTTCGAACGTGCTTGAAAAAAACGTGCCGACTGGAAAAAAAAAAATAGGCACCTGCACTTAGAAAAAAATTCAAAAAAAAATAGGCTTGCTGCCTAAAAAAATTAGAAATTTTTTTTATTTTTATTTTTTTTTATTTTTTTATTTTTTATTTTATTTTTTTTTAGGTGCCTTTTTTTTATATTTTGTTTAGCCTAAAAGGTGCCTTCATGCGCCCTAAAGGTGCTTTCCATGTTGAAAAAAATTGAAGGACTAAAAAAAAAAAATTAAAAATTTTTTCAAGCACCTTCAGGCCCAAAAAATTAAAAAAAATCTTAAAAAAAAAAAGAAAGAAGGCAAGCCTTCTTTTTTTAAGAAAGAAAGAAGAAAGAAGGCGCTTTCTTTCAAAAAGAAGGTGCCTTCTTTTTTTATTTTTAAATTAAAAAAGAAAGAAAGTGCTTTTTTTTTAGATTTTTTTTCTAAATTTTTTTAGACCTTTTTCTAAATTTTTTTAGTTTTTTTTTCAGGTTCAAATTTTTTTTTAAATTTTTTTCATCTATTTTTTCATGCGGGCTTTTTTTTTCAGCCGACGCACCTTTTTAGGCATGCGCTCGAAGATACGCGCTAATCAAACGGTCGAAGATCCGATCGAATATAAGCTGGGCTTTGATCGATCGAAGTCTAATCTATTTTTCTCTCTCTCTCTATATATATATATATATAATAAAGCATCATATATTCAACATAAAATCAAAAATCATCATGCATGATTTTAAAACATGCATATAGATGATCATATAAAGGGATCCTTATCTCTACTAGTTTCAAACTCAAGCACAACAATCGATCAATTTCTTGATCTATGAACTCGGAGTCAAGATGTTCTACTTGACATCTTCTTGTGCCAATAGTTATACCTCTATATAATCAAAATCAAACATAAAAATCATATGCGATTAAAGATGAAAAAATATCCAAATATTGTGGATCCAGGATACCTCTTAGTGTCAACCATTTGATCTAAGTTTATCCAAATATCTAGACCTTTAGTGGTCCATAGGATTTCCAAAGAGAAAAATTTATGAAGAGAGAAAAAGTTTTAGAGAAAGAAAGTAGAGAGAAAAACTAAAAAAGTAAGTGAAGAGAGGGAAGGAGACAAACTCTCTCTCCTTTTTTTTTTTCTTTCTTTTTTTTTCATTTTTCTTCCTTCTCTTTTTTTTTTCCTCTTTGTTTGCTCATTTTGTTCTTCTTCTCCTTCCTAGAAAAATAGGAGAAAAGAAAATATCTAGCACCTACCACACCCATGGTGGCGACTATGATGGGTGGCAACCCCTTGGTGGCAGCAATAGTAGCAACAACCCTTAGCAGGCCAAGCATAATCATGTGCGGCAACAACGGTTGGCTCAAAAATAAAATTGCATAAAAGAAACAAGAAAAAGCCCTATTCACATGAAATCCAGCCACCAACAGCCCAAATTAGACCATCAATACTGGTCTTAAGGTTAGAAAAGAAAAGAAAAGGAAGAGTTAAAAGTCAATACTTCAACTTTGTGATAAATCAATGGTGGCTTGCTGGAAAATCTATTTAAGCCCATAGATTTTGCTGGTGGTTTGATTAGGGATTAGGAGTGATGCCTAGGGAAAAGAGAGACATCATTTTATAGCCAGGATCTAGAGCTCCAACAAGCCCTAGTATCCCTCTCCTTGCTAGATTTGAGGAGGAAGCAACTCCCATTGAGAGTCCTCCTCCTCAGATCTCACATGCTAGGCAGCCCAAACATTTGGTCCAAGCCCAATCTTAAGCGGGCTCTCACAACATGAGTCATATACTTGAAGAAAAAATTACATCTTTTATAAACACTAAAGGATATATGTTAGATTAGATGATCCTCATCTTTCTGTTAGATCTAAGATCCATACACAATTTTAAAAAAGAATTTTGTGATGAAGGCAGCTGGGAGATCACAACCAAGAAGTACAAAGAGACGTGCAAGAAAAAAAGAAATCCTGTCTCAGTTGATCTCCCGCAACAACAATTCATATCAAAAAGAAAAAAAAGATCTTTTGCAGCAAGAACACTCAAAGCACCCACTTCCCACCCTATCCACTTCCTTCCACTCTACGCAACCCATTTCTTAGAGTCAAAATGTTTGTCATCCTTTCCAAGGCTAGAGACCCTGTAGCTGTTACTCAAACCACCACGGGTTGGCATCCATAAGTGGGGTTTCGGTCCTTCTGTTTCCCCACCTCAACCAATGGCAAGCTGAAGGCAGAACCGATGACGGAAGCTATATGGAACATGTGAGGATGTCTAAGCTTGTGGTACGTGGAAAACCTGGAAAGAGACCCAGCAGCACGCATGCGCAAACATTATAAAAAAATAACCTAAAGTATAACACATGATACAAAAGCAAAGCTATGTGAATATTAAATGAAATTCTCAAATTGCTCCATATGCTGCAGCTATCACATCCAAAATATATGTATTAAAGAAGAAATTATATTCTATACCATATGCACTACAAGGTGGTACACCATGTCAATCACAACCATTCATTTATTGTGATGATGCACTGGGATGAATAGTTGATAAACGAGGTCCACAGAAATGATTGATATGGTGCATGCATCATCATATAGTGCACATCGTGTAATATATAGAATCATGTATTAGAGATTCCTTAGGCGCTCGGGGAGAAGTTATATTTGCCCTGTATTCACATACAATATATTTTAACTTTTAATGTGCCTTGAAGTTAGAACAAGGCCGTCCATAAAGCTGTATGATATTTGCTAGTATTCTATTTTTCAGTTTCAGTGGTGCACCGATCACACCCTCTATTAAATTCTGAGTTCAAGTCTTCAATAACATATTAACGATAAATAGACATAAGCATTTCATTTTGGATGGATGTCTTTTCCTCTTAGAAAAACTGACCTTTCCAAATGTTTGATGCCGCAAATTTGATTTCTTAGCTAGTCTTGAGGGAAAGAACAACTTTGAGGTTATATTGCTGCTCCTCTCCGACGTGGACCACGAGTTGCTAACGTCTACGGTGAGTTGGAGTAGAAGATGATGACGTGAGCTTTTAGCAACCTGCAAGAAAAGTCTTTGGCATTGGAGAAGAAAGAGAGTGGGGGTTCTCTACTGGAAGGCCCTCCGATGATTAAGTCGGTGACGATTGAAGAGAAATAACATATAAAAGGAAATGAGAGGATTAGATCCTGAAAGATCAAAAGATCCTTTCTAGAGTTATCTTTTTTTCTTTTTTATAGAGGTAGGCATACCAGATTAATTGTCAGGCCGTTAGCCATCGGAGTCATAAAAATTAGAGATGATTATGGTGTCAGCTTTCCACGAATGAAGAAAAAATTTGCTACTATAATAAATTACCATATCGATAAAATCCATGTAGATTGGGAGCTTCTCGCATCTTCCATATGATAGAATGGTTGATGCGGGAGCTGGACGGATTGAAAAGTCATCGATCAGATACCAATGAGGATGGCTTCGTCCACTTGCCGATCTCAATGTGATCAATGGAAGTCCGAAATAAAAGACCCCTTCATTAGGGTTGGATATTTGTTAGCAGATGGTATCAATATTATCCGAATTCTAATTAAAGAGAATGGTGCTCGATCGATGACCTGGAATCGGTGCACAGCTATAGTCGAGGTGCTTCTACGAGAGTTAGTTGCCCGCTGCCATTAGAGTCTTACTGCTATCTAAGTCTGGGTTGGGAAGCACTATAGACTAAAGCACGGGACAAAATTGGAGTTGCTAAGAACGATAAGCCGGTTGACTTGTTATCCTTCTTGATAGCCATGTCATCTAAGATCAAACAAATTACCAGGCTGATCGGATACCATCCCGCAGGTTGTATAGCTCATGCACATGAGTTCAATAATTTTACCATACAAATAATAAAGAACATTTATTTTGTACTCCCACCAAGCATATGGCTATGAGTACCAACAAGACTTGTAATGTTTCACATCTTGGATATATTATTTTGTTATAAATTGAATTTTAGCACGTACCTGATTGGAAAAGATGTTACATGAATGAAATAAAAGAGCATGCTTGGGTTAGAATAGAAATAAAATGGATGACTTTCAAACATCCAAGAGCCAATATTTTATAGCCTTGCTCTGCAGATAATACGTCGTATCTTTGCATTATAACTTCTCCTCTGTGTAAGCATGATAATTTGCGTCCCATGACCGAGAAAGAAGATCACATAACGAAAAGAGGCATGCCCTAAAGGTTACCTTCATTTCGCCGTCTTTACACGAACTGCTTTCCATTCTTTGAGAAATGTATAATACCGTAATATGCAGTGGTACTTGGTGATGGCAAAACGCAGCATGGAGCCGGCGGCTGGTAATGGTGGGATCCACGCTAACATCTTGTTTGGGCATTCCCACATTAACATCTTGGAGCAATCGAATCTTTCGGCCCGCTCAGCCCGTATTTTTCCTAAAGATCTAGATCCGTTCTAATTTTAGCCTAAAATTCATCCGTGGATCCATCGACCTACAAAGGAAAAAAAAATAAAATAAAATAAAAAATGTATCAAAGTCTTTTTCTTGTCCCACGGGATTTTGGCTGACAGCTTTGGATTGATCTACTGAAAACTCAACCCGATTCCGCTGGATTTTCCTAGAAGATTCTAAATTTGATCACATATTTATCCATTTTGTTATCTGGTTTACTCGTGGGACCATCCTGTCACCAACCGAGAGCGCTATCGCAACACCAGCGAAAGGATTAAGTCCGGAGTCGGGTATCATATCAAAACTTTCGTTTATAAAACTCGCACACCATAAAAAGTTAAACAGCTGATATACAATAATTTTGCTATCATGTTAATTTATTATAAATATAAAACTACTAAATAATACTATTATATTAATGATAATAATAATATATTAATATTATATGCTATTAGGTGCTCAAGTCCACCGCAAGACACGCAAGCAAGGTCTATAAGATAATTCTCTCTCTCAAGCTCTACGGTCAACTCATTTAATGCTATATATCCCACAATTTTGAAAGGAAAATGATTATAATGAGCTTTACAATTTGACATATATATCAATATAATAATACTATTCAAAATAATAATGAATAAGTAGTATCAAAAAAAATTATAAACCATAAAATCTCATGTCAACCATCTAATATAATTCAACAATTATACAAGCATATATCATAAATCATGTATTATCATAAATTCATCATAAATATCACATGTGAGTTAATATGAGTTATCATTTATGTTTCATTAATATGTTCCAAATCGATAGTTATCTTTTAGTTTGAACTGATTATAATCATGCTTCGGCCCGTATCTAGCAAACTATAAATCATATTTTGGTCTCAAATGGAAAACCATAATAATCATACTTCGGTCCGTGATGATAAACCAGGATATTATGATTCAGTCTATTACTGATAATTCAAGTAAGAAAAAAGTCCTTTAATTGGACGGTTCAGTTGGAAGATTTGGGCATTTGTTGAGCATGCGTGATCCATAACAAAGTGATCTCCATACTCTCAGCCTCCAATTATCATTTTGAGTTGGCAAATTCGTAAATTTTTGGAGAAGTACCTGTTAGAGTAGTTTCATAAGTTAATGTTGCAATTGCTGATCTTGCATCCATGACAGCAAGCTGCACCATATGGCCATAAGTAATATCTGGCGCATGCTCTGCTTATGAAACAAAAATGGAGGGACACATGAGAGGAGAGAAGTGTACCAAAGGTAGTATTGTAATTGTATTGAATGTAGATTCAAGTATCCCAGATAGAGTCAAACCCCTGACATTCATATTTTAATAATAAAGATAATTTTGCTGTTTGATAATCTTCGGCAAAGTAATCAATCAGAACCTGTCACAAACCCACCACAAAGTCCTAACTTTAGCCAATTAGTTTCTGCCACATGGTTACCCTAAAAGATATGCGGAGATATCCAAATCTCCTATCACTTGGATTGTATCTTAACGTGCAAGTGGTTAGCCTCAACAGCTTTTCTCACACATTCCAAGATATCGATTGCGATGAGTACCATCCCTCGTCTATATAAATCTTTTCTCAAAGAACCTCCAGGTAACTCTAAGTAACTCCAAGTCTCTGAAGTTAAGTTCCATCAAGTGTTAAGTCTCATTGAGTACAAAGGATGGATAGTTGAGACTTTAGCTCTCTCCCCCTCTTCCTAATGGACATACTGATATGGACTCTGGATCTCTCTCTTTTCCTTCTTTCACTGAGAACCTTCATTATTATCTTAAGGTTATCTTAAGCATCGAAGGATTTTTTGCCAGAAAAATCCTGATAAGTGGACTTACTCTACTTTTGGTGTTTTAGAACTGATCTAGGCATTGGAGCGAAGATCTAGCTACCATCAATTACTTTGAGGTCTCCAACTAGCCACCCTCATCAGCTCTCCAACCCACTGTCCAGCTCATCATCCTAAGCCAAACTGATCTCAGCGACAACAAAATGGTGCTAGAGAAAGGGCTTGACCCCATCATCAGAGGTTCTGCTCAACTACAACCATCATGAGATCTTGAAAGGCCCAAACTGCACCATCTACCGCCACTTTGATATACTTGTGGCTCCCATGTAGAGGCTCTTAGGCACTCAAGGCTACTCCTTTGCTCAATTCCTCTTCCATGGCCATCCTTGCGCACTATCTCCTCTATGCACAAGATGCACATCCTTGGTGACCAAGGCATAGATCCTTGGTCAATGCCCTTTCATGCCACTTGAGACACAAGCACTGTGCCAATGAGATCTGCATCCTTAGAGACTAAAATGCAAATCCCTGAAGATTACTCTGGATGCCGAGCTCCTAGGTCATGCATCCCTAGACATTAGGAAGCAAGTCTCTAGCGACTGAATAGAGCCATTTTGAGCTTTCAGACCAAGCTATCAAGTCACGTGTCCTCGGATATCAAGATGCAAGTCAATGGACATTAAGCTTCTGGGTCGTATATCCTTGGAGATCGAGATGCAAGTCCTTCAAGGTCGAGCTTCCATTTTGAGCTCTTAGATCGTGCATCCTTGGAGATTAGGATGCAAGTTCCTAGAGGCTAACTAGAGCCATTCCAAACTCCTTGGTCGCATATCCTTGGAGATCAAGATGCAAGTACCTAAAGGCCGATCAAAGCCATTTCGAGTTGTCAAGTTAAGCTCCTAGATTGTGCATCCTTGGAGATTAGGACGTAATTCTTTACAAGCCGACCAAAGCCATTCCAAGCTTCCAAATCAAGCTCCTGGGTTGCAAATCCTTGGAGATCAGGATGTGAGTCCTTGGATACTGAGCTCCCTAGTTGTGCATTTTTGGAGATTGGGATGCAATTCTCTAAAGGCCAATTAGAGGCATGCCGAGCACCCCGGCCAAGCTTCCATGCAACTCATCGCTAGAGATCAGGATGAGAGTTCCTGAAGGCTACCTTTCCATGCCATCCAAGATGCAAGCACCATGCATGTAGGATGTGAGGCTCTAGAGCTCCCACGCTGTGCATCCTTGAAGATTGGGACGTGAGTTTCTAGAGGCCGTCCTTCTATGCCATCCGAGATACAAACACCACACATGTGAGAGAGCATTTTTGGAGATCCTCCGAATGCTAATTATATAAGATAAGGATCGACATCCATTACTAAGATAGGCGTGTGCATTAACTGCCTCATAATAGCTATGGATATCGTAAGGCTTAACTACAAGCAATCGTGGCTCGAGTTGTATATCCACCGCCAGTTTGAGAAGATCAAAAGGTTTTACGGCGCTGTTGATGGTAGCCACATGGCAAGCTGCCATTCGGTTGGTTGACGTCAAAGTTGGATATGAGATATATCATAAACCCAACCCAATTTCTCAGTTGCGAGAATTAGAAGCAACGTGAAAGTGGATACTTTAGAAATACTTTCGGAAACCCTTAGCAGACATGTGGATTCAAAATCTTGGAGAGATTTTAAAATCCTGGTCCCGTCAGCTGCAACCATAGACCAGGTGAGAAATTAAATAATCTCCATTCTCATTCTTTCGATTTCCATTTCTAGTCAAAATGTTCATTCGTTCTTTATTCGCCGCTTTAAGAATGGAAGTTTTGAGACTTCTCCACATTGGA
Organism: Cocos nucifera; assembly: GCA_006176705.1. Lineage (NCBI taxonomy): Eukaryota > Viridiplantae > Streptophyta > Magnoliopsida > Arecales > Arecaceae > Cocos > Cocos nucifera. The sequence goes on from QRFJ01000368.1 coordinate 443,464, forward strand.
TTCCGAGCAGCAGTATAAAGCCCAGGCAATATCCACACCAATGTAGGCCAACCAGCATACGACGACCACCTCAAACTCCACGCAGGTGGATCTGAGCGTAGGAGCAGCCCCGCTTCCGAGACAATCGCCGCAGCTCCTCATCTCCTCACGTGACTGTTTGGCACCTCTACCTTCCCCGCTTTAAATTAAAGTTTTAATTTTTTTCTTTTTAAAGAAAGCTTGCAATATCTTTCTTAAAATAAAAGGAAAGATTTAAAATACACGAGTTTCGTTATCTCGAAGGTTTCCTCGTTCTTGCAGCCGTCCAAGAGGCGCGGCGGTAGCAGAAGAATTTGTCCTTATTATTGTATTTGTGTTTTCAAAGGAGCGCTTCATGCACTTTGTTGGCTCCACCGTGGCCGCAGTCACAGGACTATCAACTCTTTCAAAATGTTAATTTTAATAATTATATCAACTTACTTTTCAGAAAAATAGTTATATATATCAACTTAGGATGATAAAAATAGACAGGGCAACACTTTTTTTTTAAATGATAAAATTGGAGGATACAAACATTCCTTAAAAATAGGGATATAGATAGTTCAGGTTGAACCATATCACAAGTAACCTAATCCAATCTGATTTTTTGATCGAAACTTAATATTAGATTTGGATCGAACCTAATAAAAGATTTGATTAGATCAAATAGCATTCACAACCAAGATTTTTGACTCAATGGCTCATTTGAATCGGATTGTATTCATGTATAACCCATTTCAATCCAAAAATTCGGATCTAATGAGATCTGAATCCAGTTTGAATCAAATATAGCTAGCTAATTATATTTTAATTACTACACAACAAGCTACTATTAACCACATAAAATAGACAATAAACAATATTGCTCTTAAAATAAATTAGGATACAAAATAATTTTAAATCTATCTTAATTTATATTAAAAATATGACTCATGCATATTTTAAATCACAAATTAGAGATCAAATAAGTTTGGATCCTAATGGTAAACCAAGTTCGGGTTGAATCATATCATACAGTAGAAGATCCAAAACTAATCCAGAAATCAAATGAGTCAGATTGGGTCGAATTAGAATTCTATAAATTCATACTCGATTTAAAAAATAGAATGGATCCAATTTTAGAATCCGACCTGGTCCCATTGGTCTTCTAAAGTGAATTGAATCAAGTCTAAACGAGTTGAGTCAGACTGGATCATGGGTCAACTTGACCCATTTGCAGCCTTCTTAAGAAAATAAATATAAAAGTTAAATGGCAAATGTGGCCTAAGCCCAAATATATGTAATCCCCGTGGTTGAAGTCCGAATGAAGCTCATCAGCCAGTAAGATGGAAAAATCACCAAGACAAGCCCGTGTTGCCAACAAATCGAGTGATTTCCTTTTCTATGTATATGAGCAAACACTATCCCAATACCTCAAATGAGTCTGAAACAACAAAGAATTCAGGATATTTCCAGCATAAACAGCAAAGCCTTTCACACCAAATCAACAAGTAACAACTTAGAGAACCTGAACAGCCGTTCATTCCTTAGCATTGTATGATAGCCGAGTGTTGATCGAAGATATTCGATAGTCCGCACCCAGGCATTTACCAATTAAGTATATAACATCCCGGACATGTACCGACTAAGTATGCAATGATTAACTTTATTGGACGACAATTGATAATTGGATAAAGGGAACCGGCAACCTCTCTAATATGCACGATCACTCGGTACATACTCGACAAACTAAGTTATTCAGCCTAAAATCGAATAACTTGAAAATCTATGGTCTACGATTATGGTTGACTCGAAAGACTAAATAGTATGGACACCAGAGTCATAAGAAGCCGGCGACATAATTGAGATTCAATTTGGATTGAAGAAGCCACATCAGATTAACTCTACTTCAGTTATTTGGTTCAAGTTCTTTTGATTTAGTCAATTAGTTTTTTTTTATGCATCTAGTTTTGGATCTATAGGACCATACTTGGGTTTATATTAGATTAAAGTCTTATTTGGAAAGAGACCATCATAAAGAAGCAAGCTTGAACCATGTCATCTTTGGAGCTTGAATCATGTCATCTTTGGAGCCACCACTCTCCACATGCCCGAGGAGAAAATACACATGCCAGCATGTGCCATATCCAAAAATCCTCATACCAAGTTGTGCCAAGCATCAAGCGCCCATATGGAGTTTTTTTTCTTTCCTAGAATTTCTTAAGAATTCTTAATTTCTTACTTATTTTGTTGAAAGACTAATTTCTTCTCATGGTTTCATAAAAAGATAGATATGATATATTATTATATTTAAAAATCAAACATAATATTTTACTTTCTTATTAGGAGGGTTGATTTCTTTCTTGTAAAGAGAAGATGATTCTGAAAGAAATAGGACCCCTAGGATCATATATAAACCCATGTATCTTTAATGAATAAGATAATGAATATATAAATGATTTTACCCATAAATACTTGTATTAATCGCTCCAAGAGAAAAAGGGTGTGAGATTCAAAATCACCCCATGAGAGGAGGGTGTGAGGCCTACTTTCTTTCTATCCCTTTATCATTTATTTATTTGAGATCTAGTATTCCTACAATCCCGAATCGTCTTTATCATCTATCTACATAAGCCTATTCATTAAGAGAAGATCTGTCTTCTTCAAGATTTTATCCATTATTTTATAGATTAAATATTAATAAGGATTTTCGTTCCTTCTTAACTGATCTTTGATTTTTACTTTTTTTCAGAACCGATGTTGGTAAAGACCTAGTTCTTCATCGATAGATCTGCTTAATTAAAAGATTAAGAATCCTAATCAGAATAGTTTCTTAACGACTATGATCTAGATTTTTCTTATCTTTTCAAATTTTCTTGCAGATTAATTTTTTGCTATCTTTCGTTCCATTTGTATTTCTTTTTGTATTTATTCGTAAGCATGTTTAATTTATGCTACATATTTATTTGCTTTATTATCGCTAATTATTTACTGATCTTTAAAGTAGCACTCATCTATATTATTTAGATTGATCTTGCTTTGGTCCCGTGTCAATCAATCATGCCTCCTGAGCAGAGTATAGGCAACTATACTGTCTATCCTAGGAATAATGTGCTACGATCGAACGTAATTTATTATTGACGAACAAAAGGAAGCTTGACTTTTTTTCTTTTTAGATTGTCCCACATCAATTTGGTATCAAAATCGGATTAGTTAGAGCTTTAGTTTAAATTCTGTAATTTAAATTCCTGCAAGTTAAATTTTTACATTTTAAATTTCATAATTCACTTTTCAGTATTTTATTATTTTTATTTTTTTTACTGTATTTTATTTCTGCATCCTAAACTTGTATGACTATTAGATTAGGTACTCAGTACCAACGGCCTACTTTTTCATCCAATATCAATATGGATCTCAATACAACAGCCATCATTAATGCCCTGATTAAGAAGTTTGATGACATGAAAAAAATTATAAAAATCATGAGTAAAAGAATAGCAGTACTAGAAGAAGCTAAGCAAAGACAACCTAAACCTAAGTCTCCCCAACTTCTTATAGGATAGAAAAGAAGGAATCTAGACTTAGATCGACCTATAGCAGCACGTCCGCACCATAACCAGTTCGACCAGGATGAGCATATCCTTAGGAATGTGAAGATCGAAGCTCCAAGTTTTGATGGTTGTCTAGATCCGAGAGAGTACCTAGACATAAGGAGGCATGGACCACTATTTTGGATGGTATGAAATATCTGAAGCAAGGAGAGTTAGGTTTGCTAAGATGAAGTTGATTAGACAAGCCCGACTTTATTGGAAAAGTATTGAGCATCTTCTCAATCAGAGAAGACAACATCTGATAGAAACTTGGGATGAAATGAAGGAGAAACTCAGAAAAAAATATCTTTCCACCTCCTACCAACAAAGACTTTTAGATCAGTGGTAGAGACTTACTCAAAAAAATAGATCCATCACTGAGTACATCATGAGATTTGATGAGTATCTCATGAGATGTAGAGTAATTGAAGATATGATTGTTATCTTATCTAGATTTAGAGCTGGATTACGAGAGGATATCCAGCGTGAACTCTTTCTGCGAGAGATAACCACATTAGAATAAGCTTATCAACTTACTTTGGATTTTGAGAGATTTTTTAGGTATTCAACCATCCGTCGTCTTGAACCTAGCTGAGTAATCCCTTTTGGATCGAGACCCAATACTAACCAGGCTCCTAGTAACGGACCTCTACCTACAAATCTTATTATGAAAAAAGAAGATAAAGAAAAATGAGTTGTAAGAGAGTTATCTAAGAAAAGTAATTCTCGATCCCATTATTTCAAGTTCCATGGTTATGGTCATTTTGCTGCATAATATCTCAACCAATCTTTATTTATGGAAGAATTAGAAGAGAAAACTCTAGAAGATATTAAGAAAGTTTATAAAGCTGATCCAGACTTAGCCAAATAGTTTGAGAGTACTAAGAACATTCTAGATTTTGTTGCACCAAAGTCAGACCTTAGGTTGGGAGTCGTTATTAGGTATGTTCTAGCATAGACTAAGAAAAGTGAAGGCTAGCGTAGGACCTCTATTTTTCATATCTTCATAAAGTTTAGCGATAAAATTTATAAGATGATCATTAATAGCGATAGCTGTATCAATATCATATCCACCAATATGATTAAGCGATTAGGATTAGCTCCTGTAGATCATTTCAATTCATATCATGTATCTTGGATAGATTACTTCTCTATTTTTATTAAATTTAGATACCGTATTTCCATCCAGCTTCATTCTTATCATGATCATGTTTGGTGCAATATCTTACTCATGGAAGTCAGAAGTATCATATTAGATCGACCTTGACTATTTGATAATTATGTTACGATTTATGACCGAACTCCTGTAGTTTCACTCATAAGGGTAAGAAGATCACGATCAATCCTTCCCCATCTATGGCTACCAATAGAAAGATAGGTGATGGACCAAAAAAAAATATCAAAAAGAAAAACCTCCATCTGATAGGTACTAAGAAATTAGAGATGACCATGAGTAAAGGATCACTAGTTTGGATACCTGTTGTGAGAGAAATTCATGAGGACCCTAAGATAGATCATACTAAGAAAGTAGTCAGCCTTCTTAGTGAATTCCATGATGTCTTTCCTGAGGATCTTCCAGATCACTTACCACCCATAAGAAACATTCAACATGCTATTGATTTGATACCTAGATCTATCCTACCCAATTTGCCCCATTATAGATTGAACCCCACTGAGCATGCTGAGCTGCAAAAGCAAGTTGGAGAGCTAATGAAAAAGAAATTCATGAGAGAAAGTTTAAGTCCTTATGCAGTTTCTGCACTATTGACTCCAAAAAAGGATGGTACATGAAGGATGTGCATAGATAGTTGTGCCATTAATAAGATTACTATTAAGTACTATTTTTCCATCCCTAGGTTAGATAACATGCTAGATATGATGGCCGGAGCTACTATTTTTTCTAAGATTGATCTAAAAAATGGTTACCATCAGGTAAGAATTAGATCGGAAGATGAGTGAAAAACTGCTTTTAAGATGAAAGATGATTTATATGAGTAGATGGTGATGCCATTTGGATTATTCAATGCCTCTAGTACTTTCATGAGATTGATGATCCAAGTACTATGATCGTTTATAAAAGAGTTTATAGTCATGTACTTTGATGACATTTTGATCTATAGTCTAACTAGAGAGGACTATTTAGATAATCTCTAAAAAGTATGCCAAGTTCTTAGAATAGAAAGCCTATATGCCAATATGCCAATCCTAAGATATATGCTTTCATGATGGACCGTATCATCTTCTTAGGTTTTATTGTTACCCTTGATGGTGTGTCTGTCAATCTTGAAAAGATTAGAGTAATAATTGAGTGTTCGATACCTAAGAGTGTGCATGACGTGCAGAGTTTTCATGGATTAGCAATCTTTTATCGTAGGTTTATAAAAGGATTTGGCACCATAGCCGCTTCTATCATTGACTGCATTAGAAAGAGATTTTGAATGGACTAAGACAGCCAATAGAGCCTTCCTAAACATTAAGAATAAAATGATCCCCACCCCAGTCTTATGTCTACCTGATTTTTTTAAGATTTTTGAAGTAGCATGCGACACTTCAAGAGTTGGAATTGGTGGTGTCCTTAGTCAAGAAGATCATTCGGTAGCATACTTTAGAGAGAAACTTAACAATTCTAAACTTAAGTATTCTACCTATGATAAGAAGTTTTATGTGGTAATCCAAGCTCTAAGATATTGGAGATACTATCTACTACCGTAAGAATTTATTTTGTACTCAGACCATGAAGCCCTTCAATTTCTGAATTCTCAAAATAAACTAAATCATAGACATGATAGGTGGGTTGAGTTTTTGCAAGCTTATACTTTTATTCTGAAATATGGTGCAGGTGTAAAGAATCGCACTGCTGATGTCCTGAGTCATCGTCATACTTTATTATCCACTATTAGTGTAGAGGTTATTGGTTTTGATAAAATTAAAGAAGATTATGAAGAATGACCAAATTTTGACAGCATACTTGCCACTTTATGAAAAAGATCATCTAGAGAATATAGTAAATATGTTGAGAATAATGTCTTGAATTATTTTACATTAATTTCACAGCAAGGTCCAGGATAACGAATGGAGTCCAACGAGCCCAAGAACACCTCAATCGGAGTCTAGATAAGAAAGATACGTGCGAAGAAAACACTCGAAGCATCGTAGCGAAAGCCGAAGTGGGGCCCACAATCGGCAGGCCCATCGGAGGTGTGACCTAGGCATGCAGGCTCATCGGGGTCAGCCCAGGCATGCACTGGCACGTGGGTGCAGCCCAGCGCGGGCACGCTGCCCTGGTCGGGTGCGTGCGGGCGCGGCCCAGGCCCAAGCGCACGTGCGTGGGCAACGGCCTAGCCCAAGTGGCCTCACGATCATGCGGGTGTAGGGGTTTTTTTTCATGGTCTACACACCAGAGAGTGTGGACCGGGCATTTATCGTGGCTTATAGGATTCCTTCTTCATGTTTTATTGGGTTTTGGACTATATTCGTGGCCTTTATAAGTAGCAGACCGAAAGCTAAAGGCAGTGGTAGTGACTTAGTGATTTTGGAGAACTTGAAACGTGAAAGAGAGCAGAGAGAGAAAGGGCGCTAGCAATAGTAGGAGCAGAGGCTTTGAGCAGATAGTTAGATGATGGACTGTGGTCGTTTCAGGAGGTCTCTAAGAAAGAGTTTGTTTAGGATAACTTCTTGTTAAGAGGATTGTATACATAAGTTGAGAGTGAGTAATCTCCTCTTGTATCTCTTCCTTTTTCATAGTGAAATTTTGCATGCCCTGTAGAGGCGAGCCTTTAGGCTGATCCACGTACTTGATTATTCTTGTTTTGATTTTTTCTTTCTTTCTATCGCAATCTACTGGTACTAGATCCTTAACAAGTGGTATCAAAGTGTATTGATACCATCAACAATTGGTATCAGAGCCCAGATGGAATCGGAGTGTAGATTGCAGCAGTGGTAATAGGGATTGAAGAACATGGAGAAGACAAGCTCAATCAAGGTGGAGTTCAACATGTTTGATGGGAAGGGCAATTTCTTCTTGTGGCAAGTAAGGGTAAATGATGTCCTCATCCGATTTGATTTGATCGATGCTCTCTTATACGATGAGATGCCAGCCACCATAGAGGTGAAGGATTGAAAGCGGATCCAGATGTAGGTGATAAGCATGATCCGCTTGTGCCTAGCAAATGATGTGGTGATACATGTACTTGGTGAGACTTTTCTGATGGTGCTATGGTCGAAGCTCGAGGAGTTGTACATGGCGAAGTTCCTCACCAACACCCTCTTTCTTTGGAGGCAGTTCTATCAACTACGGATGGACGAAGGTCAGAGCATGCGGGAGGATCTATCCAACTTTTAGAAGATCCTTATCGACCTCCTCAGCATTGGCAAAAAAATTGAGAAGAAGACTAGGGCGTTGGTCTTGCTTGCATCGCTTCCTCCTTCGTATGAGTTCTTGGTGACTGCTCTTCTAGTAAGAAAAAGCACCATCAAGATGAACGAAGTCACTACGGTAATTCTCTAGAATAAGATTCTCAAGAGGAAGAACCTAGCTTCGAGCTTAGATGGTGGCAGCTCAGCTTTGACGATTTCTAGAGGAGCAGAAGGCAGTAGATAGAGTGGTAGAGGATCACGAGGAGGATGATCCAAGTCCAAGATGAGGGATCAAAGCAAGATCAGATGCTACAGGTACGATGAGTTGAGGCATCGAGTCAAGGAATGTCCATAACTCAAGGATCAGACAAGGGCTATTGTGGCAGTGGCCAATCACGATACAGAAGATAGTGATGATATCCTTCTGATTACTGATGAGGTATCTACTTCTTTCTTCTAGTGGATTATGGATTCTACTTATTTTCATCATATATGTTGTAGAAAGGAGATGTTTGACTCAAAGATCAGTGAGGGCACTATGTTTCTACCAAATGGATCGAGCTGTGAGATCAAGGGTAGCGGGATGGTCAGCATGAAACTCCATGATAGAATAGTGAAGAAGTTGGATGAGGTCCGATACATACCTAGCTTTAAGAAAAATCCAATTTCATTGAGCAGACTGAATTCGACCGACTTCAGATGGAAAGCTGCTGGAGGAATCCTGAAGGTCATGCGCGGTAGTAGGATGGTGCTAAGAGGATGAAAGTATGGAGGATATTACCTCATATCAGAAAGTTCAGTGCGAGATGGAGCTCCAGATGGAGATGGATTGGGCATGAGATGAGAGACTTGGAAGGATGACATACGACGTTGTAAAGTAAAGTTTCTATTGCCGTAGGAAACTACCTCAAGCAAGTCTCAGGTCAGGCGGATCATAGCAGTTGATGGAGGTAGGATCGAGTGGCCTAGCTCGACTCGTATGTTTGCCCATCCATAATCAGTAGGCAATTGCCTCAGGGTACGAGGGTGCTAGACAAGCTCTCGGATAGATGGAGATCGAATATCAAGTCGTGGTGAAGATTATTGAGAATAACATCTTGAATTCTTCTATATTAAGCCCATAGTTAGGTCCAGGATAATGAACAGAGTCCAACGAGCCCAAGAACACCTCAATCGAAGTCCGAATGAGAAAAATATGCGAGAAGAAAGCACTCGAAGCATCACAGTGGAAGCTGAAGTAGGGTCCATAGTCAGTAGGCCCACTAGAGGTACGACCTAGGTGCACGGGCTCACGAGAGCCAACCCAGGCATGCACTAGCATGTGGGCTAGCTAGCACGTGGCCCTGCACATGCACACGGCCCAGTGCCATGCACGGCCTAGGCCGAGTGCGCGCGGGCGTGACCCAAGCCCAGATGCGCGCACGTGGGGGCAGCGGCCTCATGATCACACGGGCATAGGGGGTTTCTTTTCACGATCTACATGGCAGAGAGCATGGACCAGGCATTTATCGCGGCTTATGAAATTCCTTTTCCATGTTTTACTGGGTTTTGGACTATATCCGTGGCTTTTATTAGCAGCAGACCGAAAGCTAAAGGCAGTGGTGGTGGCTTAGTGATTTTGAAGAACCTGAAACGTGAAAGAGAGCAGAGAGAGAAAAGGCGCTAGCAACAGCAAGAGCAGAGACTTCGAGCAGATAGTTAGGTGACGGACTATGGTCATTTCAGAAGGTCTCTAAGAGAGAGTTTGTTCAGGATAATTTCTTATTGAGAGGATTGTATACGTGAGTTGAGAGTGGGTAATCTCCTCTCGTATCTCTTCTTTTTTCATAGTGAAGTTTTGCATGCTCCGTGGAGGCGAGTCTTTAGGCTGATTCACGTACTTGATTGTTCTTATTTTGGTTTCTTCTTTCTTCCTATCATAATCCACTAGTACTAGATCCTTAACAAATGATATCAAAGTGTGTTGATACTACCAACAGAATATACCTTTCAGGATGGTTACTTATTTAAAAGAGCTAAACCATGTACTCTCCGTACGTCTTTAAGAGATTTTCTAGTTGGTAGGAATAAAACCATAGAGTTGTTAGAAGTTCGATTCTTTTGGCTAAGTCTGAAAAGAGACATCGCTCGAATTATTGTTCGGTGTAGAACGTATGCCATGGCCAAGCAAAAAAAATAGAACACCGGCCTATACACACCCTTGCCTATACCAGACTATGCTTGGCAAGTCGTTAGCATAGATTTTGTTTTAGACTTACCTAAAATAGTTAGGAAGCATGATTCTGTTATAGTGGTTGTAGATAGGTTTTCAAAATGGCCCATTTTTTGCCCTACTATCAAACATCTGATGCATCAAAAATTATAAGAATATACTTTAATGAGATTATTAAATTACACGGATTGCCCAAAACCATGGTGTCTGATAGGGATGTTAGATTTATGAGCTACTTTTAGAAAATCCTATGGCACTATTTAGGCACAAAATTAAAATTTTCTTCTATCTTTCACCCCCAAATAGATGGTCAGATTGAAGTGGTCAATAGAAGTCTTGAAAATTTATTGTGTTGCTTGATTGGAGAGCATGTGGGTAATTAGGATCTTTTATTGCTCCAACCCAAATTTGCATATAATAGTTCTGTTAATAGGTCAATTGGTATGAGCCCTTTCGAAGTAGTTCATGGATATCAACCTAGAAAATCAATAGACCTCATCCCACTGCCCATGCATGCTAGAATTTTCGAATCTGCGGAATCATTTGCACAGCATGTCAAAAGTCTACATAAAAAGATCAATAAAAGAAAATTAGTATTAGTATTAAAATTTATAAACAGAATGTAGATTCTCATCGACACGTCCAAAAGTTTGCGGAAGGAGACTATATGATAGTTTGAATGAGGCATGAACGATTCCCACCAAGAATCATCAAGAAGTTACATGCCCAAGGAGTAGGTCCTTTTAAGATTTTAAAGAAGATTGAATCGAATGCATATGTTGTGGACTTACCTTCTGATTTTGGGATTAGCTCTACTTTTAATGCTACATATCTCATCACCTATAAAAAGCCAATTTGGATACCTAGTGAGTCGTTTGAGCTTAAACTAACCTTTCAGAGAGAGTCTGTTCTTGAGTATCCACCAACAAAAATGTCAAAGCATGATCAGATTGAAAAAAATTTGGTTGAGCAGATCATCTCCACCTAGAGTCGAGGCTATCAACGGTACTTAGTTAAATGGCGAGGTCAATCGAAGTTTGAAGATACCTGGATCACTCGAGAAGAGCTGCAACGTATTGATCCCGATTTACTTGAGCATCACCAGAGCGAAATCGACCTCCCACTTGACAAGGTCAAGTTTTCCCCACTCCGAGAGGATTGGTGCGAATATTAGAGCCACCAGAAGCCGACGACATAATTTAGATTCAATTTGGATTGAAGAAGCCACATCAGATTAACTCTATTTCAGTTATTTGATTCCAGTTCATTTGATTTAGTTAATTAGTTTTTTTTGATGCATTTAGTTTTGGGTCCATAGGACCATACTTGGGTTTATATTGAATTAAAGTCTTATTCGAAAAGAGACCATCATAAAGAAATAAGCTTGGACCATATCATCTTTGGAGCCACCACTCTCCACACACCTAGGGAGGAAACACACATGCCAGCATGTGCCATGTCCAAGGATCCTCATGCCAAGTTATGCCAAGCATCAAGCGCCCATATGGAGTTCTTTTTCTTTCTTAGGATTTCTTAAGAGTTTTTGATTTCTTACTTATTTTATTAAAAAAATAATTTCTTCCCTATGATTCCATAAAAGATAGATGTGATATATTATTGTATTTAAAAATTAGACATAATATTTCACTTTTTTATTGGGAGGGTTGATTTCTTTCTCATAAAGAGAAGAGGATTTCTAAAGAAATAGGACCTCTAGGGTCCTATATAATCCCATCTATCTTTCATGAATGAGACAATGAATGCATGAATGATTTTATCCATAAATACTTATGTCAATCGCTCCGAGAGGAAGAGAGTGTGAGATCCAAAATCACTCCATGAGGAAAGGATGTGAGGCCCACTTTCTTTTTATCCTATTATCCTTCATCTACTTGAGATCTAGTGTTCCTACAATCTCGAATCATCTTTATCATCTATCTACATAAGCCTATTCCATCAAGAGAAGATCTGTCTTCTTCAAGATTTTTATCTATCATGCTGAGAGAGAAAGAATGATCTATTATTCTACAAATCAAACGTTGACAAGGATCTTCATTCCTTATCAACTTATATTTGATTTTTACTTATTTTTTTCAGATCCGATATTGGTAAAGATCCGGTTTTTTATTGATAGATCTGCTTGATTAAAAGATTAAGTGTCCTAATCATGGTAGTTTCTTAACTACCACGATCTGAATTCTTCTTATCTTTTCGAATTTTCTTATGGACTTAATTTCTTGCTATCTTTCGTTCCATCCATTTTTTTTTTACATTTATTCGTGAGCATGGTTAATTTCTGCTATTTGTTTATTTGCTTATTATCACTAATTATTTACTGATCTTTAAAGTAGCACTCATCTGCATTATTTAGATTGATCTTGCTTTGGTCCTGTGTCAATCAATCACATCTCCTAAGTAGAATATAGGCAACTATACTATCCATCCTGAGAATAATGTGCCACGGTCAGACGTGATTTATTATTGACGAATGGAAGGAAGCTTGATTTTTTTTCTTTTTAGATTGTTCCGCATCACTAAAAGTCAAAACCATCATCAAACATAAGCATTAACTACTCATAATTAATTGAACTTAGACCCAAAATAACTACTCCATCATGACCCACGATCATTAACTCTCTATGTTCTCAGGAGTTATATAGTAATGGCAATCTCCACCTTTATAAAAAGGCAGATAAGCGGGACCCAAGTAAACGAATTCTTGTTATTTGAAAGTTCTCACTTTTCTAGTTCTTTCAACCATTCTTCACAAATCTCAAGCCAACTTAAGCATCGAAGTGTCTCCCACCGACAACCATCGGCGAAGGGACTTCACTTTGCAGGTTCTCCATCATAGAAATCAAGGCATGCTTACTTGGCCACCAATCTATCTCGTTGGATATTTTTGGCAGCAACACTGGGTAAACTAGGCAACCAAGGATTTTCTTCTACACTCAATCATGACATTTGAGACGGTCAATCAAAGCCGGCAAAGCTTAGGCCAAACCCCAAGCCATTCTAAGCAACCAAAGACCAAGAAGTGCTAGTATAGGAACCAGGGGAAATATTTTGTGCACTGCAGGTGGTGCACCCCTGCACGCACCACCCATGGTGATTAGCTCACATGCGGAAGCTAGAAGAAATTTTTTTTTTTTTTGGATATTGTACTCTAACTCCATGCATGAGCCAATCACTGTAGGTAGTTTGCATAGGAGTGCACCAACCAGTACGCAAAGAATTTCCCACCGGGGGAATTGGAAACAGTCGTCCATGGGCCCTGGGCATAGATCATAATACTAAGCTACACCAAGAATGCCACGGCTACCCAAAAGAAATTCGCAAGGCAGCCTAAGATACAATAATTAATTCCATCAGAATAATTTAATCTTCTTTGGAACCCATAAATCCCACAGCCAGTTAAAGGGGTATGAATTACCTGCAGGAGAAAGGACCTGATAAAGATCTTTTAAAGAGGTGGACTTTAATCTGCTTGTGCCCTAGGTAAGTTGATTAGTCCAATTGGCAAAGGGGAAAGGAATACTTAAAATGATAGCCATCATATCAACAGAAAACACAGAGGCTAAGTGAGATTGGTCCTGTTCACACGTTGAGGAAATAAAATTGGCCATCTGCAAAGTAGACACATTAATGACCATATAATTTATGCATGTAAGCCATAAGAAGGACAAAAAAGATCCACAAATCATGGAGCACACTAATATATATCATAAATTCATCAATAAAAATATTAATTTATTAATTAATTTATATTAATTTTTAAAAATTAATAATTAATTTATATTTAATTTTTTTAAAAAATTCATATTTTTATTAATTAAAAATTAATTAAAAAATAATAAAAATTAAAAAATAAAATTTTATAATCAATAGAAAGAGCTCATTTTTTTTATCACAATGAAATAAGTTTTGAGAAAAACGGAGCTAAAACGGAAAAGATATGAATTTCTAAAGAAATAAAATAAAAATTAAATTAAAAAAAAAAATGGCTCAGCCGGCTCTGCAAGCCAAGCCAAGTCATCAAAGTCGACTCAGCTGCAGAAGCCACTAGCCGGTCCATAATCCAGACGTGGACCGCCAGCTCAGCAGAAATCGACAAATCAAGGCAGGACACGTGGCGGACCTAGACCCTTAAAGAGTCTATAGAAATTTATCGCGGCTCACAGGATATTTTGATCTTTTCACTCAGCGACAAGAGCGCTGATTGATTGCGGTATGTGGTACGGCTGGTCTACGCAGTCCATGGAAACAGTAATTGCACGATTGAACGGCTGCGGTTGATTGCGGTCAAGATCGGACGGTGGTGGTTAATTCCAGGTTTGATTCAAATTCTATCAGCAATCTGGCACGATCCGATAGCCAAAAAATCAACTGATGAAATTCCAACAGTCTAGAATGCTCCCAGTGGTGATCAGGACTCCCGACGCATGATTTGCTGCTAGATTTTCTCCATCAATGTGCGATCGGATGGTCAGAATTTAATCCAACTTGATCTGGGCCGATATGCATCCAATTTTGATGATTTTTGGACCGTTGGATTCCTATTGAATGGTTAGATTTCACCAGATTTATCAGATTCATATCAGAGCTATTTTAATCTAAATTTTACTCAAATTTCTTTATATTTTAATAATTACAAAGGCTATTAGTCCCACATTGCCTTTAGAAAAAAATATCCAACCCTCCTAGCTCTATAAAAAGGACCCTAGGCCTCTAGAAATCATAGATCTGATGAGAGGAAAGTCAAGCTTAGGATTGAAGATTGCTCCAAAGCTATAGTACTAAGAAGAAGAGCCAGTCTTCTATGCCATCTCTATGCCTATGCTGATCTACGATCTCCTTCTAGTTTTCTTTTCTCTTTTCTTTTCTTTAATTTCTTGTATTTAAATTCTGCATTTGAGTTTTAATTTTAATAAAGAAAGCTTTATTGCTCTTTCCAATTCTAGCTCTTTAAATTAATTATTCTTATTGCTCCTTAATTGCAAGTAGCCGCTAAGATCTAAATAATAGATCGTAGTTCTAAGCTTATTTTTGCATAATTTAAATTCTTCTTTTATTTATAAATCTATTTTTCACTTTAATTTTCTTTTCAAAAATTCTTTTTTTCTTTTTTATAAAAAAATTAAAGATTTTAGAATTAAATCTTTGCCTCTCTGTGGATTCGACTCAACTCACTACTCTCTTCATAACTTTTAATTTTAAAAAAAAAAGTTGGATTTAAACTGATGAACACGGTGTCTTCATGATAACATCGTATTTCTATCAAGTTTTGACACCGTTGCCGGGGAGGCATAAAAATTAAATTTTTTTCATTTCTTTGATTTTTATTGTCTACTAATTATTTTTCTTGTTTATTTTGCAGAAAAAAGAGAAAAGAACAAAGAAGATTAGGGCACGAACAAAACTTTCAATCCTATTTGGTGAGATCATTCCTAAACCCTAAATCTCTTTCCTTATTTTTAATATTTACTTTAGTTTTTTAATTAATTAAAAATTACTTACTTAAATCTAATTAAAAATCTCATCACAAGATTAGAAATTCTAATTATTTAGAGCATCCATCATATCAATTTTAATTTATTTTATTTTATTTTATTTTATTTTTTTTCTTTTGGTAATTGTTGGAGGCAAGGTAAGCCTTTTAGAATTTAATTAGTTGCATGCATCTAGTTTAAATTGCATAGAACCTCTTTCTTGAAAATCTGAATATGCATATCATATTAAATTAATTTAAGGGTACAACCCATTAAACAAGATAAGGTGGGGATTTAATCACCCTTCCTTAGCCCACAAACAACCAACCCTCATATTGCATTAACCCAAACCTTAACTCTTAAAATCAATTAGACATCGACCCTTAAGGATATTCGAGCTCAATAGAATAAGAAAATCTTAGAGTTGAAATGGGTTAGGATTAATCAATTTAATTGGTGTCTAGGAAAGTGGTTCAGGGATGACTAGGCCCTAAGGAAGGTGGTTACTTACTTGATTCCGTTCGCTTACTTGGTCAAGCACAATTGGTGTCTAAGACAAGCAACAGAGGGACTCCCATCGACCTTATACTTACCTGGCCAGTTGATTGGCTGATCCTACACTTGGAGTGCTTGAAGGCTGACTTGGAACAGTTAGGAGCTGTCTAGGTCTAGGCTAATCTTAGGTTAAGACTAATTTATTTGAAATTTATTTGAAAATAAAAATTTTTACTTTAGATATTTTCAATCTCTATTGCCCTGACATAAGGTTGCCCTAGCATAAGGGAAAGTTATGTTGCATGGTTGTCCTAGGGTATGAAAAGGGTGAATTAACTTAGAACTAAAAAAAAAGAGAGTTTAAAAAATATATATATATGAAATTTAAAAAAAGATTAAGGATATTGAGAATATAGTGAATTTTCCAACACCCATTTGGAGAAGGATATCAGGTCGACTACTCAAAATGGATTTAGTTCCTGTTTCAGATCCTACAACCTCAACATCCATAATGGATTTAGCAAATCAGCCTCAGCCTAAAATCCTTAAGGACTTATGTTATCTAATTGGTTCCATCCAACCCTTTTGTATCAGGTTACCCCAACCCATAGCAAACAACTTTGAAATTAAACCTCAAATCATTAACATGCTTCCAAAATTCACGGAAATAGAGGATGCATATATATTCATTAGGAAATTTGAAGAGATTTGTGCAACCATGAAACTACAATAATTGTCAGAGGACAAAATCAAATTGAGATTAATCAATTTTGCCCTTAAGGATAATGCCAAAAGGTGGCTTTATAGTCTTCCAAATCAATCTATCATGACTTGAGAGGGCTTTGTGAGAATATTCTTAAAAAAAAAAAATTTCATCATAAAATAGCTAGAATTAAAAATAAAATAAATCAATTCTATCAATTAGCTAGTGAATCATTTTGGAAATACTTCAATCGATTCAAGAATCTCTTGACCCAATGCCCACACCATGGAATAGAAACTTAGAGGCTATACCAAATAATTTATGAAGGGTTAGATTCAAATTCTCGAACAATACTATAATCCATGTGCCAGGGATAATTTATGTACAAAGAACCAAATGAAGCCTGGCAATTTTTAGAAGATCTAGCCGAAAAAAATTTATAATAGAAAAGAACTAGGAAACCAGAAAAATCTACACCTTCAAGAGGTGGAATATACCAAATTCAAACCTTCCTAGCTACAGAAGCCAAAATTGCAACTTTGACACGTAGGCTAGAGGCCTTAGAACTTCAGAGACCAGCTAGTATGAATCAAGTATCTGCACCCATGTGCAATAGATGTAATGCACCATACCATGTCCTTAAGGAATGTCTCCTCATTTTGAACCAATCAGATAATGGATGTGCACAAGTGAATGCCACATATCAGAGACCATTGAACAATCCCTATGCACCCACCTATAACCCAGGTTGGAGGAATCATCCAAATTTTTCATGATCACAAAATCCAAATGTAGGTGGTCCAAGTTTCAATCAATAGAACCCAAGGCCTAATCCTGTGATAAACACCCTACCACCACCAGGCTTTAATATTAATGAAAAGAAATTTTTCTCTTTAGAGAAAAGCCTGGAAGCCCTAGCCAAATCTAATACTGACACCAATACCATCTTAAGCAATTTCATGCAGACCACAGACCAAATTCTGAATTCAAATTCTCAGGCCATAGCCCGCTTAGAAATGTAAGTGAGTCAGCTAGTATCTACCATAAGTGAACATGAATAAGATAAGCTACCTAGCCAACCTGAGCCCAACCCAAGAAATCAAAATGGTAGACCATCCCAAGAAAATTAGGTTAATCAAGTTAATGCTATTCATTCCTTGAGATCAGAAAAATAAGTGGATAATAAGATAAATACACCTGACACTAGAGAAGACTCAAGTGCTGAGTCTTTTGAGCCACCTAATGAACAATCTACCTTACAAACTCAAGCTCCTGAAACTAATAGTGCACCAGACCAGATGACCACAATCTCTAGAGCTCCTTTTTCGAATCGATTAAGGTCTAATAAACAATCGAAACATTTAGACAAAATGTTAGAGATATTTAAGCAAGTTCAAGTAAATATTTTTCTACTAGACATGATCCAACAAGTTTCGACTTATGCCAAATTCTTAAAAGATCTTTGCACCAAGAAAAAGATGACTAACATACCAAAGAGAGCTTTCTTAGCAGTAGGTGTGAGCTCATATTTGTTAAGTCATATGCCTATAAAGTATAAGGACCCAGGTTCTCCAATAATTTCATGTGTCATAGGAGAAACCCACATTGAGAAGGCATTACTTGATTTAGGGGCTAGTGTAAATATTTTGCCCTATTTAGTTTATAAGCAATTAGGATTGAAAAAGCTTCAGCCAACAGGGATCACATTACAATTAGCGGACCGATCTTTTAGAATCCCCAAGAGAATGGTAGAAGATGTTTTGATTTGTTGTCATTTTGGAGACTGAGCCAATATCAAATCCTAAGGATCAAATCCCAGTGATTTTAGGAAGACCATTCCTAGCTACTGCTAATGCTGAAATCAATTATCGAAATAGACTTATGAAACTGTCTTTTGGAAACATGACTATCGAGCTGAATATTTTCAATTTAGAATAGAATCTGCTAAGCATGCTAATGTAAGTATAGTCCAACATGAAATTTATGAATCCATAGACATTAGCGATGAGGAAGTCGATCTTGAATTTAGTATCTAGCCAACCCATGAATGTCAGAACCTAAATAAAATACATGAAGATAATAAAAATGATCAGAGATGGGAGTCTTCCACTGAACCATCCATAGAAATGACTAAACCATCACCCGAGTCATTAAAAGAAAAGGCACCTAAAATAGAGTTGAAACCTCTCCCTGAACATGTCAAATATGTATATTTAGGTCCAAAGAAAACCTTGCCTGTAATTATTGCATTAGACCTAAATTCTAATCAAGAAGAGGAATTATTAACAATCTTAAGAGAAAATCGAGAAGCAATAAGCTGGACCATGGCAGACATTAAAGAAATAAGCCCTTCCATAGTTCAACATAGGATACACCTAGAGGAAGAGGCTAAACCAACTCGAGATGCCCAAAGAAGACTGAACCCAGCCATGAAGGATGTAGTCAAAAAGAAAATTTTGAAGTTGTTGGATAATGAAATTATTTATCCCATATCTGATAGTTCATGGGTAAGCCCTGTACAAGTGGTACCTAAGAAATCTGGGGTAACGGTAGTCTAGAATGATGCTAATGAACTTATCCCAACTAGGACCCAAACGGGGTGGAGGTTCTGTATAGATTATAGAAAATTAAATATAACTACAAAAAAACATCACTTTCCTTTGCCATTTATTGATCAAATGTTGAAAAAATTAGCTAGACACGAATTTTATTATTTTCTAGATGGATACTCTGATTATAATCAGATCCCCATAGTCCCTGAAGATCAAAAAAAGACCACATTCACCTGTCCATTCGGAACCTTTGCTTATAGGCATATGCCCTTTGGACTATGTAATGCTCCAGCAACCTTCCAAAGATGTATGATCAGCATATTTTCCGATATGATTGAATGATTTCTAGAAATTTTTATGGATGACTTTTCTATCTTTGGACCTAGCTTCTCTGAATGCTTAAACCATCTAAGACTTGTTCTAGGAAGATGTAAGAAGAAGCATTTGGTTCTTAATTGAAAAAAATGTTAATTCATGGTTAGAGAAGGTATAGTCCTTGGCCATATAATTTCAAAAAAAGGAATAGAAGTTGACAAGGCCAAAGTTGACCTGATTGCAAGTCTTTCACCATCCAAGACTGTTAAAGAAATTCGTTCATTCTTAGGACATGCTGGATTTTATAGAAGGTTCATACCCGATTTTAGCAAAGTGGCTCATTCTTTGACGAACTTGTTAGCAAAAGAAGCAAAATCTGAGTTTACTTCTAAGTGCCTTGAGTCTTTTGAATTCCTTAAAAAGGCACTCATTTCAGCCCCCATCATTCATCCACCTATCCGGACCGAACCTTTTGAGCTCATATGCGATGCATCTAATCATGCTGTAGGTGCAGTCTTAGGTCAAAAAATCAACAAGCTATTGAGGGTTATTTATTATGCAAGTAAAACATTAAATGATGTGCAGCTTAATTACACCACCATGGAGAAGGAATTCTTAGCTATTATCTTTGTCCTAGAAAAATTCAGATCCTATTTGATTGGATCTCATGTTATTATCTATACTGATCACTCAGCCATTAGACATCTCCTAGCAAAGAAAGATGCTAAGGCACAATTAATCCGATGGATCTTGCTCCTTCAAGAATTTGATCTAGAAATTAAAGATAAGAAAGGGAAAGAGAATGCAGTTGCTGATCATTTATCCCGAATCATAGTTCCGCCATCTAACGAACCACCTATCAATGAGTATTTTTCAGATGAACAACTCATGTCAGTGTCCATTGAACCTTGGTATGCAGATATTGTGAATTATTTAGCCATTGGTAAAGTGCCTTCTCATTGGACTAGTCAGGATAAACATAAATTCTTTTTCCAAGTAAAGTATTTCATTTGGGATGATATATCTGTTTAAACAGTATCCTAATCAGATCATTAGGAGGTGTGTCTCTGATAATGAGGTTAAAAGTATTCTGTCATTTTGTCATGACCAAGCATGTGGTGGTCATTTCGCATCCAAGAAGACTGCTACCAAAGTACTTCAATGTAGATTTTATTGGCCTAATTTATTTAAGGATGCACATGTGTACTGTAAAAGTTGTGATCGATGCTAACAAATGGGTCGGATTACAAAGAAAGATATGATGCCACTTAATCCAATCTTGGTAGTTGAAATTTTTGATATCTGGGGAATTGATTTTATGGGACCATTTCCGAATTCCTTCAAAAATGAGTATATCTTAGTGGCTATTGATTATGTTTTCAAGTGGATAGAAGCTATTCCATGTAAATCCAATGATAGCAAAGTGGTTATTAAATTTCTTAAGGAAAATATTCTCTCTCGCTTTAGTACTCCTAGAGCAATCATTAGTGATCAGAGAACACATTTTTGCAATCGACCCTTTACCGCATTAATGAAGAAATATAATGTTACCCATAAATTAGCCACACCATATCATCCTCAGACTAGTGGGCAAGTTGAAGTATCAAATAGACAAATCAAACAAATCTTGAAGAAAACGGTTAATGCCAATAAAAAGGATTGGCCTATAAAATTAGTTGATGCACTTTAGGCCTACCGTACTGCCTATAAGACCAACCTAGGAATGTCTTCCTATAGGATTGTGTTTGGAAAACCATGTTACTTGCCTGTTGAGTTAGAACATAAAGCCATGTGGGCAATAAAAAAATTAAATATGGACCTATACATAGCCGAAAACCATAGGAAGCTTTAAATCAATGAATTAGAAGAATTGAGAAATGAAGCTTACGAGAATGCCAAGGTATACAAGGAACGAATGAAAGTATTTCATGATCAAGCAATTCATAGAAAATCTTTCAATCCTGGACAAAAAGTTCTTTTGTATAATTCAAGGTTACATCTTTTTCCTGGAAAGCTTAGGTCTAGATGGACAGGACCTTTCTTTGTTAAAAAAAGTTTTTCCATATGGAGCTATAGAAATTGAAAACCCAAGCAATGGTGTTGTTTCTAAAGTTAATGGTCAACGATTAAAACCATTCTTAGAATTATCCACAGAATCTATGGAGGAAGCCATGGTTCTTTATGAACTATCATATCTCAGTTAGTCTGTTATCACTGTTTAGTCTGGCTGAAGACTTTAAACTTAAAGCTTGTTGAAAGGCAACCCAAAATTTTTTGAATCTAATTTATTTTTTTTAGTTTATTTTTTTTTAAGCTAAGCTGGAGAAGGATCAAAAGCTTCAAGACCGATGTTAAATGAATAAACATAATTTACACCCTTTTATTTGCTCTCCCTCCCCATTGAGGACAATGTTAATTAAAGTTAGGTGGTAAGAAAAAAAAATTAAAATATATATATATAAATAAAATAAAAAATATATATATATATATATTTATATATATATATAAATCAAATTTTAAAATTATTTTAAAATTTTATTTTGATAAATCATATTTTAGGAAAGAGAATCTTAAGCAAAATAAATTAGGAAAAGTAGTAAAGTTAGAAAGTATTAACTAATAATAGTAGCGAGTTAAGAAGCAGATTACTTGGTCAGACCATTAGCAGCCTACTTAGATCATTTAAAGGCTAACAGCACTTCTAATTGCACATGCACACTAATGAAGCATAGTAGGTGTTGATTATAAGGATAATTGAGGATTTAATTATCACTAAAAATTGATTATTTATATATAATTCAATTAAAAAAATTTGAATTTAAGAAAAGAGCTACCTGCTTAAATAAAAAGTGTACAAAATATAGAGTATATGTGGATTGCCCTAAACTAGAACTCTGTCAAGTGTAGAAGTTCACATCAAACGGTGAAGGAAAGGCCAGGATGCTCAGCACAATTTTCAAAAAAAAAAAAAAAAAAAGCAGTGTGAAAGCTACCTTAATTCATGCACTTAACTTGGGAGTATATAGAAAACTAACCAAAATAGGTGATAAAAAGAAGATTCGTTTATCCTTTGAATCAACACCCAAATGCTAAGTTAGTATTCACAAAACCAAGTGCTAAAAATCTTTAGATGAACTCTAAGAAAATTTTTGATTAATCTGCCATGAAATTTACTTCTAAAACTCAATACTTAGTTAGTGATACTATCTAAACTTTTGATCTTAAATCCTAAATTTATTCTTATGAAGGAGGATCTTAACGAAATATGGTAATTGATCTAAATTAAATTCTTTGTTTACTCAAGGACGAGCAAAGCTTAAATTGGAGGGTGTGATAAGCATCATAAATTCATCAATAAAAGTATTAATTTATTAATTAATTTATATTAATTTTTAAAAATTAATGATCAATTTATATTTAATTTTTTAAAAAAATTTATATTTTTATTAATTAAAAAATTAATTAAAAAATAATAAAATTTAAAAATAAAATTTTATAATCAATAGAAATAGCTTATTTTCTTAATCATAATGAAATAAGTTTCGAGCAAAATGAAGCTAAAATGGAAAAGATATGAATTACTAAAGAAATAAAATAAAAATTAAATTAAAAAAAGAGAAGAAAACGGCTCAGCCGGCTCTGCAAGCCAAGCCACCAAGCCAAGCTAAGCTATCAAAGCTGACTCAACCGCAGAAGCTACTAGCCGGTCCACGATCAAAGCATGAACCGCCAGCTCAGCAGAAACCGACGAATCAAGGCAGGACACGTGGTGGACCTAGACTCTTAAAGGGTCTACAGAAATTTATCGTGGCTCATAGGGTATTTTGATCTTTTCACTCAGCGACAAGAGCGCTGATTGGTTGCGATATGCGGTGTGGCCGATCCACGCAGTTCATGAGAACAGTAATTGTGCGATCGAACGACTGCGGTTGATTGCGGTCAAGATCGAACGATGGTGGTTAATTTCGAATTTGATTCAAATTCTATCAGCGATCTGGCACGATCCAATGACCAGAAAATCAACTGATGAAGATCCAATGATCCAAAATGCTGTCAGTGGTGATCAGGACTCTCGATGTGTGATTTGCGACCGGATTTCCTCCATCAACGTGCGATCAGACGGTCAAAATTTAATCCAACTTGATCTGGGCCGATACGCATTCAATTTTGATGATTTTTGGACCGTTGGATTTCTATTGAATGGCTAGATTTTACTAGATTTACCAGATTCATATCAGAGCTATTTTAATCAAAATTTTACTCAAATTTTTTTATATTTTGATGATTACAAAGGCTATTACTCCCACATTACCTCCAAAAAAAAAATATCCAACCCTCCTAGCTCTATAAAAAGGATCCCAGGCCTCTAGAAATCATAGATATGGTGAGAGGGAAGTCAAGCTCAGGGTTGAAGGTAACTCCAAAGCTACGGTACTAAGAAGAAGAGCTAGTCTTCTATGCCATCTCCACGCTTATGCTGATCTACGATCTCCTTCTAATTTTCTTTTCTCTTTTCTTTTCTTTAATTTCTTGTATTTAAATTCTACATTTGAGTTTTAATTTTAATAACGAAAGCTTTATTGCTTTTTTCAATTCTAGCTCTTTAAATTAATTATTCTTATTACTTTTTAATTGTAAGTAGCCGTTAAGATCTAAATAATAGATCTTAGTTCTAAGCTTATTTTTGCATAATTTAAATTCTATTTTTATTTATAAATCTATTTTCCACTTTAATTTTTTTTTCAAAAATTCTTCTTTTCTTTTTTATAAGAATAAAATTAAAGATTTTAGAATTAAATCTTTGCCTCTCTGTGGATTCGATCCGACTCACTGCTCTCTTCATAATTTTTAATTTAAAAAAAAAAGAGTCAGATTTAAACTGATGAACATGGTGTCTTTACGACAACATCGCATTCCTATCAAGCACACTAATATTATCATCATTTAGGAATAAAATTAGTACAGATAATATTCATCTGGATTTATTTTTATATCCAAATCATTCTAAATATGGATAAAAATTTAAAAATCTAATTAATATCTATATCTATATTTATATTCATCAAAGAAAAATGGATATGGATATGAATAAACAACTATTTAATCCATATCCAAATATCTAAATCTACCTATAACCATATATAATTTTATATAGTATTTATTAATTTTTTAAAAAAATATATAATCATACTATTAACTTGATTTATAATTATTTATTTAGTAATATCTTTAATTCTATAGTCACGAAGTTTAATTATCTAACTTATATCTATAATTATATTCATACTTCTAGCATCTGAATTGTATCATATTTATTTAAATAAATATGAATATAAAGTTTTACATTTGAATAATATCCGTATTTATATT
Organism: Cocos nucifera; assembly: GCA_006176705.1. Lineage (NCBI taxonomy): Eukaryota > Viridiplantae > Streptophyta > Magnoliopsida > Arecales > Arecaceae > Cocos > Cocos nucifera. The sequence goes on from QRFJ01000368.1 coordinate 468,543, forward strand.
TATATTATTAAATAAAATAAATATGGATATGGATATACCGGTATCCAATCCGGTTTCAATCATACCATCATTATCAATAGCCAAAATAAATAGATGTTGTATGATAGGGCCATACATATAAACCTTTTCTCAAATGATAGAACAATGACAGGATCTATAATAAGCACAGCAAGAATCAGAAAAACTTATATTTAGTAGCCTCTAATTTAGCCCACAATAAATCTGGATGCAACAGCATTGAGCTACCATCTTAGCAAATGAAGCCTTCTACCAAAGGAATAGAGATAGAGATCCCCCGTGGGATAGACCAACAAAACCGAATTATAGGATAATAAATGTAAGCATCAGCCGTTAGATTAATGTCAATGCAACACTTTGACATTGACAATGTATCAATCAAATATCTTGTTTTGGATTGGCTAAGGTTTCAAATATGTCTCCAATAATATTAAAAATATTGACTTCACCATGATATCAATGTAAGAATTTAAAAAAAACCATCTTTTCAAAAAAAATTCGAACAACTTCATCAAAAATATTAATAAACATTCTTTAAGATGATGACCTTATACCTTCTCTCATCGACGTCAGTTTCCTATTTAGAATATCTTTTAATTCTTTTTATAAAAAAGTTCACTCTCTATTTTTTATTTTTCCATATTTTTATCCTGTTTGTCTCCACTCTTCTTCTCAGCATGCTTGTTCCACAAAATATATAGGGTATGATTTTTTTTTTCTTTTTTTTTTTCAAAGTATTTTTTTGGAATGCAATATAGAAATATAATAAGTTGGGAATGCAGTACAATTTTCCATTTTCTTCAAAAAGTACGTTTAATTTTAGTCATTAATTATCTGAGGTCATAATAGAAAATTCAGGTTAGTGATATCGGACTTGAAATATCCTCTCAACTCCAAACTACCCTACAATCCTATCACCCATTTTTCTCATTGACTTCTCCCATCCTGGAAAATCCCCGTCCGCCACCCACAGCCCTTGACTCATTGGCCCTGATCCCTTCCCCTCTCAAGTCCTTTTGCTCCCTCTCTCTCATTTCGAACTACTATCATCCCTAGTTAGGAAGCCCTCTAGAAAATCCTTTAAAGAATAACACTCCAAAAGCTAAAGAACAACTCTTATTAGACTACAGAAAAGTGGAGACATAGACGATACTAAACGGCGCTCCATAGAAAACCAAAAAGAGTACATACATACTAGTAAGCCAAACGATTTTCGATTTACTACTTTCAATATTTTGCAATATAGCCTTGTGTTAACATCCATTATATATATATATATATATATAATGGATGTTAACACAAGGCTATATTGCAAAATATTGAAAGTAGTATATCCAAAAAATAAAATCTAAAAAAATTATGAATTAACACACTTATTTTTTTCAGAAATAAGAAATTAGACAAGAAATCTTAGATCTAAGAGCTAGTGAATTTCATGATGGCCTTGGTGACCTAAGAGATGGCATGCCTGACCAGTTCATTGGGGATGATGATACATTATAAGAATCTAGACTATTAGCGATGGCTAACTACCGTCATTAATAGTCCATCCGCTATCGCTAATAAGACTATTAGTGATGGCTTTAGAGATAGAATAATTCTATCGTTAATTATTTTTTAATATTTAAATTAATTTTTTTAAAAAAATTTAAAAAATATTATGATATTTTTGTGGCTAATACCATCGCTAATAATTATTAGCGATCAAAATTGTCATCGCTAATGTTGTCTCTAATTTTTTTTAAATTTTTAGATGAAATAAAAAAATTATTTTAAAAAATATTAGCAAAGGTAATTTGGTCTCTAATGCTATCGCTAATAGATATTAGTGACGGCACTAGCCGTCGGTAATATCGATGCTAATAGTTAATTTTATTTTTTTTAAAAAAATAGTGATAATATTTTTTAAACCTATTTTAATTAATCATAATAAATTTTATTCCTAATATCTATTATAATTAAAAATCAAAGATAATATGACCATCAAAAATTAAAAACTAATTATATTATATTAAATATAAATTATATAATTTTTTTAAGCAGTATCAAAAAATATAATATATCAAAAAAAATCAAGTCCGATCCTCATTGTTGTCCACCTCCTCCTCTTTCTCCTCTCCAGTTGGTATATTAGAGTTAGATGTCCCAACATCCTATAATATAAAATAAAATAATATTAGCAAGTTTCAATATGGAGACGTATCTTTTCAATACAGAGATGTGTCTTTCAATACAATCCTCCAATCCTCAAATACATTATTCCTACATGTTTTATTCGATGATGCGAAGCTATATATAGACACTCCCGGCCTATCGATTGGATGGCTAAATTAAATTTTTAGTTTTTAGATTTTCTTTTCGAACTTAAACCTAAATATACGAAACTTCTAAATATGACAACTTAAAATAAATAAAAAATTTAATAGTATAATTACCTGATGTAATGGCTAGGATAATGAGCCTAACTGGTTGTGCAGTTGCAAGTCCTAGAGAAGCTCCACGACTGTATTACGGATGGCATCCAGGAGACTCTAAGATTATTGGCTTAGAAGACTACTCTGCATGACTTTTTTCATGTACGCATCACTCCAGGTCTGGAATATCAAGGCCTGTGAGGATACTGAAGATATTGAAGTGGTAGAGGGTCAAAGCTATAGCTGATCTTATGATCTGGCTCCTACTTACCCCTTCGGAGGCGCTAAGCCATCCCTCAAGATTAAGGAAGACTGAGAAGATGGATTATTGCTGTACCTCTCAGCAACGTACATCGCATAACGTATCTATACAGTTTAGAAATATATTAATTTTAATATAAAAATTAGGTTCTATAACAACTTAATTAATAAATAAAGTTTTAAATTCTTACCGTAATCTATCATGACATAGAATCTAAATAGTTACCAGTCCTCCTAGACTAATGTGCGGCCCGCTATAACTGCAACTAGTCTGCTAGACGACCTAGCTGCCATGTCTATAATAAGTAAATAATAAAATTAAATTAATTAAAATATGTATATAAAAATTTTTATAGTTCTAGTAAAAAATTTTGATATTGATTTTTTATCAGTCTATCAGCCATAACATGTGTGCCAATCGAGGCATCCATGTGCTTAATCGAATCTTGCTGGATGGCTTAGTTCTATCGGACCCTCTACCGTCTACTAAAGTACTCCTCACTACTCACTGGTCACAGAGAGCCTGTCATATATTTGCCCGCATCTAGTGATCCATGAAGGACCACCAATTCGTTGGTGACTGAAAATCAGAATGTTGGATGGCGCACTGCCTGAGGCTATAGAGGCCATCTCGAAGCCTCCGTATGGCCACCTTCTCGAAAGTCTGATGACCAACATTCTCATCTTAGAGAGTCTCGAATCAGTAGTACTCTTGCAAGATAAAAGCAAGCATGTATTAATATATAATTAAAATACCAACGTATCAGAAATTTAAAAATTAAACTAATTTTGACTTACTAGAAATATCTCAAAAGTTGCATCACGAGCTTCAGACGATCAACTGAAGAACTCGTTCACTGACCTCGACATCAAGCATCGAGTGATGTCGGTAACCACATGAGATATTCCAGACTCCCTAAACATACTGCAAAATTGATTTTGAAAAATAAATGTTAACTCTAGAATGGCTAAATTTTAAACATATTAGTTGAAGTTGTAGTACTTATAAGCGGCTTTGAACATGAATGAGCTATCTATCCTCCAACCAAGTCGGAGGTGCCACGAGCCAAATGGGTCCTCGACCATGACTCTGTATTTGGAAGCCAGTCGCTACTACATGTGACTGTGGAGTTACTGGTGACCTCCTATCATCCAAACCTGAGCATAAAATATCTAATATAAAGAATGTTATATTAGTTGGCGAAGGATAAAATAACATAAACAAAAATATATAAAGTATTAGAGTTTACCATCCAGTATAAGAGGTGCGGAATCATGCGAGCTGGCCGCATGATTGCTCTTTTCTCGAGAGTTTTGTCCCTGACTGGAACAGCTCTAACCATTAGAAGACATGATGTATAATCTTTAAAAATAAAAAAATAAAAATCAAAGTAAGAAGATGATTTAAAAATTGGTTCAAATAAAATATCTATCAAAATATAACAAGATGATCAAAATTTAACTCACGTGTAATAAAGATTATTAGTTAGCATCTGTAATATATTAATAGAAAAATAATTCTCATCCAACAGTACATAATAATGTGTTGGTCTACTTGTCCCTTGATTTAGGCATTTCTTGATTCTCATCTAGTAGTACAAGATAATCTCAGTACATGAAAATATGAAGAAGGCTCAAATCTGCCATTAAAAAATAAGGCATTGCAAGTTCCTCTGCACCTTTAACCATGAGGTGGCTACAAGCAATTATCCGCGATGTAACAGACCATCCGACACTACTACAAAAATGGCCTATGGCAGCACTTAAAAATTGCTATCATACTTCTACGATAGTGATTTTCGTTAACCGCTGCTATAGATCGAACCTATGGCAGCGATTTTTATAACCGCTGCTATAGGTCTGATATATAGCAGCGGTTATAGAAAACTGCTGTCATAGATCGGACCTATAGCAGTGGTTATAAAAAATCATTACCATAGATCAACCTATAGTAGCAGTTCATTGTAACTGCTATGATAAATCGGATTTATAGCAGCGGTTAGTAGGAACCACTGCTATAATCTAATTTATGACAGTAGTTAATTATAACCGCTGCCATTTTTTTTTTAAAAAAAAAATACTATATAATTTTAAAATTTAATATCCATCTTCATCATTCATTATCTAAATAATTATCATTAGAGTAACTACGCAAAAGATCTCCTCGATTCGATGGCCCTAGCAACGTCGATCAGAAAAATTTCATTTCGATGATCACGAACGATGATGTGATGATCGAATAGATAGAGACCTTTGATAGATCCAAAAATCTACAATGATGATCTCGATAATATTTATAGCATACTATCAAAGTTTTACTTCAATCGAATATCATTATCTTGGTCAATTCAGTATAGATTAGTTTCGATCGTTAAATGATAAATGAGTGATCAAAGGACCAAATAGTATTCGATTATGAGATATTTTTTTATAAACGATCTTAACTACTATTTTAATTATTTTTTATGATGATAATTATAAAATTTAACTCGTGAGATGAAGAACGATTTAAAACTATACATCTTCTGATAACCATTCTGAAACTTCATTGGTTGTTATGCTCGTGCTTTTGCAATATCTGCTTAACATGAATAGTTTATACAAAAATAATTTAAATTTTACTATCATCATCATATAAAATATTTAAAATTATAATAAAGATTATTTAACTAAAAAATTATCTCATAATCGAACGTCATTTAACCCTTTGATCGCTTGTTTCTAATTTAACGATCGAAATTATTCCATACTAAATTGACCATGATAACGATATTCGATTGAAGTAAAATTTCGATAGTATACTACAAACATCAACGAGATCATTGTTGCAGATTTTTAAATCCATCAGAGATCTTCATCTATCAAATCATTGCATCATCGTTCGTAATCATCGAAATCAAATTTTTCTAATCGATGAAGCTAGGGCCATCGGATCGAGATGACCTTTTGCGATGACACTCTAATGATAATTATTTAGATAATGAATAGTAAAGATGACCATTAAACTTTAAAATTATATAATATATAAAGAAAAAATAAAAAAAATTATTTCTCACCTATGGCAATGGTTATTAAAAATCGCTGCTATAGATCTACAATAGCAATTATAGAACTACTATCGTAGATCTATGGCAGCGATTTTGGATAACCACTGTCGTAGATCTAGGACAGTGGTTCGATAACCACTGTTGTAGGTTAGATTAAAAATTTTTAAATTTTCTTTTCTCCCATGCGCGCTCGATCTCTCTTACTCTCTCTCTCCTCCTCTTCATCACCGGTTAGGCTCCTTCCCCCTCCGACCAGCGTCACCCCTCCTCCCCCCCAACCGGCGTCGACCCTCCTCCCCCCGACTAGTGTCACCCCTCTCCCTCCGACCGACGTCGCCCCTCCTTCCCCTTCGATCGGCACCATCCCTCCTTCCCCCTCCCTCTCTGACCCCCATCCTCGATCGCCCCTCTCCACCATCCGCCACCCCCACCTAGCCCCCCCCCCTCCATCTGACCCTCCCTCGGCCCCAGTGAAAACCCCCCTCCGGAAAACCCCATCCGACCATCCCTCGACCCCCCATGAAACCCCCCCTCCGGTGAACCCCCTCCACCCTCTCGCCGGCCCCCACGAAACCCCACCCTCCCTGCATCCGACCTTCCCTCGGTCCCCAGCAAACCTCCCCTCCGACGAACCCTCATCCCGACCTTCCCTTGGGCCCCTATGAAACCCCCCTCCAGCGAACCCCCATCCACCCTCGACCCTCCGCCAACCTCCTATGAAACTCCTCCCCCCACACTCTATCCTCTTTCAAGCCTCGGTGCAAAACCAAACCCCCCTTCCGACGAGAGCCCCCCTCCACCCTCTTTCGGCCCCCACGAAATCCCACCCCCCACCACCACCACCATTCTGACCCTTCCATGATTGAGTGTGAAGCCTCCTTCGGCCTCCTCATCACTGTGCCCCCTCTCCCTGGCCCCCCATCTCTAGCCAAACCTACTCTCTCTCTCTCTTTCCTCTTTTTCTCTCTTCTCTATCTCACTATCTTATTTTTAGTTTGTAGGTTACCTCTAGTACCGTCGTCCTCCTTTAGCATCATCGCCGATGACCCTTGGAGCTTTCGATGCAACCCACTCTCTATAGCCATAGGTATAATTTTTTTTTTATTTTATAGCATTATTTATTAATCATGTATATTTATAATAATTTATAAAATATTTATAATAAATATTATAAATATTATAATTATCTGCATGCCATAATTTTTGAGTCGTGCCATGGTGGTAGCCTTGGATCGTGCCATGTCGACGGTTGTGGACTAAATCTGTCAATGAATTGAGTTTGAATCAGAACCTAGATATTCAAATCCAGACCTAATTTTAATTACTGGTACCGGATCCGAATTTGAATATCTGATGGATCTGTACTTGAGAGAGGAAGGGAGGGATCCGATCTTGCTGGTAAGGGAGATCTAGAGAGGGAGAGTGGGAGATCGAGAGAGTGAGAGAGGGAAGGAGGGGGTCCGGCCTCACCAGCATCATTAGAATGGATGGAGTCTGGCCTTGCCGACGAGGAAGATCGAGAGAGTGAGAAAGGGAGGGAGGGGGGTCCAACCTCACCGACGAGGGAGATCGAAAGAGAAAGAGAGAAAGATCGAGAGATGAAAAAATTGGGAGAGAGGGATTCGGTCTCGCCACCATCATCGATGAGAGAGATCGATAGAGGGAGAGAGAAAGTGATCGAAAGGATGGCACACAGTCGAGCCGGCTTGGATATGTAGCCGAGCTGACTTGGGCCGTGATCGAGTCGGCTGGAGGAGGATCCTAATCGGATATCTCAGGCATGAAGCCGACTATCTCAATCACGAAGCTGGCTCGACTTCCGAATGAATAGAATTTGATATGTCATGATGTTATATTGATTAATGTTCATTAACATTGTAGGTCACGATGGCACCGAAATGCCATCTAGCTTTCACTCCTGTCCCTTAGCGGATTATGCGTAGTTCAGCATCCGAGGAGCAATCGAAGCATACTCCATCCACCTCGATATCGACTGCTCAGGAACCTCCATCGATGGCATCTACTCCATCGATAACTGAGCCTCTATCGTCGTAGGCATCTGAATATACATTTTTATTATATTAGGATAATTTTATTTTTTATATAATATTTGTACACTTATATATTTGCATAACGTATTTGCATTGTAGGTGCATCATCCAATCGAATATTTTACGATCCCATACGTATGGTACACATGTAAAATCGCCAGGATCAGATGATGGTCTATTATGATGCGGAGGAGAGGTCGGTAAGGGAGACTACGCCGGAGATGCATTCCTTTTTTAGAGTGCTTGTGAGGTGGTTGAACATCATTTTCGTAGAGTCCAGAGACTGACGTTTGATGGATGCTATCATCAAGGATCAGGTATGGGAGGAGATATGGATAAGTATGCGTATCTTTATATTTATGCATTTTATATATTTACACTATATATGTTTGATTAGAATAATTTTATAATTAATTTTTGATAAATTTATATAGAGGAGGTACGACTTTTTCGATCACAAGAGAGCTCGAGATGTCCGATTAAAGAAGATCGAAGAGTTATACCGGGGTTACAAGATCAAGCTTCATAGAGGATGGCTCGAGCACTGATGAGACACTCTGGAGGAGCTTGTTCCTTGGATACAGGACTGTCCTCCGAGTGAGTGGGAGAGGATGGTTAGACACTGGAGGAGCAAGGAGTTCGAGGTAAAATTTTTAACTTTTAAATTTTTCAATATGCTTAAAATTTTATTTAAATATTTTTTAAATATTTATTATTTATTTGAATACTTGTTAGGCTATCTTCCATCAAAATCGAAAGAATCGTGCAGCCCAGGAGTATACGCACACTCTAGATCGTGAGTCTATGGCCAGTCGTGTGCATAGAATGGTAATTAATTCTAAATCTTACTAGATAAATTAAATTCATATTTTTTATCATCTTTCTGATAAATTTATTCTTTGTTATAGCTGATGAGAGATGGAGTGATGCTCAGCTATAGCAAGATCTTTCGATCCAGTCACACGGACAAGACTGGCAGGCCGATGAATGCCGCAATCGAACGTATTTTTATAAGTATTAAATATATTAGTATATATGATTAGTATTATAGCATTTCTTATAAAATTTTATTTTAATTTATAATTACAGGATCAGTTAGATGCATTCGCGAGCAAGGACCCAGATACCTCTAGGCCCCATGACCATTTATCTCAGGTCTTGGAGCTTGAGCACTCTGGAAGGATCCGATGCAGGCCCGAACATATGCCGATGAGCTACTAATCCGAGGCAAGCTTCTTCCCATAGACTTTCGGTGTCGTCGATCGGGAGGAGCTTGAGAAGGTGTTGGCATGGGCAGATCATGCTGCAATGCGGGCAGATCGGGCTGAGGAGCGTGCATGTCATCTAAAGGGCATCATGAGAGATATGATGTCGATGCTCAATGCATATTTTGAAGTCACAAACTTTAAAAATATGTTGGTCCGCATTCCAGCTCCAGCTCTGGCTCCAGCTTCAGTCCCAGCTCCAACTCCAGCTCTAGCTCTCGATGACGACGATGATGACGATGATGTAGATTTAGGAGACTTTTAATGTATTTTATTTTTTTAAAAAAATATAATAATAAATATTATTTGATAATAAAATTTTAGCATTTTAGAATAATTTTAGTATTTATTATATTTTCTTATGTTATATATCTATATTTATCAGGTAAAATATATAAAAAAATAAAAATTTTATTTTTTAATTATTCAAGATCTACGATAATGATTTTATAATTACTGTCATATCCATGCCAACCGCTGTCATAAGTTTCTAGTGTAAACGATGCCAACCGCTGCATTAGACCTATAGCAGCGGTTAAAAAACCGCTGCTATAGATTAACTATGATAGCAATTATGTAACCGCTACTATAGATAAACCACTGCAATAGGCTATCTATAATAGTGGTTCTAACAATCACTGTCATAGAGCTACGGCAATGGCCACAGTAGCAACGGTTAGAAAACTGCTATCATAATTTATGATAGTGATTTTTTGGACTATGGCAGCGGTTACGAACCGCTGTCATAGCCCTATTTTGTAGTAGTGTAAGCTTATCCTGCATTGCAAGTTTTTTTGCACCTTTAACCATGAGGTAGCTACAAGCGATTATCTGTGATGTAACAAACCATCCAAGCTTGACCATATAACAACAAGAACAGAATGCATCACCTTCATTTAGGTGCATCTCGCACAAGCAGCCATCATAGTCTTTCTGAGCCCTTGATTGCTTCCTCGAGTTACAAATTAGGAGTAAATTTTTTTAAAAGTAAAATAATAACTTAAAAATAAAATTCATGTGCTTATGTAATCTAGTTATCTAGCAAGCTCCGAGTCCACATGCGTGGGACATGCATCCTAATCATTTTTATTTGCAATGATGTCATTTACTTCTATGACTATACTTTTGAGAATGCTACACTCTTAGTTCAAGAATGAGCTCATTATCCTTGTAAGAGATGTATCATTAGAGAAATACTTGATAGGGATACAATAGTTACCCATTTATATAAAAGTAAATTTATGCCAAACTATAAGCATTGGTACCTGCATGGAGAGATGTGAGAGACCATATGCGCGGACCAAAGGCTCTACTTATCCAACACATTATGTGCAAGAGCTTAATGGTGATAGGCTCAAATAGATGATTAGCATATTTGATAGGTTTGATATGGTTATCAGTGGAAACCAATGTAATAATCTTAGGTAACAATCTCCATAGCCATGATGAACTATAGGGTTTGCTATAGTTATAGCCTTGCTTAGTCTCTAGTTAGTAGTAATTCTATAGAGGGTAAGTATGGCTATAACCATAGCAACCCTATAGTCTATCATGACTATAATGGTTGCAATCTAAAAGATTATTATATTGACATCCACCAATAATCAGATTAAACACACCAAATATGCTAATCATCTGCTCAAGTCTGTCTCCATTAAGCTCTTGCACATCTTGGATAAGTAGTGCCTCCGAAGTCCTTACAATTATCTTTCATGTCTCGATCTCCATACAGGTACCAATGCTTGTAGTTTGGCATAAATCTACTCCTACATAAATGGGCAAATATTGTATCTCTATTAAGCATTTCTCTATTGACACATTCTTACAAGGATAACAAGTCCATCTTTGATCTAAGAGTGCAGCATTTTCAAAAGCATAATCACAAAAGTAAGAAACATCATTGTAAATGGGAATGGTCAGGATGTATATCCTATGTATGCAAACTTGGAGCATGCTAGATGACTAGGCTGCACGAGCACATGAAAATGGTATCTAAGCAAATTCCATCCTAGAAACAAGCTCAAAAATTTAAAACTAATTAATTTAAATATTATTGATTTAAAATTAATTCTTTAAAAATTAATATCATCGGTCCAAGCGTGCAGGGCTCGAGAGGGCTGGATGCCTTGCATGCTAGCTGGGACCCAAGGCCCAAGCACGCAGGGCATGTCCTGGCTCCATGTTCACAATGCTGCCTGGACCTTTTTCTGATTCGAGCACTCTGCATGTCAAGACCTGAGTGTGCAAGACATGTATCGAACCCATGTTTGCAATACTACCTGGACCATCCCTCGATTCGAGGCTCTACATGCTGAGACCCGAGCATGCAGGGCACGTCTCAACCTCATGTTTGTAATGCTATCTAGACTTTATTTCAATTTGAACGCTTTGCATACCGAGACCCAAATCTCATATTATTTCTAATTAAATTAATATTTAATTAATTAATTTTTTAATATTTAATAATATTTAATTAATATAATTTAAATAAAATTTTAGTGATGGTATTAGCAGTTACTAATACCATCGCTAATACTCACAATAGAAGATAGGCTATCATATAGGACTGAGGCATGGGATGGCATGCAGGGATTAAGGAATGAGGAGCTACAGGTTGGTGATTAGAGATTAAGGCTCAGGGATGCGACCGTAGATAGGAACTCGAGATCAAACTAGTAGGGCAGGGGTTGTAGTTCAAGGCTGCTGGCTGGGGGCAATGGGGTAGGGGCCATGGAAATGAGGGCACAGGGATGAGCCGATGGGAGGTGGGAGGCGGTCAGGAGCTTAGAAAGACAACAGAGGGGAGGCGGGCAGGTCGGGTGTACCTAGTGGGAGGAGGCCAGGGGCTTGGAAAGGCAACTACGGAGAGATGAGTCGGGGGAAGGTGGGAGGTGGCTGGAGGCTCGCGACTGGAAGCTCGGTGAGGCACGCCAAGTGTAGCTGGAGGGAGGAGGCTAGGGGCTCAGGAAGGAGGTTGTGGAGAGGCGAGCTTGGGGGAGGCAGGCCAGAAGGAGGTGGGAGGTGGCCAAAGGCTTGCAGTCAGGAGCTCGAGGAGGTGGCTGAGGGGAGAAGGGCCAAGTGTAGCCAGAGGGAAGAGGCCAAAGACTTAGGAAGGCTACTGTGGAGGGGCGAGCCAAGGAGAAAAGGGCTAGGGTGAGGTGGGAGACAACCGAGGGCTTGGGGAAGTGACCATGAAGAGGTGGACTGGAGGGAGGCGAGCCGAGGTTTTAGGGAGATGGGAGGAGGTCAAAAGCTTGTGGTCGGGAGCTCGAGGAGGGAAGGTGGCCGGGGGCTCAGGGAGGTGGGAGGTGGCCGAGGGTTCGGGGTGGCGGGTGGCTGAAAACTTGCTATAAGAGTCAGCAAGAAAATATTTCAAAAGAGAGAGAGAGAGAGAGAGAGAGAGAGAGAGAGAGAGAGAAAAGAATAAAGGAGACTAAATTATAACAAGATAATAAACTCAGCTTTCATCAAGTTAGAGAATTTAAAGAGTAGAATAGGAAGTTGATGAAAGAAGATCTCTAAGAATTTCTATGGACTTTACTCGACCACTGAATGGGTAAAATTGATAATCTGATGAAGTATCTCTTTGATGGTCTAGCGGGACACCAACATTCTCTATCTTTTCTCCAACATTCCTCTCGTCATTTCACCCCATTACACCATTCATTACACACCAGCCTTCTCTTCCATCTCTAACCTTCCAAACCATCCATCTCCTCAGCCCCAAGATGTCAGTGCATAAGAGTACCATGGAAGGCTAGACTCCAACTCGAAAAGATAATGATGCCTGCAACATAGATTTATTTTCTTTCTCTTGTATTTATTTTCCATGCAAAGAAATAAAGAATTATTTTATGCTTCATGCTTATTTCATATTCTTTCTTATTTCTTTAGAGGTTTGGATTCAGCGTGTATGACTTATACTCTTCACAGACATGCCATAATCTATAGATATGGTGCACGCTAGGAGAGATAGATCATTATATTTTAAGTTCAAGTCTCTAACTTGTAGTTAAGTTAAGATAATCTATACTCTGGACGGACAAGCCATAATCCAAGGATATGGTTCATACCTATCGGAGGTAAATTACACTACTTCTTAATTACAAATCCCATTATTGTGACATAAAAGTAAAAAAATAGAATCTATTTTACATGGTAGATTCTAAATTTTTGTGGTTTCTTTTCTATTCCATTTTCTTTCATGAATTAAACTTAAATTATTATTTTCTTAGTAATTAATTAAAATCAACCCTCTCTTTCTTTTATTAATCATAAATAATTATCCAAGATTTCTGTGGATACGATCCTGATTCACCCTAGCTACATAGTAAGTTAGAACTAGATTTATTTTTGGTGCTCTGACGATGCGCATCAAATTTTGGCACCATTATCGAGGATCTTGGCATGATTGATTTTTTATAAAAAAATCTAATATATATATATATATATATTATTTTGTGATCTCTTGCCTTCTTAGTTGATTTCTACTATTTGTTTGTTATTATTGTAGGTCTTAAAAGAAAAAGATATAAAAAAAGTATTTATTGCTTTCTTTAATTTATAGTTTTTTTAGTTAACTGCTTTATTTACTAGTTTGCTTTTTATTCTCTTGGCTTATAAAAAAAATTATAAATATTTGCTTACTTGTTGAGTTACTTTAGTTTATTTATATTCTTTAGTTAACTTCTAATTCAAATTTTTCTTTTATTTCAATTGCTTTAAAATATATATATATCTACATTGACACCTCATAAGCCATTTAGAAAATTAGAGATCTAATCATAAAATTTAAAAATAAATAAATTAGTTTAATTTAGTCCTGACTATATGCTAATCACGAAAATTGGACATCTTGATTTGTTGCATCTCATCTCTATAATTAATCTTAAGGACAATAACCCATTAATCAAATAAGGTGGAGATTTGATCATCCTTTCTTGATCCAAAAATTATATCCTTCATTCTGCATTAACCCAAGCCATAATTTTAAAATCAATTAGACGTCAGCCCTAGAAATTTTGAGCTCAATTGGATAAGAATGCCCTAGAGTTGGATCGAGTGTAGATTGGTTAATTGCTCGGTGTCTAAAGCAAGTGGTTTAAGAAAATAGTTTTTAATTGATTTCGTTGACTGACTTGGCCAACTCAGTTGGTGTCTAGGAAAAGCAACGAGCAAAAAATCTCCAACATCTTATACTTACCTGGCTAAATCAATTAGTCAGTTTTAAGCTTGGAGTGCTCAAAGGCAGTCTTGAAAGTTAGGAGCTATCTAGGTCTAGGTTAATCCTAAGATAGAAAGTTCATGCTTATTTAATTTGATTGCAATTAATACCTAAACATTAACTAATTTTTCTCCTTCTCATAGATTTAAGATTCTTAGGTTCTTCTCTTTAGATTTCATTCACTCTTTTCTCACTTTATTATTATTATAAAAAAATATAAAAACTAATTTTTTTTGTATTTGCTTTAAGGTATAATCGTAGGGTGTATGCTTGATCATAGATCGTTACGATCAGAAATCCAACCCTTTGATCTAGAAATAGAAAGAACCTTTAGAGCCAACAAACGTAAAAACATGGATCGAAATCAGGAGAATAATCCACCTAGGCAGTTGAAGGAGTACTTTACTCTTTCCACATATACCTACTCTCCTTGTATTCAAGTACCCCCTGTAGAGGCCACATAATATAAAATTAAGTCCAGTATAATCCAAATGTTACCTTTATTTTATGGACTTAGTAATGAGGACCCTTATAAATATCTTGAAGAGTTTCTTGAGATATGCTTAATTGTCAAGATTCATAACTTCTCCGATAATGCTCTTAGGTTGAAATTATTTTCTTTCTCACTTAAAGATAAAGCCAAATACTGGCTATATACTTTGGATTCCATGACTATATCAACCTGGGACCAACTCCAAAGGAAGTTTCTCAAAAAATATTTTTTCATCGAAAAAACTAATCAAATAAGAAAAGCCATAACTAATTTTTTCAATTAGATGGAGAAATGTTCCATGAAATATGAAAGAGGTTAAAGGATCTTATTAGAAAATGTCCCCACCATGCTGTACCCAAGGGGCAGTTAATCCAATATTTTTATCATGGGCTATCTAAAAGACATCAACAAATGGTCGATGCATCATGTGGTGGTACATTCATGCTGAAAAGTGAGGATGAAGCATAGCAATTGTTTGAAATTTCAAGTAAAAATTTATTACATCATATGTCTGCCTTTATTAGAGATAAACCCATGTTAAACCCAAAGAGAGGCAGAATATATGAAGTAGGAAATGCCATAGATATCCATCATAAGGTAGATGAATTATCTCAAAAGTTAGATCGATTATTAAGTATGGACATTCCTCTTCTCCATCCAGTCAGATGCAAGATATATGTGCATTATATTTGAGTCCTACTCACTATGTTAGTGAGTGTCCAATTGCACCATAGTTTTCTGAATATGTATAAGCGTAAGTCCATCAAGTCCAAACTACTCATAGACCAGGGAATAATCCTTATTCTAGTACGTACAATCCTGGATAGAGAAATCATCCAAATTTCTCATAAAAATTATAACTAGTGGTTTCTCCAATGCAACAAAGATCATGTTATCCAGATTCAACTTATAGGCATCCAACTCAGTGACAATACCAGAACCCTCCTCAACCCACCCCGAGTACTCATAGCTTAGCTTTCGAAAAAAAAGTGCTGCAAGCACTTAAAGGACTAGAAATGAATACTCAACTTCTTCACTCCCATACGCAATCAATAGCAAAGCTAGAGATCCAGATAGATCAACTAGCACAAGCTTTCAGTAGGAGGGAGGAAGCCAAATTATCCAATCAGCCCATCAATAACCTAAAAAGGCAGTATATGCCTGAAAGCTCCATTAGTTTTGAAACATTTTCCAAACATGCCAAATCAGTTATGACCCTTAGAAGCAGAAAAATCTTAAATCAACCTGAAGTAATCCAACAACCAGAACAACTAATTATATCCACATCAAAAAAGAAAAAACTTGAAAAGAAGGAAGAACTTGTTAACCCAACACCTACACCGAAGGCTCCATTTTTTGGTGCTTTAGAATCCCCTCGCCTCTTGATAAGAAGGGTATAAAAATGAATGAAATACTATAACTATTTAAACAGGTCCAGATAAACTTATACCTTCTTGATGCCATTAAGTCCCGACCTATGTCAAATTTTTGAAGGATCTGTGCGCACAAAAATGAAAATATAAGGCATAGATACCAAGAAAAATCCACCTAACAGAGCAGGCCAGCTCAATTTTTCAACAAATTATCCCACCCAAATTGAAGGATTCAGGTACCCCAATTATATCTTATGTCATAGGGGACCTCACGATTAAAAAGATGTTATTAGATTTAGGTGTAAGTGTCAACCTTCTCCCAAGTTTTGTATATGACCTATTTAAATTTGGAGAGTTAAAACCCATAACAATGATCTTACAACTAACAGACCAATCCATTAAGATATACCCTGGAATGCTGAAAGATGTGTTGGTAAAAGTAGATGAATTCTACTTTCCTATTGATTTTCTGTGCTGGAAATAGAATCTGGCAGCAACCCTAGCCAAATACCAATTATCCTAGGTAGACCCTTCTTAGCAACCACTAATGCTTGTATAAATTATAGGAACGGGGTTATGGATATATCTTTTGGAAACAAGAAGCTAAGGTTAAATATTTTCAATGTATCTTAGGGACCACCTACGTATGACCATAACGAGATCAACATGTTAGAGGAAGTTGTAGAAGATAAAGTCCCTACCTTGCTCAACTCAGATCCTTTACAAGCATGCCTAACATATTTTGAAATGGATAGTTTTGATATCAATAAATACACTGAAGAAGTACATGCTTTGCTAGAACCTCCTAATTTTAGCACCACTTCCCCTTGGACTGTAAAGTATGAGCAACTATCAACTCAATCAAGCCCTCTAGTACTATCCTTAGAAGCACCACTTATCCTAGAGTTAAAATCTCTTCCTTTCACACTGAAATATTCATTTCTTAGATCTAATGATATCCTTCCAGTGATCATTGCATCTAACCTAACCACTGACCAGGAAGACATACTTGTAGGGGTGCTCAAAGAGTATAAAGAGGCTATAGGATGGTCGATGCCGATTTGAAGGTTATAGATCCTTCTATTTGCATGCATTACATTCACTACGAGATTGAGGAAAAATCATATAGGGACATGCAACGAAGATTGAATCTGAATATACGAAAAGTTGTGAAAAAGAAAGTGGTAAAATGGCTAGATGCTAGAATTATCTATCTAATTTCAGATAGCCAATGGATTAGTCTAACCCAAGTAGAACCTAAGAAGTCAGATATTACCGTAATAGAGAACGATGAAGGTAAGTTAATTCCTACTCGTACAACAACTGGTTGGCGAGTATGTGTAGACTACCAAAAGTTGAATGCTATTACTAGAAAAGATCATTTTTCTTTAACTTTTATTGATCAAATTTTAGAACGGCTAGCAGGATAAAGTTTTTTCTAGTTCCTAGATGGATATTCAGAATATAACCAGATTTCGGTATTTTCTACTGATCAAGAAAAGACCACCTTTACGTGCCCATATGGAACATTTGCATTCAGACGTATGCCGTTCAATCTTTGCAATGCACTAGCCACTTTTCAATGATGCATTTTAGCCATCTTTTCTAATATGGTCGATAAATTTCTAGAAGTCTTTATAATGATTTTTCAGTATTTGGCTCTATCTTTGATGATTGTCTTCAGAACTTAGCCAAGGTTCTTTAATGATGTGTAGAGATAAATTTGATTTTAAGTTGGGAGAAAAGCCATTTTATGATTCATGAGGAAATCATGCTCAGACATATTGTATCCAAGCGGGGGATCGAAGTAGATAAAGCAAAGATTGAAGTAATCTCAAAATTGCCTCTCCCAACCTTGGTTAAATAAGTACAATCCTTTCTAGGCCATGCAGGTTTCTATAGGCACTTCATTAAAGATTTTAGCAAAATCTCACAACCCTTGTGCAATCTGTTTGCCAAAAAAGATTCATTTGATTTTAATAAAGATTGCCTAACTACTTACAATAAACTCAGAATTGCCTTAACCACTGCACCAATCATAAAACCTCCGGATTGGACCCTACCATTTAAAATTATGTGTGTGCGCTTCTGATTATGCTGTAGGGCCAATCCTTGGGCAAAAGTTTAATAGGAAATTGCATGTAATTTATTATGCAAGTAAAAATCTTTCAGATGCTCAATTGAATTACATCATGACTAAAAAGGAGTTGCTTGCCATTATGTTTGCCCTAGATAAATTTAGATCATATCTTTTGGGCTCCAAGATACTAGTATACTCCGATCATGCAGCGCTGAAACATCTGCTATCCAAAAAGGATATAAAACCTAGGCTGATTAGATGGATCTTTCTATTACAAGAATTTGATTTAAAAATTTTGGAGAAAAAAGATTCTAAAAACTTGGTAGCAAATCACATTTCTAGGATCCAAGTAGAACACAACAAAGAAACGATCAGAGATAGGTTTTCTGATGAACAACTCCTTTTAATTTCTTTCACTGATCTTTTCTTATTCACTCATATGGTCAATTACTTGGTACTAGGACAAATCCCATCTCACTAGACCCAACAAGAGAAAAATAGATTTTTCTCCCAAGTAAAATACTATTTTTGGGAAGAACCAGAGTTGTTTAAATATTGCTTAGATTAAGTAATCTAACATTATGTCCCTGAGTGTGAAGTCCAAAGTATTCTTACCTTATGCCACTCGTTGGCATGTGGGGGACATTTTAGTAAAAGAAAAACTGCAGCAAAGGTATTGCAAAGTGGATTTTATTGACCAACACTATTCAAAGATGCACATGAATTCGGTTGTAATTGTTTGTGATGCCGGTAAATAGGAAATATTTCGAGAAAAGATATGATGCCCTTGTCTCCTATTCTTATAGTTGAAATTTTTTATGTTTGGGGAATTGATTTCATGGGATCCTTTCCTTCCTCATTTGGATTCGAGTATATTTTGGTAGTAGTGGACTACGTATCAAAATAGGTAGAGGCTATGACAACCCAAACCAATGATCACAAAGTTATGATCAAGTTTATTCAGCACAACATCTTTAGTCGGTTTGGATTCCCAAGAGCCATAATTAACGATGGGGGTACACACTTCATGAATAGGCACTTCGACATGCTAATGAAAAAATACAAAATAATCCATAAAGTTGCCATACCTTATCACCCCCAAATAAGTGGCCAACTTGAGGTCTCCAATAGGGAGATCAAACATATTCTTGAGAAAATGATTAGGCCCGATAGAAAAGACTGATCAACATGCTTGGATGATGCATTATGGGCTTATCATACTATTTTTAAAAAATCTATAGGAATGTCTCCTTATCAGCTTGTATTCAGTAAAGCTTGCAATCTACTAGTGGAATTGGAACATCATGCATTTTGGGCCATACGGTAATTTAATTTTGACATGAAAAATACGGATTCCAATATGAGATTTCAACTAAATGAACTTGAAGAGGTACGCAATGAAATGTATGGGAGTGAAAGAATTTATAAGGCTCGAACTAAAGCATACCACGATAAATTCATTGCACGAAAAACATTCGAGCACAATCAAAAAGTTTGGCTCTTTAATTCTAAGTTGCATCTTTTCTCCGAAAAACTTCACTCATGCTGGGACGGACCTTTTATTATGACTCAAGTATTTTTGCATCGAGCTGTAGAACTTAAAGATCTTAAACAAGAAAATATCTTTAAGGTAAATGGTCAACGATTGAAACCTTATATAGATGAAATTAGCAATAGGGAACTAATAGAATCTATTGATCTAATGGATCCAGTACCGCTATGATACTTAGTTCAGTCTGACTGAAGACTATAAACTTAGTGCTCCTAGAAGGTAATCTAATTTATACATTTCTTTCTATTATCTAGCTTCTTTTATTTTTCATAGGATAACCCGAGAAGGGCAATCGGCCAAGTTGGGGGAGCATCTCATCTATGGCCCAGATGGAGTCATGAACCAATCACGCCCACAACCCCTCACCCAAAAATGAACGAGCATATCAAATTCAAGTGGTATCCTTCCTTGCAATTTCTTTCTCTATTTTATTCTACTTTATTATTATTTTCTTCGATTGGGGACAATGAAAATAAAATTGGGGGAAGGGGATAATTAAATTAATCAAGTCCTCAAGTATGATCATAATCAATTTTATGTACCAAATTTTATCTTAATGTGAAGTAAATCGAGCATTCTAATTGATAAATGATTAATGATTTAGATAATTTTAGAGATATCGAGAGACAAATTATTAAGAAAGTCTAATAAATGGTAAGGTTTAGATCAGAATAAATTTTGGAGCGATTCCAAAATTCTCTTCTTACCGATCTCAATAAAAAATCTACTTCATGAAAGTTGAGTGAAAAGGTCGAAGTAAAAGTTTTCCTTAGTATTTGCTTATATATTAAAAAAAAGAAGAATTTTAGCATTGTCTCACTAAGTAACCGGGCTTCTTCGTCTAAATAAGCATTGTGGTTCGTGTCAAAAGATGGGAATGTAAGAAATCGAATATAAAATTATACCTTTTCTTGAACTCGAGTTAGTAAGCCCGAGGGGTGTTCTATACCTAATATCCTAAAGTCAACTGGTTTGAAAGTCATTGGCTGAAAACTTGCTATAAGAGTCAGCAAGAAAATATTTTTTTAAAAAAAAGAGAAGAGAGAGAGATAGAAGAGAATAAAGGAGACTAAATTATAAGAAAATAATAAACTCAGCTCACATCAAGTTAGAGAATTTAAAGAGTAGAATAGAAAGTTGGTGAAAAAAGATCTCTAAGAATTTCTATAGACTTCACTCGACCATTGAATGGACAAAATTGATAATCTGATGAAGTATCTCTTTGATGGTCTTGTGGGGCACCAATATTCTCCATCTTTTCTCCAACATTCCTCTCGTCATTCCACCCGATCACACCATTCATTACACACCAGCTTTCTCTTCCATCTCCAACCTTCCAAACCATCCATATCCTTAGCCCCAAGATGTTAGTGCATAAGAGTACCATGGAAGGCTAGACTCCTTCAACTTGGAAAGACGATGAAGCCTACAACATAGATTTATTTTCTTTCTCTTATATTTATTTTTCATGCAAAATATAAAGAATTATTTTATACTTCATGCTTCATGCTTATTTTTTTAGAGATTTAGATTCAACGTGTATGACTTATACTCTTCACATACATGCCGTAATCTACAGATACGATGCACGCTAAGAGAGATAGATCATTATATTTTAAGGTCAAGTCTATAACTTATAGCTGAGTTAAGATAATTATATTAAGATCATTATACTCTAGACGGATGAGCCATAATCTAGGGATATGATTCGTAGCTATCTGAGATAAATTATACTACTTCTTAATTACAAATCTCATTATTGTGACATAAAAATAAAAGAAAATAGAATCTATTCTACATGATGGATTCTGAATTTTTGAGATTTCTTTTCTATTCAATTTTCTTTCATGAATTAAACTTAAATTATTTTTTTTTAGTAATTAATTAAAATCAATCATCTCTTTCTTTTGTTAATCATAAATAATTATCCAAGATTTCTATAGATACGATCTTGATTTATCCTAGCTACGAAGTAAGTTAGAATTGGATTTATTTTTGGTGCTTTGATGATGCGCATTAGCGGGCCAGGTGCAGCCAGGAGGAGGCAGCCCGAGGGAGGCAGTCGATAGAGACAGGGGGTTAGCTGGGGGACCGAAGGATGGAGGAGAGGGGAGTGGCAGTGGAGGATAAAAATGCAAGGAGAAGGGAGAAGGTGGAAAAATGAGGAGATGATGGATGATGGGGTGGAAAAAAATGAGAGCGTGTGGTGGGATGGAGAAAAACGAGGATGGAAAGGTTATTAACAATGGCAAATTACCATCGCTAATACTAAAAAAATTATTAGCGATGACAAAATATTATCAGTAATAAATTTACCATCACTAATAATTATATTTTTAAAATAATATTTTTAAAATTATTAGTAATAGTAAGATTTTCATCACTAATGCCATCACTAATAATCATATTTTTTAAAAAATATATTTTAATATTAATTTTTTCTCTTAGGTTATTTTTTGGATAGTTAATATTGGATTTTATTAAAGTTTTAGACTTAATTAATTTATAGATTAAATTCTAATTGATTAAAATTGGATTTAATCTAATTAGGATTGACTTAATTTGAGACTAATTAGATTTTAATATTCTAGCTAAGACTTGAATTCAAAGCCTAATTGAATTAGGTTTGATAGGATTTGAATTAGATTTGAATCAATTCAAATTGAATTCAAATTAAACCTAAATTAAAATTATTTTATTTTAATTAATTTAAATCAGATTAAATTTAATTATGCTTACTTAATTTGAGAATAATTAGATTTTATAATTCAATTAGAACTTGAATTAAAAGTCCAAATGAATTAGATTTGATAGGATTTCGAATTAGATTCAATTAGATTCAAATCAAACCTAAATTAAAAATATTTTTTTCTAATTAATTTAAATTAGATTATATTTAATTAGGCTTGACTTAATTTGAAGGTAATTAAGTTTTACTATCCAAGTAGGACTTGGATTCAAAGTTTAATTGAATTAGAATTGATAGATTTTGAGTTAGATTCAAATTGATTTCGAATTAGATTTGATTTGAATTTAAATTAAAATTTATTTTTTTAATTAATTTTAATTTAATTTGAGGCTAATTAAATTTTATAATCTATATAGGACTTAGATTCAAAGCTTAATTGAATTAGGTTTAACAAAATTTTGAATTAGATTTGAATTAGATTTGAATTAAATTTAAATTAAATCATGGATCAAGTTCTAATTGATTTAAATTAGATTTAATTTTAGTAGGCTTAACTTAATTTGAGACTAATTAGATTTTATAATCTAGGTAGGACTTGGATTCAAAGTCTAATTGAATTAGATTTAACAGAATTTTGAATTAGATTCGAATCAAATTTGAATTAGATTTGAACTAAATCTAAATTAAAAATTATTTTTTTAATTAAATTAAATTAAATTATGCTTGATTTAATTTAAGGATAATTAGATTTTACTATCCAAGTAGGACTTAAATTTAAAGTCTAATTAAATTAGGATTGACAGAATTTTAAATTAGATTCGAATCAGGTTTGAATTAAATTGAATTAAATCTAAATTAAAAATTATTTTTTTAATTAATTTAAATTAAATTTAATTTAATTAATTTTAACTTAATTTGAGGCAAATTAGATTTTATAATCCAAGTAAAATTTGGATTCAAAGCCTAATTAAATTAGATTTGATAGGATTTTGAATTAGATTCAAATTGGATTTAAATCAGACTTATATTGTATTCTGAATTATTAGCGATGGAAAAGAGACTATCACTAATTTTATCGCTAGTAACATTTTCAAATAATTTTTTTTATAATTTATTATTGAGATTTTTTTTAAAAAAAATTATGAGCGATGACATAATTTTCATCACTAATAGATAAAATTTACTGTCGCTAATATCTATTTTATATTTAAATATTATATAAAAATTTAAAAAATTTAAATAATCTTTGCAATAGCTTACGCCATCGCTAATAATTAAATAGTCATTGCTAATAGATTATTATTAGCAACAACAAGATTTTCATTTCTAATAATCCAAATTCGCTCGCTAATAATTTTTAAATATTAAAAAATTATAATTTTAGAGATAGCATTTATTGTTGCTAATAATAAAATTTTCATCACAATAGTACTAGCGACAGCTGCTTTCTTCATCGGTGTTGTGTTAGCAAAAAAGTATTATTAGCGATAAAAAAAATTTTCATCGCTAATACTGTCGCTAATGTTCAAAATTTTTATAGTGACGTTCTAATTGAAAAGAAAAAAGATTTTTCTTAACTTTTCTAATTTAAATTTCATAAGATCTAAAAAAAACTTGAAGAAGTTAGAAAAATTTTGAAAATAAAGTTTGAGTTCTCTTTTCTTTTATTAATTAATTTAAAAATAAAATATATAGTTTTTATTTATAATAACGAGATCTACCCTTCTATAATTTAGATTGAATTTATCTTTCTTATTTAAAGATTTTTTTATCTAAAATAGATATGATTAGTAAAGATAAACTTAAAAAGCTAAAATTCTTCATGAGGGAGATGTCAACTTTTATATCAACCTTACTTTTTATTGCTCTACATATTCTTCCTAGATTGGGAGATACAATCCGTTAAAATCTTATTTGAAAAGAAAATTTTCTATTTGATCGATCCTTTCAGGCCTAAACTACTTTCAATATTTTGCAATATAGCCTTGTATTTGCATATATCCATCATAAAGAAAACCAAAAAAATTCCAATAACATATTTTTTTTAGAAATAAGAAATTAGATAAGGAACCCTAGATAGTGAATTTGGTGATAGCCTTAGTGACCTCAGAGTTGGCATGCTTGACCAATTCATTGGAGATGACGATGATCTGATTGGATAAAAGAAAGATTTTTCTTAATCCGCTCAACTCAAATTTTGCAAAAAAAAACTAGAAGATGAAAAAAATCCTAAAATAAAGTTTTAGTTCTCTTTTCTTTGATAGATTGATTTAAGAACAAAATACACAGCCTCCATCTATAATAGCAAGATCCGTCCTTGCACAATTCAGATTGGATTTCTCTTTTTTATTCAAGTAAGACTATTTTATCTAAAATAGACATGATTAGTAAAGATAAACATGAAAAGCTAAAATTCTTTAGGAGTTATATGTCAACTTTTATATCAACTCTACTTTCTATTGTTTTATCAAATTTTTCTCGGATTAGAAGATATGTTCCGTTAAAATCTTAATCAAAAAAAATACCTTCTATTTGATCGATCCTTTCAGGTCCTAAATGATCATGAGATTTGGGCATAATCGCTAGGGGTACCATCCCCTAAAGGATGTGGCATCATATTGTAGATCTTTAAAAATTATTTAATTTTTTTATAAAAAAGATCATCTTAATTGGACGATGTATGATCAAGTTATGGCCTTTGAAACTTTGGCTTGTAACTCAATTTCCTAATATAATAGAACTTGCTCTGGATCTTGTCTAAATCTATCCGTAGTAATTAAATTGATACATATTGAGTATGCGGATCCTCCTAGATTAGATGAGATGCATAAAGGTCAAGATCTCCTAGGAGGTGATGGTCAACTCCTTATTGTAGTAGACAAGTCTGGAAGCCTCCTAGGCAAGCTTTCTTGAAGATGTCATTGATGAAGTTCATGATGTTCATGGCCTTGCTCAAGAACTCTATGTCCAAATGGATCATCTTCACCACCTTCAACATGTGGATCTCCCTCCCCTCCTTCACTCTCTTCTTCTTCTTGTCACCGGCACCATCCTCCTTGGTCAAGAGATGCTTCTCGGCCTTGGTCCTCTTCTCGGCAGGGACCTTCTTTGCCATCTCCAGACAAGACAACTGGCTCAGGGTGTAGGATTGGAAGGTGGTCTTCTTAGAGTCCACTCTCCTCTTAGCTACAACCAAACATTCATCTGGTGAACCATAGGTGACATCAACGACCCCATCACCTCCTTCACCCTCTCCTTTTTGCCGATGGCCAAGCAAACAGCTTGGAGCAGCGGCGGTCACCAAATTACTGGGAAGAAATGAAAACAAGTGAAGAGGCCAATGAAATCAAAGAGAAGGTGAAGTTGAAGCGAGAGGAGAGAGAAGTTTTAGAGAGTAGCTGTCACGCTCCAACCCAATAATTCAAGCCGGGCATCCGACAAACGGTCGCACACTCTTAGGATTTAATCCCCTCGAATATGTAAGGCATGCCTTTCACTAAATAATTGATTATCACAATTCAACTCAAACAGTGGTAAAAGTAATTTCTTTAATATTAAATAAAAATAAAGCTAATAATAATATCTTCGACATTGTTAATCAATCAAATAAAGATTCAAAATAATAATTATAAAATAATTCTATTTGAAAGAAAATAAACTAAAAATAATTTGCCTAAGTCCTAAGCTCCTCACTGATCGATTTTCAGCCTAGCAAGATCTTCTGGATCTAAAAAATAAAAATAGAAAAAGGATGTGAGCTTTATGGGCTCCGTAAGTTTATCAATCTTCTCTGAAGGATCAAGCATAAATATTTTTCTAAATATAATAATTAAATAATAATATAT
The DNA here is from genome assembly GCA_006176705.1 of Cocos nucifera. Lineage (NCBI taxonomy): Eukaryota > Viridiplantae > Streptophyta > Magnoliopsida > Arecales > Arecaceae > Cocos > Cocos nucifera. The sequence goes on from QRFJ01000368.1 coordinate 494,855, forward strand.
ATCAAGATATCTTTAATTTAAAATCTAGTCATGTCCATTAGAAAAAATTTCTCTCTCAATCCTCAATGACTATGGCCACGATTAGCCCCATGACAAGATCCAAGAGAAACTAGCCCCTGAATAAAGAACATCCAAATCGTCGGTATGCTACCAGTGATCAGCCCCACTGACTAGGCCCATAAGGAAACTAGCTCTAGTTCACACGACCATAATTCACCCCATGACAAGGCAAAAAGATTAGTTCTAAATGAAGAACACCCAAACCGTCGGTGTGCTACCAGTGATCAGCCCCATTGACTAGACCCACAAGAACTAACTCTGCCAGCAATCAACCTCGACTGGCTAAGCCCAAGATAAACATGTTTCTGATGTGTGGCCAACGATCAGTCCCATTGGCTAGACCCAAATTATAGTCTAACTAGAGAGTTTTTCTCATGCTTTTGTTTCAACCACTTTTCATAAATAAATAAAAATAAAAATATTTATTTTTATTATAGTATCAACTCAATTTTCATATATTTCGAAGAGCAATGAAAGTAATTTTTATTTAAAATTTCACGTACCGATGGACAAATATAATTTTTTTTTCAAATACCATGCAATTTTAATAAAAGATCATGCAATTTTCAAGAAATCTTCTCTTTCAAAATTATAACATGTAATAATGATATCATATTTGATCTAATTTTTCTCAAATTAATTTTTATTAGTAAATTTATAATTTTAAAATTTAATAATTTTTAATTATTTATATACAAGAATTTAATTTTAAAATATGTATGTATACATAAAAATAATTCAGAGATAAAAGAAAACTTACATGTTGATCAAATCCAAAATTCTATGAGCTTCTTAATCTGATCTCTAGATTCGATGCTCTTCCAACATCGAAAGTTCTAGCATTTTTAATAATTTAATTAATTTTTAATTTAAAAAAAATAAAATAACTAATAAATTTCATAATCTAATCTGGATCCAATCTAAATAAATTTCTAATTTGGATCTATTTAGTCCAAATTCAATTGAATTGGGTTCAACCCAAACAAAACACCCAAAACCAACTAAACCCTCTCTCTCTCTCTTTCTTTCTCTCTCTCTTTTTCTTTTTTTTCTCCTAATTCCTCTTCTTTCTCTTTTTCCTTTCTCTTTCTCTTTTCCTTCCTTTTTCTCCCGATTCCTCTTCTTTCTCTTTTTCCTTTCTCTTTTTCTTTTCTTCATGTTTGCTTCTTTCTTCTTTTCTTATTTTCTTTCTTCTATTCCCCTTGAGATCGAAACCTCCGATCCTTTTTCTCAGGCATCATTGAGCGGTCGGAGAAAAAAAGGGCCGACAAAGGAAAATGGCACGACGATAGAAAGAAAAAAAAAGGGAAGGAAAAGGAATACCTATGATGGTGGCGGCGGCAGTGGCAACTGGTGGCCAAAACCCACGTTCTTCCATCCGAAGTACCACGCATAGGTAATCTAGGATCTTATAATTGGGATTAGGATTTCTAGGAAGGGATCTAGGGTTTAGGATTGAAATTTCTTCATGGAGGTTCTAGGAAGGAATTTAGGATTTATTTTATTTTATTTTATTTTGAGAAGAGAAAGAAGGCTTCGATCCTTAATATAGAGTTGGAGGGAAGGAGTGAAACTTCTCCCCAAAGTGGATTCTGACTCCGTTTAGGAGTTGGTCGGAAGGAAGAAGAAGACTCCAAGGAGTCTTCTTCATTTTTTTTTTTTTTTTGATGAAGTAGGCATTAGATGCTGGCTCTTTTTTTTTTTTTTTTTACAGACTAGTTCTCATAGTAGCAGTGAGGGATCTCCTATGATGGGATGGGATTGCCAACTAGGGAAGCTATAGAAAAGGAAGAGAAAGAAAAGTTTATAAAAGGCATATTTTTCTATGTTATTTACAAAAGATATATTTTTTCTATCCTATACATCCAATTACCTGGTTAACAATTCAGGCTACCCATTTTTACATTAATTGTCTAGGTTACATATTTAATTAGATGGAAAAGAGCACCAAAGCAAAATCCTAATGAGTTATAATAAATAGAAGGTTTTCATAGCCTAAGTTTTATTGCATATGAAATAATGAACTTTAATGGTTGCCGAAAAACTTTCACCATTCATACCGATGTCCACTTGGTAATCATTAATATTGATGTCCACTTGACAATAATTAATACCAATATTTATCCACATGAAAATCATTAACACTAGTGCCAACGTAGCAAATTAAGAAGTCTATCCAAGTTGAGTATCCTTAAATAAAAAATTTCATCAGATAAATTTTTGTTGTATATTAAGATTGATCACATCAATATTTTTATATTAAATAATAAATTTTAATGATAATTGACCATATCGATATCATTCACATTGAAGAAGATGTGGCAACGAAAAGAAGCTTTGAAATCCAAGGCTTTCTTTTAGATATATAATTTTTTATTTTATATATATAATAGATAATAGATATGCAATCTAAAATTTTCCAAGCGTGAGAAAGAGAAAGGTTAAGACCACGTCACACAGAAAACGAGGTTATGTAACACACACGCACGAAAAAAATTTAGAAAAAAAAAAAGAAAAGAAAAGGAAAAGGGGATTGAAAAGCCCCTCTATAATAATAAAAAAATTTAAAAAAAATCCTAAAATAATCCATATTCGAATTCCCACTCGGCCCCTGCTATGTACCCATCGTTCCTCACGGCTTTCATATCCAGGAGCTAGCGGCCCTCCTCTCTCAAACTTATTATAAGGATATCTTCTTCCAATAAGAGAGAGGCCTTGAAGAAACTCGTCTCACTTTGGCCCGTCTCTAGTTTATGTTTTCCGCGTTAAGCGAATACTTGATCTTTAGCCAAATCCACTGACGTCTGAGACCTCCTCAATCGCTCCGTAGCACCCAAGAGAGAAAGAAGACTTCCGAGGAAGAACTCATGGCGGAATTTCGAAAACCAGTGAGTTTCTTGACGATTTCTAATTTCTCTATCTTTTTTTGTTGTTTTTTATTATGGAAGATGGAGAAAGCAAGAAACTTCCCACTATTTATGAAAGAAATCGATCAAACGTTTCATCAAAAAAAAGAAATCGATCAAACCGATTGAATAGAGTGCTTTTCTTCACGATTGCTTTTCTTTAACTTCTTAGATGGGAGACTGTTCTATTGGAGTAGGTGGATAAGAAAAAGCTCTATTCTTGATTCTTGTTTGGTTTTTTAGGATTTTGGAGAAGTGAAATCAAGTGCTCCAGCGATGAGTTTCGCCCATCAAGAAGGCGATGGGGGCAGGACGGAGGCGTCCGATGGCTTCGTGGCCATCGATATCGGAGCCCTCTCGGCTTTCTCCGCCAACAACGATAAAGACTCCACTTCCAGCCCGCGAGTCTCCGTAACTCTCCTTCCTCTCTTCCCCTCCCTCTTGTTTTCTCCCTCTATTTTCTCTGTAAATTTTAGAACTAGGAATAAATTTTAGAAGAATTTGCAAATTGATGATCGATTTTTTTTTTTTTTTTTTTTTTGCTTCCTTAATCGTATCTTTCTATTTATTGCTTGATTTTGGTTGGGTTAAATTTAGATGGTGAAAAACATTTCGCGAAAAGGATCCCAGCGAAGCGGTGGAGGCTTGGAGTGGAAAGCGGCGGATGGAGAGACCGCCAACTCCTCTCCTGGTGAGTTCTCTACCCCAAATCCGATTCCTCTCCCGAGTCACCGACTCGCCCGAGTCGGCCGTGACGATAAAATATTTGGCATGAGAAAGCGGAACTTAACTTTCTATCCCTCGTCGGAAGGGAATGGTTGAAGAATCGTTTTCGTGACGTAACGCCGGAATTGACGTTTGGTGATTTTAAACCACTAAACCGTAATTTTGTCTCGTTTCCTGCGGACTCTTTCAACGGTGAAATCTTGGACGCGGTCGTCTTTTGGACGGGTCTGACATCCGATGGTTCGTGTGGGCTGTACACTTGTGCAGGTGGGCCCGCTGGAGGTGAGAGGGAGTCGTCCGGTTTGCTACAGGCGACGACCCCAACAGCGGCTGGAGGGAGGTGCAGGAGACCCGCGAGGCGGCAAACCCCGTGGCTTGACCCGAGGAGGGTTCTAGTCTTCTTCGCCACCTTGTAAGTTACCACTATGACCAAAACGGCCTTACTCTTTTTCGTTAATACGGGAATATCAAGGAGTTCGTGGGCGTGCCATGTGTGATGTTGACTGACAAATAATTCGGGCATTAAATTTGGTTAAAAGATTAACCGCGGGACGGTGTGCGCGTGGGACCACCGAGGCTGGTTCCTCGATCGCATGGCCGTTGATGGTGATCGGTTGATGGGCCCAGCGGTGGCCCGTGACGCTGGGGCCTACCAACATAACATTTTTCTCCTCGGGAGGGTGTAATTATTATTTGGACCAGACCAGATCCGATGGATCAACTCAAATTCCACGGTAGATAACACGCTATACTATCTCTTATATTTCACCAACTTCAAATTACGCGTTATCCACCGTTATCCACCGTGCATATGCTTCGAGTCTTGTCTGATTTATTTGAATCTAATGCATGCAATGGATATTTCTCGAAGGGAGCGCGTTTAGGCGTTGTTGTCTTGGCCGAAACGGCACGCCGAAGCGTGGCCGTTTTGGGATCCGTTGGGTCCATCATTTGTGACAGTCCGATCGATGGACCTTCCTCGTTTCGGGTCTCAGCGACAAGGTACGCGGTGGACAGCATTCCACGTGGTCGTCTTCCGACGGGTTGGGAGTTGGCGCCGGGGACCAACGGTCACACCAACTGACGTTCCGGGATTTCAGAAAAAGTACTTAGTCCATAATTCGAGATTCGTGCAATGCACATATTGTGAACCAAAATAAAATTATCAGAATCCAGATGGAGATTAAAAAAAAAAAAAAATGGCGTCGTCGCAGTGGAGTTGTATCCATCTAGTATTATAATTTTATGGAAACGCTAGAATGCATGCATGATGAACTCAATTATAGAGAAAATATCATTGTAGGTATCATATCAAAGGTAAGGATGAGTGAAGTGCAATCTACGAGAATGGGACACTTCAATTATTTTAGGATGTCATGATGACAAACTTTACAGGTAAACAAAATGAATAACTATCAGATTTCTCCTTCCTATGTAGGCGATATTTCTTTTTGGAGGATTTAGGTTATCAAGCTTGTCATTATTAGCAATATTATATTTAATAATTGTTTATGCATGGTTCTGTATTATCTTTGGGTAAGGTAACATTGCATCAATTGGTTATGCTACCAGTATGTGATTGGGGCTTTTTTTCTCGTGTATTGCGCATTGCATATGAATTCTATCAAATCCCTTCCCATAATTTCACTTCCTCCTGCCGTTCTTCCTAATCACTTTAATATATATACATATAAACCGACATGCCACTTTGAAAGAAAGGCAGGAGTATAATGCAGTCTGTAAACAAGGGATGATTTTAGCATAAATAATTATAGAGATGCTCTGATGACGAGCTTTGTTGGAAGGAGAGAAAAATTTTTCTAGAAACTCTTCTTTCTATGAAGGTGATATTTCTTTTGGAGGGTGGGTTTTTGAGAATTTTATTTTGCTTGAAGTTTGACAAGATAGCAATATTTCAATTTCTCTTCATCAATAGATGCTTTCATGTTACCTTTGGTTAAGATGGTGCTTTGTTAGGTGGTGACATTGACGGTATGGTAGCAGATCCTTTAAATCTAAGTAGTGGAAGAATCTTGCAATTAAGTTACAGGACTAAATTGACAGGCCAAACAAAGATTTTTTTTTTATTATTATTTTTTTTTAATCCAACCTTTTGAAGATGCTTCAATTTTTTGGGATGTTCTTATGCACAACACAATTAAAGATGCAAGTGGAATAAATTTATGTAGGCTCTAGACCCGTAGTTTATAAATCTGTCGAGATTGGAGGGAAGGTAAATGGTAAAATATTCAAGATTTTTCTCGCATATTAGTTAATTTCACATTTTAATTAAGGTGGCATCAAAATTGGTACTCGTCCGATGCGGTTGCCCTTAAAAAAGATTTCATTGTTCTAATGGGCCTTGTCACTGTCATAGTTATTTGTTTATTACATTTCTGGGTTTATTGATATATGAGTCTCTACTTTTGACCATATGTGATTTGATTTCTGGCCACATAAGCCAGCCGGCTAATTGGACGATTATATTTCTACCGTAAATGGTTCAAATCTAGCTTTTTTGTTAAAAAAATTCCATATTACTTTACAAAGCAAAATATCAACTTGGTAATTGCAGAGTCCAATGATGGTCTTCTCACAAGTGGTGTTGAATACATTAATTTATGTTACATGCGTCCATTACATTTGGTTGATCTCCACTTGATTCATTTCCTCATCATGTTGTATTCCTTGGAGTGGTCTCATACCCCATATATGCTCTATCCATCCATGTATCTATGTCCATATATATATATACACAAACGGCCTCAATTGCATGCGCCACCTTCTGTAAAGCATTGTTCTACCTACAAATGTTGTAGATCACAATAAAGAACTTGAAGTAGGCTTATGTGGTTGCTTTGTTGGCTGTAGGTCCAGCATGGGAACGCTGATACTGCTGTACTTCACAATCTCTATGGGCAAGATGGCCGGCAGTGACGGCAACTCCTGATGATGTGCACCGCTCCACACTGTGTTCCACCTACTGCTCAACAATAATGTTTTCTTTTCAGCACGCTTGGAATTTTGGCATCCCACTCCACAGATACGATGGAGTTCAAAAGGAGATATGGAATATGACATGAACCCAAAAGGAGGTGACAAAGTAGAAGACTGACAGGAAAAAAATTTAAAGTATAGTTTGGTGGGAGTCTTAGAAAGAGAGAGTGTATGAGAAAGAGATAGGTAGGAGGAAAGGAGATGCAGAGATGGAAATGCGTTACAGTATGTTATTTATAATACATTCCTTTTTTTTGTCTGGCCCCGACCGAGGTGCATGGATCACCAGTTTCTTCTTTTCTTCGGTTTATAATAAATTGGCTTGATGCAACTCTTCCCATTCTTCCTTTCTTTTTGTTTTAAATGATCTCTGGAGAGTATATGGTGTGGGTGTGAAAAGTGGGCTTTGTTTATTGGGGCCATCGTGGTCTCCAGTCCTGCTGCTTGCCTTGAAAGGCTAGTGGCTTTCAAGGCAAAGCCCAAAGGAATGATTAACTAATATTACATATAGGCAAATTTTTTCGTATGGTAGTGTGGTGGTCTGAGAATGGGTGCCAGCAGCAGGTCAAGCAAAGGCTGTCAAGCTTGACCATTCTCAAAGACTTTCTCAGGCCATGTCCTCCTGAAAAGGGTGTCAACCAGCCCACTTGCAAGACCTGTTCATCATGTCGAAGGACAAGGATTTGCCCGTTAGAACTTTAAAAAATAGAACATGTCATATGTTCTCTGAGAATGTAATTAGCGTCTTATGGTTTCTATGGTCAAATAGATGCTCATGAGATTTAATGTATTAAATAAAGAAATAAAAATAAAATATAGGAAGATGAATGAGTAGACTTCCTTCATGACACATTTGATTATTGATTCACGTTCATCAAATTCAAATAAAACACCACGACTTATAACCATCCGGAAGATAACCAACTTGTGAATTAAATAATGGCAAATACGGTAAGATTATAGGAAAGGCACAAGTGATACTCTCATACACAATATGTTGTTTTCATAAGTTTTTGGACAGCAAAAGTATTAAAAAAAACAAAAAAGTACATCAACATATTCATAATATAAGAAAAATCAACCTCTACATGTAAAGAGCATAGGAAAATATTTTGTTCACCGCCCATGGTGTTTGACTCACAGACTCGGATGAAAAAAAAATATGGCACCACATATAAAAAAAAAAGAAATTCATCCGAGCCCGCACATAAGCCAATCACTGCGGACGGTGAGCGTGAAAGATCACCACCCATAGTGAGAAAAGAATTTCTCAAAAAGCATATTTATATTCTCTAAGACATACATATTTAAGGCCTAGCTACAAAAAATTTGCACGCTCATTCTAGTATCGTTTGGTAATGCATTGCATTGCATTGAGCAGCATTCTTCTCTCTATCATGTTATATCCTCATCATAACTGTAGCAATTTTTTTGATGAAAAAATTATGGATATATCCCTCCATGTTTGATCCAGGTATACTTAAATCCTAAAAATTTAAAAATTATTAATTAGCCATCAAAACTTCAAATTCTTTGCCATATGGCGCAACCATCTATCTTTATAAAACATTTGCACATGAGGGTTTGATTACTAAACTTTTGTAAAATTTCAAAGCTATCCTTTCTAGTAACTTAGAGACTTTTGTTTTGCCTGAATTGAAAGAGAATGTTTTGAGATTTCTGCAAATAGATGAATAATAAAGGATGGATAGCTTTCAGATTTGTATAAGCAGATAGATGATAGGGGATAAAGTATTTTAAGATCTATATAAATAGATTGATGACATAAGATAGAGTGCTTTGAAATTTATAAAGATGGATGGATGATAGAAAATGAAATACTTTGAAGTCTATATATATGGATAAATGGTAGAGGATAGAATGCTTTGAAATTTATATAATTAAATAAATGATTGAGGATAGATCACTTTGACACATGTACAAATAGATGGATGACAAAAAATATAGTACTTTAAAAACTGCATAGGTAGATACATGATGAAAGATAAAATGCTTTAAGATCTATATAGATGGATGGATGATAGAAGATGGAATAGTTTGAGGTCTACACAAGCGCATGGATGATAAAAAATAGAATGCTTTAATATCTATATAGATAGATAGATGATAGAGGATGTAGCACTTTGCGATCTGTGCATGTGCCCGAATGATGAAGGATTGAGCACTTTAAGATCTTTATAGGTACATGGATGACAAAGAATGGAGTATTTTGAGAGCTATATAAATAGATTAATGATAGAGGATGGAGTGTGTTGGGGATAAATTCCACTCCCGCTGAAGTTCAGTCTGACGCTTAATCTAATGCAACTGGTAATCATGGAACTTCTTCGACAGCCGAACCCCTCCAACGGTCGAACTCCAGCTGAACTCCTCCAGCGGTCAAAACCCAGACAAACTTTTCCAGCGGTCAAACCCCAGCCGAACTCCTTCTGAACTTCTCCTTCAATCGGATCCCTCTAGGAGCCGAACTCCTTCCGAACATCTCCTTCAGTCAGATTCCTACAGGAGCCGAACTTCTTTCAGACTTTTTCTTCAGTCGAATTTCTACTGGAGCTGAACTCCTTTCAGACATCTCCTTCAGTCGGATTTCTACAGAAGCCGAACTTCTTCTGAACTTCTTCTTCAGTCAAATTCCTATAGGAGTCAAACTCCTTTCGGACGTCTCCTTCAGTCAGATTTCTATAGGAGTCGAACTTCTTTCAGACTTCTTCTTCAGTCGAATTTCAAATGTCTGCTTCCTTCAGATGATTACAACTATCATTTATCAATCTGCTACAGACGATCCCACTATCAGATGGTACGACTGCCATTATCAATCCGATCATACCTTTCTCTCCATAATAAATTCCATGCGGTCCCAAGTAGCCCACTATCAGATGGTATGGCTGTCACCATCAGTCTGCTATAGGCTCCGTCTATAAAAGAAGATCCTCCAGATACATTTTTTCTAAGTTCTTTTCTTCTTTCCAAAACTCTATCGAACTCTTTCCTAAGCACTCCATTTCTGTTGGTCAGAAAAGCTGACTTGATCGTCGGAGGATCCTGTCGGAGCCACCACTACTGACTTTGGATGGAATTTTATTTTATAGATCTCCGACGGTGACCTCGCCTTCCTCGACTCCCACTCGATTCGGCATCAATCAGATTTTGCACCAGCATGATTGATGCTAAAGGAAGGATCCTCTGTTCCTGAAGTATCCTTATTCTTAAAGGAGTGCTCAATCGATCTTGTGGATCTTCTTCTTCAAGATTCATCTCCATCCTCTTTCTCAATCCCAAGAAATGCCTCTAAGAAAGAAGACTGCCCAGAGATCTACCACTTCTACCGTTAGATCTGAGTCAGATCCATCTATTTCTACTCCATCACCGATGCTTCAGCCCCCACCTCCATCGATGGCTATGGTAGATTCGGAGCAGTTTAACTTACTGATGTAGCGAGTTCAAGGCCTTACCGAAATGGTGCAAGCCATGCGACAACCTCCGATGACAGTTTCATCAGAAAAATCACCATCGGAATGTCAAGAACCGATCCTAAGAGAAGCACTTGGACTAGCATACCCATCACCCCTGAAAAGAAAAAATAGAGAGTAGAGAATCCATGTTTGGATCATGATTCTTCTTCGAAAGAGATCTTTTTCATCTACAGTTGGAAGCCATCCAAGATCTGTAATCGAAATGATATCCTCAATCGAAAACTACGAAAGATGGATCGATGGATTGAGGAACTCCGCCACGTCACCCCAACTCATCATGATGACGTCTGCACTGATCCTCCTTTTTCTCTCCGAATTATGCAAGAGCCCATTCCACCGAACTTCAAGCTCCCTCAATTTGAAAGCTATGATGGAATCTCTGATCTGATCGATCATCTAGAGGTCTTTCGAATCATGATACTGCTCCATGGCGCACTAGATGCCATCTTATGCCAAGTTTTTCCACCTACCTTGAAGGGAGCAGTAAAAAATTGATACTTGACGTTGAGATTAGGTATGATCTTCTTCTTTGATCAGATGAGCTATCAGTTTATGGCTCACTTTGTCAGCAGCCGACGTCCATGCCGAGATTCGGATTTTCTGATAAATATCAAGCAGAAGAAGGAAGAATCTATCCGAACTTATGTCATTCAGTTTAATGCTGCTGCATTGAAGATTCAGAATCTGGACCAGTCTATTGCAATGGCCGCACTCAAGGATGGCCTTCAGAAGAATGATTTGCTGTTCTTCCTAAAGAAGAAGTACCCCAGAGACTTTGTCGATCTACTAGCTCGGACTGAGGGATATATCCGAGCAAAAGAAACCTTCAAATTGAAAGATGAGAAAGCCATAGGAGAGCGACGGATGGATGATTCTAATAAATTCATAGTTGATGGAGAGCCGAATAAAGCTCGGCCATGCTCATGAACTCTCTCCGAGCGTAAGTAAGTCCGAACTCCTCCTCAAGCTCATCATCAAAGAAGCCCTGATAGAAGGGCATGAAAAAATTCTCCTCCCAGGAGATTTTACAACTACGCCCTCCTCGATGCTCCAAAAATGCAAGTATTGATGGAGATCGAGGAGCAACTATCGAAGCCTGAAAGGATGCGCTCTCACCCAGCTCTAAGACAAGATTAAGAAGCTCATCAGGAGAGGCCAGCCGAATCGATTCCTCTGATAGCAGTCTGAAGCAAGAGAAGATCGGTAGGAGGTGCTGCCGCAGTCAGAACCATCAATGGAGGAGGAACAATAAGAAGATCGGCCGTCTCTCGACATCATCGATACTATCTCTGAAAAACTTAGTGCTTCGATGAGCTGCCATCTCTCAGCCTTAAAGCTAGGCCCATATGAAATAGAGAAGGTCATCTGGGTCGAAACTTATCATCTGAAGGAGCTCAAAGAAATAATGCTCCCACAATCTTTAAATTTAGAAAATCTGAAAATATACTGTCAGTAATTTTTCTTCAATAAAACTTCTTCATTTCAACATTATTGTTTCTTAGTGCAAAAACTATATGATAACAGAAAAGAAGCAATCAAAAGTGACCATGTTAGGAACAGGAGGAGAACCCCATCCTAACATGAGCAAGTCGAAAGTCTTATTCATTTTAGATGAGATGAGGGGAGAGGCTCTGACAACGATCCTTATATGCCCCTACAGCTCGTTAGGAACAGGAGGAGAACTTCATCCTAACCTGAGCAAAGTCGATGGCCTCGTTCATTTTAGATAAGATGAGAGAAGAGGCCTTAACAATGGCACTTACGTGCTCCTACAGTCCGTTACGAACAGGAGGAGAATCTCGTCCTAATGTGAGCAAAGTCGAAGACCTTCGATTATTTAAGACAGAAGGAGGGGAGAGGTCCATTCAACGGTCCATCTATGTTTCTATTACCATGTTAGGAATAGAAGAAGAACCTCGTCCTAACATGAGCAAGTCGAAGGCCTCGTTCATTTTAGACAAGATGAGAGGAGAGGCCCCGACAACGGTCCTATTATGCCCAACAACGGTAGGAGATAAGATCTCTTTCAACCTCGGCTGGATATAAAATCTTTTCAAGTTTCAATGTTAACTTTGATAGGAGATAAGATCTTCTTCAATCTCGACTAGACATAAGATCTTTTTCGAGCTTCAACGTCAATCTCAATAGGAGATAAGATCTTCTTCAACCTCGGTTGGAGATAAGATCTTCCCAAGCTTCAACTTCAACGTCAACAGAAGATAAGATCTCCTTCAATCTCGGCTGAAGATAAGATCTCCCCCGAGCTTCAATGTCAACTTCAACAGGAGATAAGATCTTCTTCAACCTCGGTTGGAGATAAGATCTCCGAGCTTCAACGTCAACCTTAACAAAAGATAAGATCTTCTTCAACCTCAGCTGGAGATAAGATCTCTTCCGAACTTCAACTTCAATGTTAATAGGAGTTAAGATCTCCTTCAATCTCGGTTGGAGATAAGATCTCTTCGAGCTTCAACATCAACTTCAATAGGAGATAAGATCTCCTTCAACCTCGATCGGAGATAAGATCTTCTCCAAGCTTCAACGTCAACGTCAACAAGAGATAAGATCTCCCTCGAGCTTCAACATTAACTTCAACAAGAGATAAGATCTTCTTCAACCTCAGCTGGAGATAAAATCTCCTCCGAGGTTCAACCTTAATGGGAGATAAGCTCTCCTTCGAGCTTCAACTTCAATAGGAGATAAGATCTCCTTCAATGTTGGCTGGAGATAAGATCTTCTCCGAGCTTCAACGTCAATGTTAATAAGAAATAAAATCTCTTTCAACTTCGACTAGAGATAAGATCTCCCCCGAGCTTCTAAGAGATAAGATCTCCTTCAACCTCGATAGGAGACAAGATCTCCTTCGAGCTTCAATCTCAATGGGTGCAGAGCCCAAAAAATGACTTCAATAGTCGCCCTTTTTGTACTTTCTTCCTTCGAATTTCAAACTCAGGAGTGGAAAAACTATTATTGGAGATAAACCCCACTTCCACCGAAGTTCAGTCTGATGCTTAGCCTAATGCAATTGGTAATTACAAAAGAGCTTCGATCGAGAATTCTTCCTCCTATAGATGAACACCAGTCAAACTCCTTCAGCAGCAGAACCTCTCCAGCAGTTGATCTCCTCCAGCAGTCGAACCCCAAATGAACTCTTCCAACAGTCGAACCCCAGCCGAACTTCTTTCGAACTTTTTCTTTAGTCAGATTTCTCCATGAGCCAAACTTCTTTCGGACATCTTCTTCAATCAGATTCCTATAGGAGCCGAACTTCTTTCGAACTTCTTCTTCAGTCGGATTCCTATAGAAGACAAACTTCTTTCGAACTTCTCCTTCAATCGGATTCCGAACGCCTACTTCCTCCGGATGGTTACGACTGTCATTTATCAATCTGCTATAGGTGACCCCACTACCGGATGGTACGACTGTCATTATCAGTCTGATAATATCTCTCTCTCCGTAACAAATCTCATGCGGCTCCAACAGCCCACGACCAGATGGTATGGCTGTCACTATCAGTCTGACGATATCTCTCTCTCCATAGCAAATTCCATGCGGCTCCGAGCGGCCCACTATCGGACGGTATGGCTATTACCATCAATCTGCTACAGGCTCCATCTATAAAAAGAGATCCTCCAGATACGTTTTCTCTAAACTCTTTTCTCCTTTCCAAAATTCTGTCGAACTCTTTTCTGAGCACTCCATTTCTGTTGGCCAGAAGAGCTAACTTGATCATCGGAGGATCCTGTCGGAGCTACCACCATCGATTTCGAACAGAACTTTATTTTGCAGATCACCGATGGCGACCTCGTCTTCCTCGGCTTCCACTCGATCCGGCATCAAACAGATTCTGCACCAACAGAGTGCTTTGAGATCTATGCAGCTAGATTAATGATAGAGAATGGAGTATTTTAACATCTATCCAAGTAAATTAATGGTAGAGGATGAAATACTTTGAGATTTATGCAAGTAAATAGAGGATGGAATCCTTTGATATATATCTATGCATGTGGATAAATGATAAAGGAAGTACTTTGAGATTTGTGTAAATGAATTGGTGATAGAAGATTGAGTGTTTTAAGATCTACTCAAGCAATTGGATGATAGAAGATAAAGCGCTTTGACATTTATATAAGTAGATAAATGATAGAGGATGGAGTATTTTGAAATCTATGCAAGTGGATAAATAAAAAAGGATAGATGCTTTGAGATACAGCTAGGTGGATGAATGAGAGAAGATGTTGAGCTTTGAGATTTATGCATGTGATAATAAAGGATGAAGCACTCGAAAATCTATGCAGGCAAAAGAATGATAAAAGATAGAGTGCTTCAAAATTTGGCAAGCGAAAGGATAATAAAGGATAGAATGCTTTGAGATTTGTATAGATGAATAGATAACAAATGAAGTATATTGAGATCTATGCATATGAATGAATGACTAATGATGGAGCATTTTGAGATTTGTGCAAATGGATGAATGATAGATTGAGTGCTTTAAGATCTATGCAAGTGGATTGATCACAGAGGATGGAGCGCTTTAAGATCACATGAGAGCCATGATCCAGCCTCTCTAAATCAAGTTATTTTGGTTTTCTCTCACTTTGTCGATGGTATTAGGATGCAGATAAATAGTTGGGCTATATTTCAACCAAAATAAAAATCTGGTGGCTGATCAAAACTTTGTAAACTTTTGAGATCTAAATTTAACTAGTCTAAACTTAAAGGGATGTCTCTGTGATTTTTCCACGTATTGCTTTTTCAATTACCTCTACATTAAAAAAAGGCAATCATCACAATGACTAAAAACCCAACAACATAAGCCACCAACCTCATCGGTTCTTATAAACCATGCAGCAACATTTAAAATCTTGCCTAGCAACGATTGGCCAAACAGAGTTTTGCTTGAAAATTCTGTTGGTATACTCCAACTCTTTTAAATGGCCCATGTCTGAATAATTGCTCCTCACTTCACCGCCAAACTCTAGGCTCTTGGCCCTTGCCTTCCTAATGGTCGCAGAAGAACGGGATTTATTGTTAATCCAAACACCTTCCCTTGATTGTCCAGGGAAACTCCACAACCATGGCAACCACCTTATATCCCCTTTAAGCTGAGTGTACTGACAAGGGTGTCTTCCCAGTGTGCGTAACACCAACAAGGATGATGTGTGCACAACTAAGATTTGGGACTCTGCTCCATCATCCTGTTTGATGATGAAATCAATGGCTTCGGTACGTCGGAAGTTCTCTTCAGTCAATGGAGGCTTTCTACCTGGCGCACCTTGGGGCATCCCAGAGGGGGCACCACCAATATGTCAGCGGATGGAATGCTTCTAGAGATTGCAATTTAACCCGATCCTACCGACCCAATCCAAATGAAGTAAATTTTATCTAATCTGATTAAAATCAAAGTAGATATGAATTCTAAAAAAAAATAACTAAAATATATTTGAATCGAATATGGATAATAATATGATCCGATATAATCTTTATCTATATTTTTTTTAAATTATAATTATTTTATAATATTTATATATACTTAATCAACCCACGTCTCTAATTAATCCAATCCGACCCAATCCAAGATCCGTACAAGATAAATATAAATATAAAAATTTTTAATTACAAGACGATCAACCAACGTATGGAAGATCAAAAATACTTAAATACAGATAAAAGGAAAAAACTCTGAAGCCATGCCCCATTGTTTCTTAATCATTCTCTTGATGTCAAAATTTCTATCTTAATTGCCAAAGCACTTTTTCCTGAGTGATGCCCAACCCTTCATACCACGGAAAAGGTAACAGCGTGAGTTTAAACAGTTTGAACTAATATTTTTTTTGTCTGGGATCCATCGGAGTTCATCCAAGTCACGCCCATTTCTTAGAGAACCACATTTGACCTGACAAGCGGCCATCAATGCCTGGAATTGTGGTCTTGACTTTTGGGTTCTGGTGGTTTAGGTCCGACTTCGGCAGATTTGCAGCCTATACGGAGAGATTATGCATCCACAGGCACAAAAACTAAACATGATGTTGTTAAAACAAATTATTCTAGAGCTATAAGATGATGGCTACAATCAGCTTGTATGCCAAGAAGCAATTTTAATCAGATGCAATGGATTTCAGGTACGTTTCAATAATCTTTTCTTGCGAAAAATCGGTAAAATAACCTTGGCCTACATTCAATCCCTCCTCTGAAGCGAGCCGCCGGACTTCGATTTGTACCTGATCAGCTCCAACCCTACTTGGATCCAGCAAATTACATGCCACCTCTGCCATTGCCTCACCATGCGCCAGCCCCATAGCCTGCACCGATTTAAGGCCACCGCCTCGCTCGCTCAGCCTCCTCGCAATCCTTCGAGCAGCTTTGATGTCGGTAGACTGGATGGGTACATTATAGTTATCCACCCACCTGGTTGCCCCTATGGCCACAACACCTTTGGTTGGTGCTGACTGGAGAGGGCCTGCATCAGACTTCGGATGCAAGAGCTCTGATCTTAGCCCTCCTGCCCATAGATTGCCAGCTGAATTTGGTTTGAAATAGCCTAGCTCTCTTCTTATAGAATCGAGAGTCCTACCTCCCTCATGAGCTGCTCCATAGAGAAAGGTGGGGACTACATTGTATGATGCAAATATGATCAGGTTACAATGGTAACGACCAAAAAATGGAAGAGATCACAGCAAACCACAATTTTAAATTTCTTCCAGCCAATATAAGACTAATAAAAGAACTTTTATCACGAGTAAGAAATGCCAACCTTGGAGCTTATGGCCAATATCAGCTGCCACAGACTTTGCAATCCCTGCAGCCTGGTCCAGAGAGTCTCCAACTAAAGGGTGGAAGCAGATGTGGTCCACAACTCCAAGCCGAGGATGAGTTCCAGAGTGCAACTCAAGATTAATGCTTTCGAAAGCTGCGTTCACCATGCTGAGCACTGCATTCTTCAGGGGGGCAACATCAGGTGATGAGGTGGTATCAAAGGATGAGACAAGCGTATAGCCAACTCTGTTGTACGCCTCATCCTTGAATTTGTTGATCACAACAGCTTCTGGGTATAATTTTGCTGCTAGCTCGATGGATTCCAGAGCAAGAGAGTTACGGCTTTCAGATATATAGAGCTTGCAGCAAGCAAGCATTGATTTCAGCATTTTTGGTTTGCTCTTGCCCTGCTTCAAAAAGGTTCATGATAAAAGATAGAAGTAAACAAAAATATCTTCATCTTATCCGTAAGAACTTTTGTGGCCAAGATTTTTCAACGCAGACAGGATTGCTTGGTGATAGAAATGGACACGAATGGGCAATCTCCAGGAGAAAGGGGAAAAAAAAACATGAGGTAGAGCAAATGCAATCAAATTAACAATTCATCGAGTGCTGGAGGAGTTGGGGGAGCACAGTTACTCCAAAATGTCTCGAGTTGTTTGTCAAAACTAATCTGAAAAAATGTTCATTCTCAAACTCCACAACATGGAACCATAGGGATCCACCAGGTTCTCTTCCCTACCTACAGCCTACCCTTACCTTGCCCAGACAAAAAAGAGAAATGATAAATTTATAGGGGTGAAAAAAAAAATGAAACAGAACTAAACAATGAGAAAGCATAAAAGTTATCTAGTTCCAAATTCCAAACCAATTAAAAATGGGAAAGAAAATCAAGGACCAACCATATGTGACTTACAAAACAAATCCTGTGAGACCCTTCCCGGTTGTTCATGCCGGCAATATAGCCTCACTCTGTTTGCCATGTGGAAATTTGATGCTTAAATAAGGAAGACACACACAGCTTCAGATTTTATGCAAACGTATCTACTGCTGCTTGACAAGAACACGACGTACAATAAAAACCTACAAAAATAAAAACATGACACGATTTGTTTCTGATCACAGGTCACACAATCCTCGCATATATAATCTGCTAACTATGTGCCTAAAGATCATTCATCTGACATAAAATTCCACGAACTTTTATTTATGAGTACAAACTAATAAAAATGGGTATTGATAATGAGTATCAAGTATCCACACATTCTCTACCTCTTGAACTGACCAAAAAAACAAAAAACAAATATCCAATGTAATCATTTTTGAATCACTAACATCAAACTTCAACCTCTAAATAACTGTAATTACTGAAAAAGAAATTCATACACACAAGCATGACAGAGAACAGTAAAACCAAGAGGATAAATGCAACCATCGTGCATTACATTGCATTCAGCCATAATTACAAGTTAGCACACAAATTTCAGAAGCGCATCAAAGGAACTAAAAATCCTCACATAATCTCAGTCCGTTATCAAACATACATTAGAATAGCAGTCAAATTATGACACCATGATTCTTATTCTTCAGCAAATATCAAATTCAACTACTATTTACTGAGAGAATAGAAAAAACAAATGAGTTTCTTAGTAATAAGCAATTGCTATAAATAACACCCCAAACTCCTTGAAGGAGAAAAGCAAGAAAAAAATGAAAAAGCGAAGCCAGCCAAGATGACATATTATGGAGCATTTCCTTTGAAATTAAAAATCCTCCGTTTCCGATGATTTTGGGTAGCCTTCGTACTCCAACCTCACCCCCAACTTCGCCGAAATAACCCTAAACTTTAGCCTGATGGTGTTCATCATCTCTTGAACATGCTCATTCTCTGGCTCTGACAAGGGATACTTATTAACCAGCCCGCCCAGTTGTTCGATGCTCTTCCGAAGACGAGATGAGAATGCATCTGGGTCAACCCGAATCACCGAGCTCCATACATCGACGCAGCCACGATAGAAGCCCAGCTCCTCCCCAACTTGGAATCCCACCTTTAAACCCACTTCTCTCCCCTCCTCCTTTCCCAAGACCAAGCCATCATTATACCCGTCTTTGAATCCCTCCTCATACTGTGCTTCGTCCAGAAGCACGGTGGATTCAAGAAAGTCATCGTAATCTCTAGGTTTTGGCTCCATGATTCCAATGTTAGAGATCGTAAAATTTGGGTATAATTTTCTTAATCGAACCCCAGGAATCAGAAAAACGGTTTTTTTCGAGATATATCAAGCTAAAAGAATCCAAAAGAGGGAGGAAAAACGAATAAGATCGAAAGGAGAACCCACCAGATGGATTCGGCTACGATCTTTTTCTTCTTCCTTCTTTTAGTTTTCCCTCAAACTCCAACACCACCTCCTTCTCGTTTGCCTGGCGCTCTATAATCCAGGCGATGCAGCGATCTGGCCAGACGGTGGTCGCGCCGATGGCGGTACGGACGGTCTTTGGCGGGGGGAACGACGAGCCGGAGGAGGGAAGGGAAGAAGGGGCGAAAGCTTCTCGCCAGAAGACCAATTGGAAGCAGGGGTCGAGAAGGAGAAGGGGCGTCCGGTTCTGCAAGGATCGATTATCTTGGAAAAATGATTGTGGGCAAAATAAATTTTATTAGTAATAAAAAATTATTTAAAAATAATGTTGAAAAGAATTTTTTTAATAAAAATATTATCAAATTTCTAGTAATATTTTGAAAACATATTTTGAAAATAATATTTATCTTTTAGCCGGTCATTTATAGTCCATATGCATACATTTTCTTAACATTATCTATTTTGAATATTAAGATATATTTATATAAGCTAACAAATATCTAAAATTAATTATATGTATATATATCAAAAATATATTAATCATATATATTTTTTTATAAATAAAAAATAGTTATTATCAATAATTAATATTTATTAATAAATATTTTAATATATTAAATAGATTATTATATAAATTTTATTAATCATTATATTTATAATATATTAATATAATAAATACTAATAGTATATGAGAGTATTTTTTTTAAAAATAATATTTTCATATTACTTCCACTCGATGGTATAGCATAAAAATAAATACCATTCATACCTTTTTGCTTTGAAAAATACCTATTCGATCCATCATTTATTTTATCATTATTTTTATCCACTTTTCATAACAAACATGATAATCTAATATAAAATTTATTTTCTTATACCAAACTACCTTCAACCAAATTGGCTCTCAGGGCTCGACACAAAATTATCAATTTTGTAGAATTTTGCCAATTATGATCAAATTTATAGAAAATTTAAATAATCTCCCTAATGCAATAATAATTCTATACAAAGGATGCATGTAATGATGCTTCATTTGTATTCTTCCATAATGCTTAACTAATTAACTGTACCAAAAGAATTGCTACGATGATTCACCATCACTTTTATATACAACTCCTATGCAAACTACTACGAAAGATTATGAGAGAGTATTGTATGACACTATTTCAAACTTCTTATAAGAATTCATACATAAGGATCTATAAAATAATTATTAGAGAGCTTTATATGGGTCAACCAAGCGACACGGTCGCACATACTCAAAAGTAAAGTCCTAAAAAATATGCAAAACCTAAAAATTCACTACAACCTCAAATTTGTGAATCCTAATAATGTTAATTCATAACAAAATATTCTATATTATGAAATAATAAAACTTATACAATTTACAAAACTTAATTATCCGATCAATACCAATAATATTCTATTTATTCAATCCTTTCATCCGTGATTTCAACCATAACCAAGTATATGCTTCCTATAACTCTAGAAAAAGCAAAAGAAATGATGAGATGTGAGCTTTATAATCCAATAAAAATTTTCAAATATTCATATCAATATAATAATATAATTTAAAAATAATAGATACATAATATCAAAAAGTAATATAAACCATGAAATCTTATATCAAGCATCAAGTATAACTCCATGCCGATATATGTAAAAATATGCATCATTTACCATCAAACATCCATCTTATTTAAAAATAATATTACACATATCATTAAGCAAAATTCTTTTATTTAATTATGATTTTATATATCTTATCATCTATGTCTTATTAACATAATCTAGATCAATCAACAATTATCTTTAGATTTTGAAATAACCATAATCATATTCTAGCTTGTGACCGGCAAACTCAAATACTATGTTCCTACACATGGCAATATTATTCATAGTGTCATATTCTTGTCCATGGTAGGTTATCCATAATGCCACATTCTTGTACATGTGAGGCTATTCATAATTTAACATGGCTAACCTAAATACTTTTTTTTTGATAATTAATTTATTAAATCTTAATTATGCTAAGAAAAGTATAATTTTATATTTCTTTCAAGATTTTCAATAGCTGGTATCATAATCCAAATCATTTGAAAAGCCTACAATATTTGATACAAATATATAATATAGAAAATATAAGTAGTCATAACGATAATAATATATCCATCAAAATTAACCATAAAAAATCAAACCATACGGTGCATAAGTAGACAAAAATATAGATAATCGTGTCCAAAGACTCTTATCTCTACTAATGATAACTTGACACACTAAGTATCAACCCCTACTCTTGTTTATGAATCAGGGTGTCAAGAAATATGCTCGACATTTTCTAGTCTAGAGGATTGTTCTCCTACAGAATCAATTCCTATATCACAATAAAAACCATAAGATAAAAATCATTTATCTAAAATCCTCTACTGGGATTCACCAGGGGTCTACCATCAAGTCTCCTGAATCCCTCTTCCATAAATCCCATGATCTATCTAGAGAGAGAAAAAGGATAGAGAAAGGTAGAGAGAAGAGAAAGAGAAAAGAGAGAGAAGAGAATGACCCCCTCTCTTCTTCTTCTTCATCTTCATCTTCATCATCATCATCATCTTCTTCTTCTTCTTCTTTAAAACAAGTGACATTTCTCTTTTGCCTTCTCTTCCTCTCAAACACAATAGTGGAAAGGCATGGGGAAAGCCCACATGCTCAGCAATGGCCATGTGACATCCCCAGTAGTCGCTATAGCTAGCAGTGGTTAGAAAATCAAGAGAAAGAAAACCCAAAATAGGGCAAACCCTATTCAACAACCTTACCTTTGTCGCCAGTGAGGTTTTGCATCCAAAATGCCTATGAACTCTACAAAAGGAACTAGAAATCCAACTCAATTGAGAGGTCTCAAACCAGATTCTAGAGGAAGGGAGGAGGCCTCTTTTATAGGCAAATTCATGGGTTCTAGAAGGAATTTTTGCCATCGATGAGTCCATTTTCCTATCAAACTTGAAGAAGAAGGATGATTTATATGGTAGGAGTTGTATTTCCCCCTTCCCCTGATTCTTATCGGTGCATGATTCTGTCTCACTTTTGGTTAGTGAGCTCACTACAAAACTAGTTGGTCGAATGGATCAAGCAAAAGGGACCGGGCCTTACATTTTTTTCTTCTTAAAATAATTGTCCTTAAAATTAAATTACTTGAGGCTTAAATTTTGAAGTACTCAACCTTCATGTCATTCGCAAGCTCTCGAATAGTCTCCCACTCAAGATGAGGGCTCCACAAGATCTTGATTTAAAGAATTATGTAGCATCTCAAGACTTGATCCTTTCAATCCATAGTGCATATCAAATTTGCTTAATCTCCTTCTAAAGAACACTAATATCTCAACCTTGGATTAGAATAGTTAATTCTTTGCCTAAGGAATTAATTGCTCCCAATTAATTCCATATAGAAATTATAATTGGCCCAATCCACTCATAACAAAAATAGAAGAAGGATTGAGCATCAGATGCTCTACATATCAATAGTTTATTTTTTCTATTAACTTTTCTCATGATTTAATAATTAGACTTTTATCCTAGAAAAACTTCAAGCACTTTCAAATAGATAAAGTAACAATGTCTGAGCTAGAAGAAAGAGATTTATACCAAAACATTCTAGATATGAGCTTAATAAAAAAACCATCAATTGTTAACATTAAATTTGAGATACTCAAAAATTTTTTTAGAGTTGTCTACAATAGAATCTACTGGTGAAAATTGCATAACTACATCCAAATAAGCCAAATAATCAACAGCATTCTCCTTCTCTTATCAACAAAATCTGTTTTCCAGAGAAGGCAACCCGAGAGGGGGTGAGGGGTGGATTGAGTTTCTTAAAAGTTAATTGGATAACTTATGACCAAAAATAATTTTGAGAGTATTTGTGGAGTGCTTAGCTAAAAATAAATATGTAGTAGAAAAATAAAAGGTAAACACAAATGCATAAACACAAACATACAAGATTATTTATGATAGTTCAATGCTCAACTTAGTACCTACTTCCACTCTCCAAATTAATCCACTTGAAAATTTTAACTATAATCATTTAAGATTACAGTCCGATTATTTTCACGTGCTCACAATTTAATTTAATTAATTTTTTCTTAGCTCACCAACCAAAATCTTATAATTAATTATTTTTCTGAGATCACAATCAATCTGGTTGATTTTTTTCTGGCTCATCAATCAAAACCTTACAACATTCAACTTAAGGCTTGGACCAGCCCCAAGTTTCTTATCTAAAAATTTTTTCACAAAAATCAAAGAAAGATATATAATAATTTAAAGTTAAAATAATAAAACTCTTTAAACTCTTGAAGAAGTCGAAGTGATTGAGCTTTTGAATTGCTTCGACTTCTTCCTTTAATGCTTGTGAGAAGATTGATGAAGACTTCAATGCTTTTGCTTAGAGGTGTTGGCTTAAATCAATGCACTCTTCCTCTCTTGTGAGTTGAATAAAAATGTGGGAAGGATAAAATTAAAAGTTTCTCAATTTCTTTCCACTTTCTTTTAAGTTCCACTCAATAGCTTGAAGTATAATGTACAAACTTCCCCAAAAACTTGATCTTTTTGTTCCTATTTGAAATCTCTTCATTTATGGCTTCAAAAATGTCTATAATTAATGCTCTAGTCATTGTAAACTTGAAAATAGTTGTTAGAAATAAAGGCAGAAATATGGCACTATGAATAACCTGCCATAGATAGAAATATGGCATTGAAAATAGCATGCTATAGGCAAAAATATGGTACTAAGAATAACCCCAACACGGGTAGATATGTGGTATTTGAGTTTACACCATGGATTGAAGTGTGGATATTCTTGGTTTGCCACCATGGGCTAAAGCATGGATATTTTTATTTGCCATCATAAGTTGGAGCACGGTTATTATAGATTGCCATCATGGACAAAAACATGGTTTATGATTTGCTAGCCACAGGTTGAAGTACGACCATGATTAGTTCAAAATTTTAAAGATAGTTGTTGATTGATGTGGATCGTGCTAATAAAACATGGATTATAAGATATAAAATCATAATTAAGTAAAAAGAATTTTACTTAATGATATATATGTGGTATATATTTTTTGAAAAAAATGGACATTTGATAGTATATGACGTATGTTTTGTATCTTTCAATATTAAGTTATACTAATTTTGTGACTTACATTTTTTTTTAATATGTTATTTTTAAATTATTATTATATTGGTATGAGTGTGTGAAAATTTTTACTGGCTATAAAGCTCACTACCCCTTTTCCTCTTTTTTTCAAAGTTACAGAATATTCATGATTGGCTATGGTTGGATTTGCAAGTGGATAGATGAGTAGATAGAGTGTCATTGATATCTGATCGAATGATTGAATGAATTAAATTTGTAATTGTACAAATTTTATAATTTTTTTATGAAATTAGATCATTATATTCTATGAAAATTAAGATTATATCAGATTTTAAGGTCTTACATAATCTCTAGAACATCGTTCTAGGATTTATGTAGCTATGTCACATGGCCGATCCGAGTGCTAGGTTCAGGACGTGATAGAATTCCTCTCATAACATATACTAGTTGATATTTTCGTACAACATTAAGATGCAGAGAATTTCTAATTTGCAAGTCATCATAGATCCCCTAATGATACTATAAGAGTATTGATGATTAACCATAAATAATACAACATAAAGAGGTATGCATGGTCACTAAATCTTCTTAAATCAATACACAAATTAATGAAAGTGATTCATGCAGCAAAAGATGATAATATGGTTCAATCACCTTGCAACATGAACATACATGCCAGGCCTTCATGTAGGGCCCTTAAAAGGCACATTGAAATGACATAACTGGAGCAGAAAAAACGAAGAAGTTGAAATATATTCCAAAATCTCTAGATCAAATTAGTTTGGGGAGATAACCAGTTAAAAATATTCAAATTACAAACTTCATGAGAAAAGTAAAACCACTATGTTCGTTCTCATAAATGAAAATAATTGCAATCCCGTGCAAGGCTAGTGCTTTCAACCATGCCAGGGGCTAACACCCTAAGCATCAGTAAGTTCATTCTCCCAAGCACTGCAGGAAATTGCAACAACATCAATAAATCTACTTAGAAAGATTGAAACCCCCAATTCATGAATATAAAAGCGCAAGTCACATCGAACCCGTGCTTTTATTCTCTAGAAATTAAGCAGACTATTGATAAAATTAGCTCATATAATCCATATTGGCCATAACGATTCAGTGATTAATCTCCCTTTTCACGCGAAACCAGAGCAAAGTTTATTAAAAAATGATGTAACGTTAGAAATTTAAACGAGAAATAGAGTCGAGAACCCTTGGGGCTTGGACACAAGGCTAACCCTTTATTAGGAGCATAAAAATGACATGCCATAGGCCATCGGATCAGAATTCAACCAGCAAGAATCAATTGGTCGGGCCTTGCTATCATTTTAGTTTTAAGACGTTACCGAACACCCTCCAAGAGCCATTAAGTTGTCCGTAAAAGGAGAGAAATGGAGGAGAGGAGAGGAGCAAGAATCATATTCATACCACTAGTTAACATGAAAACAACAAATAGTTTGACCTTTCTTCTCGAGCTCTTCACCTTCTTCCTTGCTCAATAGATAGATTTGTAAGGAATACGTTTGACCCAATCAGGAGCTTTTTCACCTTCCCATTCTGCTATCAATGCGGGATTACATCCCCAAATGTCCAACTTTTTCAATGAGGTAGGCAAGCCACGAGGAAAAGCTCGGATCATAGGACAGTATGTTATGGCCAACTTCTCCAGAGAGGGAAGTTCTTGTAGCTCCATAGGAAGTGCAATGAGGCTCTTACAATTGGAGATGCATAGCTCCTCGAGTGAGCTGAGGTCCTTAAACCACCTTTTCTGCTGGGTAGTGAAGGATGTGAGTTTGGAGATATTGTCAATTTTCAACTCTCGGAGGGAGGTGAGGTATCTCATGAGGACCGGTCCTGTGGGCAGCGGCGTTCCAATGATGCTGAGAGAGAAGAGAGATGACGTTCCAGCTTCATCATTCTCCTCAACCAACCAACATGAGAGATCTGAACAACAATCAACCTCCAAGTGTTTCAGGTATCGCATTACCTCTCCTGGGAAGTATGTTAGCTTTGGTGCTGACATCTTTAGCGAGGAAAGAGAAGTGAGGACCTTCAAGCATTCAGGCAGCTCACTTTCAAGATCAGGACACCTTTTCACCTCAAGCTCTTCTAGTGATGAAAGCATGGAAAGTGGGGGTAATCCCTTCACCTTGCTGCAATTCAGAGCTTTCAACTTTCGAAGGTGGTGAAAAAACTTGCGACCAGGGTCTTCAAGTGAGATGCCCTCGAACAAGACTGACATGTCAACGAACCATAGCTCCTTCAAGGCTGGAAACATCTCAATGACCGCATCACCTTCATCAACTACTACATCCATACTTTCCATATGGAGAACCTCAAGAACGGGCAGCTGTCCAAGAGGTGGGAGTCTTTGCCACCTTTCACAGCCTCTTAGATAAATAGACTGCAACGATTGGAGAGATTGTGTTGCTAGCCAGCTCGGAGACTGGGCACCTCTGAACCAATGCAGCTCCAGCACTTTGAGAACAGGAGGTGGTTGGAGGCATTCAAGTATCTCCTGCGCATCAGGCCTGTTCTTCTTCCGAATCCATCGACTCCATTTCAGCTGCAAGTTTTCGATATGGATCTTGTCTTTCAAGCGAGCCTCAATTGCCTCTTCCTTGCTTCCCACATCTTCAAGACTCTGAATGCAAAGCTCTCCTCTAAGCTCCCTCATGTTCTTCAACTGTCCGATGTCATGTCCTCTGACGATTCTCACATGAAATTCCTTCAATTCCTGAAGGCAGGTTAGCTTCCCAATTTCAGCTATCCAAGATACTGCTTGATCACTTGCACTGAGATGCCGCAAGTTGATTAGATTGGTCACCCCTTTAGGTAATCTGTGACATATATCGGGTACTATCAGTGTCTGTAGATGGTAAAGCCTACATAGTGATTCAGGTAAACTGTGAATACTATTGCCAGAAAGATCCAGGTATCGAAGATGTATCAGATGACTGATACCATCTGGCAGCTGGCTCATGTAGCTGTAAGATAAATCTAGCACCCGGATGCTTCTTAGTCCTCCAAAATCTATGCCATGCTTGGAGTTAACAATAAGGGTTCGCAAGCTCTCGCATTCACAAAGGCAATTAAGTTCGGTCCATTGAGACACGGATAAGTGGCGAATTGTCTTTGGCATGATTCCTAACTCCCTAGCTTCATATACGAGACATTCATCCAAACAAACGGATACTGCCAACTCATGCAACAAATCATGCATCACATGGTATCTTCTTCGCCAGTAAGATTTAGTATAGTTGGGGATTTCCAAATAAGACCTGGATACCAAGTCATCGACGTACTCTCGTCCTACATCCTCCGGTCTCTTGTTCATTTCTTTTGATTGAACTAATCCCTGAGCGATCCATATGTTGATCAACTTGTCAACATCAAACGGGTAACCTCTGGGAAATGCTGAACAATAGGCAAAGCACCACTGGAGGTGAGAAGGTAGGTGTTGATAACCTAACCTCGAAGATGGCATGATGTCATAGGGGTCCTCTGCTAACTCCCATAACTCGCTTCTTAAAATGTTTCTCCAGTGGCCACCATCCAGATTAGCTTGTAACAGCCCTCCCACCACCTTTGCTGCCAATGGCAAGCCCTTCAGCTTTTCAGCTACTTCCTTCCCGATCCTCTGCAACTCTAGATGTTTATCTGGGTCTTCATCACCAAATGCACATTTCCTGAAGAATAAACAAAAATCATCCCCCTTTAAACCCTCCAAAAAAATTTTGTTCCTCCTAACTTCCTCATCTACCACTTCTTCCCTTCTAGCTGTTATCACAATCTTGCTGCCCTTTTGGCCAGATTTTATAGCAGCAAAGCGTGTTGTCCACTCAATGCTCTCAACATCATCGAGCACAAGCAAGAACCTTTTTCCTTTCAGCTCCTCCTTTAGAATCCCTTCCAGGAAGTCTAGCTTTTCAAGCTGAGAAATTTCATCAACTCTGTTAGTGACAGGAGGCCCCAAAATCACTCCTGCAATCCTCATCACATTAATATCATCAGAGGCACAAATCCACACCCTTGAATGGAAATATTTCTCCACTCGTTTATCACCATACGCATACTGAGCAAGAGTTGTCTTGCCAACACCCCCCGCACCAAATATCGCAATGATAGGTACATTCTCCTCACCATCTCCCGAATCCAACAACATCCTTACCAATTGCTCTCTCTCACCATCACGACCATATACCTCCCCTTGCTTAATGGTTGAGGTAATCCTACAGCTATTCGGTTTCTCAGGTGGTCTACTCAGATCATTATCCATGTTTGGAATGTTCAAGGCATCCTTCAATTGACAAGAAATAAAGTCTAATTGCTCTACAATTTTCTTCATCCTTTTTGCAATGAGTTCTTCATAAGAAATTTCTTGTTGCTGGGAATTGGTTACCTGGTCGGAGGTACCTTCATCATCCTTGTGCATCGAATCTGAGGAGCCACTTGCTTCATTCATGGCAACACCATCAGCCTGCAACTTGGCATCGTTTTGAGTAAAACTTGGATAATCCTGGTCCTGGTTGAAGCGGTTCCCGCTAGCATCATCTCGCAAAGTATCAGGGGATCCAGTTTTCTGGTCCATAGCATCACCACCAACTTGACGATGGCCAACTTCCTTGCGCCGCCACTTGATAATTTTACTACTCACGGAACGTAAAAGTTTGAAGAGAGTCAGTGAAGAGCCCCTCCTTGGTCGTCTTTCAGTATGCTCTGGAGCTTGAATAGAATTAGAGGATGCACCAACTTTTGGGTCTTTTGTGAGACCATCTCTACCATGAAAGCAGCTGCATAGGGTTAACGAGGATCGACTTCTTCTCATATTGGAGCCTCGTTTGCCGGTTGCGCCATTTGTTTGGTTTCCTTCACCTTCGCCGCCGGCGCCGGCGCCGTCGGATACCGGCAGCGAGGATCCGCCACCATCCTGGTTAACGGCAGTGCCACCAGATGTAGTGACCGAGGATTCCCCACTAGGCTGGCTTGGAATTGCAGGCTGATTCGCAGCGTCATTTTCGCCGGTTTGGAAAACTTGGAATACCGAGAGATTGAGGCCGCCAGTTGTTGTCTGATTGGCTGAAGCTTCGGCCATCTCCTCCACTCGTTGTTGCAATGCTCTGTACTCGAGCTCGTCAACCAAGTCGTCGGCGGCGTAGGCGACGTCTCTGAGTTGGCTCATGAGGTCGGGCGAGCACTGGGTTTCGGCTGGAATCGTCTCAGTGACGCGGAGCAAAGCGCGGTGCAGCGTTTGGAGTGATTCCTCGAGTCCGGAGGACGAGGGGGGAAGGGGGTTTAGGTGGGAGGCCAAGCGGTCGATGGTGGAGCGGAGGATGGGAGGTGCGAAGAGCCCAGGGAGCGGTGGCATTGCGGGCGAAGCCATAGCGGCGGGGGCTCTCTTCTTGG
This sequence comes from Cocos nucifera, assembly GCA_006176705.1. Lineage (NCBI taxonomy): Eukaryota > Viridiplantae > Streptophyta > Magnoliopsida > Arecales > Arecaceae > Cocos > Cocos nucifera. The sequence goes on from QRFJ01000368.1 coordinate 524,706, forward strand.
GCGGATCCACAAGAAGAGATTGCGGCTTGGGGGAGTTAAGGAGAGCCCTTTTTTCTGAGGGGAGTGCTGGGAGATGGCTTTGAACAGGAGATTATGCCTTTCGTTTTCTAACAGAAAAGAACAAAAATGCTGAGATTCTACATTAGCGTGTGAGAAGGGAGGAGTGGTTGTGGGCCTCTTGGCCTCAAAAATATATCTCTAAATAAAATATTGAAAAAGAAAAAAAATTAATGATTAAGAAGAAAACAGGATTTTCAACCCGCTTGTTTCCGCAAACATTTCTGGATGGGAAAGCAAGGGGTGGGACATTTGAAGCGGGTAAGAGGGTTATTTCAAAGTTCGGTGTGGGTTTCATCTCTTTTGGTGCCAGAACGTTGTAATTCTTATTAAGTATTATCAAGTAACTCTAATCATTCATAGATGCAACTATATTTTCATTGAAATCATATTAAATATTATTTCTTTAATCAGAGATGTTGGGGGCTATCAATCTGCCATCCGATTTATCAACCCAGCCAACAAATCATCGGATACTGATGGATGTTCGTTGGCTGACGATCGATGATGGATGGTCGACGAATTACGCAATGAACCACCAATTGATGGACTCAATAATCGACGTTCCACTAACCTAGTCGATTGTTGATCAATTAGTATTGAGAGACTGCCTGAAAGGTCAACATTCGCCGATCTATCAATTGTCCTGCCGACACATTGATGGGAGCACCGATATATGACCATCCGATGGATAATCGAACTATCAAGTGATAATTGGTGATTGCTTTTTTCGACCGACAAGTGATAATTGGTGATTGCTTTTTTCGACCGACTAACTGTCGGTCGGAAATCATTAAGGCAATAATCGGCTTAAAGCCCTTCGACCGATGATTGGTTGGCATAAAGTCAGCCAACCGACAATCCATCGGTACAAAATCAGTCGACCGACAATCGGTCTATACAAAGTTAGCCGACCGACAATCGATCGGTACAACATTAACCGACCAACAACTGGTCGGTACAATATCAGTCGATCGATGATCCGTCGGTACAAAATAATCAACCAACGATCAGTCGGCACAAAGTCAGCCGATCGACGATCTATCGGCACAAAATCAACCGACCGATGATCGATTGATCCCAAATTAGTCGACTAATCGACGGAAGCTCTCCAAACAACCTATCCGACTTTCGATCTGCCCTACAAAATTATCCTCGAGAAGAGCGGACAACGGTGATTAATGGATAATTTTAATTACTTATCCATAATCATACTACATCAAAAAAAGAGGGATCCACGTACTCAGTGGTTATCACTCCGACACATATAAAAAAAAGATAATCTGGCCAGTTTGGGAGAACACATCTAATATTTTTAAAGCAATCTCTATCACTTTGCTCTTTATTGTTTCTATTCGATCAGTTCACTCTACTACCTTAAGCATCGAAGGATCCCCACCGAAGTCAATTCCGATCAATGCGGACTTGCTCTTATAGATTTTTTGACGTTTAGTCGTAGGCGTAAGTGAATTGGCTGCAATAGATTGGCACGCTAGATAAGGAGAAGAATAGCGAATCGATAATTAATCTTGCAAATGGCGAAAACTCACGCTCGTAACTCAATCAGCTCCGTCGGCCAGTCATCCCAGTGAGAGGCACTTCCCCCTCCACCGCTAGTAGTGATGAAACCAAGCTCTTCACGTCCGACAGTCCTGATAGACGTACAAGCCTAGTAACTAGCTGCATTGATGCAGTAGGTTCGAATGCTGATAGAGACTATTCACAGTCTCCAACAGTAGCCGCATATAGTGGCGAAAGGCCCAGTGACGTAGGCAATACCATCTAGGCACTGCCACTGCATCTCGAGATGCTACGCCACTTTCTTACTAGAGTGAACATCTCAACGTTCTCGCCAGATGGAAGCTCCATCTCCTTGCCACTCACGAGGAACCATCCGTCGATCGTGACGCTCCATTTTTCTGTCTTTCCATCGGAGTCGGCACAAGAAAAAATGGCCATGAGATTTGACCACCTCCTCCTCCACTAGTTCCTTGAGAGAATCAATCCCGAGGATGTCTCATCAACGGTGGTTCAATAACCATGAGTAGAGGCTCAAGAAAATCAACCATCGATTGGCTCGGATCCAAGAGGATACGATAGGGAGATCCTTCGACGGTCTTTGTATCCAAGCAGCTCCTCCTTTTTTCTCCTGCATCTTGAACAACTCGATCCCATCATGGTTTAAGATCCCACGAATTGTATGATGGCTCCATCGACCCAGTTGATCATCTCCGGAGCTATAAAGCTCTCATGATGATCTAGGGAGCAAACGACGCGCTCATGTTTATCGGCTTCCCAGCCACCTTATGAAAAGCTGCTCGAGCCTGATATTTCAGACTTCCGTCGAAAAGCATCAACTCTTTCAAGCAGCTTAAGGACTCCTTTGTAGCTCACTTTAGCACTAGTAGAGGGATGCCACGAACTTCCGACACCCACTTCTCGATCAAGCAAGGAGAGGAAGAAACTCTTCGGGCCTTCGTGACGTATTTTAATGCCGCCACGCTCGAGGTCCGAAACCTCAATGAGGACGTGGCCATCTCAACTATGAAGTAGGGTCTATGGAATTCTCGGTTCACCTACTCGCTCGATAAGAACCACCCCTGGACTTATGCCAAACTTCTGGAACACGCGAATAAATACATTCGCACAGAAGAAGGCACTTCTGACCAACGAAAACAAAATGAAAAGAATCAAAAGAAGAAACAATGGAAGAATGATACTTCGATTGGACCCAACCAACTCATTTCGAACAAAGAAGCGACATCTTCCCGATTGAACCCAGTGCCGATCAATATGAAGAGTTGGTATAATACTTACACTCTCCTCTCCACTCCACGTGCGCAAATTTTGATGGAGATTGAAGGAGAGAATTATCTTCGCTGACCTCCACCGATGAAGAACCGAGGCAAAGACAAGAGGAAGTACTGTTGATTTCATCACGACTACGACCACGACACCGAATAATGCTTATAGCTGAAGGATGATATCGAGGCTCTCATTCGATGAAAATTTCTTACCAAGTTTTGGCTCGATCACTCGATCCTACCCCATGTCGATCAACCACCAGTGTTGGAGGAGATTCATCCAAATCAACTAATGACTGGGGTGATCAACATGATATCTAGATGACCAAGGGCTGGGGGGCAACATTCGAAGAAGAATCGACTAAGAAATGACCATTCACTCCCAAGCGACAGAAGGTCATCGACGAAGAAGTAGACAAGCTCTCCGTCGGCTAAATGTTACCACTGACCGACGGTCAGCATACCATAATCGGCATGATTCAACAACCAACTGATGGATGACAATCATCATTCGGTATTTCTTTCGATGAAGACTACCAATCGGCACATCTTAAACAATTAATGCAGTTGGTCAAAATAAGTCGATCCCCTGCGATATAACAACTGACCGATCGGAAAGAAGACTATCTTCTACAACTCAAATAGCAGACCGACAGATCAACAGGCAATACCGATGCATAACCTCCTTATGAAATAATAAAGAAAGAAAAGCATTAAGCTACTGATTGTGAACTAGTTGGTTTACCCTGACTAGTAATGAACACAATCTTTATCGATTTGGCTATGACCGAATCGAGGGACGGTTGGCTTGCATCCGTTCGTTATAATCAAGTATTTGTTGGTAAAAAATTGACTAAAAGTCGATTAGAAACTAATATAAGGTTGGCTTATCCCCGACCTATGAATATCTCAACAAACAACTAAGTATTGACTGGTTAGAAAACTGACTTTAAGTCGGTTAAAAACTAGCCGATGATTAGTTATATGAAATCGACTAATGATCAATTAACGATCGATCAACCAAAATTTTTATAGATGAACTTCGTTTATCTAGACTAAATCAGGAAGACGACTCAACTCATTCGGCAAAGATGAAATGAAAGCTGATGAATGATGTTAGTTTAAATTTGACTATTGGATGATGGGCAATCATTAATAGCAAGTGGCAGAGCGAAGCTTGAAGCAATGCCACGTGTCGACTCTCTGCATTCGGTGCAAAGTACAAAATTATTACACCAAACTTGAAAGTGGTGGGCAACTGTTGGGGGCTGTCAATCTACCGCCCGACTCACCAACCTAGCCAACAGACCATCGAACATTGATGGATGTTTGCCGACTGACGATCAATGATGGATGGTCGACGAGTTACTCGACAAACCACAGACCAATCAACTTGATGATCGACATTCCACTAACCCAGCCAATTGTTGACCAATTAGTTGAAGGATGGCAATTAACATCCGATCGATCATCACCACTAAGAAGGCTACATGAAAGATCAATACTTGCCGATCCATCAACTATCCCTCCGATATATTGATAGGAGCGTCAACATATGACCATCCGACGGATAATCAGACTGATAAGCGACAATTGGAGATTGCTTCTTTTGATCGACTAACCATCGATCGAAAATCATTAAGGCAACAATCGACTTAAAGTCTTTCAACCGATGATCGGTTGGCACAAATTCAACCAATCGATGATCCATTGGCACAGAATTAATTGATCGATGATCAGTCGGCACAAAATCAGTCGATCGATAATCGATTGGTACAATATCAGCCAACCAATAATCGATTGGTACAACATTAGCCGATCGATGATCTATCGGTACAAAATCAATCGACCGACAACTAGTCGGCACAAAGTCAGTCGATCAACGACTCGTCAAAATAAAATCAATTGATCGATGATCGGTCAGCACAATGTTAGCCGATCGATGACCCATCGACATAGAATCAATCAATCAATTGATGATCAGTCAGCCCCAAATCAATCGATTAACCGATAGGAGCTCTCCAAACAATCTATCCGACTTTTAATTAGCCCTACAAAATCGCCTTCAAGAAAAGCGGACAATGGTGATTAGTGGATAATTTTAATTACTTATCCACGATCACACTATACCAAAAAAATAGAGACCCACGTACTCAGTAGTTATCACTCTGACACCTATAAAAGAAAGATAATCTAGTTAGTTTGGGAGGACACATCTAATACTTTTAGAGCAATCTCTATCACTTTGTTCTCCATTTTTTCTATTCGATCAGTCCATTCTACTAAATTAAGCATCGAAGGGTCCCATCGGAGTCAACTTTGGTCAGTGCAGACTTGCTCTTGTAGGTTTCTCGGTGCTCGATTGCAAGCGCAAGTGGATTGGCTGCAACAAGAGGTTATTGTAAACTTGCTTCTAAGCACAAAAATTGATGAAATCATAAGTGTCCCATTTATAAAATGCAAAAGTTTTTTTGTGTGAATAAAGAAAAGAGCACATAATTGTGAGCGCACAAGAGAATTAAATTCCCATAAAATTAGTTTACAATATAATTGCTTAAAAACATATGCATATAAGTTGCATGCTGCATGTGCCATGGAGCAACATATAATGGTTTCTACTCTTACCAAAAAAGAATATAATGGTTTCTAAGCCTGAACTAGTTGTTATTGTTGAATCCTAGTACCTCTCTGATACCAATTATTGGAGAAAAGAAGAACAAAGTAAATGGCTGGCACCTAGGGCTTAAAGTTGGAACCAGAGAGAGAAGAGTAGAGAGTTTTAGGAAGAAAAGCTCTATTATATTCTACTCTATTGTAAAGATACAATACCTAAATTTATATATCCTAGGATTTCTGCTATACCACATGAACCCTAATAAACCCAAACCCCAGTTGAAATACTCTCCTAGGCTAACCCAATACATGAAAGTACTTACCGAGCTCATGTACATATGTCTCACATGCTCTCATCTCCTGAATTTGAATCTGACCCATACATGAGTTAGTCCTCTTAAGACCTTATTGATCCAGGCCTTAAGATCCTAGGATAAAAGCCTATCCTAGATCCAAATAGAAAATCTCATCCAATTTTGTTCGTCACCGTCGAGCTGACTCTATCAGGAGCCAAGCTGGCTCGACTGCATCTCGCTCAAATCCTATCTTCTGTCTACCTAAGACAGCTGACTCGACTATGCCTTAAGCCGAATTGACTATGTGTCAGTCCCTTATCTTGGTGGATTCTTCTTCTGACTTTAGTCCTTACTCCACCTTATGTCCCAGGTCTCCGAAACATCTACCAAGCCTCCTCAAGATCCTCACATCTGAACCTTGAGTCCCGTACAAGGCTACATGCCATCTTCATCTAGGACAATCCCTATTCTAGCCCTAGGACCTACATCCGTGCTAGTCTTTCGGAGCCAACATCCTGGCTCCTCTTATGGCATCCCAAGGCTTGGAAACACCACACCTCCTATAATCTCCATCTTGGTGTGCCCAAGCTTTGGCACATCTGACAATGTTTTTCTGCACGATCTCGCTGTCGTTGCATATTCTGATAGCTACTTATGCACACCTTACCACTATCATCTTTCTTCAACTGCTGAGCTTTCTTTGAGATCTTTGGGATAACCATCTCCACCACTGAAGACCTTGGCTTGCTTCTATGCACCACCCTTGGAGTTGTAAGTATCCTTCTACTTGACAGCTGCATCAACTATCTTGAACTTTTCTAAAGAATTTGTAGCAATTCTATGCCGATGCCTATTACATATCCTGACACGGTCTCCTCAGAACTTCACCTATCCTTCTGCACGTGCTGCTCTATCTGAAACTGTGCATCTCTGGCATTGATGCTAGAATATTGATCCTCCTGCACTCTTTCGCTCTGAACTCATGTCACATCTCTCTCCATCTATGAAGCCACCTCTATCTTGTGCTCCATCTGAAATCAAAGTCCTCCTGATACCGTAGAAGTTGCCTCTATAATCGAGTCCTCCGAGGACAACCATTCAACATTGCACTACTGAGCCTGCCACTGCATCTCGGACACCATCGCTGCCCCTTCGGACCCTCCGCACTCCGCAAATCTGTCCAAAATCATCTCAGATATACCGCACCCCATGGGCTCCTCTGAGATCATTAAGACCTCATCCGACTCTTCACTTGCAGCGACTGAATTGATGAAATCTGAATTTTCTTCTTTTTTGTACTCTTCTAAAGCGGACATTCTCACTTAAAGTATCATGCTTCACCACATTTGAAGCATCTCTTAGACCTCTTATTGTCCCTTTACTGATCCTTTTTTTTCTCTTGCCTGGGTCTCTTTGAAACCATGAGATCCTCTTGAAAGATCTTTCTCTTCGTCATTCATTTCCGCTGCTCATTGGATCTTAGCACTGATACGATCTCCTCATACACCAGCATCTCCTTACCATATAGCAACATCGTCACCAATGGATTGAAGCTTCCGAATAGTAAATAGCAGCAATAAATTTTTATCCTCTTCTTCAAGATCCATCCCAATGTTGAGCAAATCTATGCTCATCCGATCGAACCACTGAATATGCCGTACAACATCCTCACCCTCTTGCATCCGAAGGCTGTACAGTTGCTTTTTCAGCATCAACTTGTTGCACATATTCTTCTTCATGTATAACTGGCATAATCTTGATCATAAATCCTTGGATGTCTTCTCCTTCAATATGCCATACAGTATCTCATCTGCCAGACAAACCCCAATCATGGCACATGCTCTTTTCTCTAAGAACACCTACTCCTTATCTATCATCTCCTCCAATCTATCTTTCAAGGTCGAATCCAGTCTCATCTGAATCAGTAGATCCTCTATCCTAACCTTCCACATCGTGAAACTTTTTTTTTCATCAAACTTCTCAAATTCTATCTTCAACCCGCTGTTCTCCATGATCGTACAAATCAAAAACATCAAACAGATGGATCTAAAAAAGTACCTTAACTAGGGATAGTGGACAACAGCACTGTAATCTCTTTCTTCCTCATGAAGTTTGGAGAAAATCTTTAGATCTGAATCTCGCTATTGATCTCTGCTGAAATTTGATCTTCTTCCTCCTTCATGCTCAACCAGGCTCTGATACCACTTGTTGGATCCTGGTACCTCTCTAATACCAATTGTTGGAGAGAAAAAGAATAAAGTAGATAGCCAACATCTAGGACTTAAAGTTGGAATCAGAGAGAGAAGAATAAAGAGTTTTAGAAAGAAAAGTTCCATTGTATTTCATTCTATTGTAAAGATACAATACTTGGGTTTATATATCCTAGGATTTTTGCTATACCACACGAACTCTAATAAACCCAAATCCCAGTTGAAAAGTTTTTCTAGGCTAATCCAATACATAAAAGTACTCATTGAGCCCATGTACATATGTCTCACATGCTCTCATCTCCTGAATCTGAACCCGACCCATACATGAGTTAGCCTCCTTAAGATCTTATTGGTCAAAGCCTTAAGACCTTAGGATAAAAGCCTATCCTAGATCCAAACAGAGAACCTCGTCTAGTTCTATTTGCCACTGTTGAGTTGGCTCTATCAGGAGCTGAGCTAGCTCGGCTGCATCTCGTCCGAATCCTGTCTTCCATCTACCTGAGATAGCCGACTCGACTGTACCCCGAGTTGGCTCGATTGTATATCCGAGCTACAGTCGAGCCGACTCGATTGCGTATCCAAGCCAGCTCGTCTGTGTGTTAGTTTCTTATCTTGACTGATTCTTCTCTTGACTTTGGTCCCTTGCTCCATCTTATATTCCAGATCCTCGAAGCACCTACCAAGCCCTCTCAAGATCCTCACACCTGAACCTCGAGTCCTATGCAGGGCTACACATCATCTTCACCTAGGATAATTTCTATCCTAGCCCTAGGACTCATACCTATTCTAGTCTTCTGAAGCTAATACCCTGGCTCCTCCTGTAGCCTCCCAAGGCTTGAGAGCACTACACCTCCTATAGTTATGATCTCTTTTATAATTAAGGTGATACCAATAATTATTTATAAATAAACCTAGGTAAACATAATCCATAATTTTTCTAAAAGATTGGAATTTTTTTTTTATTTATATTAGAGGTTCTAGTCATATATATATATATATGACTAGAATTGCCATCTTAGCATCTTTAATGATTTTTGCTATGCCATTTGGAAAGCACATGTATTATTAATATTTATTATTAACAATACGATATGTGGACCCCACCCAAAAGTGCATCCTCTGTGCCTTCCTCTGCTGCATCTCACCACCTGACCCTACCACCATCCCTTCCCCCTCCGTCTCCCACCTGGTGGCGCACCATCCAGCTCCACACCAACTAGACTGGCGTCAACATCTCCCGCAGCATCCTCCTTGGCGCTGAGAAGAATGATCGCTGCTACTCCTACGAGAAATTCCTCACCCGCCTCTCCATCCAATTGCGGAAAATACCTCACTTGCCTCTCCATCAAGTCCATCATCTGCACGACCGTCACCACCCATACCCGCCCTTTCCCCGTCAACCACTCGGGCGACCTCTACCTCCTCCTCATCGCCTCTGACGTCACCTTTATTATTAATATCTCAACATCCATCCCCTCTCTCTCCTTTTTGATGCACCTCGATCTCGGTAATAATTGAATCTCTAGTCAGATCCCTCCCAACTTCGATGATCTCTGCATGCTTAGCCGTGTCGTCCTCACCTGCAACTAAATCAACCGACTCTCTGATCAGATCCCTCCCAATTTCAACGATCTTCGCATGCTCAACCGTGCCCTCCTCGCTCGCAACCAGATCTCCGACCCTATCCCAGCCTTGATCTGCTCCATGGCTTGCCTTGCCAACCTAGATCTCATGGGTAATCGGATCTCTAGCAAGGTCTCGACGGACCTGGGGTCAATGCCAGTGCTATCCTCTCTGTACCTTGATGGGAACCTTATCTTTAGATGGATTCCTATGGGAATCATTGGGAGCTAAGGTTTGGGGATGTTGAACTTGAGCTGGAACATGCTCGAGGGAGAGATACCAGATACATTCAATCCCTTCGCCAACAATGACTGCCTCTGTGGCACATCGCTCCCAACCTGTGGCTAGGATCGGAGTTCACTGATCATAGCCCTCCATTGTCGAGATCAATAGAGGATGTGTGCACTTGGATTACTCTTCTGTATGGAGTTATTTATTTCATAAGTTAGTACATAGTTGGGAAAGTTAAGCAAAGAGGTGGTGCGAAGATGATAGATTGGTTAATGTTTATGCAGCATCAGCAAAAAAAAAAAATTCTCATAATCATATATATATATATATAACAATACACTGTAGAGGAGTATTATAATATTGCCAACTCAGCTTCTCAAATGATCTTTATTGTGCCACCTGCAAAGCATATTTATTATTAATATTTATTATTAGCAATACTTTCTGAAACCCTATTCCTTCCTTTGCTCTCTCCTCCATTTCAACTCTATAATCTATTTCATTCCAAAGACCACCACCGATGTCAAAAAAGCCATATTCGAGCCCTCCAACACCGTCCCCTTAGAACTTTTGGAACACCCCCACAACCTCCATCACCATCCACGGCCGCTAGCGTAATCTCCATCTTCATCCTCTGCCATCTTGGCCTACGACTACCGGAAGAAAAATTGGATCCACCGTGAGACCCTTATTCTAATGACTACCAAGTGCCTCAACATCGAGCACCGCACTGGCAATGGCGGTTCCTCATCCGATGGTGCTGCCCCCGTTTTGTGGAGTAGTGGTGGAAGTGGGTTGAGAACTATTGCTGAAACAATGCCTGCCTCCGGAATCAAAACTAGTACAACGATAAGTGGGACAACCTCCTTCACGATTACAGCTACGAGACCCGCACCATGGCTTCCACCGCCGGTAGCACTGTCGAAGACCAGCCCTCTTTCTAGGCCATGGAGCGGCACAAACTCTCATATCCAATCCCTACTTTTTTTATTTATTTAATATTTCTTTTGATTTCAATTCCGACGGAGAATGTATGAGAAGAAGAGAGGAGACGAGGGTGCAATCAGAATTAGTATTTGTCGAGAGAGAAGAAGAGTTATGGTGGAACGGCATAGGCAAACATGAAGAAGATATGAGAATTGAAAGATAGAAAAAATATAATATTATTTTATAAAATAATAAAAATATAATATATATTAAATAAATCAAATAAAATAAAATATTAAAAAAATAAAAATATTTATTAAAAATATTTATTATTAAAAAATTTAATAATTATAAATCATAATAATTATCCGTCTTGCATAATATGTGGATCTTCGACTAGTTCTATCTCATTATTCATTGATGGAATACATCATCTGTCGTTATCAATGGACACTTCATAACTTGAGAAATTAAGAAAAATTTCAACGATAATAAAGCATCAATGTTGAAATTTAATAAAGCATCATACATCGTTACGAATGGCCATTGAAGCATTGATGACACATGGATTGAAACCGTGTGCCTCTCATTTGATTTGAAATTTAACAAAGCATCAATGTTGAAAACATAGAAGCTATGACCTACAATGAAGCAGGTATCTTCACGAAAGTTCAGCGCTAGCAAATAATTTGACTTGGTACCAATGTTTAGATTGGGCAGTGAATATCTTTGCCACCTGATATTTATCACTGATCGGATCGAATTGGATCGGATCGAATCAAATTGATATAAAATTTAATTTAAAATAAAAATAAAATAAAATAAAAGATAATAACTATATATGATTAATCATTAATTTATGTTCATAATAATTTATATTTTTTAATTAATAATTAATGAGTTGTTGATGATTTATATATATATTTTTAATGAATTCTGTTGGAAGTACGGTCAAAGAAATATAATAAATTATGCTAATAATTTTGAAATTCAATACTAATGCAATCAACTTGCAGGTATATATTATTCAGAAAAAAACTCAACCACCACATTCTTGACATGTTACTCTTCTTTTTAGAGATCTTAGGTTGCTCTTGGTGCTGAGTTGACTTTGCTTACCAGCCGCCTGACCATCCAACTACAATATTCTTTAGCGGTTTAATAAAATTTTTTTGGGCAAATGTGACCAAGTCTACAGCACTTACTAGTAACTGAGATAAAAAAGCACAGGCTCACTTTGTGAAACTAAAAGTTAGATATATTTTACCAGCTACAATCCTAGATTCACGTACCTGAGCACACTTTTCTGGATTGAACTGCTTTCTGGTAAGTCCTACTTGCGTCTCCATTAACTATTGCAATAAGAAATAAGTGAAAACTTCCCCTTTTAAATCTGGCTGCTTCCTTTTTTTTTTCCTTTTTTTTTTTAATTATTATAGGATAAAGGAGACTGATGGGGTGTTTACCACATTGGTCACCAGCAAATTTATTGAAGTGAAAAAAGATGTGTACTTCATGTTAGGTTCGAGGAGGAATATACAAGAAAGAAGAAAAAGAAAAAACCTAGAGATAAAACTCCAGTCAAAAAGTCATGAAGAACCAAAAACAAAAAAACAACATTATGAAAGAAGTAAATGAAAAATGAAAGCAAGGAGACTCGGATGATCAAAAAGCACAAAAGACTTTAGTTCTAATAAAATGCTTAAGATCAGCATCAGCAACATTAAAGAAGGCTTCATCCATCATAATTTTTATTGGTACAAAATCTGGTTATCATCGGATTTAGTTGGAGTTGAGGTGGACAAGATCACCATCGATGACCTACAAAACAAAATTTCATCCGAAGTCGATGGAGATGGCTACGACAGGACCCTCCGACGATCAAATCAGCTTTTCTGGCCAACAAAAATGGAGTGCTCTGAAATGAGTTCGACAGAATTTAGAGAAGGAGAGAAAAGCTTAGAGCCTAGAGGAAACATATCTGGAGGATCCCTTTTATATATGGAGCTTGATTGATGGTGATGGCCATACCATCTGATGGTGGGCCGCTTGAGACTGTACGAAATTTGGTACGGAGAGGATGGTATCGTCAGATCGATAGTGACAGCCATACCATCTGATAGTGGTGAGCTGCTCGAGGTCTGACAGAGTCAGTCACGGAGGGGGGCACCGTCTGTAGTGTTGCCTGTGGCGGACTGATTGTGACCGTTCATCCAGATTTAATAATCGTGGCTCTGAGAAAGTAGGCATTGATTGGTGGACTTCGGTATGTATTAATTCCAGCGGAGTTCGAACTCTTGGAGGAGTTTGGCCGAGAGGAAGCTCAGAAGGAGTTCGGTCGGAGGAGTACGGAGGGAGTTCGGCTCTCATAGGCGTTTGGCTGGAGGAGTGCGGCTAAGGCTCGATCGCTGGAGAGTTCGAAAGGAGCTCGACCACTGAGGAGTCCGACCGATCAAAGGAGATGTCTGGGAGGAGTCTGGCTCTTGAAGAAGTCCAATCGAAGAAAAAGCTTGGAGGGAGTTTGGCTTCTGTAGGCGTCTGGCTGGAAGAGCGTGGAGGAAGTTCGGCTCTCGTGGAAGTCCGACTGAAGCTCGACCGCTGAGGAGTTCGATCGAATGAAGGAGTTCGGCTAAGGCCCGACCGCTGAGAGTATGAAGGAGCTCGACCGCTGAAGAGTTCAGTCGACTGAAGGAGTTCGGCTAAGATCCATCCGCTGAAGCTCTTCTTTGGCTACCAGTTGCATTAGGCTGAGCATCAAACTGGACTTCAGTAGGAGCGGAATTTATCCCCAACAATAGTCCCCCACACTCTCGAGTTTAAAACTCGAAGGAAGGGAGTGCAGAAAAGGTGACTGCAGAAGTTCTCTTCTGGGCTCCGTGCTAGTTCAGATTGAAGCTCGGGAGAGATCTCATCTCCAACCAAAGTTGATGTTGAAGTTGAAGTCCGAGGGAGATCTCATCTCCAGCCGAGATTGAAGTAGATCTCGTCTCCTGCGGTCAAGGTCGGAGGTTGAGCTCCTCGAGGGCGATATTGTCTCCTACAGCAGAGACTGACTCGGGAGAGATCTCCTCTCCTACAGTCGAGGTTGATGCGGGCGCTCGAGGAAGATCTTATCTCCTACAGTCGAGGTTGGCTCGGTCACTCGAGAGAGATCTTATCTCTGACCGAGGTTGACTCGGGCGCTTGGAAGAGATTTGATCCCTGCAGCGAGGTTGATACGAACGCTCGGGGGAGATCTGATCTCTTACAGTCGAGGTTGATACGGGTGCTCGGAGGAGATCTTATCTCCTACAGTCGAGGTCAATATGAATGCTCGGAAGAGATCTGATCTCTAGCCGAGATTGATGCAATCGCTCGGGAGACATCTTATCTCTGGGCGAGTTGTCATTAAGCACTCAAGAGAGAACTTATCTCTGACCGTGGTCGACCTACGACCCTCGAGGGAGATCTTTCTCTTGCGCGCGCTGAGGTTGATGCAGGCACTCTGGGGAGATCTTATCTCCTGCAGTCGAGATTGGCTCGGGGTGAGATCTTATCTCTCTTACAGTCGAGGTTGTGTTGCGGGTGCTCGAGGGAGATCTTATCTCCTACAGTCGAGATCATTGCGAGCGTCAGGGGAAGATCTTATCTCTACAGTCGAGATCAGTCCGGACCCTCGGGGGGACTTACCTTCTATGGTCGGAGTTTGCCTCAGGAGACGATCTAATCAACTTGCAGCGGAGGTTGACGCGGGCACTCGAAGGAGATCTTATCTCTAGTCGAGGTTGACTCGACTCGCTCGAAAGGATTCTATATCTCTAACCGAGGTTGTCATGGTCGCTTAGGAGAGATCTTATCTCTGGCTTGAGGTTGACTCAGGCACATCGGGAGAGATCTTATCTTTGGTCGAGATTAGCCGAGGTTAGCATTATCGCTCAAGAAAGATCTTATCTCTAGCCGAGGTTGGCTCGATCACTCGAGAGAGATATTATCTCTAGCCGAGGTTGTTCCGATCGCTTGGGAGAGATTCTTATCTCTGATCGAAGTTGGTCAGACGCTCGGGAGAGATCTTATCTCTAGTCGGAGTTGTCACGGTCGCTCTGAGAAGATCTTTATCTCTAGCCGAGGTTGGCTCGGTCGCCTCGAAAGAGATTTAATCTCTAGTCGAGATTGTTTCGATTGCTCGGGAGAGACTTTATCTCTGGCCGAGGTTGGCTCGGGCGCTCGGGAGAAGATCTTATCTCTAGCTGAGATTGTCTCGATCGCTTCGAGAGAGATCTTATCTCTGATCGAAGATTGGTTCGATCGCTCGAAAGAGAATCTTATCTCTATCCGAGGTTGTCTGCGATCGGGCTCTGCGAGAGAGATCTTATCTCTGGCCGTGTTGGCTCGGGCCGCTCGGAAGAGAGATCTTTATCTTTTAGGCCGAGAGGTTGTTCCAACACGGCCCAATGGACGTAAGTATCCATCGGTCATAGGACATCACATAATCTTGGTAAGGGAGAATTACTTAATCTCTGGTCGAGCTTGGCTCGGACACTCGGATGAGAGAAGTCGGTTGATCGTTGCTCGGAGCCGAGGTTATCAACGGGCGCTCGAGAGATGATCTTTAATCTTTGGACACGAGGTGGCTCTAGAGCGACGATCGCTAGCCGGTACGAGAATCCTATTTCTAAGCCGAAGTTGTATGTGCTCAGCGGCGTCCAGAACGATAGATAGTAATTTAATCGTCTGAACCGAGAGTCACGTAGACGCTCGAATAATATACTGCTCGTGAATTGGAGAAGAGATCTAGATGACGTGCTCTATAAGCCAGACGGTCTGATCTCGGGCCTTGGAGAGAATTTTATCTCTAGCCGAGATTATCGCGGATGCTTGGGAGAGATCTTATCTCTAGTCGAGGTTGGCTCGGTCGCTTGGGAGAGATCTTATTCTCTGTCGAGGTTGGACTCGGTAGCGGAGCCATTGAGGGATGAGAGAATTAGTAGCACAGAGGGTACAGAAGCGCTCTGAGTAAGGGGATTAACTTCAATCTAAGCCCGCAGGCTATGTCAGGGTCAGCCTCGGACGGCAAGAAGTCCCTTCGATCTCTGATTGAGAGTTAGCTAGTGGACTATCGCACTACCCAGCACAGACCAGATGCAGGCCTACGGAGGCAAACAAAGTCGGGGAGAATCCGAGGAGAAAGGAATCTTAGATGGGCTCATATCGATGATGGGCGAGCCTAGTGTACCCAGATCGCGCTGGCTCTGGATTATACAGAGAAGGAGTAGATCTTATGACAAAATCGTCTAGTGACGCACAAAGGTTGGGCTTCGGAGCGCTCGAAAAGGGAGAACGAATTACTTACATCTATCCAATAGATGCGCTAGAGGTATGTACACATGATATCGACGGGATCGAGGTAATGGATAGAGAAGAAGATGACTTAATCTCTGACGCCGAAGGTTGGCTTGGTCACTCAGAAGGAGACTCTTATGTCTAGTCGAGGTTATCCAGTCGCTTGAAGATCGGAGATCTTATCTCTAGCCGAGGTTGATCCGGGCGCTTGGAAGAGATCTTATGTCTAGCCGAGGTTGTCGTGGTCTCTTAGGAGAGATCTTATCTCTAACTAAGGTTGATCCGGATGCTCGAAAGAGATCTTATCTCTGACTGAGGTTGACTCGAATGCTCAGGAGAGATCTTATCTCTAGCCGAGATTATCGCGGTCGCTCGAAAGAGATCTTATCTCTGGCCGAGGTTGAAGGACCTTGATCGGCTCATGTTAGGATGAGGTTCTTCTCCTGTTCCTAACACGGCCACTATTGACTGCTTCTTCTCTGTCATCATATAGTTTTTGCACCAAAAAATAATATTATTGAAAGAATTTTATTGAAAGAAAGTTACTGGCAGCGCATCTCCGAATTTCTTATGTTTTAGGGTCGTGGTAGCATCGTTCCTCCGAGTTTCTTCAAGCGATAAGCTCTGGGTCGAACGACCTCCTCTATCTCATGCTGGCCTCCTCAATTTGGAGCAAGCTTCTCTTGGCTTTGATGCTGGAAGATGACAAATCATCGAAGTACCAAGCTCCTCCCAAGGGTAACATTGATGACATCGTGAGGCGGCCGACCTTCTTGTTATTTGTGGCTATGATAGCGCCCTTGATCGATCTTCTCCTGCTTTAGACTGGCACCGAAGGAATTTACCCAGCCATCCCTTTCTGACGAGCTTCTCAATTTCATCTTGGAACTGAATACATTCCTTAGTGTCATGGTCGTGGTCATCATGGTAGAGGCAGTACTTGCTTCGATCGCGCTTATTTGGGGGAGATCGTAATTCTTCTGATCTTGGTAGCTGGTTCTTAACTTTTATGAGAATTTGAGTTCGAGGAGCGTTGAGGGGGGGCGTAGTCGCAAAACCTTCCGAGAGGAGGACTTCTTTGCACCCTTCTGTCAAGGCTTCCTTGATGGCGAGCTCGAAGAGTTCGGGCTCGCCTACGCCCGGGGGGAGTCCATGGCCGAACTTCGCTCGACTCTCCATCGACAGCGGGTCTATTATACTTGTCTGCCCGCCGCTCTCCTAAGACTTCTTCGTCCTTCAACTTGAAGGCTTCTTCGGCACGGGCATATCCCTTGGCCCGAGCCAGCAGATTGTCGAAGTCTCTGGGATACTTTTTTTCTAGGAAGAACAGTAAGTCATTCTTCTGAAGACTGTCCTTGAGTGCGGCCATCGTAACAGACTAGTCCAGGTCCCTGACCTCCAATGCTGCGGCATTAAATCGGGTGACGTAAGCCCGAATGGATTTTTCTGCTTCTGCTTGACGTTCATCAAGAAATTCGAACCTCGACGCAGACGTCGGCTGCTGATGAAGTGAGCCACGAACTGATGGCTCATCTGGTCAAAAGAGAAGATCATACCCGATTTCAATGCTGAGTACCAATTTCTCGCTGCCTCCCTCAAGGTAGATGGGAAAGCTCGGCATAATATGGCATCTGATGTGCCATGAAGCAGCATCATGATCCGGAAGGCCTCCAGATGATCAATCGGATCAGAGGTTTCATTGTAGCTTTCAAGTTGAGGGAGCTTGAAGTTCGGTGGAATGGACTCTTGCATAATTCGGGGGGAGAAACAAGGATCGGTGTGGACGTCGTCATGATGAGCTGGGGTGATATGGTCGAGCTCTTCAATCCATCGGTCCATCTTCCGTAGTCTGTGATCGAGGACGTCATCTTGGTTGTAGATCTTAGGGGGCTTTCGGCTACAAATGGAAAAGATCTCCTCCAGAGGAGAACCATGATCCGAACATGGATCCTCGACTCTCTATTTTCTTTTCTCAGGGGGGATGGGTATGTTAGCCTAGGTACTCTTCCTTGGGGTCGGCTCCCGACATCCCGATGGTGGGTTTTCTGATGGAGTTACCGTCAGGGACTGTCGCACGGCCTGCATCATCTCGGCGAGGCCACGAACCTGCTGAACCAGCAGGTTGAACCACTCCACATCTACGGTGGCTTTACGTGGAACCTAGGTTGCCGGGGCTGAAGCGAGAGCAGATGGACCTAGCACGGAGGCCGCCAATCGTCGAGTCGAAGCTCTCTTAGGAGGCATTCTTTTTTGGAAAAAAACTCTAGAGAGAAATAAGAGAGATCTCCGAAGAGGGAAGGGAGAAATCATCGCCGAGCACTCCTTTAAGAACAAGGGGCTTCAAGAACACCTCAAGAACAGAGGCGGCCCTTCCTTTAGCGCTAAATCTGTTGGTGCAGAATCTGATTGTCGTCGGATCCAGCTAGAGTTGAGGTGGACGAGATCGCCGTCGGTGACCTACAAAATAAAATTTCGTTTAGAGCCGGTGGGGGTGGCTCCGACAGAACCCTCCAATGATCAAGTCAGCTCTTCTGGCCAACAGAAATGGAGTGCTCTGTAATGAGTTCGACAGAGTTTAGAGAAGGAGAGGAGAGCTTAGAGCCTAGTGGAAACATATCTGAAGGATTCCTTTTATAGATGGAGCTTGATTGATGGTGACGGCCATATCGCCTGATGGTAGGCCGCTTGAGGCTGTGCAGAATTTGGTGCGGAGAGGATGGTATCATCAGACCGATAGTGACAGCCATACCGTCCAGTAGTGGTGGGCTGCTCAAGGTCTGATGGAGTCAGTCATGGAGGGGGGCACCGTCTATAGCGTTGCCCGTGGTAGACTGATAGTGACCGTTCGTTCAGATTTAATAGCCGTGGCTCTAAGAAAGCAGGCATTGATCGGTGGACTTCGTTATGTATCAATTCTAGAGGAGTTCGGACTCCTAGAGGAGTTCGACCGAGGAAAAGTTCGAAAGGAGTTCGGTCGGAGGAGTGCGGTGGGAGTTCGGCTCTCATAGGTGTCTGACTGGAGGAGTGTGGCTAAGGCTCGATCGCTGGGGAGTTCGGAAGGAGCTCGACCACTGAGAAGTTCGGTCGGCCGAAGGGGATGTCTTGGAGAAGTCTGGCTCCTGAAGAAGTCCGATCGAAGGAGAAGTTTGGAGGGAGTTCGGCTCTCGCAGGTGTCTGGCTGGAAGAGCGCGAAGAAAATTCGGCTCTCGTAGGAGTCCGACTGAAGCTCAGTCGCTAAGGAGTTTGGCCGGATGAAGGAGTTCGGCTAAGGCTCGACCACTGGGAGTACGAAGGAGCTCGACTGCTGAAGAGTTCGGTCAGCTGAAGGAGTTCGACTAAGATCTATCCGTTGAAGCTCTTCCGTAGCTACCGATTGCATTAAGCTAAGCATCAAACTGGACTTCGGCAGGAGTAGGATTATCTCCAACAGTCCCCATCTGTGTGAATGGCAGCAAAGGAAAAATGCAAAAACAGCATTTCAGCTCCATCGAAAAGTTCGTGGAAGACACCAGCAAGTGAAAAGAGGAGACGCTTGGTCTCCGAAGCTTTCGAATCTGATCCCATAGCTTACCAAAACCAAGAAGGGATTTGTGGTCGAGAAAGATAGACCAACCTAATAGTAGAGAAAACCGTGGAGTAAAGCGAGGAACTTTGATTGAGAAAGATTCAATTATTCTGTTCTTTCTAGCAACACCAAGTAAAGCAACAACCAGCATTAGCCCAGCAGAGTGAGCATCCCATAGAAACTAAGCTGCAATCCAACTAATATAGAGGTTCTTTAGATCACCATTCGGACATGGAATATTTAGGTTTAAGTACAAAATGCTCCACAGTTCAGCGGCAAAACGACATGAAAGAAATATATGATGGACTGGTTCTAAAAGATCAGAGCAGCTGGGACAACGACCAAGGGACTTGCCTATTCTTTCAAAATGTTTCCCCCGGTATTTATGTTGTTAAGAAGGGCCATCCAAAAGGAAACATCTGATTTCCAGAGGAATCTCAAAGGCTTGTTCTTTTGAGGGTAAAATTAAATTTATCCAGAAATCCATATTTTTTTTGCTAAGTATTTTCCAAATAATATTTAGATAAAAAAATAATTTATCTATATTTTTTTATGTGTTGCAAAATAACTCAAAAATATGTTATCTATTTTCTTTTGCATTACTAATCTCCTGAAAGATCTATTCATATTTTTCATAATATTATTTATTATATAAATATTATTATTTATAATAATAAAGTGTAATATATTATATTATAGTATATTATATTTTGCATATTATAATATATAATATTATTTAATAAATATTCATAAAAATAGATTTTATATATATATATATATATATGAAAATATAGTACAGTATAGTATATTACATATATTAAAATAATATATTACTACATTACATTTATTTTACTATAATAATAATAATATCATATATTAATATTATATTATAATAATAAAATAAAATATTATACTATAACATTATATTATTAGAATAATAATATTATACTAAAATAATAAATTATTATTGATTAATAATAATATTATATATAAGATAGTATTATATATTATTATTATAGAGTTAAGGGTATATTAGGAATAAAATAAAAAGATTACTTTTTGGGTTGATGGGGAAAACAACTTACCCACCTCCTAGGTGGTAAGACTTCTCCCCATTTCATAGATAAATGGTATTTATGGGAAAATAATTTATCCATCTAGAGAAGTATAAGAATATAGATAAGTTAGTAAATGAAAAGTTGACAAACTTTTTCATAATATTTATCAATTAAAGAGCTAACCCTAAATTTTCAAATAGTGGCAGCAAGGTTCTACTAAATTTTCTTGAATTAAGAAAGCCATATATACATAGATATAGATATGGTGACAAATAATGCAAAGATAATAAATAGGTTTGCATCCGGTCGGAACCCATCAAGTAGGCTGGTTACATGCCGCAACTTAGCCAAAGCCTCAAATGAGAGAGAACTTTTAAACCGAAAGTGCCAAGAGTTGAATCTTTAATTAAAGAATTGAGCCGCCACTCCTGATTTAAGTCTAGAAGTCTAATAGAGGTTACAAAATAAGACTCTCAAAGATAAATTCAGGATCCATTTGTGCTTCCAAAAAAAAAAACTTTCAATACATTCCTGAAAGAGGATCTATTCTGAAAAGATTGCGAGGAAGAGAGAATGCCTATAAAGATAGCGGAGCATTTCCTCCTAAGTTTGTAGCAATCAACAAGTTTACACCTTTTAAAGTAGAAGCCAGGTAATAAGGTTTTTCAAGAAGCATGATTGTCTTTGAGATATCTCCAACCCTATTTAGCTAAAAAAGCAGCATTGAATTCTTCCAAGTCTTTAATGCCAAGCCAACCTTCAGCTTCAGCAAATGCAAGCCATTTTCTAGTTGACTTTGCGATACAAACCATTGATCTTTTCGGCCCCTTTTCAAAGAAAGGTCCTCTAAATACAATCAATTCTTTTGACCAACCATGAAGGTATTTAAAGAGGGACATAGAAGAGTGGTATAGCCAAGAGGACAGCATCGATAAGAACAAGCCTATCCCCAAATAATAGGAATTTACCTTTCCAACTAGTGAGCCTAGATTTCATTTTATATTAGAGTGGAAACCAATCGGTTTTCTTGAGCCCAAGATACTTGATAGGTAGATAGGAGTAACAACAATTTAACTAAGCTGCACTCTCCAATAATTGAGCGTCATTAAGAGCTATAGACGAAACAAAGCTTTTATGAAAGTTTATGGAACGACCAAATATGGTGTAAAAAACGTAGGGTATGATTTTCAAAGAAGAATGCAGTTTTTATCAGCTTTGGAGAAAATAATAGTGTTATCCGAAAATGGTTATGTCAACGATCATCACTCTGTTTTCAGTTCATTGAGGAGCACATCTCAAATTAATCTAAACCAATTACTTCCTTTGGACCACAAAAAGGTCGGATCCAGTGGATGATATTTTTAAATATACAGTATTTCATCCGAATGATTGAATCTATAAAAAATCAATTACTTTGGCACTCAATAGAATAGAGTTCATCCCATCCTTTGAAGCAATTTTTATCAGCTTTGGAGAAGATAATAGAGTTGTGTCGGCAAATGGTTAGGTCAATGATGCTCGCGCTGTTTTCAATTCATCGAGGAGCACATCTTAAATTAATCTTACAAATCTAATTGCTTCCTTTGGACCACAAAACGGTCTGATCCAGTGGATGATATTTTGAAATATATAATATTTCATCTGAATGATCGATTCTATAAAAAGTCAATTACTTTGACACTCAATAGAATAGAGTTCATCCCATCTTTGGTGCCATTTCCTTTCATTCCCATTACGATTTAGAATTCAAGCAGACACATTAAAATAGATTCTAAGGTGATAACTTGTTCAAAATTTGGATCAAATTTAGTAACTGAAATTGGGATGTCAATACTTTTTCATTTGCAAGTGCACCCATTGTTGTTCAGTTTCAAAAGATTTCCCTTACGGTTTGAAAAATGGTCAATTTCTGAGACTTGAGTCGATCTTTAAAACTCAAATTATGAATTCAGTTAATTTAAATTCCTGCCCATCACAGGTTTGCATCCTGTTACAGCCCCCATGCTTCTCAATTTTCCCCAAGTTGCACAATATTGCCGAGTTCACTTGAGCTCTAGCAACATAGGTTATTCAAATTATTTATTTATGGGTGAGTAATTATCGATTTTGAACTCTTAATCCAGTAATTGAAGGCAAACTCAATTTGTTGGTCTTTTCCAATAAACAAACAGTTAGAGCTGAATGCATGAAAAGGTAAGATCTAGTCATGCCTCCTCTGCTTTTCTACATGCAGTATGCTTCATATAATGGGTGAGAGGAGCTTCCTTCCTTTTTTGCTTGTTCTTTCCTTGTTGCCGACGGAAATGCTATGTCCAAAGATAGGGATTGAGGAACTGATCATGACTCAGGATTGCTAGATAAGTGAAGGGATGGATGATATTGTGGGAAGAAGTGACCCTTTGTCAAAATCCCTATGTTGTTTGGATCTGCCTGTTTTCCTTTACTTGTTGCTTCATTACTGGTACCATACATGAGGATGATATATATATATATATATATATATTGCTACTGTTGATCATTTGATGAGTATTTGCTAGAGATTATTTATTTATCACAAGTAAATCATGGGTCTGACTGCATTGCTTTGATGGTTGAAGTTGATGAGTTGCACAAGTGCTTTCATGGATGATGCTTATAGCCTAGTTCACCTGAACATCAGGAGACTATTATTGCTAATTTGTTTGTGGACTTCCTTAGTTGAAGATTCTTGAGAAACTAAACAAATGCTTGATAGGATCTACCATATTTTGTTAAGGTTAATGCATGAAACATGACGGTTGAAAGAAGGTTGTTTAAAAGTGAATCACACGGCTCAGGAAAACCTTTTCCGGATGAGCAAACCAAACGCTCGACTTATTTTGCCAAGCAAAATCGCTTGAACTGGAGATTAACAACCACTTTAATATCTTTTATTTGCTTTCTGTAATTTTTAAGATGTCGAAACAGATGCTGTGAACCCGTTTTGATTACAAACATATGCTGCTTCGTTAAGGCTTCTTCTTCTGTGCGAAATATTAAAATCTAGCCTTTGGCCAAAAAATGGGAAATAGGAGAACTTGCAAGAAGCGAGAGCTCTGAAAGAAAGAAAGAAATAAAAATAAACTCTTGCCATTTTATCTTGTGATGATTACCATCCCTTCTATAGTCATGTGCTTTGAGCAAGGAATCTGGCAAGCCCAACTTTGCGACCTGTCCCTCTAACATCCTCTTGGACCTGCCGTCTGTACTCCCCAAAGCTAAACTTTCTATAGATCGCAGGCTCTGCATGGCTCTGTATCACAGTGTCATAGGAGGGGCACAGGAAGTATGCCACTGAGAACCTCTCCTGAAGTGGGTTGGACAAAACTCTGTGCTCCACACTCTTGTACGCTCCATTGCTCCATGCCTGCATGGGTTCAAAATTCAAAATGCATGACAAACAATAGTAATTAAAATCAGCTTTAACCTTTTTTTTTTCTTTAATGAAATTGGAGACTAACAGGAAGCTAACCCATTACTCACCAGCAATCTTATTGATAATAGAGTAATTACAGAAGGTAAGTTAGATACAAAGTACAAGAGGAAACATATGCTTCAAAAAAAACGGCAAAAAACAGAGAAAACAAGGGCAAGTCATCCATCTGAAGAGAAGGATGGAGCAGAATAAAACAAAACAAGCTATCTTGGCACTCAGTAAATTGCCCTCTACTTAAACAAGATCATGTTAAAGCATGGTTGCTCCTCTAAATTTTACTCCTCAGAGTGGTCATGCCACTTTATGTTGTAGCAACATAATTGTTCTCGATAACACCTTTTTTTCTTTTAAGGAGACCCCTATGGGAGAAAGCTGTGGCATTTGAATGCATACACACCTGGAACAAGTCACCAATGTTGACAATTAATGCATCAAGACTGGGTTTAACGGTGATCCATCTCCCATCCTTCATCAATTGCAGCCCACCTACTTGATCTTGGCGTACTATGGTCAAGAAACTGCTATCAGTGTGAGGGACCAACCCAAAAACTCGATTTTTTACTGGGCACGGAGGATAGCGATTCAGCCGTAAATAACTAGTATTGCACCAACAATTCTCCGTTATATGCGTGCCGTCATGACCCACTCCTTCAGCCAAGATCCCCACTAGTAGATGTGCCAACCATGACATTGTCGTTGAGAACTCCTCCATTATGTGCCTGTATCAAAGATTAGAATTGTTTACATGATGACTTTTATTCGCCGAGAAAAAAGGTTTTTTGCTTTAAGATTCTAGAATCAATTGGAGTAGCACCACTAACTCTGCCACCCTATAAATTGCACTCTTTTTGCAGTGGGAAGACTACGGTTGTTGTCCAAAATTTATAAATAGGGTAGAAGCAAATAGAGCTAAGCATGTGATAGATTTTATCTTTGGTCGAAAAGAATGATTGATCTTCTATCAAGACATCAACCATTGGATCATGCGTGCATGTATCTCGAAGTACTCGATCACTTTCTTTCGTCCATCTGCATAGATCGGATGTTACAAAAGAAGGTGAATCATTCTTTCGCACAAAAGATACAATCCGATCCCACGACAAAATTGTTGCCATAGTGTCATCAGTATTGCATCTGACAAGTTGACCTTAAATCAAAAGTAAAGTTTTCATTCATTAAAGCCAAGCCAAACACGCATTCATTTCATCTAGAAAATGGAGTACAAGACTTAAGCAGCATGGTGAGGCCAAACACAACAAAGTACAAGAAATCGAGGATCAAAAAAGCAGGGAAGAGATCAGAATTAGAAGCGTGGAAAACAATGACTCCAGGAGGAGGAAAGAAAAGCATGAACTCTTTAATGGCTCCGAGAATTGAGATGCCAAAGAGTGCAGACAGGTAGATATTGTGTTCATGTTGGAGGTAACCATGCCGGAGGTATCAGGTATGTTTTTATCCTGGACTTCTATCAATCCAAATATTATTTGAGAAAGCGCCCAAGAATAGATCAAGTACCTTCGGTTAGAAAAAGTTAAAGAGTACCTGGTGCTGGTTTTGGTGACACCGTTGGCCGGCTTGAGAGGGACATGATACGCCTCGGACCACGATAATTGCCTGAGGGAGGTGGGCCTCGGACTCCCCCAGCGGTAGTTCTCGGGTGACAAATCCAGCAGCTTCTCGCTGGCCTTCTTCACGAAGGGGAGCCGGAACACGTTAACTTGCAGCTCGCGTAGCTTGTCAAGGAGGCTACTTGAGACGCCGTGGTTCACCACCTGAAAGAAGCCCCACTCGGAGGTTGCGACCATGATGTCTCGCTTGCACTGCTCCACGTCGGACTCGCGATTTAGACGGCTGAGATCGATAAGGGGGAGCTCACGCTCCTCGACTTCCGCCACTTGATTAGTATCGGACGGCTCTGGTTGGCTGTCGAAGAGAGCCTTGTAGGTTTTGAGGAATGGTGGATCGGGGTCCATTGGCACGGTGCTCTGATCTTTAACAGCCTGGAAGACGATGATAAGATGAGACGAGGTTACTTCCGTTTTTGGGGGCTAGAAAAGACGAGGTTACTTCTTAGCAGACGTTCCTAGTTCTAGGTGTGATTTAATTGCGTTGTACACTATATGGAGTTGGGATCCCGTCACCCACCGGGAGGAGAATGGATAAGCCTACCTTGTGGGGCCATGGGTTCAGAATTAGGGGATGTTGGCAAATCAGTTTATTTTGAAATATTTTTTGAAATAAAATTTTTAAAAAATATTATGAAAAAAAATAATTTATATTTAATAAAATTATTTGATTATTATTTTTATAGTATTTAAAAAATAGTTTGTATTTGATAAATCTTTTTAAAAAATATTTTTGATTGTTAAATTACGAAAGATGGCGATTTATTTTATAATTAATATTATTTAAATAAATAAATAATTTTAAATATTTATTATAATTAATTTTAATTAAATTTTTTATTTTTATTTAATTAAAATATAAAAAATAATGAGATGGTTATGTAGCATAAAAATAATAAAAAAATAGATGAAAATAAATAAGAATAATTATGGTAAATAATAATTTTAAGTAAGAGTATTTATGTTTTGAAAAAATTAATTTTATATTTCTACTTTTACTTTCAAGGAGAAAATCTAATTTTCTATTTTTTTCTCACAATAAAAAAATTACTTCTATTACCACTCAAAGATAGATTATTTTTTAAAATAAATTTGATTATTTTTTTAAAATAATTTTTTTTAAAATAAATAAATAATTTTTTCTTCCTAAATGTTTGAACAAATAAGCTCTTACAAAGCCAAATATGGACTAAAAAGAAAATGCAAGGATGAAGGAGATGCATCTTTGTTCTTATTACTTTATGGTTAGATTGGTCCATCCACTCAAGGTAGATCTAGTTTAACTTTTTTTTTAAATAATTTAAATATTAAAATTTGATATTATCTTGGTATCAAAAGTGTATCTATCTCTATTTTGGATTATCAACCACTCACTCTGAAATCAAAGAGTTTGGAGATCTTTGAGATCTATGTGGTAAGTGATCCAATGCCGATTTGATGCAAAAAAAAAAAAAAAAGATGAAATTTTGCTTGAAAGATACAACTAGATCCCTTCGTCTGGACCCAACTAGGGCCTGGTCCAACTAAATTTCAACATGTCATTAATTAATAATCCTATTTAGTAACCATAATCAGTCCTCATAGGGGACTTGTTGTGGTGTAAGGAGAGGCCTAGATATCGTTCTGCCTATGACGATCTGGTCAACACTTGATTAAGAACTGCAAGCAGGGTAGGGATATTTAGCATTTTATAAATAAAAATAAATAGCATAAAAATTTTGTACAGGTACTAAATCTATTTCTACTATTGTCTAATCAATGCACCCTTATCGTTTTTGTCGCACAAGGTACCATATAAAAACAAATGAGATGGATTTTTTGGGCGCCGTAGGTCCCATTTATTAATCCACTTAGTATGAATCCAACTATGGAAATTTTAAAATAAAATATAATAATTAATATGTATATATTGCTAACATCTGTTCTAAAAAAATATTCTTTGTAAACTTATCATGCCATCAAGAGATAGGTTGAGCCTTTTTTTTTTATTATTTTTTTGGTAGCTATCCATGCTTATCGGGACTCTATGGTATAAACATTGCATCGTAAGATCCGTGCTTTGATTTGGGAGGATAAGCTAGCCAGGGGCGGTCCCCTCACATGGTGATGAGATCCGAATTTTGGGACATATGAACGGAACGGCGCGGGAAGGCAAAACAAAAAAAAAAAAAAGGAAAAGAAAATAGACGAGGGTTTTTGGATCCAGGGAGGAATACGAGAAGTGGTTCGATTTGTCATTTTCAAATGGTAGCAGAGCCGCTGAAAGGCCTCTGGATTCAGGGGGCGGCCGCGTCTTGGACGATCGCGTCGTCCCGGCGGAGTATTTGCTACTCCTATTTCCGCCACAATGTAACAAGACTCGACGGAAAAGAACATGGTGACCATAGCGATTATCAAACGACGATCATTAATGTTGCGAACGCTAAGGATGTGTTTGATTTTATTTTTTTTTAATTTTTTAAAAATATTTTTTTAGTGTTTTTAATTTTTATTATTGAGTAAAAATAAAAAAATATAAAGATAAAAAAAATATAAAGATAACTACGTTACTATAAAAAAAAAATAATTAAAAAATATAATTATATATAAAATAAAAAATAAAAAAATAAAAAAATATTTTATATATAAAATAATTATTTTAAATTTTTTTATTTTTGCTTTCTATTTTTGATGATGCTATCAAATATTGCTTTTTAATTTTTGTTTTTTAAAAATTAAAAAAATAAAATATATATTTTATTAATAGCTAATCAAATGCATCTTAATTATATTTTGGAGGTCAGTGATGCCATGGGCTGCGATCATTGTATCAAAATCAGCTAAATTTATAGTATTGGAGGGCTCCATGTTTGTATTTGAGAGTGAAGTACTAATCCTAATTGGGTGTATAACAAAACCCAATTCAAACGGCTACTTTTGATTTGGTTTCAGATTATTCGAATTGAATTTAATTTTAATTTAAATTTTTAAAAAATTTAAAAAACTATTTTAATTTTAATTTAAATAGTTTTTAAAAATTTGATTTAAACTAGATTGATCTGTATATAAAAATATAAGTAAATGGTAAACTATAAATTATTCATTTAGCTCATTCCATAAGATGTCCGTTTAGAATGATAAGAATTTAAAATATATATCAGCCATTTAGCCTATTCCATAAGCTGCCCATGGAAGCTTAATAACCCAAAATCCAATCAATCAAATCAATTTTTTCAGATCAGTTTGAACTAGTTTTTCTATGAGGCCAATTTGATTTCAATTTAGGAACCAATCCCGATCAATTTAGTTTAAAAATTGATCCTAAATGGACCCAAACCGAAGCGTGCACACTCTTATTGATCCTAGAATTTATGCCACTAGAGTTTCCTGAGTGGAGCAAAATGAGAAAAATGAGATTTAGACCGATAAATTGAGCATATCAAATAAGCAAACAAAATATAATAATATTTAGACATAGAGCAAACCAATCGTACGAACAAATATAAATAAAAAAAAAATTAAGCTACCTATTTAGCAATCCTATGAGATATGCACGATTAAAATTTAAAATAGATGGCAAACCATCTAGCCTAACCCATAAACTATCTATTTGATAGAAATGCAATAATCTAGACTTGATAAATCAAATCGAATCGGATCAATTTTTTTTGAATCGATTTAAACTGATCTTTTTGTATGATCGGATCGATTTTTGCTTCAACTTTAAAAAATTAATTTAGTCAATTTGATTGAAAGATTGGTTTTAGACCGATCCGAGTCAAACCGTGTACATCCCTACCGATCCCGGAACCTAAGCCAATGGGGCTTTTAGAGCTGAGCATAATGAGAAAATTCAGATTCATTGATGGTACCATATCTAATGATTGATTTCAATAATTGTTGACCGGTGAACTTGGCATATCCAATGAGCAAACACAATATAACAATATTTAAACATAGCTATTGTCTAACACAATCAAGAGGTATCATCGATCCATTATAAAAAACCGCAAATACACAACCCTCCTGAATAACTTTTATGTGCGTAATTACTCTTTGGATTCCCCTATATTTCCACTGTTGATTGATTAATGCAACAAAAAATATGGAAAAAAAAAATATCTCTGCACCAGATCAGCTAGTTAGCCAGACAGCCAAATACTTTTCATATTACACGTATAGCAAATTGGTAACCCATATCACATTAGAAGACATGTAATTATTTTACAGTTTTAAACTAAAAAAGAAAGAAATAAAGAAGAATCAGAGTTTGCAGTACCTGGGACAACAATTCTTCTGAAGACTTTCCCAAAACCTCCATCAATTCCTCCCTCGCCATGTTCTTCTTCCCTTGTGGTGATTAGCATCAAAGAGCTTAGCAATATATAGAATTAATCCTCCCCGCGTAATTTGTGTGGCAAAACCCTGATTGCTGTCTCTCCTCCGTCACCCCCTCACTCATGAGGGAGGCACTGAGCCACGTCGCCTGAGACTATTCACACGCTTAGGCCACAGCTTCACCGCTGCATCCAAACCAAGGAGCATTGGTGGTTCTGTCGTAGCGTCAATGGGCGGATGGAGTCGAGGAGAAATATTGAAATAATAAAGGCCATTTAAAGTTTGGCCAATTTGGTGTTTATGTCTCGAAGCAGGGGATGGAAATCCTTGCTGTGATTTGCTTCCTATAAAGAATTCTCATTTTGTAAAACCCATGAAAGCATCCCATTTATATTGGCAAATCATAAATGCTACACGCTTAAATAAAATTTTGTGATCAAATGAACAGACTGCCCAAGAATTAGTCAAACGCTGCTCTTTTTATCTGGACAAAATAGAAGCGTTAGGACCACTAATAGTGACGGTCCAACATTTTCTCTTTTTTTTTTCCCTAAATTTCTGAAGAAAAGGTGGAAAACCCCATCACTTCACTTGACCAGTAGGAACATTGACCATGGCAACTTCTTTATGGCTGCTGCTACATTTCAAGGAGAGTGGACTGCCAAAGTCCCTCTTTTAAAGGTAAGTAATACAGTTCGGTATTGAAAGTTGACCTTGAATTTGGATTTAAATTTAAAAAAATTAGTTCACTGGATCTTTCTTAGTACTATAGAGTGAACGTTACCATGAACTATACTATTATGGTATCGAACGGTTACTATATTAATATAGCATGGAATGTCTACTATGTAATAAATAAATGTGGCATGAGAGGGCTACTACAATAACACGCAGTGATGTGAGAAAAATCTCCACGGGCTGGTCCCCATCTTTTCCTCTAAATATCTTGATACTTTCCATTTTGCTTTCAGTCAATCTCATCAATCTGGAGACCATGATCATGTTATATGATTAGAGATATACACAACAATGAATGGTTCCGTGCGAAACTCTTCACCAAACTTGTCATAGTATTAGAGCACATCATCAACTAAAATATCGCTCCAAACCCCATTCCTAAGTCCACTCCCCACCATTATAGCAATCCTAATGGCAGACCAACAAGTCACACCCTCTGCCATAGCAAGCCTCTCAATTGCACTCTCCAAGCACCCATCTTGTTTAGCTGATGGCTTTCAAATATTTCTTCCCAACAACACCAATCTCAACTGAAACTACCATCTTCTTCAGCAACAAACATTTCTATTTCATTTCTGCTGGAATTATTGATATCTCAACCGCAGCCACCACCATTCCAAAAGTTAATAATTAAGAGTTGGCATTACTGTCGTTTTACCAATGCTCATCCCATGATCACTCACTTTAAGTGCATGTGGCATGGTAAAAGAAAGTCTTCATGAACACAAAACATCCATTACCCTGTACTTTAGAAGCCAATACATATTTGATTAACCCATCAGCATCTCCGTAGTTAACAAAAGTTCAAAATACTACTCCGCTATGGAAGAAGAATTCAATGCTTTGCAATGAAATGGTACTTGGTAACTCGTCCTCTATTCACCAAATATGAACTTAGTAGGATGTAAATGGGTGCATGACCTTAAATGGCAAGAAGAAGATGCTTTGATATGGTACAAGTTAGACTTATTGTGAAGGTTATCATCAAGAACTTGGTTGGAATATAAAACTTTCAACCTACTTGTTAAACCCTCTACCGACCGAGTGGTCCTTGCTTTGTTTGTTTAATTTTGCTAGACAATTCATCCACTTGATGCCAATGATACTTTTCTTAATGGCATTCTTCGTAGCCACCAGGGTTCATTGACTGCAATATCTTAATCATGTTTGCAAGTTTCACAAAACCATCTATAGCCTCAACCAAGCCCTACAAACTTGGTTTGAGTTTGGTTTCTCTGCTACTCATGTTGATCCATCCTTTTTCTGTTCGGTGGCACAATCACAGAATCACTATTTTATTAATCTATTTTTGTGAGATTGCATGATCGCTAGGAACGATGGATCTTATGGCACCCTTCTAAGTCAACTTGGCTCTCAGTTTTTTCATATTAGATATTGGTCCTCTACACTTCGTTCTAGGGATGGAAATCACACCGATGGTTGACGGATCATTCTATTTCGAACAAAATCTGCTCTTCATCTTCTCCATTGATAATTTCAAGTCATATAGCTCTCAAATTATGCTCTTTGTCTAGTGATCCACTGTCAAATCCTTTCACTATCATAGTGTTATTGGTGCATTGTAATGTCTCACTCTAGCTTGGCCATATCTTGCTTTTGAAGTCAATTAATCTTGCAAACCTCAAGATTCGATCATCTTGTTGCTGTAAAAGGAATCTTGCATTTTTTGAAAGGCACGATTATTCATGGCAATCACTTTTCTTGGGGTACATTGGATCTTCAACCTTTTATGATGTTGATTGGGCTAGAGACTCGGATACCTGATGCTCGTGGCTACTGTATTTTTCTTTTTAAGTCCAATACTATCTTATGGGGTACGGAGAAACAACCAATGGTAGCCTATTCTTCTATTAAAGCTAAATATTATATTTAGCTTGTAGCATCAATAAGAATTTGTTTGAATGGTTGGACCCAAAATCCCATAAAATTCATGGGTTGGACCAATATAACTAAAAAAAATTAATTTGGACTAGGCATGTATTTATAAATACCCAAGGATCTTTGTAGATCTTTTTTTTCTCTCGAAAAATTCTTTGTACACCACGAGCTGTGCAGCCCTACGCATTTCTCGCGATGATTGGCTTACATGCGAGATTGAAGCATGGCATGTGAAAAAGAAATTTTTTTCCAACCCCGCATGTGAGCCAATCACCCTGAGCTGTGCACGTAGACTGCACCACCGCTTATGGTGCACAAAGAATTTCTTTTTCTCTCTATAGGATTCGGACCTTAAAGTTTTATTTTTCTTCCAATAGGATTCAGACTGGTCCACTCCGAAGGCCCCTGGATATTTATAAACATAAACTTAACTTAGGTTGATCCTTCCTAGTTTTGCTCACCAACCTATGAATTCCATGTGATTTTGGACCCTTCGGTTGCTTAAAAAATTGCATATGTTTATACGATCACCTTCTATACTTTGGTTTGACAATATTAGTGCAATATCTCTTGACATATTAGTGCAATATTGGTTTGATATGTGCACTAAATACATCAAGAAAGATTATAATTTTATCCAAGAGAAAGGTAGTCTAGAAGGATATTGATCTGCGGTATATTCCTAATTCAGATTAGCCTAGAAGTATCTTCACAAAGCCTTTCTTCCGCACACTTAAAATTTATGAAAATTGAATTGGTCCTTGATTGGCTCATCAATTTGCCAAGGGTGTGATATTTGACTTTGCATTTGAATTTAAATTTTAAAAATTATTTTATTGGATCTTCCTTTTATTATGGAATGCCGGCACTAGTTATAGATTATGCTATTATGGTATGGGATGGCTACGATATACATTATAATTGTATGGGGTGGGTAGCTACTATTGTAGCATGGAATAACATGAACAAATGGAAGAGGATGGAACACTTTGCGATATATGCAGATGGATGTATGTTAAAAAATGGAGTGTTTTGAAATTTATATAAATTGATACATAAGATAATTGAGTGCTTCAAGATTTATATGAACATATGAATAATAGAGGATCTAGTACTTTGAAATCCATGCAAACAAACAAATCATAGAGGATGGAAAGCTTTGAAATATATGCAGGCAAATAAAAGAGGATGAAGGGCTTTGAGATCTCTATTAGTGGTTAGATGACATAGGATAGAGTACCTTAAAATTTGTGCATGCATATAAATGATAGAGTATGGAGCATTTTAAAATTTATACAGATAGATGCATGATAGAAAATATAGTGCTTTAAGATCTATGCGGATGGATGAATAATGGATGATGAAATATCTTGAGATTTGTATAAGCAAATGAATGATGGAGGATGTAAGTCTATGAGATCTATACAAATGAATGGATGATAAAGGATGAAATACTTTGACATACGTATAGATAAATGGATGATAAAGGATGGAATGATTTGAGATATGTATAGATCGATGAATGATATAGAAAGAAGTATTTTGAAATCTATGTAAGTTGATGGATCATAGAGTGCGAAATGCTTTAAAATATGTATAAATGGATGAATGAGAAAGGATAGAGTGTTTTAAGATTTAGGCAAGCAAATGGATGATCAATAAAGTGCTTTGAGATCTATGCAAGTAGATAATGATAGAGGATTGAGCACTTTTGAGATTTGTATAAGTAGATGGATGATAGAGGATAAAGTATTTTGAGATCTATGCAGATGGGTGTGTGATAAGGAATGGAGTATTTTGATATTTATACCGATGAATGAACGATAGAGGATGGAGTAAATTATGAATTGTACAAGTAGATGAATCACAATGGACTTAATGCTTTGAAAGTATATGAAAGCCACGATCCATCCTCTCCAAATCAGCGGTATTTTAGTTCTTCTCACTCTATTAATGATGTTAAGATTCATGTGGATGACTGAGATATTTTGCAACAAAAATTATGTTTTCGTTGTTATTTAAAATTTTTAAAAGTCTTGGGATCTAAACAAATTCAAACTTGAAGGGGTATTCATTTGATTTCTTCTCCTTCTAATTTTATTAGTAGTCAATCCCATCAATCTTCGAACTATAATCATGTGGCCTGATTATAGTCATACATATGGTGTCGTGTGAACCTCTGAACCACACATTTCGTCAATATTCCATCTACAAAATACGAGGGCCTACATCCGTTCTAGATTTTTCATGCAGAATATTCTAAAGAAGAATGTAAAAGATTCAATTGAGATTAGGCTGTGGTTGGAATTATTATAGGAATCTTATCTTCCGTATAGATTCTTTTATTGACATGTCACCTTCATCGTTGACAATGGGAGAAGTACTAATTACTAGTCCGACAGCTGAGACTGTTCCCATTCTGCTTTTATCGAATCTTGGTGCCTGATCTATCCGGCACCTCAACACATGCTACGTGGCACGAAGACTAACCGCATATAGGCAAACATGCTTTACTATTCCCACGGGTCGACAAGGCTAATCAGACACGCTAAAAAGAAGGCCAGAGCATGGTTGCTTCGTACTTGCATAAGGCTTCATTGTGGGCATCTATTATTGGAGCCCTTGCTTGTCCTTTAATATTACTGGATTAATTAAGAAGAAAAATACGGCAAGATCCCTTCAATGTTAGTCGAAAAATATTTTGCTCTTAAATTTTAAAGAAATTTTTTATTTAGCCCCTTGAAAATGTTTTTCAGCATCAATATATTCTAGCATTTATCTAACTTCTAACATGATTGATGGAAGGAATCAAATGACTTAACATTGGTTCTAAGATAAAAATAATAAAAAGTATTGGAGACCTAAAGGTAGGAACTCCATCTAACTCAATAATCCAATTAACCTTCTTTCACGAGATGAATCATTGATTCTTATTTTGCATAATTTTTAAAATACTCCAACTTTTTTGTTTCATTTGCAAGATGGATCATAAAGCTTATGCCATGCTTTATAAGTTGTGCAACTTGTGATCCAACGGTTCATCTCCTGAAAAAAATGGTAGATCATTCGCTACATGTCCCATCTCCTACATTGTCTCGGGTGCCGAAGCGGCCGATCTTTTAGAGCTCTCTCCGGCTTCGCTTCGACCATCTCCTCTGAGCTATAGCACTTGGCTATGGCTCCCTTGTACCAATTGCTCCCAATCCTGCTAGGGTATCACCGATGGCGGTGATGGTGGGGATTGTCGGACTTGGGGCTTGGATTCTTGGCCGCGAGCATCATGTCATCATATAGGAGATCATGGAGAACGCATCCTTAGAGAGCGAGCTGGTGATCATTGTTATGGTGGAGCGCTTTTCTTTTTGAAAAACTTTTGGATTATAACTTATATATATATATATATAAAATCTTTGGCATGCTTGCAGGAAGGTCTTTAATGATGGAGAGCTGGAGGGTGGTGATCACAATGTGTTTTCCTTCGAGGGGTTAATTGGAGAAAAACAATCGCATGATCTCCATGTGTTCCTAGGCATTAAAATTAAAGCCCGGGGTGTTTCAGGAAACAATGCTATCAAGTTATCACATGATAACAATTCCTAGTGGAAGATGGGCAGCTAGACTATAATGATACAAAAAGATATAAATTAGTTGAAAGTTTGTTGATTTTTAGAACTAAAGTGTTTCCTATCCAAAGGTGAAGGGTATTAGTGCATTTCCTATGGATTAATTATCCATTTTAGAGTATTAGTGTCAGCAGATTATTTTTTCTCCACGTGGGATTATGGCCAGCCCACTCCTAATTAAGCCTATGATTTTTTATCTAAACAAGTCTAGCCCAGACTGATTTTCTTTAGTTATGATGATCCAATTCCATAAATTCTAAGATCTTATACCTAAATAGCTGAACAAATCCTTAATAAGTCATAATCACTTGTCAAAGAAGAAGAACTAGATATAAGAATATAATAGTAAAGTGTAACAACTCTTAAGAGTGCCCCTTAGCCAACCTAGATTGCACACTCTTATATCTTGCCAAGAGAAAATTATTAAGCTTGAATAGAACATTTAAGGATGGAGCCTTGTATAAAACTATGTTAGAACAATGGCCTTTCAACTCAACTAGCTAGAATGAAGTTAACTATAATTACAGGATGAAAATTACATGTGTATATATATATATAGATTATGTTTGTATATTCAATTAATATAATTATGCGAGTTACATAAATTTAATCTTCTTCTTCTTTTTTCAAAAATACTTTGCTAATATGCTTCTACTTCTTTCTTTCAAAAATATGATGGTGATATGCCACCACACTCAAATTTGAGCTCGAGAACTATCCTCAAGATAGGGTATCTACCAGCCTACTGTCGTAGCCATAACTTAGTCAACTTTGATATTCCAACTAATTAGCGGCTAAAGCTATTCTGGTTCTAGTGTTTTAAGTCTTCATACAAGGTTTTATGAAATCAGACTTTAGCAAGATAATATCATGCACGTGGTGCCAAGCTAAGCCAATCACTTGAGAAGTAACAGACTAGTCAAATGAAATTAAAAAGAACTTAATCACATTTAGCTATATATGCTCTCATGTAACATGCATCAAGCACGCATGCATGCAGACATGAGAAAGGAAGAGTAGATGTTTCAGAAAAATAACGTAAATATATATCACACAATCTTATTTATCTGAATTTAGGAATGTTTGCCGGAATTGAAATCGGAATCGACATGGATTAGAATAAGAATCAGAATGGCCATATCCTTCAAGGTATTTGATTTATGACCGGAATCCAAATCATAGTGAAGATTTTAATTCTTAGAAAAGAGTCGGAATTAAGTTTTAGAAGAATTGGATCATTCTTCTTCTGCCTCATAATCAGAATCCGACTCCTCTCATGCAAATGTTTGGATCGGGAATCATCCATTCTCAATCATATTCCCATTCCGAGCTTCAACACCCCAAACACACACCCCTTAAAGATAGATAGTTAAGAGCTATGACACAGGTTAAAACCAAAAGGCAGCATGGGGTGATTGGAAGAACTTACTTGGAAAAGATCGGAGGGATGGAACCGTGGGAGCAGAAGTTGGAAGGAGCAAGATGGAGCTAGAGTATATATACAGATGGCCGACCAAGCATCGGCCATTTGTTTGTTTCTGGTTGTTGAGAAGAACACGTTTCTAGACGGAGTATCAAAGGAAATGGAGATCAAATTTTTGCTACAGTGGTTAGATATTAATTGAGAGGAGAGGAAGAGAAGAAATGAGAGGGGGCCAAGGAATGAGGACCGTGGGAGGGGTGGGGATCGGATAGAGTTGGAGGAACGAGGGCCAGTTGAAGGGGAGACTGTAGTATATCTCTTTCTCCTCTCTCTCCACTGCCAGCAAGCCACATGCCGGGTTCATACGCCTCACCGTTCTCATTGCCGACCCCCACCACCTCCCTTCCCCTCCCTCCTCTCTCTCTCCCTCTCTCTCTCTCTCTCTCTCTCTCATTCGGCCAATGTCTCTCTCACTGCCCATGTCGGTGTCGTAGGCTGACTCATGTGCCAACATTCTCAACGTAGAAACACCTTTCCACGTGGATAAGAGACGAACATTTTGGCAGAACGACCATGTCAACTTGCCAGATGGGCGTCGCTGGAGCCTTATGCCTTTTGGAGGAGATATTATTGCCTACAGTAGGATATGTACCAATACAAATCTTATTCATTATCCAATGATCAGAATTGGCTGCATAGATGGCCACGCTGGTGCAGATTCGGATTGGGATTTTTCATCAAAATACAATGAACCTCTTGATCATATTTTGAAAACTATATGAAATAAAATTTAATGATTTAAATCTCAATCATCCTTTGACGTGATAGATCCAATCTGAATCCCACTAGTACTCGCATTGTGGACAATAAGGCCGCCTTTTTGAGGGAGGGCGGATTCTCGGCAGCACAGGTTGCAAGGAACGTGAAAGGGGGCGGGCACGTCGCCCTTTTTTATTTTTTAATAGGACATATGACGGTGCTGATGACGTCGGCAAAAGGGTGGGGCCGGCGGTTGCAGGGGACGGCAAGGCAGCACGAAATTAATCTTAAAAAATCTCGAGAAAGCAGTTAAGGACCATGCGATACAGGTTTCTACGAGAAGATCATTTCTTCTTTTTTTTTTAAATAAATTATTCTTTGGATATGGGCTCGATGATCTTCTAGAAATCACCTATGGATGCCCCTGCAAGAAGATGACAGGATAATAATTTGCCGGCACCATGCTGTTTGCAGGTATTGTCGGCAGTTACGCCCATTCAGCATCGTGATAGTTGTGCAAGGCTTTATATGGGTTAAGATGCTTCGAGATGGTCCAAATATCTTGAAAACTTGGATACATCTAACCACTTGATGGTGAATTAAGGCATGTGGTAGAAGTCTGCAAAGGAACCAATAAAGTCGCTGCTGGCAAAAGATATATGGTTCCTTTGAATGTAAAAGGCAAACATAAGCATATTCTTCCAACGCGTGCCACGTTTCTTGTAGGGCTGTCATGGTGAAACTACCTTGATCACTATTAATGTGATCCACTTTGTTGTTCTATGCTGATGCTTTCAACAAGCAAAATTTTAGTACCTTTATTACTTAATCAAGTTTTTGGGGCGATTTTCTCCTGCTACGATAGCAGTATTCATTAAAATTTCTCTCTTGGCCGCATCCTCCCTTTGGAGTTTTAAAGATAAACTTTGATAGGGATCTAAACAAGTACCAAGCAATTGCTGCCTTTATCATAAGGGATGCTATGCGAGTTTTTATCTAAACAGGCGGTAATTAAATCTCTTTCTGATCACTATTCCGTACATTATCCTGAACTGGTGGGTGCATGATGGGAAATCACCATACTTTCAATGTTTGTAATACAAGAGAAATATGGGTTGAGAATGATTTTGCCATTGAATCTTTTGGTTGTTTGAATAGATCTGACAACAATCCTTTGTTGAAAGATATCTCAGTCCGGAGGACTTTGCTTCATTCTTTTCATGTCTCTCATATTAAGCGAGTAAAGGAATCGGGCTAGGAGCGATCGAGCTTGCTGCTCAAATCTGATTTCACGATCCACAAAGCCGACACCATTCCTTCAGAGTTGTTGTTTGTTTCACGAGTAGATGCATCTGAAGTTATCTGTCATATTTGGTGCTATATATGGTTTTGTGCCATCAATGGGGACCTATTGCAGCTGTATATATCTTCAAAAAAATAAAAAAAAAAATTAGGGTAAAACTACATTTTCTCCGTAAATTAATTATGATGGGGTGCACCCAATTTGGTTGGTCGTTATCAGACCTTGATGCTCTTTGATGTTCCGGGGGATATAGCAGGGTAGGGTGAGTTCCAACATGACTAAAAGCAGTCATTTGGGGATAGAGCGATGCTATGGTAACCCAGGAAAATCACTCAACAAAATTACTTGGCTATTCTGAGCCACTCACTTTGTTTTATTATACGTCCAATGTCATGATGCCAATTCCGGGGAGGGATTACACCTGATATTTTGGGTTGCTATATGGGGACGCTGTGGAAGGACCGCAAATATGTGCTTTGTGTCCGCCTCCATCACCATTTATGGGTCCCAATTCATCGCGTTCGGTGGTGGTCCCAATTCATCACCATTCATGGTTGGGGTCGAATCCACGTGAACCCCACTTTATCCTCAATTTATCCGGAATCCGGTGCCAAAAAGCCTTTTTTTTTTTTTCCCTCCATGACTTGACGTGCCAGATCTTTTACGCTCGGATCATGGGTGGTGATCCTAATTGGACCGGACCGGATGATCAGATTTATAGCCTAATTGGACCAAACTCACTATTTCAATTGGGTCAGGTTCGTATATAATCTAATCCTAACTTGAAAAAACTCAATCCAGACCAAATATAATGATTATTTTATTGGTTCGTGAGTTATAAGTTTTGCGAATGCTAGTGCATCAGGAGGAGGAAGAGCCCACCATTCTCATAGCTTTTGGGTTGCGCGGAGAAAGTTTCACCATTCGAGAGAAAAGGAAGTGGAGATTGAAACTTTTGATCTTAGACAACTCCAAGCATGATATCAAAAATCAAAAGCCAACTCAATACCTAGGGCTCCAAGGCTAGGCTTTTATTGATGGATTAAGGCTTACAAATCACTAGGACTGCACGCACAACAACTAGGAGTATGGTGTATGAGTAGATTGCAACTTGCTCTGCTTCTATATCTGCTCAAATATGAAGCCTCAGGGTTGCTTGATTTGCAATTTCCTCGCTATCTAAAGGAAGAGGAAGGGAAAATGGAGGAGTGCAGGATAGGCGAACATCTTATATAATATCTGAAGAGATCATCATGGAGGGTAGGATCTAGGGTTTGAAGCATGCCAACATGGTGGAAGAGAGGGATATCTCAAGAGATCCTCATGAAAGAGGCTAAACCACCTAAAGCATGCCAAGTGGTGTAATAGGGGGATAACTTAGAGACCATCATGAAAGCTCAAAGCACGTAGACATTCTTAGATGGTAGGGTCAATCAATTACTGTGGTGGAAGGAGATACTAGGTGGTGGAAGAGGTTTTAGAATTTTGAAGAGAGGGAGAGATCGATCGGGGATTAGGGACTGAGAGAATCGTAAGAGTAAAGATGACTTAACACCTCCCCTTCCCCAGATGTATTAGGTTTGGGTCGCGTATTAGATCACATGACCCAAATTAGACCCAAATAACAATTGTGTAGGGTCAGATCAGGTCATGTCATGTCAGATTTCAAAAAATGTAGATTTGACCTAAAATGCAAAATGGATATAGATTTGAAATTCGACCTAGCCCTATGAATTTAAAAATTAGATTTGAATCGGATCTAAATAAGTTAGGTTAGATGAAGTCATGGAACAATCCAACCCATTTATAGCCTTAAAGGGAGGTATTTTTATAGATATTTTTAGAAAGAAAAGACAAATTATATGCTACATCCAATCTCCCTTGGATGTAGCCTATTGTATATTTTTAGAGAGAAAAGATAAATTATAAGATATTTTTAGGATTCAACCTTTTCTTTGAACCCTTCTTGTCTACTTTCTTCTTGAAAATTTCATCCATAAGAAGAGGATCCTTAACTTTTTTGATATGGCTTTCTACTATTTTGAGCATATTTAATAGCTTAGGTAAAAAAATATTCAGTTTGTTCATGAGATAGTTCACGATAAATTGAAAAAATAATTCAGAAAGTGATTGTAAGATCAGATCCTGACTCAACTTTCCATCCATAACAAAATCTAATTTACCTAATCGAGTGATCAGATCAATTACCATGAAAATATGATCTCATATGGATGATCCTTTTATCATCTTGGCACGAAATAACTATTTAGATATCTTATATCTAGTAGTCTTACTCTATTCTCCATAAAGCTCTTTTAGATTGAGCAATATGGACTGAGTATCCATACCATCATACTATCTTTATAATTTATTACTTGTTAGGGATAAACCCCACTTCCACCGAAGTCCAGCCTGATGCTTAGCTTAATGTAATCGATAATCACGAAAGAGCTTCGACGGTTGAGCCCTAACTAAACCCCCTCAACCGACCGAACTTCTCAGCAGCTGAGCCCCAGCCGAATCCCTTCAGTCGATCGAACTTCTCAGTGGTCGAGCCTCAGTCGAACTCTCCCAACGGTCGAATTTCTGTCGAACTCTCCAGGAGCTAAACTTTCTCAGGATCAGGACTCCTCTCTGACTTTTTCAGGAGCCGAACTTCTCTCAGACATCTCCTTCGGTCAGACTTCTACGGAAGCCAAACTTCCTTCGGATTCCTCCTTCTGTCGGACTTCTACGACAGCCGAACCCTTCCAGATTTCTCCTTCTATCGGGCTTCTATTGAAGCCGAACTCCTTCCAAGCTTCTTCTTCTATCGAACTTCTACAGGAGCCGAACTCCTTCCGGAGCTCCTCCTTCAGTCGGACGCCTACAGGAGTCGAACTCCTTCTGAGCTTCTCCTTTAGCCAGACTTCTATAGGAGCCAAACTCCTTCCGGGCTCCTTCTTTAGCTAGCATTCCTTTCGGATGATCCTCTCTAGCCGTATTTCCTTTGAGAGTCCGAACTCCTCTAGAATTGATATACGTCAAAGCTCTTCACCCCTTCATGCAGCTCAGTATCGGATGGCTGCGGCCATCACTATCAGTCCACTGCAGGTGATAGCGACCCGCTACTAGGTGGCGATGGCTGTCACCATTAATCTGCTGCAGGCGGTGCTACAGACGGTGCCTCCCTCCATGATTGACTCTGTCAGATCTCGAGCAACCTGCTATCAGACAGCTGCAGCTGTCACTATCAACTCGCTATAAGCTCCGCCTATAAAAAGAACCCCAGATATATTTTTTCGAAGCTCTAAGCTCTCTTCTCCTTCTCAAAACTCTACCAAACTTTTGCCCGAGCACTCCATTTCTATTGGTTAGAAGAGCTGACTTGATCGTCGGAGGATCTTGCTGGAGCCACCATTATCGACTCCAGATGAAACTTTATTTGCAGATCACCAACGACGACCTCATCCTCCTTCACTCTAGCTCATTTCGGTATCAATCAGATTCTGCACCAATAGAATTGATGCTAAAGGAAGGGCTTCTATCTCTGAGGTATCCTTATTCTTAAAGAAGAGTTTAATCAACCTTGCCGACCTTCTCCTTCAAGATTCATCTCCACCCACTTCCTCAATCCCAAGAAATGCCTCAAAAAAAGATGGCTACTTGGAGATCTACCACTTGTACCGTCAGATTTGAGCTAGATCCATCCATTCCTGCTCCATCATCGGTACTTCAATCTCCACCTCCACCGATGGCTATGGTAGATCTGGAGCAGTTTAACCTACTGATGCAGCAATTTTAGAGCCTCACCGAGATGGTGCAGACCATGCGGCAGCCTCCGATGGTGACTCCACCAGAAAATTCGCCATCAGGATGTCGAAAATCAGTGCTAAGAAAGAGCACTTGGGCTAGCATGTCCATCGCCCCTAGAAAGAAGAAATAGAGAGCAGAGGATCCATGTTCGGATCATGGTTCTCCCCTGGAGGAGATCTTTTTCATTTGTAGTTGGAAGCCCTCCAAGATCTACGATCGAGATGACGTCCTCGATTATAAACTATGAAAGATGGACTGATGGATTGAGGAACTCCGTCATGTCACCCCGGCTCGCTGTGACGACGTCTGCATCGATTCTTCTTTCTCTCCTCGAATTATGTGAGAGTTCGTTCCACCGAACTTTAAGCTCCCTCAATTTGAAAGCTATGATGGAACCTCTGATTCAGTTAATTATCTGGAGGTCTTTCGGACTATGATGCTACTCTATGGCGCACCAGACGTCATATTATGTTCAGCTTTTCCATCTATCTTAAAGAGAGCAGCAAGAAACTGATACTCGATATGGAAACCAGGTACGATCTTCTCTTTTGATCAGATGAGCCATCAGTTCATGACTCACATCATCAGTAGCCGACGTCTGCATCGAGGTTCGAATTTTCTAATGAATGTCAAGTAGAAGAAGAGAGAATCCATCCGAGCTGAGCCATCAGTTCGTGGCTCACTTCGTCAGCAGCCGACGTCCACGTCGAGATTCAGATTTTTTGATAAATGTCAAGTAGAAGAAGGAGGAATCCATCCAAAATTATCTCATTCGATTTAATGCTGCTGCATTGGAGGTCTGAAACCTGGATCAGTCAGTTGCGATGGCCACACATAAGGGCAACCTTTGGAAGAATGATTTGCTATTTTTTCTAGAGAAGAAGGATCCTAGGAACTTTGCCAATCTGCTAGCCCAGGTCGAGAGATTTGCTTGTGTGAAAGAAGCCTTCAAGTTGAAGGATGAAGAAATCATAGGAAAATGGTGGACGGATGAGTCTAATAGATCCACCATCGATAGAGGGCCGAGTGAAGTTCAGCCGCGCTCATGAACTCCCCCCAAGTGAAAGCGAGTCCAAACTCTTTC
Organism: Cocos nucifera; assembly: GCA_006176705.1. Taxonomy (NCBI): domain Eukaryota; kingdom Viridiplantae; phylum Streptophyta; class Magnoliopsida; order Arecales; family Arecaceae; genus Cocos; species Cocos nucifera. The sequence goes on from QRFJ01000368.1 coordinate 569,429, forward strand.
TCGAGCTCATCATCAAGGAAGCTCCGATAGAAAGACATGAAGAAATTCTTCCCCTGAAAGGTTCCGCACGAAATCGAGGAGCTCATCAGGAGAGATCGGCTAGATCGATTTTTCAAATGCCAGCCTGAAACAGAAGAAGATCGGTCAAGGGTGCTGCTGTAGCCAAAGCCATCAATGACGGAGGAACAACAAAGAGGTCGGCTGCCTCCTGGCATCATCAACGCTACCTCTGGAAAGGGCTTGGTACTTCGACAAGCCATTATTTTCCAGCCTCAAAGTTGAGAGAAGCTTGCTCCAAATTGAGAAGGCCAATAGAAGATAGAGGAGATCATCCAGTCTGAAACTTATCGCCTGAAGAAACTCGGAGGAACAACTTTTCTACAATCCTAAAACATAGAGAATCCGAGGATGTGGTGCCAGTAATTTTTTTTTAATAAAATTCCTTCATTTAAATATTATTATTTCTTGGTGCAAAAACTATGTGATAATAGGAAAGAAGCAGTCAATAGTAGCCGTGTTAAGAATAGGAGGAGAACCTCGTCCTAACATGAGCGAGTCGAAGTCCTTCAACCTCGGCTAGAGATAAGATCTCTTCTGAGCTTCAAAGTCTATGTCAACTGGAGATAAGATTTGCTTCAACCTCGGCTAGAGAAAAGATCTCTTCTAAGCTTCAAAGTCTACGTCAATAGGAGATAATATCTCCTTTAACCTCGGCTAGAGATAAGATCTCTTCCGAGCTTCGAAGTCTACGTCAACAGGAGATAAGATCTCCTTCAACCTCGGCTAGAGATAAGATCTCTCCTAAGCTTCTACGTCAATAGGAGATAAGATCTTCTTCAACCTCGGCTAAAGATAAGATCTCTTTCGAGCTTCAAAGTCTACGTCAATAGGAGATAAGATCTCCTTCAACCTTGGCTAGAGATAAGATCTCTCCTAAGCTTCAAAGTCTACGTCAATAGGAGATGAAATCTTCTTCAACCTCGACTAGAGATAAGATCTCTTTCGAGCTTCAAAGTCTATGTCAACAGGAGATGAGATCTCCTTCAATCTTGGTTAAAGATGAGATCTCTTTCGAGCTTCAAAGTCTACATCAACAGGGGATAAGATCTTATTCAATCTCGACTGGGGATAGGATCTCCCCTGAGCTTCAACATCTATGTCAATCGGAGATGAGATCTCTTTCAACCTCGACTGGGGATAGGATCTTTTCCCAGCTTCAACATCTATGTCAACCGAAGATGAGATCTCCTTCAATCTCGACTGAAGATAGGATCTCTTCCAAGCTTCAACGACTGCATCAATAGGAGATGAGATCTTCTTCAACCTCGACTGGAGATGAGATCTCTCCTAAGCCTCAACTTCAACCTCGACTAAAGACAAGATCTTCTGCGAGCCTCGACTTCAACTTCAACCTCTGCTGGAGATAAAATCTCCTCCGAGCTTTAACTTCAATGGATGCAGAGCTCGAAAAAGAACTTTGGTAGTCATCTTTTTGCACTCCCTTCCTTCAAATTTCAAACTTAGGAGTGGGAGAGACTATTGGTGAAGATAAACCCCGCTTCCATCGAAGTCTAGTCTGATGCTTAGCCCAATGCAATCGATAATCATGGGAGAGCTTCGACGGCTAAGCCCCAGTTGAACTCCTTCAGTTGACCAAACTTCTCAGTGGTTGAGCTCCAGCCGAACCCCTTCAGTCGATCGAACTTTTCAATGGTTGAGCCCTAGCTGAACCCCTTCAGTCGGCCAAACTTCTCAGCGACTGAGCCCCAGTCAAACTCCCCCAATGGCCGAATTTCTGTCGAACTTTATAGGAGCCGAACTTCCCCAGGATCAGGACTCCTTCTAGACTTCTTCAAGAGCCGGACTTCTTCCAGACATCTCCTTCGATCGAACTTCTATGGGAGCCAAACTCCCTCCAAATTCCTCCTTCAGTCGGACTTCTACGGGAGCCAAACTCTTTCCAAATTTTTTCTTATATCGGACTTCTATGGAAGCCAAATTTCTTCCGAGCTTCTCCTTCTGTCAGGCTTCTATAGAAGTCAAACTTCTTTCGGAGCTCCTCCTTCAGTCAGACGCCTATAGGAGTCGAACTCCTTCCGAGCTTCTCCTTCAGCCAGCCTTCTATAGGAGCCAAACTCCTTTCGGGATCCTCCTTTAGCTAGCATTCCTTTCGGATGATCTTCTCTAGCCATATTCTCTTTGAAAGTTCGAACTCCTCTAGAATTAATATATGTCAAAGCTCTTCATCCTTCCATGCGGCCTTGAGTGACATAGTATCGAACGACTGTGCCATCACTATCAGTCCGCTGCAAGTATCTACGATCTGCTATCAGGCGGTGATGGCTGTCACCATCAATCTGCTGCAAGCAGTGCTATAGATGGTGTCTTTCTCCATGACTGACTCTGCTAGATCTCGAGTGGCCCACTATCAGACTGCTGCAGCTGTCACCATCAACCCACTACAAACTCCGCCTATAAAAAAGAACCCAAATATGTTATCTCAAAGTTTTAAGCTCTCTTCTTCTTCTCAAAACTCTATCGAATTCTTACCTGAGCACTCCATTTTTATTGGTTAGAAGAGCTAACTTGATCGTTGGAGGGTCCTACTGGAGCCACCACTATCGACTCTGAATGGAACTTTATTTTGTAGGTCACTGACGATGACCTCGTCCTCCTCCACTCCAGCTCATTCCGGTGTCAATTAGATTCTACACCAACATTACTCATAGAGACCAGTATGATACATTTGATAGTTAATGAATCATTTTGCCACATCTTATATATGGCTTTTTCTTCTTCTATGGCATTTTCTCCAACTAGCTCAGGTTTAGGGGCATTGAGGATATAGGAGATCCATTTTTGATTAAGCACAATCTTAAGATTCCTCAATCAGTCTACATAATTGAGATCGATTAATTTATTTGAGTGTAATATTCCACGCAACAAAAGTGAAGAAGCCATATAGAAATTAATCTACATAATAAAGAATATTTCATAAGCATACAACTCATGATGATATATATAATTAAATTAGATCTCTTTAATTATGTCTTTCACTATTTTTATCAAACATCATAGCCCTCTTCTATGATCAAGAAATTCTAATCGATTTTCTTAGTGGGGTTGAAATCCTAATTCCTCATAAAAGGTCTTGTGGTTGTACAACAAATCTCTTATGAGTTCAAAGGTAGAAAACTCTTTTCAATTGCATCTCATGCAATTCTTAACATTATCCTGACCTCTAAAATATTAATAACCTTATAGTTACACAACACACTATAGTGTTTTAGTTAAGTTGGATCCTTCATGTCCAAATAGTCAAATTTGAATATTGTTGTTTTTGTGGTTGCACAACAAAGTAACATATCCAAAAATACTATAAGCATCTTATGCATCCAGATAGTATTACGTCAGTCTCCATAATAGGTCTTGTGGTTGCATAATAAATCTAATATGGTTCGTGATATAATAATGACCTAGCATAAAGGAAGGCCTTCATGTAGTGAATATAATACTAAGCACTCCGATCAAGAATTAAATTAATCTAATGAGCCAGGTGTTAGATGCATGTCCTAGAAGCCAGATTAGCCAACACTTGTAACACTTTCTTAGGACATAATTTATAATTTTGACTTATTAAATAAAATTTGGATTATTCTTTTAATTACATCAGTGTATTTTATGTCTGTGATTCATCCATTGGGTTAATGGATATGATAACATATATTTTTAAGAGTTGAGAATTTGAGACATATATTATCATAATTAACTCATAAATTGCTCCTGCTTGTAGGATCATCACGAGAATGGTGATCAATCCAAAAGATTGGTATACGATCGCTTTTTTAGGATAAATATGTCTTGAATTTATGGTGTGAAGATACTAGAGTGAAAGTATAGGTACTTGTTAAGTACAAGAATACTGAGCATGACCAACTTCTAGCAGTAATAAAAAAATATACCTTCTTATCGATGACTTGCTCATTGCTATAGTTATGTATCAAGTTCATCCTCCATGACCCATCAATTTGTTGCCATTTTTGTCTATCCCTCTCTCATGTTCTTGGATTTCTATCCTATTCTCCTCTAATCTACTCATCCTTTTCATCCTTTGTTGGGCCTTTATCTCATCTTCTTCATTTCCGGTGAGAGCTGCCTAGGCATCATGGGATGCAACAATGGAGAAAATGAGCAAAAGTTATCTTGATTCAATCTCATTTCTTACGTTTATAAAAATGAGCATTCTTTTCATGTGTTTGAGAGAATTTTGTGCAAAAACTGCTTTGCTTTGTTCTTTTTTATAATTTTTCAAGAGATTTGTTGGAATTTTTCCTATTTGTGAAGAATGGGTGAAAGATTATTTTTATATTATTGGGGAACTGAGCCATTTTCCCAACTAGCATGGTTCGGCCCTTGGACGAGGAGATGCCCCACTACTTCTATGCATATTAACAACTTTTTCGGCAAAGAAAGAGCACAGAGGATAGAAGACCCTAGAGTCATCTCAATTTAAGGAGAAATGGTTGAATCTATGACCTCAAATAGCAACTAACCTCGAGCTTGGCATTAACCAACCATAAAAATGATGGATCGAAAAGATCAAATATCTTCAAATTTACCTAAGGTTCTACCTCGACTCTGTACTAACTAGATCACCGATGCCCTTCATCCATTCAACAATGAGCCCCAGATCCTTAAGGATGGGTCATGGAGGACGAACATCGACATGGAGATCCAAGCCCATCTAGACAAAGTATAGTACCATGTTGAAGTGCTAGCTTGCTTAATAGTATATAACTGACTAACCTCAGTAAGCAATGATGATTGATCTACTTGGCAGATAATCAAAGTGGATTACTTGCTCAAAGATCTTGAGGCTGTTTCTCCTAATTATTCACATATGGGCTTAACTACTGCATGTGATCCATGCGGATAATATGCATAACTTTTGCCTATGCCTGATGTACGTAACAATTGCCCCATTATCTCTAACAGGCACAGATTCTCTAGAGCCGTTACCAAGATCGATGCTAATGGGCAGCTACTCTCCCTCAATATAAAGTGGAGCAAAGTGGACTCTTAGATAAGTAATTTTTCTTCAAAGAAGAGAGCTTAATTTTGCCACCTTCTCTCCCTCCGCTCTACTGATTACTAAAGCTATGGTTGTTTTAAGCATTGGAGGATCCCCTATCAAAAAATCTCTAGTGAGTAGACTTCATTGCAGGTTCTTGTGAAGAAGGTCTCCCGCAAAGATCTTCTCCACATTAGTAGGTGATGGACCTCTTCCTCGGTAGGCTACAGAGCCTAGCTATAACAAGATATGGAGTCTATCCATAATAGATTGGCATTGGAGGAAAGGCTTGCTTTCTTTAAAAAATAAAAAAAATAAAAAATAAGAAGAGATAAAAGGCAAGAGCCGATAATTCTCCCAACATAGCCAATGCACTATTCCATCATTAGAAGTGGGGCCCATCTTAGTTGATAGTGATAGCAAATCCACAATAGTTTGATACTTTTATGGAATAGGTCTAGAACCACTACCACCATATAAAATCTTTAGAAGATGATGGAGCAATAGCAGCAATAGCATCGAGAGCCTGCCCCTCCACTAGCACCCTCATAGTAAAGTAGGCGATCTTGCCTTAAAAGTCCCCAACGAGCACATCTCTCTTGATAGACCCACCATTCAGAGTCTACAGTCTATCGATCTCCTTCTCCTTATCGCCAAAATCCAAGGCATGAGGAGCGACATCGACACTCTCCACAATTCTTTGGGAGAGGTTCTACTCTTGGATGCTCTTGGAGGTTGGCTATTTTTCGACATGAAGCTGAGCTGGAATGGAAGGTCCAAGAGATTGATTGTAGGCTTGAAGCCCTACAGGAAGGAGTCCAAAGATAGAAGAATGGCCTTGGTTTCAACTCAAGCCCACTATTTTTCAGCCACATCATGGAGGAACTGTTCCATGCTTGATTCAAATGCCGCAAATTAAGCCCTATGATGGCTCTACTGACCTATTGGATCATCTGGAGAGTTAGAAAACTTCATGCTCCTCCAAAAGGAGTCAGATGCACTTATCTGCATCGCTTTTCAGGCCACACTAAGAAAGTTAGCTCAGTTATGGTACTCCAAACTCTAGCCAAGGTCCATATGCTCCTTTAAGCAATTAGGATGATGTTCATCACATATTTCGATGGTAGTCGAAAATAATAGATGAATTTTGATAGTCTTTTCTCTATCTAGTAGAGGGAGGGCGAGAGTCTACTTAACTATGTGGCTTGGATCAATGCAGCAATGTTGGAAGTTTGCAACCTTAATGAGTCAATCGCAATATCTATCTTGAAGCGGGGCCTAAAAAGTACTCAACTAATTTTCTCATTGAATAAAACTTTTCTACGGATTATGCCAAAATGCTTGCATGAGCTCATAAGTACACACGAGCTAAGGAGGCGATGGTAGAATGAAGCTAAGAAGAGGGAGGAAATACCTCCCAAAAGAAGAAAAAAACTTGGAGAGATCCTTGACAAGCCCAACGAGAAGGCAAACCTTCCATGTATTTGAGGTCAAGGAGCCCACCTTATTGGTTCAATACTTGTACCCTCCTGATTGCACCTTAGATCCAGATCTTATTGAAAATTGAGGATAACAAGTATCTTTGCTGACCTGAGCTGATGAAGACCCTAGTAATAAGGCACAGCCAGAAGAAGTACCATTGATTTTACCAGGACCACGAACATGATACTAAGGATTGCCTCCAGCTAAAGAATGAAATTAAGATTTTGATTTGAAGGGAGTACCTCAGAAAATATATCTGTGATCAAGAAAATTGAATGGCAGAATAACCAATTCAGCATTAGTCAAAAGAGAAAAATAATAGCAACCGACCTATGGCTAATGTCATTAACATGATTTTGGGATTGGCTAGAGGTGGAGCAGCAAGAATTGCAGCTAAAGATCCATTAGCAAAGAGGCAGCAAATTGTGATAATATAATAACATTTTTAATCAATAATATTTTAGAAGTTTAAACTCTTTATGATGATGTTGTCATTATTTCTATGATAAAAATAAATTATAATATAAAAAAATTTTCAGTGATAATGAAAGTTCAGTCGACATGTTATTCTATGATACCTTTCAAAGAATGAATCTACTAGCTGATTAGTTGAAAAAGGTCAACACACTCCTCCTTGGATCTTCAAAGACTCGATTGCAATCAAAGAAGAAATCACTTTATCAGTTACAAAAGATGGAAACCTCGGCAAGTAACTATACAGCTGATCTTTTTAGTGGTTTAGGTATCGTCTGCCAACAACACCATTTTAGCCCAATCTAGACTCAATGCACTATGGGCAGTGGTGTCTACGTACCATCTCCTGATGAGATTCTTGACAAAGCATGGGTTTGGTCAAATCTGAGGAGGCAAGATGCTAGCTCGATAATGCTTTATGGCCTTGTTGAGAGGAAAGAAGCCGGTAGAGTCTTGTTGATCGAAGGGCTCAACCACTGAGAAGAGCTCAAGCAGGTCCGTGATGAGCTTATAAAGCAACTGATATCATACCACTTAGAAAGGAGAATACAAGCAAAATAATTTAGATTGGGACAATGCTGTAGGGCCTTGCATGGTGCTCCTTAGGCTCAGGTGGCTGAAAAAAAGGCCAAGGTTAGGAGCCTATGAGGTGATCATGGGCTTACTAGGGCTAGTTTGGGCTCTAGGTTGAAGGCTGTTAGCCTTCAGGGCTTTAGAGTTCAATAGATTTGGGCCCTAATGGGCTAACCTGTATTGGGCTAGATTTGGGTCCATAGGTTGAGATTGAGTCAAGTCGTGGGTGTGCATGGGATTGGGATTAACTCAATCTCATTGGATTATCCATGAGAGTTTTTGGGTTGGGCCACATTGGTCTTGTATACACACACACACACATATATTAGGGTTTCATGAATCCAAATAATATATAACCATTTCCTCCCTACCTCTCGCTCTCTAATCTCTCCCTTCTCCTCTAATTGCTACCCCCTTCTCTTTGGAAAAACCCTAGCCGCCACATCAAAGCAAGGGGCCACCCAAGACCTAGGTGCCATCCAAACCCTAGGCACCCCCTATCCATAGTGGTTGCCCCCCTCCAGGTGCTCTCTCTCATCCTTGCTACTATCTCCTCCTATTTGGAGCCTCTTGTTGCTAGTTCCAGGTCTTCTAAGGTCTAAAAAATTATTTTTATAATTGGTATCAGAGTACGGATCATTGAAAAAGAAAGGAGAAAGAAGCAAGAAATCTACATAGGCTGAAATTTCAGCAAGATTCTATCAAGGTATTTCTCATCTGTCTTGATGATTTTGCTATTATTTGGTTTGAATCCAGCCATGAAAAGTAGCATAAAGATAGATTTTAAGAAGTTTTATGGAAAAAAAAGCTTTTTCCTATAGAAAGTTTGGATAGAAGATCTTTTTTTGCAGCATAAATTAGATCTAACATTGGAAGATAGACTTGAGGAGATCACAGATCGACAATGGATGTCGATGGAGAAATGGGCTTGTTCAGCGATTAGAGAGTGTTTGGTAGACTTAGTCCTCTATTCAGTGCTAGAAGAGAGAACCTCTAAAGGATTTTGGTCAATGTTGCACACCCTTTACATGAAAAAGAACATGTGTAACAAACTGATGTTGAAGAAAAAAATTGTACAGTCTTTGGATGTTGGAAGGCGAAGATATCTTGGGTCACATCCAGTTATTTGACCAAGTGAGCAATGAGTTGCTGAACATCAGGATGAAGATGGAGGATAAAGATAAATCATTGCTTTTGTTTTATTCATTGTCCTCTTTCTATGATCCACTGATCACGACACTGCTCTACGGGAAAGAGACATTATATTATCAAAATATTATCTCGGTGTTGCATATGAACGAGCAAAGAGAGAAGATGACCAAGGATGGTATTCCCCAGGAGGGTTTGACTATAGGAGAGATTTAGAAGAGGAAGAAAAGAGGCAAATCATGGGGATGATCAAAGTCCTGAAAGGGCAAAAAATAAGCAAAGTGTTATAAGTGCAACGAGATTGGACATTTTTGATGTAATTGCCTACTATTGAAGAACCAAAAAGGGAGAAAAAAGAGGTTCTGAATCATTGAGTACGGTGGATGATCAGAAGGTGAAGGATGATCTCTTGGTAGTGTCGGATGGCATAGGTAAAGCACAGAAGTTTGAATCTTGCATTTAGTCTGTTTGCATCACTACATCCCAAACCGGTCTTGGTTCACTTCCTACACCAAGATTGATGAGGGGAGCATGAAACTTGGAGATGATCACCCGTGCAAGATAGCTAATATTGGGACCATCAGGGTGAAGATGTTTGATGAGATGGTATGGAGTCTCACAAACATAAAGCATGTCCTAGAGTTGAAAAAAAATCTCGTATCGCTAGTCTATTTGGAGCAGAGCGGCTACAGTTTCAGTAATTTTTCCAGGAGTGATGTGTTGAACATATCAAATGGAGCCATGGTAGTGATGAGAGGTAGGAGGCTCAAGAATAACCTCTACTATGATGATCAGAGTATCCGATACAGTTGCAGTAGCATAGGATCAGCAGGAGGCTTATCATTTATGGCACTACTGTCTAGGCCACATGAGAGATAGATGGCTAAATGAGCTGAGCAAAAAAGGGACTGACCCTTGATCTAGATGAAGGAGTTTCAGAGCTTTGTGAGCCAAACTAGATGAAAAAATAAAGAAAAGTTCAGTCTGCAATCAACAGAGCCCGTAGTGCAACCCTACTGGAACTAGTTCCTACTGACATGTAGAGACTGGCTCTAGTTTCAATCAGAAATGAAGCAAGATACTTGTTGACCCTGATAGATGATTTTTCAAGAAAGGTTTGAGTCTACTTTATGAAGGAGAAATTAAAAATTTTCATCAAATTCAAAGTTTGGAAGGCCGAGGTGGAGAAAGAACAGAGTAGAATGTAAAGTGTCTACATCGGATAGTGACAGGGAGTACACCAGCAAGGAATTCCAAAATTTTTGTGAAGAGTATGACATCAAAAGACACTTCTTAGTGAGAGGGACTCCTCAGCAAAATAGGATGGCCGAGAGGATGAACAAAATCTTTATGGAGAAAGCAAGATGCATGAGTTGTAGGCAGGGCTTCCTAAGATGTTCTAAATTGATTCAGTGGATGTAGCTTATTATCTGATAAATCAGTCACCTCACATTAGATTAGATGGAGAAATAATTTGAAAGGAGCAAAAACTTAAACCATCTAAGAATGTTTAGGTGCATGGTATTTGTGCATATCGGTACTGGTGAGTGGAGTAAATTAGATGCCAAGGCAAAGAAGATGGAGTTCCTGAGATATCCGCAAGGTGTTAAGGGGTATCAGCTATGGGATCCCTTGAAGAAGAAGATCGTCATTAGTAGGGATATAGATTTTGATGAAAAATTAGTTCTTCATAGGTGAGATGGCATGGAAGGATAGGAGGAGCAACAGAAGGTCCAGTAGGGTAGTGTTGAGCAACTAATCTCATATTCTATTTTGCCACTTGTAGGTGCACCTTAAGGACTTGAGTTTCAGATGATGCACTCTCCAAAGGAGTCTCCACAAGTGAAAATGACTGAAATGGGAGTTAGGAGCTAGGAAGTCCAGCAAGAGCAAGCTGGATCAAGGACCAACATCGGTGTTGCACTACACAAGCCAAAGAGGAACGTGCAATAGTCGAATTGATATTGCTCTGACGATTCGGTGTTATATACCCTGATGACAATGAATGGAGATCTCTACACCTATGTGGAGGCCATGGAGAGCTATGATAGAGATAAATGGGTCCAAGCTATAATTGAGAAAATGTAGTTTCTCCATAAGAACCAGACATGGTGATTGGAGTAGTTACCATAGGGAAAGAAATTCATTGGTTGCAACTAGATTTTTTAATGCAAGAAAGGGCTTTCAGAGTTGGGAGGTATCAAGTACAAAGTAAAATTGGTAGCCAAAGGGTACTTTCAGAAGGAAGGCATCAACTTCAGTAAGGTATTCTCTCCGATCATCAAACAAAAGTCTATCAAGATGTTGTTAAGCATCATTACAACTCAGGACTTGGAGTTGGAGCAGATGGACGTCAAGATGGTATTGCTCCATGGATATCTGGAGGAGAGCATCTACATGGAGTAGCCATCAAGGTTCAAAGAGCCTGGATCAGAATGGAAGATATGTTTGCTATAGAAGCCTTTAAATGGTTTGCAGTAGTCATCGAGGTAGTGGCACAAGTGTTTCGATATCTTCATGAGGAGCATCAACCTTTTTAGGTGTGAATTTAATCTTTATGTGTATATTCAATCTTAAGAGGATGGGTCTAGGATATTTTTACTCTTGTATGTAGATAATATGCTGATAGTATGGAAGAGTGAGAAAATTATGCGGGAACTGAAGATTGCATTATATCGAAAGTTTGAGATGAAGGATTTGAAACTTGCAAGGAAGATCTTAGGCATGAAAATTCTCAAAGATTGGGCCAAAAAAATACTGTATTTATCTCAGGATGGTTACATTAGAAAGATTTTGGATAGATTTGGGATGAAAAAAGCCAAATCGCTAGCACTATCACTTGCCAGTCACATCAAACTTTTGAAGATCATATCACCATAGACTGAGGTGGAGGCTCGAGAGATGAAGAGAGTCCTATATGTTGCTGGTGTAGAAAGTTTGATGTACACCATGATATTTTGTAGGTCGGATTTAGCGTATATAGTGAGTCAGGTGAGCAAATTTGTGAGCAGATTTGTGATGCAACTTGGCAGAGAGCATTGGCGAGCATTGAAGAGCATCTTTAGATACTTGACAGGTTCAGTTAGAGTTTGCATTAGCTATAGATAGTAAGGAGGTGTCGAGGGACACTCCAACATGTCCAAGAAGACTTAGAGGCAGATAGAAGGATTTGTGGATATAAAATTTGGCGGAGATATGGACACCCGACGTTTGACGATAGGATTCATGTTTTATTTGAACGGAGGTCTCATCTATTAGAGATCATGCTTGCAGCCCATTACGGTCTTGTCTACCACTAAAGAGTATATCAATATTATGGAGGCAATGAAAGAGGCTCTATGGTTGAAAGAATTGGTGTTGGAGATAGGCCTTGCACAGAAGGCTGTTAAGATGTACTGCAATAGCCAGAGTGCACTTCTACTTGCACGAAACTTTGTCTACCATGCAAGAATGAAGCACATCGATATCAGGTATTATCAGATTAGAAAGCTCATGGAGGATGGCGAGGTGGAGCTGGTGAAGGTTTATATTAAGGAGAATCCAACTGATATACTGATGAAGGTTCTTTTGTGGGATAGTTTTCATAGATATGTGGTACTAATGTATTTAATGAACAGGATGGAGTTTGCTGAAGACTTGGGGCACCAAGGTGGAGATTGTAGGGCCTTGTGTGGTGCTCCCAAGGCTTAAGTGGCCAAGAAAAAGACCAAGATCAGGAGCCTATGAGGTGATCATGGGCTTACTAGGGCTAGTTTGAGCCGTAGGCTGAAGGCTATCAGCCTTCAGGATTTTAGGATTTAGTAGATTTGGGCCCTAAGGGGCTAACCTGTATTTGGCTAGGCTTGGATCCATAGGTTGAGATTGAGTCAAGTCATGAGTATACATGGACCTAGGTTTAACTTAATCTCATTGGATTAGCCATAAGAGTTTTTGGATTGGGCTACATTGGCCTTGTATATATATGCAAGTATTAGGATTTCATGAATTCAAGTAATACAAAACCATTTTCTCCCTATCACTTGCCCTTCTAATCTCTCTCTTCTCCTCTAGTTGCCATCCCCTTCTCTTTGGAAAATCCTAGCCACCACATCAAAGCAAGGGGCCGCCCAAGACTTAGGCACCATCCAAACATAGGCGCCCCCTATCCATAGTGGGTGCCCTTTCTAGGTGCTCTCTCTCATCCTTGCTACTGCCTCCTCCTATTTGGAGCTTCTTGTTGTTGGTTCCAAGTCTCCTAAAGTCCAAAAAATTGCTCTTACAAATGCTAAGATCTAACTTATGAGATTAGCTACTAAAATTTTTATAAGCCAACATCGACGTCTTTATTTGGTCAGCCTTAGACATGCTAGATATACCTCCTAACGTTATTATGCATAGGTTAAATTGAAGGAAAAATCATGTCTTCATTGCACAGTATCATTCAGATCTGATTGGATCTGAAAAAATATTTCAAAATTTTTTTCTTATGATCCTAATCAGATCTGATATTAAAAATAAAAAATAAAATTAAATCTAATTTAATTTTATATCTTATTTTAGGTAATCAAATTACCAGGCAACGATCCCGATCTATCCTGAGGTTCTAGAAGGAGCCATGCATGCGCCTGATCTCTATCGGTGTCCACTCGAGCAGCATCTGGACGTCTTCTTCTTGCAAATCTTTTCTCCAAAGATCAAATTTGAATCTGATATGAAAAACCTTCAAAATAATTTGAGAAGGCTGCTTGTTCGTCTCATAAATACCATCGCATAGATCCTGAATCTTGTGCCAAAAATCTTAGAGCTTCAACTCAGATTTGTGTCTAACTTTTTAGACTTATAGAAGAGAGGGAGAGAGAGGATAGAGGGGGTGTAGGATATCAGAGAGTTGGCTCCTTTAGGCATGGAAAATATATTTTGTGCGATGCTTCACAATGGCATGAGAAAGATTTCTCAAACCCAACGTCATCTAGAGTCCTTCTTTGATCAAATCAATTATTATTTAATCAAAGGGACTCTAGAGATTATTCTCCATGAAAAACTACCTAATCCCATCAGGTTTTGTTGCCAAAATTGATTCAAAATATGGGCGACATGAGTAGATAAGGAAGAGTCCATTGCGCCTAGGACTTTTTCCTTAAAAGTTTGATCCAAATCAAACTCCATCAAAACCTAGTCAAATCTCCACCATAAATCACAAAATTTGGCATACCCATAGCATGACTAGAGCCCTTTCACATATCCAAAAATTAGATCAAAAAGATTTTTAAAAATTTTTTTTAGAAGCATCTGATCAGGTGATCCTTAATTCTCTCAAATAGGTCAACTTTTGATCCTAGTCCAATTTGACTATGAATGAATTTAATTTCTATAATTAATCTGATCTAGACTTATTTTAGTCAGATAAAAATAAATCCATTCAAGATACAAGAATGAGTCAAATCAAATTTGACTCTATTATGATGAATCAGAAAGATTACAGAAGGAGAAAGTCAGGCTCAATCGTGTGCTAGCATGATTATCTTGAACCTAATTGGATCTAATCCAAATCAATCAAACTGAATTAGCTCAATTGATGACATTCAAACCCAAACCATTATTTGTATGATCTAGTTAGATTTAGTTCTGTATGGTAATCAGACATATCGTAATCTCCATCATCGACATCATTAAACATCTTTCGATGGACTAGAACTTTTCTAATTCATATAATTAGAATGATTGATCATCAAAATCATTCTAATTACTCTCAAAATCTATCAGTGACACCTAGCAATATATGGTGGCAACCCATCAAAACTGAAAGTGAACCTCTCAGTATAATTATCTGTGTGATTGGGTTCTTCTATCTTGAGCTCCAATTGGATTAGGGTTAAGGTGAACTCGTCAAACCCAACATCCGTCATATGAATTAATCATTCAATTTGAGTCCAATGTGAAATCCTAATAGAAACTCTTTCTATCATCTTCACACTGCCATGACCATAGGCTTATGGACTCAATCTCATAATTATCATAGGACTACTCATCTACCGAAGTAGATAGATCTTCTATTAGTACAATCCAATTTCTACAATGAACATGTTATAGCCAACATATATCTTAGGATTTTGAATGACTAAAAGATCGAGTTATGGTGTAGTCAAACTATAACACCCTCAAAATGAACTATCGATGCACCTTAGGTCAAAGAATCAGACACATCACTACAGCATCGAGTCAATCATCGATGAAAAGGTAGACTTACTTATGACTGCTCGAGGTAGTCACTCTTGGTGCTCTCATTCTCTAATGAGTATCTGTACTCTCGCTCTGATGTCTCCACACCATATACTCAAGATATATCTATCTTAAGAAAATGATCGTACACCAATCTTCCAGATCGATCACCATTCTCATGATGATCCTACGGTCGGAAGCAATTTATGAGTTAATTATGAAAATTCATATCTTAAATTTTTAACTTCTTAAAAATATGAATTATCATTACCATTAACTCAAAGGATGTATCACAGATACTTTAAATATATACTGTGATAGAAAATAACTTATTTATTAATTTATAGTCAAAATTATAAAATTATCCTTAGAAGTGTATTACAAGTGTAAGCCAATCTGGCTTTTAGGGCACACATCTAACAAACTCCCATTTGACCTAAAGCCAATTGGCTATAAATCCAAGTCCCATCTTCTCAAGATGGGCTTTGATCTTCTGCTGGCTTAATGATTTTGTCAATGGATCAGTCGCATTATCTACAGTGTTGACTCTCTTGACTTTGACATATTTCTTTTCGATGTAATTACAAATGAGGTGGTATCGCCGCTCGATGTACTTAGATTTTTTATGCGACCTTGGCTTCTTAGCTAGGGCTATGGCACTATTGTTATCGTAGTACAGAGAGACAGCATCTGATGGCATTACTTTGACTTCTATGGTGAACTTCTTATTCCAGAATGCCTCTTTTACAGCCTATGATGCAGCGATGTACTCTGCTTCCATGGTGGAATCTGCTATCACCATCTACTTAGAGCTCTTCCAATTGACAGCTCCACCATTACAAATAAACAAACTTTCAAATGTCGACTTTCGATCATCTATGTCGGACATAAAATCCGAGTCTGTATACCCATGAACTTGGAGTTCTCCATTATCAAAAACTAGAAACATATCCTTAGTCATTCTCAAGTACTTAAGGATACATTTCATAGAAGTCCAGTGCTCTTCATCTGGATTCGACTGATACCTACTCGTGACACTCACAGCATGGGCAATATCAGGTCACGTACATAGCATGGCATACATGAGGCTCCCTATTGCTGAAGCATAAGGGATCTTGCTCATGCATTCAATCTCCATAGGTGTGCTAGGGCACATCTTCTTGGAGAGATGAATGCCATGTCTGAAGAGCACCAATCCTCTCTTGGAGTTTTCTATGCTAAACCTCTTCAGCACCTCCTGTATGTATATTTTTTGTGAGAGACCCAGCATCCTATTCAGTCTATTCCTATAGACCTTAATTTCCAAAATAAAGGATGCCTTTCCTAGATCTTTCATAGAGAACTTCTTAGACAACCATATTTTGACTATAGTCAACATAGAAATATTATTTTCAATTAAAAGAATGTCATCCACATACAGTACGAGGAAGACAACAATGCTCCCATTGATCTTTTTGAAAATACAGGGCTCCTCCTCATTCTTGATGAATCTAAATGATTTGATTACATCATTAAAATAAGCATTCCAGCTCCGAGATGCTTGCTTAAGTCCATATATGGACCTTTGTAGCTTGCATACTTTGTGATCATTATCACTAGATATGAATCCTAGTGGCTATTCCATATAGATATCTTTCTCAAGATATCCATTTAAGAATGCCATTTTCACGTCCATCTATCATATTTTATAATCGAAATAGACTGCAATAGCAAGCAATGTGTGGATGAATTTGAGCATGGCTACTGGCAAAAAAGTATCATAATAGTCAATACCCACATGCTGACTACACCGTTTTGCTACGAGCCTTACTTTGAATGTCTCCACATTTTCATTAGCACCTATCTTTTTCTTGAAGATCTATTTACATCCAATAGATACTGTACCTATAGGTAGATCTACTAAGATCCAGACTTGATTCGAATGCATTGAGTCAATCTCTAACCTTATTGCCTCTAACCATTTATCAAAGTCGATATCTGATATCATCTCGTCATAAGTTTTGGGATCATCACCATGAACCCCATTTTCCATGAGGAACATTTCATCTACATTTTTTGATATAATACCTAAGTACCTTTTAGGAGGATGAAAAATTTTACTTGATCTACGAGATGGAGGAGGTAGTATTTGGGTTGGCTCAATCTGATTAGGTTCCATAGGTTCCTTATATCGTAGCTCTTGAAAAATTTTTTCCTCGAGCCTAATCTATCTTCTAATGCCATCATCTTGAATAAACTATTTTTTAAGAAAAATGGCGTGTCGACTCACAATCACATTATGGTCTTCCGAAAGATAGAAATAATATTCTAATGACTCTTTAGGATATCCAATAAACTATGCTCTAAAGGACCTAGACTCTAATTTATCTGCCTATTTTCTCTTGACATGAGTCGGACAATCCCAAATTCTGAGATGACTCAGACTTGATTTCTTACCATGCCATATCTCATACAATATGGTAAGAATGATTTTAGATGAAACCCTATTCAGTAAATATATAGCAGTCATTAGACTATGTTTCCAAAAAAACTCAGAAAGATCCATGAAGCTCATCATGGATTGGACCATATTTAATAGGATCCAATTTCTCCATTCTGAAATTCTGTTGAATTGAGATATTTCAGATGGAGTCCATTGAGAGAATATGCAATTATCCTTAAGATAGTCTAGGAATTCTCGACTAAGGTATTCACCTCTTCAGTTTGATCGAAGAATCTTAATGGATTTTTCTATTTACTTTTCTACTTTGAGTCTGAATTTCTTAAATTTTTCAAAAGCTTCAGACTTGTACGCATCAAATACACATATCCATACCAAGATAAATCATCGATAAAGATGATGAGGTAGATGTAATTGCTCCTAGCTAGCACATCAAATGAACCGCATACATCAATATGTATTAGGGCAAGCAGGTCTGTGGCCCTTTTTTCATGTCCCATAAAAGAAAGTTTGATCATTTTGCCATGAAGACATGATTTACAAATTGGATATGACTCAAAAGTCAATGAACTCAATAGTCCAATTTTTTTTAATTTATTAATGTTGTCTTCCGTTATATGATCTAGCCTAAGGTGCCAAAGATATCTATCATTTATCCCTAAATCATTTTGATCCTATGGCATCCACGTTTTGCTCAATATTAAAAATAAAAACATCAATATGTAATTGATAGAGATCATTTATAAGAAAATCACTCATAATTTTATTTTTTTATAAAGAATATTATAATGATCTTTAAGAAAACTAATTACGTAGCCTTGCTATACTAAATATGAAATAGAAAAATAGTCCCTAAGAACTAAATCTAATCCTGATGGTAATCATAGAGGGTAGATTTTCATGGCTACAACAGTAACTCTTACTCCATTTTTGATGCGTAGGATCATCTCACCATCCCTCAGCCTCCTACTATCCTTAAGACTCTACATAGAAGTGCACAAGTGAGCACTAGAATCAGAGCCAAGCATCCAACTGAATGTAGAAGAAATCATAAGATTAGATTCTATAATGAGCATACCTCTAGAAGTCCTTGATCATCATCAGATAATGATCTTGGACTGACTGTCCATTATACATTTGAGTCTTAAAAAGTCTTCTAGTGACTTGATATTTGGCTGCACGACTCTATTCATCAAACAACTCTTGCATATGAGTCAATATTTAGTGGCTAGTCTTAATGTCTTCATGTTGGCACTGGAGCTTATCAGACATCGAGCCCAACATGTAATATATGGCTTTGTTATCTTCATCTATTCACTCTTCTAGAGATGCTCTCTGATTAGCAAATGGATGGGCTGGTAAGGTAAGAGGATCTTATTCCAATACATGAGTCAACTTCTCAGAATCCAAAATAATTTTAAAGTTTCCAAGCCAATCCTTATAATTGGGTCCGATCAATCTATGAGTATCCAAGATGCGGGCTAGTGGGTCGGACGCAGACATCTTTCTATAGAGAGTCAAAGTTTTTAGTTAGATTTTGTAATTAGACTTAACCAATTTATTTAAAAATTTTATTTTTAAATAAATTAGACTTTCACTATTTACTCGAATCCTTACACTCTCTTGGCAGAGATGCGAAAATTTTCATAATTATTGATTTCTAGTGGATGGTGCGGTCCCACCGACTGGCTCATCACCTCACTTAACAATTATTGATGATGGATTAACCGATGAGTGAACAACTCTTATCCAATGATTCTCTAATCATGGTGCATCCAAACCTGATCTCTAATTCATGAATCTCACCGTGTCTAAAATATTGATCCACTCCTTAGTTAAGTCAGATCCATCATTTACACGAATTGGATTTCTGATTGGATCCCTCACTATATCCAAAATATTGAGCCTAACCCATCCTCCAATTTCTAGCATCCAATGCCTAATAAACATGGTTGTATCTTTCTGGTGTAACTGAACTACTATATCCAGCCAAGAATAATCAATTTTAGGAAGGGCCCGCATATCTATAATGGTAGAAGATCTTAGACTTAATATTCTTTTAGAAAGATTTAATTTAGATCTCTTTAAACTTGACTTGACTTAGTCATAATAATTATGACTAACCTAGTGGCATGGATTGACTCGAATTGTTAGCTACCTCAAATCAAAACTGGATTGACATAAATGGCCAGGTAAGTGAGATCGATGGAAGGAATATGCCATTAACTCGATAAGAATGCATTTAGATCGAGTAGCTTTTAATTAAAAATCAATCAATCGTATCTGTCAGACTTACCTTAGATATAAAATTATCAAATCAGAATCAATTGGATTAGTCTATAAGTCAGGCTCAAATCACGGAGCCAAATTAGGTCTTGACTTGATCGAGTCACATCTCAATATGATTCAATCTTGATCCAGACTTAATCCTATTAGGCTGATCAAATCTAAACTTTTTTTGATCCCACCTAACCAACTCTTAATTCGGTTTGATCAACCGCTAGGCCTAATTGAGCTATCTAAGTTCGAACCCAATTTTATGAATATATCTTAGATATGAAAATTTATAATTTTTAGATCTAATTAATTTTATAATCTTAATTCTTAATTAAATTTTAGATTCATAAATAAAATATATAATAAAATCCTAGAATTTTAGGATCTAAAATTTTATAGAAAAATAAGTTTTGATTTTTGATTAAGAACGAACTCACAGCACCCCTATACATCATAAGAACACTCCATCGAATGAGAGGAAGGGATCTTTAAATTCTACTTTATTCTTATGATCGGACGATCAAGAAAAATATCTTAATTAAAATTATAATTTTTATTATAAAATTAATTAGATCTAAATCATATATCACATATACAATTAATGATCTAACTTATACATGTTTTGCATACATCTTATTTATCATAAGTCAGTCAATCATGCATACTTTCAAATCTAAAATATCATATATTAAATTTAAAAAATAAAATTTAAATTTGATCACATCAAATAAAATTATTCTAGATATTTTATAGAATTATTCTATAACTAGTCTAAGCATGCATCTTTCATATCTGATATGAATAAATCAAAAATTAAAAATTTTATTTTCTATTTTAGATCTAATAATAATTATTATAATATTAAAAAAATAAAAATTAAATAAATCTAAAATTATATTTAATTAAATTAAATACATGATCATACTAGACTACACATAGAACTATTCTGTACCTAGTCTAGTCATGCATCTTATACATTTTAGATCTAATTAATTTAATTTTTAATTTTTTAATTTTAGATCTAATCATATCTGATGTGATATCTAAATTTTTTTAATATTATATCATAAATAAAAATTAAATTAGATCTAAAATAGATCTAATGAGCTGCCAAACTGGCTTTGATACTAGTTAAAGAAAAAATTCTATTTTCTAGATCATTCAGATCTGATTGGATCTGAAGAAATATTTCAAAAAAAATTTTCTATGATCCTAATCAGATCTAAGACATCTTAGATATAATTCTAAAGATCTGATATTAAAAATTAAAAATAAAATAAAATTTAATTTAATTTCATACCTTATTTTGGATAATCAAATTATTCTACGATGATCCTGATCTATCCTGAGATTCTGAAAGGAGCCACACATATGCCTGGTCTCTACCGATATCCACTTGGAAAGCATCTGGACGTCTTCTTTTTTTGAATCTTTTCTCCAAAGATCAAATTTCAATCTGATCTGAAGAACCTTCAAAATAATTTGAGAAGGCTGCTTGTCCATCTCACGAATACCATCGCATAGATCCTGAATCTTATACCAAAAATCTTGGACCTTCAACTCAGATTTATGCCTAATATTTTAGACTTATAGAAGAGAGGGAGAGAGAGGATAGAGGGGGCATGGGATATTAGAGAGCTGGCTCCTTTGGGCGTGGAAAATATATTTTCTATGATGCTTCACAATGGTGTGAGAAAGGTTTCTCAAATCCAATGCCATCTAGAGTCCTTCTTTAATCAAATCACTTATTATTTGATCAAAGAGACTCTAGAAATTATTCTCCATGAAAAATCACCAGATCCCATCTAGTTTTATCACTAAAATTGATTCAAAAAGTGGGCGACATGAGTAGATAAGGAAGAGTCCATTGCACCTAGAACTCTTTTCTTAAAAGTTTGATCCAAATCAAACTCTATCAAAACTCAGTCAAAACTCCACCATAAATATAAAATTTAGCACACCCATAGCATGACTCGAGTCCTATCACATATCCAAAAATTAGATCAAAAAAATTTTTAGAGAATTTTTTAGAAGCATCTGATAAAGTGACCCTCAATTCTCTCAAATAGGTCAACTTTTGATCCTAGTCCAATTTAACTATGAATTAATTTAATTTTTATAATTAATCTGATCTGAATTTATTCTAATCAAATGAAAATAAATGTATTCAAGATACAAGAATGAGTCAAATCAAATTTGACTTAGTTGTAATGAATCAGAAAGATTATAGAAGGAGAAAGTCAGGCTCAATTGTGTACTAGCACGATTACCTTGAGCCTGATGGGATCTAATCTAAATCAATCAAATTGGATTAGCTCAATTGATGACATCCAGATCCAAACTCTTATTTGTATGACCTAATTAGATTCAGTTCTGTATGATAATGAGATATGTTACGATCTTCATCATTGATATCATCAAAACATCTTTCGATGGACCAAAACTTTTTTGATTCATGCAATTAGAATGATCGATCATCAAAATTATTCTAATTACTTTCAAAATTTATCAGTGATACCTAGCAGGATATAGTAGTAATCCATCAAAACTAAAAGTGAACCTCTCATTGTAGTTATCTATGTGATTGGATTCTTCTATTTTGAGCTTCGACTGGATTAGGATTAAGGTGAACTCGTCAAACCCAACATCCGTTATATGCATTCAATTTGAGTTTAATATAAAATTTTAATAGAAATTCTTTCTATCATCTTCACACTGCCATTGCCATAGGCTTATGGACTCAATCTCATGATTATCATAGGACTACTCCTCATCTACCGAGGTAGATAGATCTTCTATTGGTGTAATCTAATTTCTATAATGAACATGCTAAAGCTAACATACACCTTAGGATTTCAAATGGCTAAAAGATCAAGTTATGGTATAGTTAAACTATAACACCCTCAAGGTAAACTATCGATGCACCTCAGGTCAAGAACCAGACACACCACTGCAGCATCGAGTCAGTTATCGACGAGAAGGTAGACTTTCTTATGACTATTCGAGGTGGTCATGCTCAGTGCCCTCATTTTCTAACGAGTATCTGTACTCTCACTCCGATATCTTCATACCGTAGACTCAAGATATATCTATCATAAAAAAGTGATCGTACATCAACCTTCTGGATCGATCATCATTCTCATGATGATCCTAGAGTCGAAAGTAGTTTATGAGTTAATTATAAAACTTCATATCTTAAATTTTTAACTTTTTGAAAATATGAATTATCATTACCATTAACTCAAAGGATGTATCATAGATATTTTAAATACACACTATGATAGAAAATAATTTATTTATTAATTTATAATCAAAATTATAAAATTATTCTTAGAAATTATTATAAGTGTCAGCCAATCTAACTTCTAGGGCACACATCTAACATAAATGTCAACTTAGAGCACTATTTAGTTTAGCAGAAGAAGAGAAGCTTTGATTTGGATCAGCTATGAATAATAAATGAAGAAGTGGATAAGCTTCTAATAGCAGGTTTTATCCAAGAAGCCTACTATCTTGATTGGTTGGCTAATATCATGATAGTGAAAAAGGACAATGGCAAGTGGAGGATTTGCATTGACTATACTAACCTTAATAAAGCTTGCCCCAAGGATAACTTTTTTTTTATTGAAGATCGACCAGCTCACAAATGCCATCTTGGGACACAAGCTCCTAAGTTCGTAGATGCCTTCTCGAGATACAATCAGATCAAAATGGCTTTCGAGAATGAGGAGAAGATGACATTTATAACCGACAAAGGTCTGTACAATTATAAAATAATATTATTTGATTTGAAAAATGCAAGTACAAGCTATCAGCACCTTATAATAAGGTGTTCAAAAATTAGTTTAGCGGCAATATGAAGGTCTATGTCAACGATATGCTGGTTAAAAGTATTCGCTAGCGAAGTTTTGTGAGATGCAAAGTGCATATACTCTAAAGTCAAGAAAGTGGTCCTCACCCTTGTCACTTTGGCATGATAATTCCAATCTTACTTTTAGGAACACATAGTGGTTGTCTTAACCAACCAACTACTAAAAACCATCCTATAAAGATCCGACACTTTAGGGCAAATGGCAAAATAGGCAATCAAGCTTGGCAAGTTGAACATCAGTTACCGACTTCGGTCAGCTATGAAAGCTCACATCTAAGAAGACTTTAGTCAAATGCGCCATTCCAGAGGAAGAATTAACCTCAGAACAATATGAGGTGCAAGAGGACAGACCATAATAGATCCTATATATCAATAAAGCTTCTAACTCATGGGGCAGTGGAGCTAGTCTCATTCTTACAAGCCCAAAAGAAATTGTAATAGAATATACACTTTGATTTTGCCTTAACGCTTCAAAAAATGAAGCTAAATACAAGGCATTAATTATAGGCCTCAACATCACCAAATAGCTAGAAGTAGAAAAGCTTAAAGTCTTTACCAACTCATAGTTGATTGTTGGCCATGTACAAGGAGAATATGAAGTTTGGGAGCCGACAATGGTCAAGTATCTACTGAAGCTCAAGGAGCTCTTTCCTATCTTTAAAAGATCCAAAATCCAACAAATACTGAGGATGGAGAATGCCCAGGCGGATATATTATCTCATATCACCACCTTTAGGTTGTAATAAGCTCAACAAAAAGGTCTTCCTTGAGCAATTGGAAAATTCTAGCATTAAGGAGCAACTTGTGATCTTACAAGTCAACCATGAGCCAAGCTGGATGGACCTACTTATAGATTATCTTGTCAATGGCATCCTTCCAACCAATCTAGTTGAAGCTTGGAAGATCATTCACCAAGCCTCCTGTACGTCTCCTAGAAGGAAAACTTTATAGGAGATCGTATTCATTACCCTAGTATCTTCGACTGTTCAAAGTTAATTATGCTCTTTGAGAAGTACATCAAGACATTTATGAAGATCACCTGGGAGGTAGGTCATTGGCCTATAAAGTACTTCAATAACTATTGGCTGATCTTGCAACAAAATGCTACTAAGCTCATCAAGAGATGTGATTCATGCCAGCGATACATCAACATTCAATGTCGATCAACAGTAGAGCTCACTCTGATCTTTGTACCCTAGCCATTCATGCAATGGGAGGTTGACATTTTCGGTCCTTTCTTATAAGCAACTAGATAAAAAAAATTTCTCATTGTCGCAATCGATTATTTTATAAAATGGATTGAAGTCGAGTAGCTGGTGCAAATTACTAAGAAAAATCTCTAAGACTTTATCTAGAAGTCAATCATTTATTGGTTTGGACTATCCCGAGCTATCATCACTAACAATGAGTGATAATTTGATAATCCAATGTTCTAGGGGTTCTGCTTGAAGCTCCATATACCATTGGCTCACCTCGATCCGATATCTCCAATCCAATGGAGAAGCTAAGATAACTAATTGGATTATTTTGCAAGATCTAAAAATGAGATTGAGCCAAGCCAAAGAACTTTGGGTCAAGGAGCTTTATAGTATCCATTAGGCTTAATGAACTACCCCTTGGATTTCGATCAAAGAGACACTCTTCAATCTTTTCTTCAAAATAGAAGCTACGATCTCAATCGAGATTGGTCTTTCAATGATCCAAGTTAAGAATTATGATGAACAAACCAATCCTGATCAGCTTCGGACAAATCTTGACCTACTTGAAAAGACAAGGAGCGAGCTTGGATCAAAATAGCCTCATCTAGCAACAAGTTGCTTGGTATTGTAACACCTGAGTTAAATTGAGAGCTTTTTGACTTGACGACCTTATACTTTGACGAGCTAAAGTGTCTAAGCCAATCAAGTAGGGCAAATTATCTTTTAATTAAGAAGGCCCACATCAAATCTCAGAAGATATCTAACTAGAAGCTTACAAGCTTGAAGTGCAACTATTGCTCAAACTTGTAATACCAAGAATCTAAGGGTGTATTACTAGTAAGCTTCCAAGCTGGTACGATTGAAATATCAATAAATATATAGTTCTTCTTAGTCTCCTTCAGGATGCTTATGGAAAAACTAAACTTCCAAGTAATGGAGATCGGGATTCGACCTACCTCCCAGAGACACCTCAGCTATGGCTGAGACTTTGAAATAAGTGCTCATCTACCACATGGAGACACCCAGACTCCAACTTGGACATCCTTGACTTGGTTGATGGACCAACCTCTTGAAGATATCTTAGTTTCAGCTAGGACCTCTAAATATATGCTCGGCCATGATCAGCCACAAGAAGACATCCAGACCCAAGTTAGGCTCTCCAAATTCAAGATCAAAAGCAACCAATCTCAAAAGACTTCAGCCCTAGTCGAAAATCAATTTCAAATAACTGGCGATGGCTACAAAATGACTTGTGACTGTAAAAAGTCCTAGCTTCACTTGTAGATTTCGATGAGAGCTACTTCAACTAGCAAGAAGCTCCTAAATCAAGATGGATTTTGATCCGAATCTAAATCTACTTTAGTTATGATATAAATACAAGCTTGAAAGTCTATTACAACCTCAAGAACTTTAATCAAGAAGGACAAAGTCCGCAAGCAAGAAACAAAGCAAATGAAAAATGAAATTCATTTCGTTAAGTTTGAAGCTTCAGATATAACTACTTTGGTTACAAAAAGACCAACTATAAAAAGAAAAGCAAAATACTACAAAGAAAATAAAATCCTAAAGAACCTCCTCGATGGAGGGATTAGCCTCAACTTAAGCTTCAGCTTGGAGGGTAGGCCTAGGCATGACTTTGGCTATAGCATCAGCAATGAGCACCTTGGGCATAGATCCAGAATCGGTGCCAAAATTTGCCCCATCTTCCATAGCTCTGGAAGTGGTACCAAAATTTGCACCATCTTCCTTAGCTCTAAAAATGATGCCAATGTTTGCACCATCTTCCTTAGCCTTATCCTCACTCTCTTAATATTCAAGCGACTTACATCAACTCCAAGAAAGAGTTGAGCTACTTGTGCCTTGTAGAGATCGAAGTCCATGATGAAAGCTAAGACTTAGCAATTTCTGCTCTAATGATCTTGGAGGCCTTGTACTCCATCATAGCTTGAAACTTAGCCTCGAAAATAACTATTGATTTCTTAATGGCAGCCCTCTCATCAGTCTTCTTTCGAGCTGCTTTGTAGGCCTTCAGCTTCTTCTCCAACTTGATAATTCTCACTTACTGAATGTCGACTACTACCCTCTCGAAGGCAATCTTTCCTTTAAGGATCCCCATCTTGTTGAGGGCTTGTTGAAGCTCAGAGCGAGCTCGAGAAGCTTCTTCAACTATATTTCTTAATTTCTCCTTAGTGGCCTGAGCCCAATTCTTAATAGCATGGGCCTCACCTTCTAAATTCTGCCTCAGCTCATGGAAATTAAGGACTCCTCTACTGAGCATGGTGAAATCTTGAATGAGCTATGAAGAGAAAAAGATAAAAATGTTAAGTCAAGTACATTAGAATAAACCAAAAGTACTAAAGGAGACTTACCAAAAGGAATCCATATAGGCCAAGCACCCCACCTCATCTGTATGGTGAGCTTTGCTTGCCAACTAGTCAACTAATAGAAGAACCATGTGAATCATCTTCGAAGTGAGTTGATTATCCTGAAACTTGGAGTCAGATCTTTAGACCACCTTCAATAAAGTAATAAGCTCCTCCTCAATCTCAGACAAGAAGGGGCTGGCTTTGGCTCTTGCGGTTGAAGAACTTGGAACAATGGGGGGCAGTGCGGCCCTTATTATTGGAGCAAGCATCAATAGAGGAGAAGGACCTCAGTGCATAGCCGAATTTTGAGCTTGGCCCAACTCTAGAAAGGTCGGTAGAGTTGACCTCAAAGGCATTACGGTGATGACTCTAGGCTCATCAACAATTTCAACTAGCTCAACCCTAGAGGACCTTGGGGTCGGTGTCAACCCGGGCGATGGAGCTACTATCCTTTGCTTTTTCTTCTTTAAGGAAGAGGGTTTTCTACTAGAAGAGCTTGATCTTTTCTTTAGGATAGATTTCAGTGACTCCAGAGTTGGCCTCATCAATGCAACACCAAGCACAAAGAATTAGTTTCCAAAAATAAAAATATAAATATACAAATCGAGAAGATCAGCTATACCCCGAGAACACACCAAGCTTATCATAGCATTGTATAAAGCTTGCCTGGTCATGAACTCCTTCAACTGCAGCACTTCAACGTCATGTAGTATATTGAAGTGCTCCTTGACCTCGGTGAGTAGTTCTACTCATTTGTTCAGGAAAATCCGAGGATGACTTCAACCATAGCTAAAGCCCCATGAGAGGTCAGAAGAAATAAAGAAAACATAGCTTTTCTAGATGTGGATTGAAGAAGAAAACCCTTTGATGAATCAACAGTCTTCTTAAGATGGAAGTACAACCAGCCCTTATTATAAGGATGCCTCTTTAGAATGAAGAGAGCTCAAAAGAGTGAGAACCTCTACTAAATCTGAAGAAGATCATATAAAAGAACAAAGATAACAATCATCCTAATAACATTCAAACTGACTTGAGTATAAGCTATTCAATAAAAGTTGAAGACACTGTTTATGAAGGCATGGAGAGGAAAATGGAGTCCAACCTGGAACTCCTTATAAATCCTCAGTCAGTCCTCAAGAACATTAGTAATCCAATCATTCCGACCAAGTAGCTCGAGCCGGTTTCAATCGGAGATACAATATTAAGCTTAGATCATTTCCACATTAAACTCAAAGTGGGTGGACTGCTCACTGGCTGCCCCATGCTCAAAACTACCTAAGTAATTAAATCAAGGGACCTGGACAAAGTTTTGGAGCCTGAAGCAGTAGCGGTCCAAAGTGACACTTTGAACCCAACTTGGGGAGGAGTCGACCAAAAACCCCGACCAATCCGAGGACTTTTACCTTAAGTTTCACTACCATTTGAAGCCATAAAGATCAAATGAAGGACAAAAGCAAAAGAAAAATGCCAAAGAAATGAAGTTGATACTAGAATGAAGAACAGGCAAGGGAACCAAGAAGAAAAACCCTAAGAAATTAAGGAAAGAGACTAGAAAAAGGAGGAAAAGAAGACCAACTGGGAGCTTTGGAGTTGTTGGCCAGAGAGATAAACCAAGAGGGGGTGAACTGCCTTTTTCAAAAATTTAAAACTTATTATACATAAATTTTAGAGTATGTGAAGTGTGGTAAGATAATACAAGATAAAGAATGAAATAAATGAACAATTAGGATGCAATGTAAGTTAAAGAGAAGCCACATATAGATACTAAGAATTTGTAGTGGTTTGGTGCCAAATCCAGTACCTACATCCACTTTCCAAGTCTTTCTTGAAAAATTCACTAAAATCTCTATATAGATTACAGCAAGATTATTTTTCAGACTCATAATCTAAACCCAGACAATTTTCACCATAGAAATCAATGAAAACCACTTTTCAAAGCCTCTCCTAGGCTTTCTTAAACAAACTCAATCTAATTATAGGCTTGGATATGTCTTTCTCCAACTTTTAATTTCAATTGAAACTTGCTTGCAGCAGAAAATGAGAAATAAAAATATAAACACAATAAAAGCTTCTAATACAGCAAATAAAAGTCAACGAAGCTTTTTGAAGAATGTGTTAAGGAAGCTTTTCAATTAATGCACATATGAACTCTTTGCATACTTCAAGAAATTGATTGCTTTTAGCTCTCTTGAATACTTAATGAATGCTTTTGGGCTCACACTTGATTTTTCCTTTTCTTTTTTTTTTGTTGGCTCTCTTCCTATTTTAATTAAGTTTGAAAGCCTTTTAATACTTCAAAAAAAGCCAAATAAGTTGTTTTTAGCCATTAGGGACCAAAAATTAGCCGTTAGAAACCATTTTAAAAAATTTAAAATTTCTACAGAACTAGCCATAATTGCTATCAGCCATAGTCAAGTCAACTCGAGGTCAGGTATGGATTGACGTTAAGCAACTATGAGTCAGCTCATAGTCAAGTAAGAGTCAGCTTGAAGACTGTTCTATAAAAATACTTCTTTGTCTTTCTTAAGAGAGTTGGCTTGTAGTCAAGTAGGGATTGACTCGAGGTCTATAACTAAAACTTATGTATTCTATCTGACTAAGAGACTCGACTCGTATTTAAGTAGGGATTGACTCCTAGTCTATACCACTTGAAAAATGAATGTCAAAGTTAAGGCTTTTGATTTAGGGGTCGACTCTAAGTTTATTTTTCTTTATTTTTTATGATATAGCTTTATTTAATCATCTTCTTTTATTTCAAAAACTTGTCAATCAATACAACCTTCCCAAGAGAGATTTTAGCTTTCTAAAAACATCTACACAAGAACTTCACTAACTTATTAATATAAAAATATATACTCAAATATTTTATATTCATCAAAATCAATTCTAGGATCAACAATCTCTCTCTTTTTTTTATAACAAAATTTTGAGTACCAGCAAATAATGCACTCAATATACTTATGTCAAAATAAAACATGTATTGAGTATATTTGCTCATGATAATTTCAATAATGTATCAGAGCAAATGAAATTAAGAAAAATAAATCAAAGTTTAATGATATACTAATTTTAATAGTGTGTTTCTCAAAGTGTCAAAGCTAGATATTTTGTAAATTTGTATCATGTCATAATGTATCCAAGTTGAAGTGAATTGTAAAATGAAAGTTATGTTAGAGTTAATGTATAAAGGTAGAATTAATTATCAAATCAAATGTATCAAAGTATATCGGAATGCATTAGAGCAAACAAATATATTATAGCAGCAATTTGAGCAAATAAATTTATCATTATGCATGCCTCATTAATAATTGTAGATTCTCTAATAATTTAATAATTATAGTCTTCAATAATTATAGTTAACTTATTCATTTTCTTATTGGTTATTCATTATTTGCTTCATGATTCCATTTTTTATGATACCAAATCTTCTCATATTTCTCTTATTTCTCATATAGTCTTATATTTCTCTTATTTCTCCCCCTTTTTGTCATCATTCAAAAGATAGGATATAGAAAACATATAATTGACATTGAAGGGAAAGACTTCATTACATTACATAAAAATATATTCTTACAAGTAAAATAAGTGTACTGTATATAGAAAGAGGTTAATATAATACACACACATTACATCAATACAAGATAACAAATAATATATATTCAAAGTACAATAGATAACATAATATAATCAATAATCTAGAAATCCTAAGCCTAGTCCTCATCAAAGGAAAGGTCTATAAAAGAGTGAGCCCCGGAAGATAAGGCACCACTCCTACTCCTAGTCCTACTAGATGGACCGATAGAGTAAATTGGAAAACCTAAATTAGATCTAGTATAAGACCTAAAAGATGGTCTAAAGATAGGCTGGTATGGCTGAGCATGTCGGGTCGGCTGGCTTTGAGAAGAAGATCTGTCTATAGATATCTAACGACCTCGACCTCTGGCAATGGCTAAAGCTACAGCTCTTGGTGTAATGATCTCTATCTATGCCACCTATCTTTCTATAGTGGTCAGAAATGATAGGATCCTAAAGTGCTAAAATGCTCCAAGCTCTCCAACCTTGGACTGAATTTGGCCTACTCTTGCTTTAATCCTCCTCTTGAAGTGAGCAGCCTCTTAAGCCAATACTAATAAATCAGTGTGATCCTTTAGCTGATCTTACTACTCAAAAGTATTGATCCAATCAGATAATCGAGCCACCTCACTCCGCAACTCTGAAGCTATGTCTGAACTAATGAAGCGATTTAGTGTGATTGCTGTGCCATAGTCTACTCATGCTTTGTCATCAATTTGTCTAGTATCAGACCTGCTAACCTTCTAATCTGATCATCATAAGATGAGTGGAGGAAATAGAAGAGGCTGCTGCTAGTGTCACTGGTAGGGTAGAAATAGATGGTGCTGCTCCTATGGGGTTTAAGGCTTTGCTGGTTCTAGATTAGATGACTCTAGCTATACTCCACTCAGTCCAGCCTCCTTTTTTTGTCACTCTTAACCAAAAATCCTCTTGACCATCTTTCCTACAGTTTGCGCTAGCCCATCCAGTGTAGCAACTACTCGTTGTAGGTATTAGATTGCATTAGAGCTCACGCAGTCTTCTCCTCTAGAGACTCTAAACTCTCAAAAAATCAAGATCAATGCCATACCATATGATAGGCAAGTACTCTCCCTACTGTTTCCCTCACATAAGCAAACATCATCATAAGCAGGTTGAGTGGGATGCCTTAAATGATATGAACAAGATACGAAGTCGAATCAGCCTGTCTTAAAAAACTAGATCCTCCTAATGATATGGTGAAGAAACATCATCTCCATAGAAAGGTTGCTTGAGCTCATCCATCACATTTACTCCCTCATCCTCTAAAATAATTTTTAGTGCCTCTTTCCTATCTGATAATCTGGAAGGTGTAACTCCTTGAAAAGACATCCATAATATCCTTACAAATCTCTGCTCTATGAATATAATCCAAACTCCCCTCATAAGCACTTCCACTCCACCCAAACCATGCCTAAGACTTCGGTAAAACTCTCTAACTAGGTTTGGGTAGGTGGGCAAGTCCAATGAGCAGAGGAATTTTCAGCTTTGCAGCTTAATCTTTTATCCAATTGTAAACCCTTCTTTTTCCAAAACATAAAATCAATCTTCCAACAGGTTGTCATGGGTCTACTAGCTAGAGATGCACCGAAGGATGGAGAGGGTGAAGGAGAGGGTGGACTCATTGGAACATGGCTGAAATCTTGGTCATTTCTAGCTTTAAACCCTTATTCGACTTGCTCTTCTCCTCTTGACTACTTAAATCGATAAGCAAGCTGCTTCTTAGGATCCATCCATGCTCAATCACAAGGGAAATTGGGTGAAATCAAGGAATGAGACAATAAAGGGGCCCAAAAATGGTTTGGATAATAGTTTGGGATGGCTTAAGGCAAACAATGAAAGGATCAAAAATAATTGGAAAGGGATGGCTCATCTTTTAAATTAGTTCTGATCTAGAGTCGACTTGAGCTTTCTATTAGAGTCGACTTGAGCTAAGTTGACTCAAACTTAACTATGAGTCAACTCGAGCTCAGTCTCAAATAGAACAATACCGATTTTTAAGAAAGATTCATCTTTTTAAAGCATGAGACAACTCAAATGAATTTAAATAGAGGAAAATGAACATAAAGTCAATTAATTTAGACTCAAAGAATGATCAAATTTGAGAGTTTTCAGGAGAGACAAAGAGAGTTAGGATAAAGTCTAGGCAAATGGATCATACACTCCTAACTCTCTTCTAATCAAACTAAATTTTTTCTTACTCAAGGGTTTGGTAAAGATATTAGTTAGTTGTCTATCAGTATATACAAAATCAAGCATTACATCACCATTTTGAATATGATCTCTTATAAAATAATATCTTATTTCAATGTGTTTAATTCTTGAGTGCTGAATTAAATTTTTAGTTAAGTTTATAGCACTAATATTGTCATATTTTGTAAGAATTTTATTTAATTGATACTATAATCCTTTAGTTATTGCTTAATCCATAAGATTTAAGTTTAACTTTCGGCTGTAATATATTCAGGTTCTATTATAGATAACGCTATCAAATTTTATTTCTTGCTAAATAAATAGATTAAGTTAACTCCTAGAAATTGGCAAGTTATATTAATACTTTTTTTATCCAATTTACAATCCATAAAATCAACATCAAAATATTTGATTAATTTGATAAAAAATATTTATAATACCATAAACTAATGTTCAATATAGCAACTAAATATCTAAGTATCCTTTTAACAGTAAATAGATGAGATTCTTTAGAATCTGATTGATATCTTGCATATAAATATATAAACATATATATATATATATATATATATATATATATATATATATATATATATATATATATATATATATATATATATATACACACATACACACACAATAAATATAATATTAGACCTAGTTGCTGTAAGGTAGAATAAAGATCCAATCATATCTCGATAAAATTTAATATTGATATTCTTATCATTATCATCCTTGTCAAGCTTATATGAGGGACTAATTAGTGCTCCAATTAATCTACTATTCTCCATCCTAAATTTTTTAAGTATTTTCTTGGTGTATTTGATTTGATTGATGAAGATTATATATTTAATTTGCTTGATTTAAACTCCAAGAATAAAGTTTAGTTATCGTATTAAGCTCATCTCAAACTTCCTCTAGAGATTCATTAGTAGCCCCGAGTATAATATCATCTATATAAATTTATACTACTAATAAGTTATCATTTTTTCTTTAAAAATATTATAGTATCTGCAATTTTTTTTGTAAAATTATTTTCAAACAAAAATTTACTTAATCTTTCAGACCAAGCATGAAGTGCTTGTTCTAATCCATATAATGCTTTATTTAGTTTGAAAACATAATTTGGAGCAACATGACTTTCAAAATCAAGTAGTTATTCAACATACACCTCCTTAGCAATATATCTATTTAAAAGTATACTTTTAACATTCATTTGATAAAGTTTGAAATCTATGTAATATATAAATACAAGTAGTAATCTAATAACTTCTAATCTAACAACATGAGCAAAAGTTCTATCAAAATCATTTTTTTTTTTTTGATTATAGCCTTTTGTAACAAATCTAACTTTATTTCTTACAACTACTCCATTTTTATCTAATTTATTTCTATATACACATTTAATTCCAATTATAGGATGATCTATGGTTTACTCACTAAGGTTTAAACTTTATTTCTTTCAAATTGATTTAATTCTTCTTGCATAGCAATAATCTAATTTAAATCTTTTTCAATTTTTTTAATAGATTTAGGTTCTATTTGAGAAACAAAAATAAAATGATTATCAATATTTCTTAAAAATAATCAAATTCTTATCCCTTGTGATGGATCGTTAATAATAAGGTCTCTTGAGTGTCCATAGGCATACCTCCACTCTTTGAGCAAGTTGTCATGATGTCCTTGAGCTTTCTCATAATTTTCTTCCTCATCCTCCTTATCATCTTCCTCATCATTTTGTGCCGAAATCTCTTTTAGGTTACATCTTCTATTCCTTTGTTTAGAGTTTCTACATCATCATCTACAATATCTTTTTTTCTCAAATAAAACTTATTAGTTTCATCAAATACAATATAAATAGATTATTTAACAACTAAGGTTCTCTTATTGAAGACTCAATATATCTTGCTAGATGAAGTGTATCCCAAAAATCTTTTTTCATCCACCTTAGCATCAAATTTTTTTAATTTTATCTTTTTCGCTATTTAACAAAGCATCAGCAAGCAGAAGCATGAAAACAATTAACATTTGATTTTCTTTCTTTTCAAAGCTCATAAGATGTTTTCTTTAAAATTGGAAGAATCAAAGTATAATTCAAGATGTAACATATTGTGTTAATTATTTTCATCCAAAAATAACTTGAAAGGTTGCTTTTGCACAATATGATATGATTCATTTATTCTAAAATTCTATTCTTTCTTTCTACGATTCCATTATATTGAAGCATTTTAGATGCAAAAAAAATATGATCATTTTTTTTATTGTAAAACTTTTAAATTATTGATTTTCAAATTTAATTCCATGATCACCTCTAATACAAACTAAAGTAGAATTCCTTTTATTTTAATCTTTTTGATAAAACTTCAAAAATATAAAAAAAAAGCTTCATCTTTTTATGCCAAGAATAGAACCCAAGTAAATCAAGAGAAATCATCAATAATCACAAGTCTATATCTTTTTTCTCATAGGCTTGTGGTCATAGTGGTTTCAAATAAATCCATATAAATAAATTCAAAAGGTCTAGAAGTTGAAATAATATTTTTTAATTTAAAAAAGCTTCTAATTTATTTTTTAAAGTTGACAAGCATCAAAAATCTTATTCTTTCTAAAATTTATTTTTGATAATCTTTTGATAAGATTCTTTTTACTAATTTTTAAAATCAAATATATTCTTGCATATCTTAATCTATGATGTCATAACCAACTAGTCTTATTAACTTTGGCATCCACTGTAACTAAACATTGATCATTCTTTATGGAGAGATCATCATGATCAACCATGTAGATATTTTTGTATCTATATCTAAGGAGCACAATTCCATTGTTATTAGGACTAGAAACAACAAACATTAATGATTCAAAAGCAACTTTGCAACCTTTATCACACATTGACTAATACTTAATAAATTATGTTTTAAACCATCTATAAGTAAAATATTCTCAATATAGATAGAAAGAGTGATTCTTATGTCACCAATTCTAATAATGCATCCTTTGTTGTTATTGCCAAAGGTCACCACCCTCCTTTCTTCACTTCAAGAATGACAAATTGAGCCTTATCATCTATCATGTGACTTGAACAACTACTATAAGATACTATCTTCTTTTTCTTCTATTAGCTACAAGACACTCCTATAAGAAAAGTCTAGGTTATAATTTTAGGTATCCAAGCTTGTTTAGATTCTTTGGGATTAGTTACAATAGTTTCTTTTGAAATCCAAATCATTTTCACCATATTGTTATTTAATTTTTTGAAATCACACGAATATGCATCCTATTTACTACAACAATAACAAGAAATATTTGAAGATGCATTGGATGAAGATTCAATAAAGAAATTTTTTAAAAGCTTTTACCTCTTATAGGGGTTAAAACCAAGTCCGACTTTGTTAAAGACAATTCTTTGATTACTTAAAATCATATATAATTTTTTAGAACTACAAGTGAATTTATCAATAATGGATTTTAGTTTTTCAACTTCATTTTTCAAATTTTAATTTTCTTTCAGTAAAAAAATTTTTTTTTTCAGGAAGTCTATCTTTTCTTTAGTTAAAACATGATTGCATTTTTTAAGTTCCATATTATTCAATCCAAGTTTTTTAAATTCATCTAAAAGATTATAAAATGTATCATGTAATTCATCAAAAATAAACTCAAACTTTGTTTTAGATGTTATAGATGTAGGTTAGTCTCTTGAGTTTCCTCATCGGAGCTTGAATCATCACTACTGCTCCAAGTAGCCAACATTGCTTCTTCTTTTTTTTATCTTCTTTTTAGATATTTTGAGGAAAAAGTAGTTGATTTTAAAGTGTCCGAACTTGTTGCATTCGTAGTATATGGACTACTCTTTTTTCTTCTCTTTCTTCTTGTTAGGCTCACCATTTAAGAAGGGCTTTCTTTCGAAGTTTAGTTTCTTTTTCCTCATAAACCTTCTTAATTATATGTGATGAGAGCCATATCATCATTTTCTTCTTTCTCTTTTGATTCTTCATTGTCTTCCTTATTTTGAGTAGTAAACTTGAGGGCTATAGTATTCCTTTTCTTTGCTTTTTCCTCATTATTTTGCTTAATGATTAACTCATGAGTCATGAGAGAATAAAAAAGTTCTTCCAATGGTAGAGCATTAAGGTTCTTAGCTTCTTGGATGGCTGTAACATTTACCTCATAAGCTCTTTGAAGTGACTTCAAAATTTTACGGACAAGTGCACTATTAGAGTAGAATTTTCTTAAGCTTTTAAAATCATTAATAATATCAGTGAACCTAGTAAACATATCAATAATTGATTCATTTTATTTTATCTTAAATAATTCATACTTATGTACAAGCATATTAATTTTAAATTCTTTTATTTGGTCAATACTATTATGGATAACTTTTAGTTTATCCCATTTTTTAAGCAAAAATATAAGTAAAAATCCTATCAAATTTATTTATATCTAAAGAATAATATAGAATATTCATAGCTTTGACATTCAATTGAACCATTCTTTTATCTAAGTCATCCCAATCATTCTTCAGTTTAGATGTGATAATGTCATCTATCATGATTGTGGTTGTATGTGGAACATTAATTATTACACTCTAAACATCATAATTTAGTACTAGA
The DNA here is from genome assembly GCA_006176705.1 of Cocos nucifera. Taxonomy (NCBI): domain Eukaryota; kingdom Viridiplantae; phylum Streptophyta; class Magnoliopsida; order Arecales; family Arecaceae; genus Cocos; species Cocos nucifera. The sequence continues at coordinate 606,920 of QRFJ01000368.1, forward strand.
ATGAATATGCATATGCATGATTTCCAATAAATGTAATTTCTGCCATTAAACAAGGATGGTCGATTTATGGATTGCCCTTCACCACGAGATGCACCAATTTGGATTATCATTTGATCTTTGACTCTTCATCATTAGGTCCAATCGAGTTAAGCACTAAGCTTTGATACCACTTATTGCCCAGAAAAACAATCCAAGAGACAGGGGTGAATTATTTTTTTCAAAAATTTAAAACTTGTTGTACATAAATTTTAGAGTATGTGAAGTATGGTGAGATGATACAAGCTAAGAAATACTAAAATAAATGAGCAATTATGATGCAATATAAGTTAAAAAGAAGTCATACACAAATACTAAGAATTTATAGTGGTTCAATATCAAATCCAGCACCTACATCCACTTTCCAAGCCTCCTTTAGAAATTTTTCTATTATCTCTACACATATTACAGTAAGATTATTTTTTGGGCTCATAATTTAAACTTAGTTGATTTTCATGATGAAAATCAATCAAAACTACTTTTCAAAGCCTCTTTTAGACTTTCTCAAATAAACTCAATCTAATTGTAGGGTTGGACAAGCCTTTTCCTAAGTTTCAATCTCAATTGAAACTTGCTTACAGTAGAAAATGAGAAATATAAATGTAAATGTAATAAAAGCTCCTAATCGAGCAAATAAAAGTCTATGAAGCTCTTTGAAGAATGTGTAAAGAAAGCTTTTCAATCAATATACTGAGGAACTCTTTGAATGCTTCAAGAAATTAATTACTTTTAGCTCTGTTGAATGTTTTTAGGTTCAAACTTGATTTTTCTCTTCCTTATTTTTTTTCTTTTGGCTCTCTTCCTATTTTAATCAAGTTTGGAAGCCTATAAATACTTTTAAAAAAAAATAAATTAGCCATTTTTAACTGTTGGGGACCAAAATTAGCCATTCAAAATTACTTAAAAAAATCTAAAATTTCTACAGAATTAGCTATTATTGCTATCAGCCGCAATCGAGTCAACTCAAACCCAAGTAAGGGTCAACTCGAGCAACTATAATTTAGCTTATAATCAAGTAGAAGTCAGCTCAAAGACTGGCTTATAGTCAAGTAGAGCTCAACTTGAGGTCTGGCACTGAAACTTCTACATTCTGTTTAACTGAGAGAGTCGACTCGTACTTAAGTAAGGATCGACTCCTAGTCTGTACCATCTAAAAAATGGATATCAAAATTAACTCTTTTCATTTAAGGGTCAATTCTAAGTTTCTTTTTCTTGATTTTTTTTACGACGTAGCTTTATCTAATCATCTTCTTTTGCTACGAAAGTTTGTTAATCAATACAAAATTTTCAAGAAAAATTTTAGCTTTTTAAAAATATCTACATAAGAACTTTACCAACTCATGAGTATCAAAATAAGTACTTAAATATTTTATATTCATGAAAATCAATTCTTAGGTCGATAAGAGAGGACTCAGAGTTATCACTGGAACTTCAATGGCAGTGCGAATAGGCAGTAAAAATTCTCTCTGATGGTAGCATGGCTAACAATCAACTGAAAATAAAATAGAAGGAGAAGACCCCCTATTTGTACTATCATCAATCGCTCAGATGGGGTGATAATTCAATGCACCGAACTGAGTTTTTGGCACATGTCGACTATAGTGATTACAAAGATGTGCACCTCACCACATATCCAGTACTCATAAGCCATACCAATATTTGAGAGATCCTTGGATCAAATGATTTTAAATGGTTTCGGTGCATCACCTTAATTCTTGTGCTCTCGTAATTATAACATCTCAATTGAAGAGTCACCATAAATTTCAAATCCAGAACCTTCCACCCAATGAAAGTATAGAAGTATGGTATCAATCTGAAGATTTCCACAAAAATTTTTGATGATAGAAAATGGCTCTTCGACTAACTACTCTCATCACCCAAAGTCAATAGGCACATCGGGCTCAAAAGTGGGGGGCAAGTATTGGGGGAGTGAGCCATTTTTCCAACTAGCATAGTTTGGCTCTCGGACGAGGAGGTGACTTGCTACTTTTATATGTATTGACAACTTTCCTGGTGAAGAAAGAACACAAAGAATATAAGACCCTAGAATCATCTCAACTTAAGGAGAAATAGATGTATCTATGACCCCAAGTGGCAATTAGCCTCGAGCTGAGGTGTCAACTGATCACAAAAACAATGATCTAAAGGGATCGAATGCTTTGGATTTAGCTGAGGTCCCATGTTGATTCAGTACCAACCAGATCACCAATGCCCTTCATTCGTTCGAGGATAAGACCCGGATCCTCAAGGATGGGTCATAGAGGACAAACATTAACATGGTGACCAAGCCCACCGAGACAAAGTATAGTATCATATTAAAGAGCTGGCTCAATCAATAATATACAACTGACTAATCTCGGTAAGTAATGATGACTGATCTGCTTAGCAGATAACTGAAGTAGATTATATATTCACTCAAAACAATTTCCTATAATTATATGCATGTGGGCTTAACTGCTTCACATAATCCTTGCGAATAATGTGCATAACATTCGCCCCAGCCTGATGCGCATAATAGCCACCCCATTATCTCTAATGAGTGCAGATTCTCTGAAGCCATTATCGAGCTCCATGGTAACAGGTAGCTACTCTTCCTCTATATAAAGGGGAGCGAAGGGGATCCTTGGGTAAGCAATTGTTTCTCTAAAGAAAAAAGTCTAACTCTACCACTTTCTTTTCCTCCATTCTATTGATTGCTGAAGCTCTGGCTGACTTAAGTATCAAAGGATTTTTTATCAAAAAAATTTTGATGAATGGATTTCCTTATAGATTCTTGTGAAGAAAGAGCTCTCTAGTGAAGATTTTTACCACATTCGTACGTGACTGACTTTCAGCTTGATAGGCTATCGATCCTGGCCAAGACAAGATCTGAATATTATCGATAACACATATGTTACATTCTTTTTTAAAATTTTTTGAAGAGATGATAAATTATTGATGTGAAGGATCGCTATCAGTGTTTGATAATTGATGTTCTCAAATGGCCCATGCTACATTGAAAATTAGATATTGTTTATTTTCTGAAAGAGTTCTAATTATGCTTTACAAAGTTATGACTTGAACTTTCATACAAAACTTGCTTTATAAATTAGTCTTCATTTACTGAATTCAACTCGGCAAACCTAATTTTTGCTGAAAAATCCTCATTTCTCTTCCTTCGTATTTTCATGATTGGCAACATTTTATGTGATTTGTTTCTTAAGGAACCGTTTGATTGGAGATAATCTGACATGAAAATTATATTTTTATATTAGATTATCATATTTGGTATGAAAAGTGAAAGAGAAAGATGGTAAAAAAAATTAATGGACTCCATGCTTACTTTTCGGAGAGAGAAAGTAAAACAAATACCATGGAGAGATTGGTATTTGATAAATTTTCAAATGATGATAATCTATATTTAACAAAAATATTTTTAATAAAACTATTATATAATTATTAATTTTATTTTAATGTCTTTCAAAATTTATTTTATAAAATTTTTTTATAAAAAAATTAAGATGAAAATGATATTATACAAAAAATTATATGATTATAATCATCATATAAAAACTAATTAAAGATAATAATACTGTTCTAATATTAAAAAATTATTTTTTATTAAAATATATATTTATAAATTTTATAATATTCTCATATATGATTAATTTCAATCAAACAATTATTCTTTTTCAATATTATTTTTTGAAATAATTTTTCTTTCAATCAAATATAATAAAAATTATTTTTTCCTATAATCATTTTTTAAATAAATGATTTATAAAAATTATTAAATTATTTTTTAATTTGATATACGACCTAAGAAGTTAAAGCATGGCTAATATATTAGGCTTTAGATTAAGCAGCTCATGGGGAACTCTTGATTTAATTTTTGATAACAAGCAATAGACTGTCTTATGATGATTGACAACTAGGAATCTTTTTGGTAGAAATACTTCTCTTGATGGCTTTGGGATTTCGTGCAACTCCATGAAACGAGGTGCAGAAGAAGTCTCCAATTTAAAGTCCAAGGCTTAAACAAATAAAACCTGATTGCATTATTTCTTATGATTCTCCCCAGTACCTCACATCCATCCTGACAGAATTAAACAACAATTACCTTGATAGCCAATTCCTCCGTAAAGTTATTCCATTCATTGAGATTTTTTCATAAGGGTCGGAGTACTAGTTCAGACCAATCTTTTGGAACTGATGGATCGATCAAGAGATTATAATAATTTAGTCGGGTCAATGAATAAACGAAGCAAGAATTGACTTGAGCTAAGTCAGCCCGGGCCACCAACCCTGCCGGTCCATAACCCCATCTTGGGTGGGCCCCGTAGATGCCTCCAGCCCATCAGGCTGGCTGAAACTTTGAAACCCAAAAATATTGTAGGCCTATTGAAGAAAAGATCCAATAAAACAAAAATAAAAGATCTTACAAGAAAGGGTTATAGACACTAAACAGTAATATTTTTATTTGAGGAAGACGACAACGAGTCCTACGGTAGAAAGCCCGACCACATTAGGCCGGCATACGACAATGACTACTAGACGACACCGATAAACGGACACCGACACCATGGACAGACGACGACAGAGAATAGGACCACCAGATCAACGGCCGGGGATTCATTCACATCCCACCGCGGAGGCGGAGCACCAGATGGAGGGTGGACTCCTTCTGAATATTATAGTCGGCAAGCGTCCTGCCGTCCTCCAGCTGCTTCCCGGCAAAGATCAGCCTCTGCTGGTCCGGCGGAATCCCCTCCTTATCCTGGATCTTCGCCTTGACATTATCGATGGTATCCGAGCTCTCCACCTCGAGGGTGATCGTCTTTCCCGTGAGGGTCTTCACAAAGATCTGCATCCCTCCACGGAGGCGGAGCACCAGATGGAGGGTAGACTCTTTTTGGATGTTATAATCCGCGAGCGTGCGACCGTCCTCAAGTTGCTTGCCGGCGAAGATCAGACGCTGCTGGTCCGGCGGAATACCTTCCTTATCCTGAATCTTGGCCTTGACGTTGTCGATCGTGTCCGAGCTCTCGACCTCCAAGGTGATCGTCTTGCCGGTGAGGGTCTTGACAAAGATCTGCATGCCTCCACGGAGACGGAGGACAAGGTGGAGGGTAGACTCCTTATGAATGTTGTAATCGGCGAGGGTGCGACCGTCTTCCAGCTGCTTGCCGGCGAAGATCAGACGCTGCTGGTCCGGCGGAATACCTTCCTTATCCTGAATCTTGGCCTTGACGTTGTCGATCGTGTCCGAGCTCTCGACCTCCAAGGTGATCGTCTTGCCGGTGAGGGTCTTGACGAAGATCTGCATGCCTCCACGGAGACGGAGGACAAGGTGGAGGGTGGACTCCTTCTGAATGTTATAATCGGCAAGGGTGCGACCGTCTTCCAGCTGCTTGCCGGCGAAGATCAGACGCTGCTGGTCCGGGGGGATGCCCTCTTTGTCCTGGATTTTAGCCTTGACGTTGTCAATCGTGTCCGAGGACTCGACCTCCAAAGTGATGGTCTTGCCGGTGAGGGTCTTGACGAAGATCTGCATCTGTTGTAGAAGAAAAGTAAAACAATAAAAGATCAGAGGAAGTTCTAACAACAAAAGAAGACGAAAGGGCGGATAGATCGGTAGATGGTCCGGCCGATAGATGGAAAGAGAATAAATCAAAATCAAATCATATAATCTGGAATTTTTTCAGATCTCATCAAAAAACCTAAAAAGAAAAAGGATTCGCTCATAGAACTATGACAGAACTATCAGATCTAGAGGAAATAAACCAAGAAAAAAAATAAAAACTCTTCATTAAAACCAAAAAACCAGAAAACATAGAGAAAAGATGAAGGATATACCCTAAGGAAGTTCTAACAACAAAAGAGACGAAAAGGCCAATAGATCGGCAGATGGTCGGGCCGATAGGATGGAAAGAGAACAAATCAAAATTAAATCATACAATCTGGAATTTTTTCAGATCTAATCGAAAACCTAAAAAAAATAGAACTCGCTGATTGAACTATGATAGAACCATCAGATCTAGAGGAAATAAACCAAGAAAAAAAACTCTTCATTAAAACAAAAAAACCAGAAAAGATAGAGAAAAGATGAAGGATATACCCTGAGAGATTGGCTTGGGACTCTTTCCTTCCAACCGAGAGAAATTGGGTGGAAGGGGAAGAGGCGGAGGGGCCATATTTATAGCTGAGATTGCCGACGGATGCGACCAATAGGGGCGGCCGACGTAACCACAAAGAAAAGTAATACCAATTAAAGTCGGACACGCGCGTGCTCTGAGCTGTAAAGACGTGACCTGCACGAAATAGGTTAATTGTATTTTCCCGCTTTATTTTGCTTAGATTGTCTGGGCGCACCCCGAGATATTGACGATATTAGCTATGATTATTAGGTCACCGATAATGATAACAGCCGTTTAGAGGTTGTATTTTAATTTAGCAACTAGCATGCGACCGGCGGCGCACGATGCAATTTAAATCCAAATTTGCCATCCAATTGAAGCGGCTATTAGAACTCGGTTGCCCATAGGCCGTCCAAAATTTGCCACTCGCATTCACGCGATTATTCGCCAAAAGATAAAACTTAGGCTAGTGCAGGATTTGGTATCATATTTATTTAATTTATTCAAACTAAATAAATATTAGATCTATCAAAATTAATTGAATCACACTAATTTCAAGACCTAGTCTCAACCTAATTTTTTTTTATTTTTTTTTATTTTTTTATTTTTTTTTGATACCTCCATCTGCTTATGATGGAAGACCTCACCGCCTTCCTCCCCACTCGCGATGTTCAGGCCATCGCTGTCATGGATCTCTTCTCTCTAATCATTTACACTCCTTATTCTTATGCATCTATGGCTTCTTTGTACCACCCCGATCCATATATTTATAAATTTTTTATTTATAATTTTTCCACCCCCTCCCCTTCCCCTTCCATATGGTATCCCTTTTTTTTTTTTCAGAATCTTACACATCAAATAAAGAACGTTTTTATTTTAATATATATATATATATATATAATAGGTTAACACATGAGAGGCTCACAACCGAGGAGAACGTGATGAACGGCTCTGATATAGCAATTAGTACAATGATTATAAGCATAGAATGTGGCACCAAAAGGGTGACATCAAGAAATTAAATCATATTTATTAAAATTTTATTCAAAATAGTACAGTCAAGCGAACTTCTGAATTCGGGCTTCCGGCCCAGTATAGACTATTACTACTTGGGCCCAAGAACCTCCCAAGTCTGGATCTCCATAGCGGGTCTTCCAATCGAAATTCGAAGTCCTTTTCTTACCTCTCGTTGCTCTCTGCCATCTCTAGGCCTTCTTTTCTCTTCTTGTCCTCTATTCAATGGCCTGGCCGAGGGTTGGCACGGCTTGACTTGATCTTGCATTTGGCGTATCGTGAGCCTTTCGTGGTCCATCGACCATTTGACAAATTATGTGAACGAGTATAATTTGTCTACTTTAGATTCAAAATGTTGATTAGTGTTGCTAAATTATAAATTTTATAGATGATGCAGTAAGATGTCTTGCTTCTGGTCCCCGTCGCTAGTCATCAGGCTAATGTTTCTCATGTGACACTGAGCTGATTCGGTTGTTTATCTTCTTTAGGTGCATTGGTTAGCTCTATGATGCTTGGGCTATAATAATTGATTTTGACCTCCTTAGTCCTCTCTTCCGTTAAATTTTAATGCCAGATTAATCACTCATACTAGCTCCCACGCACATGCATACGTATGTGTATGATGACTACGTTCAAAGTAGTGTCTTTGTGTACCCAAATCGAATTCAGATCAAATTTTTTGGTACTTAATATAATTGCAAATTTCATGTCCTTGAGACATATTAAAATTTCTTGTTGGATATTGTTACCATTGAAATATGGTCCAATCTTGACATCAAGCAGGCTGCAAGGATGGAGAGCTAGGAATGTCATCAATTCAGGTTGGTAGGGTCGGATTGGGGATGATGTCGGTCATCTTGCTTGAATACTCCTACATCTGATCTGATCTGAAATAAAAAATATGAAAGTTCACTTATTGAAGATTGTCTAACGGGAATCTTTCGGTGCCCACGTTAGATACGAACATAGGAGGTTTAAGATGGCATGTGGTAGGTTCGAACAAAACTTACTTGGAAGACCCTTGAGTATGCTTTATATGGACGAGGGCTAGCGTCGGGCAAATCGGCATATGCATTAGTTGTTATGGTAATAGCATTCACATCTCCCTCGAAGATTATGCCGCACATTTTGTTTGCATAGGTATTCCGCACGTTATGCACGTTAGAAAACCGTTCATGGTCATGGGCCGAATTAACACCAGCTGGAGGAGAGCTAAAACATGGTGCAAGTTTTAGGTCGGCTACGTGTTGTGTTTATATGGTGAGCTTTTATTGGTTGGGATTCTTTTTCCATGGCTCTCATAGACCCCGTATGTTTCAAATCAAAGTCCCTGCGCACCGCATGGGACTCGTGAGAGCAGGCTCCCAACAACAAAATGTACATGTAAACCTAATAACAAGAGGGCATATTTGTTAATATTCTGAAGCAGCATCTGTAGCTCACGGGCATAGGAAAGCAAACAACTGCTGTGGAAAAGCAGAATAGTGGATCTGTCAGAAAAGAAAAAAAAAATTAACATAATTAACAGGTATTTTTGGACTGCTTTTTTTTTTTTTTTTTTTTTTTTTTTTTTTACAAGCTTCCTCCGAGAACCCGTCCTAACATAATTAACAGATATTTTTGGACTGTTTTTTTTTTTTCCCAAGCTTCTTGTGAGAACCGGTCCTAACATAATTAACAGATATTCTTGGACTATTTCATTTTCTTTTTTTTTTTTCAAGCTTCTTGTGAGAACTGGTCCTATAGATTGATTCAAAAATAGAGCCAGCATGTAATGCTAACTTCATTAAAAAAAAAAAAAAAGAAAGAAAAAGAAGAAAGAATTGAAATCGATCGGAACAGAGAATCCTATTTTGAGTCAATTCGTGCCATGAGGAAAAGATGTATTTGAGGAAAATATACCGACAAGATCTCCTCCTCTTTCTATTTAAATCTTAAAACTCTTCCTAAAATCCTTACGAAGAAAATCCCAAATCTAAATCCTAGATTTCTTTCCTAGGAATCCTAATTCCAATTTTAAATCCTAGCATACCTATAGCAAAAGATTTTCGAGGGGAAGATCGTCGATTTCGACCGTCAATTGCTGTTGTCGCCACCGCCATCACTGGTAATTTTTCTTCCCTTCCCTTTCTTCTTTCTTTCCAACCCTAGGGAGGGTCTTTTTCTCTTTCTCCATAGAATTTCTGGTCAATTGCATCTCCGACCATCATCTCATCGCCTCCCTACCGGCCCCATCCCACTGGTCGCCCCTGTGATCCAGAGAGGAGACCATGGATTTCGGTCTCCTCTATCTTGCGAGAAGAAAGAAGCGAGAAAGAACCAAAAAAAAAAAAGAAACTAAAGGAAAGAAAGGGAAATCGGGACAAAAGAAAGGAAGAAAGAGAGAGAGAGAGAGAGGATGATTTAATGGACTTAGGTTTGGTTAAGTGGTTTGAACCCAATTTGACTTAGATCTAAATTAAACAGATCATATGGATCCAATTTAGGAGTCGATCTAGATTGGATTCGGATTAAATTAAAAAAAAATTTCTAGTCATTAAATTTCTTTCAAAATTAAAAATTAATTAAATTATTTAATTTGTTAGAACCTTCAACATCGGAAGATCATCGAATCTAAAGACCAGTTCGAGACGATCATAGGAATCTTGGATCTGATTAACAGATAAGTTTTCTTTTATCTCTGAATTATTTTTATGTATATATACATATTTTAAAATTACATTCTTATATATAAATAATTAAAAATTATTAAAATTTAAAATTATAAATTTACTAATGAAAATTAATTTGAAAAAAATTGGATCAAGCATGATATCATTATTACATGCTATAATTTTGAAAGAGAAGGTTTCTTGAAAAATTGCATGGCCTTTTCTTAAAATTGCATGGTATTTAAAAAAAAAATTATATCTGTCCATCGATACATAAAATTTTGAATGAAAATTACTTTCATTGCTCTTTGAATTATATGAAAATTGAGTTGATACTATAATAAAAATAAATATTTTTATTTTTATTTATTTATAAAAAGTAGTTGAAACAAAAGCATGAGAAAAATTCTTTAGTTAGACTATAATTTGGATCTAGCCAATGGGACTGATCGTTGGTCACACGTCAGAAATATATTTTTCTTGAGCCTAACCAGTCGAGACTGATTACTGGTAGAGTTAGTTCTTGTGGACCTAACCAGTGGGGCTGATCATTGGTAGCATGCTGACGGTTCGGATGTTCGTCGTTCAGGACTAATCTCTTTATCTTATCATAGGATGAATCATGGTCATGTGAACTAGAGCTAGTTTTCTTGTGAGTCTAGCCAGTGGGACTGATCACTGATAACATATCGATGATTCAGATGTTCTTCATTCAGGAGCTAATTTCTCTTAGATCTTGTCACGGGGCTAATCGTGGCCGTATTCATTGAAGACTGAGAGAGAATTTTTGGCTTTTTCTAATAGACATGATAAGATTTTAAATTAAAGATATCTTGATATATATTATTATTTAATTATTATATTTAAAAAATATTTATATTTGATCCTTAAGAGATGATTGGTAAACTTACTGAGCCCATAAAGCTCACACCATTTTTTTTGTTTTTATTTTTTAGATCCAAAAAATTTTGCTGCATAGAAAATCGATCAGTGAGGAGCATAGGATTTAAGCAGATTTTTAGTTAATTTTATTTAAATAAATTTATTTTTTAAATATTATTTTAAATTATATTTATTTTTTAAAATATTATTTGAAGATATTTTTATTTAATATTAGAGAAATTATTTTTATCACTGCTTGAGTTGAATTTTGATAATCAATTGTTTAGTGAAAGGCAGGCCTTGCATATTCGAAGGGGTTAAACCCTAAGAGTGTGCGGCCGTCTGTCGGATGCCCGGCTTGAGTTAATGGGTCGGAGAGTGATAGATAGTGTGGTATCAAAGCCTAGGTCTACAAGATCCAATAAAATAAAATAAGTTAGATAGTGAGAGTGGAGGTAGAAATTAAGAAATGTTTGGATGATTATAAATATTAATAGTCAAGAAATATATTAAAAATCTATTTTTCCTTTTTAGGTCATGATGGCTCACAACCATCCTGGATGGTTGTCTGATTCCGTGGAGCACTCTCATGCGACTAGTGTGCATCGCACTTATCACGATGGTTATGCCTCTCAAGCTCTCAATGCCTTCCGAACTGATAGTGTCTCTCATGCAGCTGGAGCTTCTTAAGCTCGTGCTACTTCTTGAGCTATTAGGGCATCTAGATCTATTCATCGTCCATCATCAAAATAGGGCGACAGCCAAAATACAAATTTTTTTCATCAGTTGAATAATGTCCAAAATAATAATTACAAGAAAACCAACACCGAAGGTTCGATGACAGTCCTTATACAAGCATTAACTGGATTGGTGCAGCAAATGGAATGATAAGAAAATAGAGGAGGCCAATCATCAAGGTCGGAACGAGGAATAGTGAAATTCAAGAGACTGGCACCACCGACTTTTGAAGGCTCTATGGATCCCACTGAATTATTAAAATGGCTCAAGGAGGTGGAAAAAGCCTTCGCCAATATGGAATGCACTAATCAAGAAAAGGTCCATTTCGCTATTTATTAGCTACAGGAAGAAGCATTTGAATGGTGGAAAGCCATCAAGAGATAATGAGGGACTGATGGGCTAGTCACTTGAAACATTTTTTGTTAGGAGTTTATGGATATATACTTCTCTGAGAGTCTCAGATTTGAGAAGAAAAGTGAGTTCACCAGGTTGATACAGAAAAATATGACCATGGCTAGTATGAGGCTAAATTTACTGAATTGTCCCACTTTGCTCCAAATCTTATGGCAACTGACAATATCAAGGCTCAAAGATTTGAAAAAGTGTTGAAGCTCAGAATTCGTGCGGGAGTGAGACCGATGCAGTTGACCACATACCGAGAGGTTATCAACTTAGCAAAAATTATGGAGTAAGAAAATAATAATATTAAATCTAGCGGTTATCCCGGCAAATAATCCAAGCACCAAGAAACTCAGCAAAATGATGATCAATCAAAGAAAGAACCTTGGTGTGGCCGATGTCGAGGCATCCATCTGGAACAGAATTGTCGATAGTTTTCTGGATCCTGTTTTAATTATCGCCAACAAGGTCATAAAGTTGTGAACTATCCTGAACCACAAAATCTTGAATATTGACAGCCTTTTTAGAGTACACCTAGACCACCTACTTTTGGAGCACCAATCACTCATCAGGGTCAACCCTCAGGATAAGGAGGACCACCAAAGCCAAAGACCCAGGCTTGTGTTTATGCTATGACTCAGCAGAATGTGGAGACATCAAATGCTGTAGTAGTGGTACCCCAGAAATCTCTTACAACTTTATTTAAAATTAAGGTTATACAATCTTTTATGCATAATCGTAATAGTAAAAAATTAAAATTCATAGGTATTATCAAAGTTGAGACTGTACATGCTTGTGTTTTATTTAATCCTGGGGCTACTCATTCATTTGTTTCAACCGAATTTGCTAAAAAGATTGGTCTTAGACCTATGCTCTTGGAAGATGAGATGTATGTCTCTACTCCGAATGGAAGTGTCATCGTGGTAGATATGTTTTGGCCCTCTTATATTGTAAGCATTGAAAATCATGATCTTGCATCTGATCTAATGGTTCTAGAGATGAGGGATTTTGATGTAATCCTAGGGATGGATTGACTTGCTTCATATCATGCCACTGTGGACTAGTTTAGGAAGAGAGTGACCATTCAGATTTTAGAATAGGCACTGCTCAATTTTTCTAGCAAAGAAATGAATGCCCCTATAAAAATTATATCGGTCATGCAGGCTTACAAAATGTTAAGAAAAGATTGTTTGGGATATTTGATCAGTATTGTAGATACTCAATAAGAGGAGATTAAGATAGAAAATATACTATAGTAAGAAAATTTCTCGATGTTTTTTCAGAAGATCTTCCAGGATTACTTCCTGATAGGAAGATAAAATTTTCAATTGATTTGACACCCAGTGCTGGATCTATCTCTAAAATCCCCTATCATATGGCACCAGCTGAGTTGAAAGAGCTCAAGGAGCAACTCTAAGAACTTCTTGATAAAGGCTTTATCAAGCCTAGTATCTCTCCATAGGATGCTCTAGTACTTTTTGTTAAAAAGAAGGATGGAAGTATGAGACTATGCATTGACTACCAGGAGTTGAATAAGTTGATCATTCGAAATAAGTATTCTCTACCAAGGATAGATGATCTTTTTGACTAGCTTCAGGGTGCTCAGATATTTTTAAAAATTGATCTTCAATCTGGATATCATCAATTAAAAATTAAGATGGACGATATATCTAAAATAATTTTTTGGACTCGATACAGACATTATGAATTCTTGGTTATGCCTTTTGGATTAACGAATGCTCCTACAACCTTTATGGACATGATGAATAGAGTGTTCAAGCCTTATTTGGATTAGTATATGGTAGTATTTATTGATGACATTCTGGTGTATTCTAAGAGTCTAGAAGATCATGAAAGGCATTTGAGGATAGTATTATAGACATTGAGGGAGTAGAAGCTATATGCAAAGTTAAAAAAATGTTAGTTTTGGTTAGAAAGTATTTTTTTCCTCAGACACATAATCTCTAAAGAAGGTATATCAGTGGACCCAATGAAGGTAGATGCAATTATGAATTAGAAATAGCTTACTAGTGTAACAGAAGTTCGTAATTTTCTTGGATTAGCTGGATATTATAGGAGATTTGCGGAAGGATTCTCTTGCATAGCATTGCCTTTAACCCAGTTGACTCATAGAGGAATAAAATTTGAATGGACAGAAGAATGTGAAAAGAGTTTTCAGAATCTGAAAAGATGTTTGGTATCAGTGTCTATCCTTACTTTACCATCTAAGAAAGAAGGGTTTACTATTTTTAGTGATGCCTCCTGAAAGGGGTTAGGATGTGTTCTTATGCAAAATGGAAAGGTGGTAGCTTATGCATCAAGACAACTTAAACCTTATGAGCAGAACTATCCAATCCATGATTTAGAGCTAGCAGCAGTAGTCTTTGCTCTAAAAATATGGAGGCACTATTTGTATGGAGTATCATATAAAATTTTTACAGATCATAAAAGTCTCAAGTATATCTTCATCCAAAAGGAGCTGAATTTAAGATAAAGACGATGGTTAAAGCTGATCAAGAATTATGAACTGACTATAAATTATCATTCAAAAAAAGCAAATGTAGTAGCAGATGATTTAAGCAGAAAGTCAGTGGGTGGTATAGCAATGCTGATCACTTCTTAGAGGCATATTTTGCAGGATCTCAAAAAGATTAGATGTTGAGGTATGGTCGCATAAATCTGAAGCCCTGCTCACTGCACTTAGGATGCAACCCATCTTGATTAATAGAATCAAAGCATCACAGATGGATGATTTGGGACTTCAAAAGATCAGAGATCAAGTATAATTCAATATGACATCTAAATTCAGAATTCATGAGGATGGAACCTTAAGATTTGACAATAGGTTATGTGTTCTAAATAATGCAGAATTAAAAAGAGAAATTATGATGGAAGCTCATAACTCTGCATATACAGTATATCCTAGAGGTATAAAAATATGTAGAGATCTTAAAAAAATTTCTGATGGAGTGGTATGAAAAAAAAAAAGCTCAATATATAGCTCAATGTTTAACTTATCAATGAGTGAAAACTGAGCATCAAAGACCTGCAGGACCACTGCAATCCCTTGCAATACCAGTCTGAAAATAGGAGCACATAACAATGAATTTTGTTACAGGATTACCAAGAACTCTATGAGGGTATGATGCTATTTGGGTTATTATAGATCGATTGACCAAGTCAGCGCATTTCTTACCTATCAAAGTTATATTTTCTTTGGAAAGGCTAGCTAAGTTGTACATAGATGAAATTATGAGATTGCACGGAACTCCAGTATCCATTGTGTCAGACTGAGATACGAGATTTATTTCTCAATTTTGGAAAAGTTTACATCAGGCTATGAAAACTAAGTTGAAGTTCAGTACAGTCTTTCATCCTCAGACAAATGGACAATCAGAAAGAATAATTCAAACTTTAGAAGATTTGTTTAGAGCATGTGTGATAGATTTAAAGGGATCTTGGGATGAACATTTATCATTAGTGGAGTTTGCTTATAACAGCAGTTATCAAGCTAGCATCCAGATGGCTTTCTTTGAAGCTCTGTATGGAAGAAGATATAGGACTCCTGTATATTAAGATGATATCGGTGAGAGAAGACTTTTGGGATCAGAAATTATTCAATAAATAGTAGATAAAATTCAGCTTATCAAGAAGCAGATTCTTTCAGTTAAAAGCCAGTAGAAGAGTTATGCTGATACTAGAAGGAGAGAACAAGAATTTCAGATGAAAAATCACGTATTCCTCAAAGTGTCCCCCACTAAAGGAGTAATGAGATTTGAAGTTTGTGGAAAGCTAAGCCCTAGATATGTAGATTCCTTTGAGATCTTGGAAAGAGTTGGAATGGTTGCCTACCGTCTTGCCTAACCACCATCTCTTATCGGAGTATACAATATTTTTCATATTTCTATGTTAAGAAAATATGTACCAGATCCTAGCCATGTGGTGGAGTTTGGGCCTCTTCAGCTCAGAGAGGATTTATCTTATGAGGAGCAGCCAGTATAAGTCGTTGATAGGAAAAATTAAGTTTTGAGATGACGCATTATCTAATGTCAAGATTTAATGAAGCAATCATACAGAACGAGAAGCTACCTGAAAATTGAAAGAAGAGATACGAGCCAAATATCTCCATCTGTTTCTCGATCCATGTATGTCAAATTTCGAGGACAAAATTTTTATTAAGGGGGAGAGAATGTGAGAACCAGTCCCACGGACTGATTCAAAAATAGAGTCGGCATCTAATGCCGACTTCATCAAAAAAAAAGAAAAAGAGAAGAAAGAATCGAGATCGATCGGAATAGGGAATCCTATTCTGAGTCGATCCGTGCCATGAGGAGAAGACGTATTTGAGGAAAATACGCCATCAAGGCCTCCTCCTCTCTTTATTTAAACCTAAAACTCTTCCTAGAATCCTTACGAAGAAAATTCCAAACCTAAACCCTAGATTTCTTTCCTAGGAATCCTAATCCCAATTTTAAACCCTAGCGTACATGTGGCAAAAGATTTTCAGGGGGGAGATCATCGATTTCAGCCATCGGTTGTTGCTATCGCCACCGCCGTTGCCGGTAATTTTTCTTTTCTGGCCTTTCTTCTTTCTTTCCGACCCTAGAGAGGGTTTTTTTCTCTTTCTCGATGGGATTTCTGGCTGATTGCATCTCCGACCATCATCTCGTCGCCTCCTCACCAGCCCCATCCCACCGATCGCCCCTATGATCCAGGGAGGAGACCATGGGTTTCGGTCTCCTTTACCTTGCAGGAAGAAAGAAATGAGAAAGAACCAAAAAAAAGAAAAGAAACTAAAGGAAAGAAAGGAAAATCTGGAGAAAAGAAAGGAAGAAAGAGAGAGAGAGAGAGAGGGTGATTTAATGGACTTGTGTTCAGTTAGGTAGTTTGGACCCAATTTGACTTAGATCTAAATCAAACCAGATCATATGGATCCAATTTAGGAATCAATCTGGACTGAATTTGGATTAGATTAAAATAATTTTTTTAGTCATTAAATATTTTTCAAAATTAAAAATTAATTAAATTATTTAATTTACTAGAACCTTCAATGTCGGAAGATCATCAGATCTAGAGACCAGTTCGAGATAATCATAGAAATTTTGGATCTGATCAATAGGTAAGTTTTCTTTTATCTCTGGATTATTTTTATGTATATGTACATATTTTAAAATTAGATTCTTGTATATAAATAATTAAAAATTATTAAAATTTAAAATTATAAATTTACTAATGAAAATTGATTTGAGAAAAATTGGATCAAGCATGATATCATTATTACATGTTATAATTTTGAAAGAGAAGGTTTCTTGAAAAATTGCATGACCTTTTCTTAAAATTACGTATGGTATTTAAAAAAAAATTATATCTGTCCATCGATACATGAAATTTTGAATGAAAATTACTTTCATTGCTCTTTGAAATATATGAAAATTGAGTTGATACTATAATAAAAATAAATATTTTTATTTTTATTTATTTATAAAAAATGGTTGAAATAAAAGTATGAGAAAAATTTTCTAGTTAGATTATGATTTGAGTCTAGCCAATGGGACTGATCGTTGGCCACATATCAAAAATATGTTTCTCTTGGGCCTAGTCAGTCGGGGCTGATCGCTGGATAGAGTTAGTTCTTGTGAGTCTAGCTAGTGGGACTGATCACTGGTAGTGGGACTGATCACTGGTAGCATGTCGATGGTTCGGATGTTCTTCATTCAGAATTAATCTCTTTGTCTTATCATAGGACGAATCATGGCCGTATGAATTAGAGCTAGTTCTCCTTGTGGGCCTAGCCAGTGGGGCTGATCACTGGTAGCATGTCGACGATTCGGATGTTCTTCGTTCAGGGGCTAATTTCTCTTGGATCTTGTCACAGGGACTAATCGTGGCCGTAGTCATCGAAGACTGAGAGAGAATTTTTGACTTTTTTTTCTAATGGGTATGATAAGATTTTAAATTAAAGATATCTTGATATATATTATTACTTAATTATTATATTTAAAAAATATTTATGCTTGATTCTTTAGAGATGATTGGTAAACTTACTGAGCCATAAAGCTCACACCCTCTTTTTCTATTTTTATTTTTTAGATCCAGAAGATTCTGCTGGGCTGGTAACCGATCAGTGAGGAGCATAGGATTTAAGCAGATTTTTAGTTAATTTTATTAAAATGAATTTATTTTTTAAATATTATTTTGAATTATATTTATTTTTTTAATATTATTTAGAGATATTTTTATTTAATATTAGAGAAATTATTTTTACCACTACTTGAGTTGAATTTTTATAATCAATTGTTTAGTGAAAAATAGTCCTTGCATATTCTAAGTGGTTAAATCCTAAGAGTGTGCGGCCGTCTGTCAGATGCCCAACTTGAGTTAATGGGTCGGGGCATGACACTTCTTCCTCATCAAGTTCCCATCCTCTATCATTGTGTTTTGTAGCATAATTGATTAAAACCATGATTTATGCATGTATTTTCGCCGTGGAAGGCAAAAAGGAAGAATTAACACGCTAGTTGTATTTTATCATGCATGATTTATTATTGTATCTCAAAGTAATATATTGCATCTGTGATCTATGTCCTGTACATGGTAACCTGTCCTTCTTTTCAAAAGAGCATGTGTGATACTTGATTTGTTCAGCCGTATTTAAAAGGATTTGCCAATTTTATCCCAAATTGTTGTTAATTTATATTTTATCATGCATTTGGTTTGAGTCATGAGAGGATGGATGGATGTAGTTGGAAAGATGGATAGCCTCCACCCATCATTTAGTTCAAAAATTTATAGATATGATGGATAAAAAAAAAATTATCTATCCATCCTAATCCATCAATTTACATACTCGTAATTTGAAAGGATATAAGGAAGAATGGATGGAGCATTCAATAGTAGATTTTTATTTGACTAAAATATCCTCTATTATTTATTTTGACAAAATTATAGCACTTCTTCATTTTTTTCATTCATATATATATATATATATATATATATATATATATATATATATATAATAATTAAATTTTTTTTCTATTTCTTTATTTATATTTACTATTCATTAATCAATTATTTTTTTATAATATTAAATTAATTATTTAAATTAGATAATAATAAATTAGTATTATATAGTTAAAATATTTATATTTTTTATAGAATTATAAATTATAAAGTTTATAAGTTTATATATTATTTATTTTTTTTATTGTAAATAAGTATTATAAACTGATGATAATAATATTTTTTTATCAAAGATAGTTTAGTAAAAATATTATATAAATGTCATCCATCATCTCTTTCATTTCTCCTATACCAAACAGAGGAGAGAATCATTACCATCTATCATTCCTTGTTTTACCAAATAAATAAGAGAATGGATGAAAAATCCATCCATCTTCTTCTTTATCCATCATTTCTCCTCTACCCATCCTTCCTCTAACCCATTCTTCGTACCAAATAGAGGGTTAATGATAACTTTAATAGGAACAATGCCAAATAGATTCTACCATAGTTGCATACATGGTCGATCCATTGGTACCACCATTAAAACCTGAAAAAGAAATAAAAAAAAACGACAATTGCGAACCTAACACCCATGAAAGGAGGTTACTACATGATTCCTACCCGTAACACTTGGGATTTCTGCTTTACTTTTGGCCCACTATAGTTTGAAGTTGAGGCTTAATGTAACCAGGACATAGTTTACTTTTTCATGGCAACTGAATACTTTGCAGTTATAAATTAATAATTTTTTCATGATAGATGATTGAGTTGATTTATAAGAATTATTAATTTATAACTGCAAAGTATTAAGTATTAACATAACTATTTATGATCTATTTAGATGATTGAGTTGAAAATCATATAAAATTTATAGATTAGGCCAGTACAACAAATTACCAAGCAATAAGAGGTTTCCTGGCATCAGAAATCCAGGCCATAGTGGATGAAAGATGGGGATAGAAATACAAGATTTTTTCACAATTCCACCATAAAAAGAAGGAGAAAGAACAAGATTAACCAAATTGTAGATGACAAAAAAGACTAAAATGCAAAGTATTCAGGAAGCCATTAGGAGAGAGTTCACAAGTCTACTTTTCTTATTGCTGGAGCAAATCTACTGTGACACAGTCTCCTAAATTGCCTCCTCCTTTGAATGCGTTGAATGTTAGGGACTCGTCTTATCCGGCTAAAGAAGTAATTGAAAATGAAATTGTAGGTGCTTTAAAGAAGACGGCCTCTAATAAAGTATATGGATCCGATGGCTTTCCTCCAAGTTATTACAAATGCTACTACAATATCATTGGTAGAGATGTTTCCAAAGCTATTAAAGAGTTGTCCTTCTCTACAGGGGTGATGCCAAAGGATTGGAAAATTGCATTTATAGCTTTGATTCTGAAGATTCAGAATCCCACTCAACCTTTCCACTTTCGCCCTCTAAGTCTATGCTAATTTATAGGATTGGAAAATTGCATTCATAGCTTATACTACATATAAGCTGGTCTTAAAGATTTTATCTCTATCTCGGACGTGTTACGGACAAGCTAGTTTATAGAAGAGAATAGACGCCTTTCTTAAGGGTTGTAGTATCTCCGACAACATCATCCTGGAACAAGAACAAGAAGTTGTTCACTCACTAAATAGATCCTCTACAACTAATCCTTCGATAGGGTTGATTGAGATTATTTGAAGGCTGTTTTATACAATTCCAGTTTACCACGAAAATTTGTAGACCGGATGGAAGCTTGTATTAGAAATATGATATTCTCCATCCTTGTCCATGGCACAGCATGTAGTTTCTTCACATCTTCTATAGGTCTTCATCAGGGATGCTGGACGTCACCTTACTTATTCAATCTTAGTGCTGCGACACTTACCAGCGCAATCTACTTGGAGTTAGAGGAGGAGGTATTTATGGATACAGACCGAGATCAAGGGGTTCTATTCTCAATCACTTACTCTTTGTTGATAACTACATCCTCGCCTCAAGAGCAAAATTGAGAGATTATTGTGCATTCAAGAAGGTGATTAGTTCTTGTTGGGCTCGATCAGGTCATGCGGAAAATTTAGAAAAATCAACTATGTTATTCGGCCCAAAAATCCCATCTTATCTAATTATAGGATATGCTAGCTATTTGGGCATCAGAAGAGTTTGAGAAGGTGGGTCTCCATCTTGGCCTTCCACCATCCACAGGGAGACAATCTGTTCATGAGTCATGAATAAATTAATTTCTGCCTGCATGCTTTGAAGTGAAAATGCATGCCTTTGAATGGCTAGAAGAGGTACATTAGTTGGATTGATTTTGTGTTCATTATTGAAAAAGAGATGCTGTTATCCAAGCTTGATTGAGGACTTTGAAGAGAGAAAATTTTACTTTAGCCACTAGCTGAAAACTTTTATTGATTTCAATGAAAAAATTCACATTGATACGGTAAATTTTTATTGGATGGTGTAGGGTACACGTGGTGGTAGAGCTGTTCTAACCAATAATTTCGCATGGAAATGAGCGAAGATGTATCCATAGTGCTGCTTGGGAAACCATCTGCATCTGTACGGTGAAAAGGGAGCAAATTGGGCGGGTGGCACCGATTAGTGAAGTGGCGGGAAGAATAGTAATGAATCCAGCAGCCTTGTCGGCAGAGATCTCTGAAGTCGTAATACAATTTTAATGACCAATGGCATTCCTATGCTATACCCTCTAATGTTTCCGCATATATGGATGCAAGAGCTCTGTTTTGGTTTCTGTTAAATTTATTTGGTAGGTTGGCGGGGGGATGAGCATCAACACAGAATCTGATCTTGGTCTTCAACTCGGCCAATTCACGAAAGGCCTTTGATTTGTCGCCCATTCATCGAACGATTCATCACACCATGTTAGAAGATCGGCCTTGGAACTGGGATGCTATACAATTAACAGTGCCTCCCTCAACCAGTCGCACATCATATTTCGAATATTTCAGCTTGCAGCGAAAGGTAGGAGGATATCTTGTGCTAGTGTGACAGCTATAGAACCAAAGTATTGGCGAAAGAGGTTTATGTTTCTATTATTCACACTGAACATGAGCATACTTTTAATATTCAACAGATTTGGAGGCTGAAAGTCCATGGTAGAGTGCAATTATTTTTGTGGAAGTTAACGAAAGGTAAGCTACCTACGAATTATTATCCCTCACATATTATTCAAATTATGTCACCTATATGTAGTAGATGTGAGAGGGATGGGAAACAAAGGATGACATCTTCTTCCAATGCACCCAAGTTATACCTATTTGGATAAATATTCAGCAGTTTGGATGACCTCTATTTTATCTCCACCGACCACGTTCTTCACTTCATTTACAGAATCCAAAGCGGATTCTGAAGATAATGGTGTTAGTCTTATTTAGCCTATCTGTTGTGGATTTCGAAGATGGTGTTAGTCTTATTTAGCCTATGGAGATCCTTACTAGTCAGTGCACACCGAGTGGTTGGTGAATGGTTCATCTCCGTGAACAATAGAAAGTTCAGGGGAACCGGGATTTGGGATTGTCCTATACCATCGGACTTTGCGGAATCTTATCAACAAATCCTTGTTCAATGGCAATCTCCACAACCTGGTTTCATTAAAATTAGTTTGTGATGGTTCTCGGTCAAAGCCGTGCGGAAGTTGGACTTTTTTATTGGCAATTAGCTAGTTTTTTTTTTTTTTTTTCCCATAAAAAAAAAAAGGATAGTACCATTCTTTGTTTATTGGCAACGTTATATACAACGTCATCATGACGCTTTGCTTACATCGCAGTCAGCTTGGGCACCACCTCTAAGAATTGGGCCTACCAATGCATCAGACTCGGCTTTATCTAGAATTTAATCGCTCTTATTGGTCCAAAGGCTGGACCTCGTTGCCTGAGCCATGTGATAGATTCCTTTAGCTGGTTCTCGTCCACCTCAAGCTAGTTCTGCTCCCGTTGCAGAGATAACGATGGCTTGGCCCGATTAAAACCAACCGCCCAGCATTTCCAAATAGAAAGGGTGGTATTGGAAGGTGATTCCACTACAGCTGTTGCTTGGATTAGCAGGGAAACTACCTCATTGCACCCGGCTGTTCGAAGTATCAAAGCAATTACAGGACATCTTCGGAGCTTCTCTTGCAACCAGGAGATTTTTTTTTCTTAGTAGATTTTTTTTTCTTCCTAAATAATCCGAGCCGACCCACTTCAAAGATATTATTAGGTATTTATAAATAAATGCCTAATTCAACTTGTAATCTAATGATTTTGCTGGTTGTGTCGGTTCAATCCGGGAATCTCATAAGATGTTTAGTCTAATCTACCAAATAGATTCATAGGATGAAAATTTTACCTTCATGCTTAAATGTTATATCAGTAGAGAAGAACCTTTAATATCTGGATTCTAAAGATGCAAAATGTTTATAAAATGTTATATCATTGTAGGGAAAAATCTAACGCAAAATGTTCAATTTCATAAAAGCTCGTGCCATGCGTCTCGATTGAGAATGGAGAAGTGATGCAAAATATCTGGTGAGGACATTTCAGTAGGTTTGATGGTCTAAAAAAATTGGAGAAGCTAAATTAAGATAGCTAGATGCAGAATGTTAAATATTTCTCTTTTAGAGAATAATAAAAATATATTTTTTTAAAAAAGTAGAACGACTAAGCTGATTTTTTTGGTTCCAGTAGCCTGAAACAAGGAAGAAAAGGTAGAATTTTGAAAGTGCACTTCAAATTAATGTTAAATCCTGTAAGAATGTAAACCAAGCCTTTTAACTCTTGCCACATGCCATGTGCGGGAGAGCAGGTGAAGGACAACTACAACACATGCAAAGGATATTGAGCCAATGGATGAGCATTAGAGATTGGAGAGATTTGTGAGAGGTATTGCTTTAATCTTTGACCAAACTTTGTAAATTCTGGTAACTCGCAAAGTAGGGACCAGTCTTTGAAATGATTTAGAGCATCAGCAGACGCTGAATAAATGGATGAATTTTTATGAAGAAAAAGCCTTGCATTCCATTCTTTCTAACAATCCCAGGCCACTGCTGCAAATAGCATCGAGTTCACTGGTCGTGTCTTCTTCGAGAAGTTCCTTTCAATCCATTCCAAACATGGAAATTTGAAAAAAGATTGTGGATGAAGTACTCCTAAAGCAGAGCAAAAAGTCTCCCAAAGGCTAAAGAAGAAGGGGTAGGAGGAGAAGAGGTGATCGGTAGATTCTGGCACCTAGTTACAGATAGCACGGCCACCCAGGAAATTTTCTTCCCAAGCAGTTCTCTAGTGTTGAGTTTGTTTTTCCAGCATTACCACAAGAAGCATTTAATCTTCAAAGGGGTACTAATACCCCAGAGCAAAGAAGCAAACTTGTACTTGATGCCTGTAGCATTTAGGAAGCGATGCAATGAGGAAGAGGAGAATTTTCTATTGCTATCTGCTTTCCAAGTGATTTAATCGTTCTCTATGTTCAAGCTAATGCTATTGAGCAAAAAAGTCAGGTGTGTGAATCTGATTCTACCTTGGGATCCAGCAGAAGGATGCGATTTGATTTTCCACGTTCCATTTCTGTGATTATAGAACTGAGCCACACTACCATTCTTCTTCTTACATCGAAGGAACAGTGATGGAAAAATTGATTGAAGTGGAGCTTCACAAATCCCTCATTACCAATGATATGTTGAACCCCGTCCGGAAAGGATGAAGAGCTCTAATAACGTCCCACCATATATTCGAGCATTTTTTGATTGGCCCCCAAGAGCCCGGTAGTCTGACTTTACGATGATATGCAAAATTAACTTTGCCTCCTCCAAATGTTATTTTCTTTAATAAGCATTCGCCATCCCCATTTTGCAAGTAAAGCGGTATTCCTTTGATGGATATCTTTTGACTCCTAAACCTCCCTCTTTTTGCAAGCAAATAGTTCTCCAAATTTACTTTGCAATTGATTCCGTGGGATGAAGAGTTGCCGCTCCAATTTACTTTTTGTAAGCATCAATTTTATTAATGACCCAAACTGGTAATCTGAAGAGTGATATGAAACACAAAGGGAGAGAGAAGAGTCCGAGTTAACGTTGCAAAAAAGAGACATTTGCCCCTTCACATAGCCAATTTAGATTCCACTTGTTCCAATAAGGCCATTCAATCTAATTAGATAGCTTCTTCCCGCCAAGAGGTAGTCTAAGGTATTTGATCAGCAGTGGAGTTAAGTTGTAAGTAAGCCAAGATGAACAGAGCTCCCCAAAGCCAAACCATGTACCAACAATAGAAATAGAGATCTTCTGCTAGTTGATTTCCAAGCCTAAGCATAGCCGAAAATAATATAAAATAATTTTCAACATGGCAATGTAATCCTTCTTAGCATGGGTGTCATCTACATATTAGGGGATTTTCGTGCCACCTCTCATCCAAGGTTGCCGAGCCTTTCGAAGACACTATGAGAGGATGCGTTGGACGTCAGCCGGCATAGCGAATCAACGATAATAATGAAAAGAAAAAGTGATAATGGGTCACCTTGCCTTAGGTCTCTCTTGCAATAGATCCAATCTCCCATCTCGCCTTTCGTAGTAACCGCCACTTTAGAGGAGCACAGGAGATTTTGTATCCATCCTGCTGGGAAATGCCAAAGGGTCAAGATGTTCAGAAGATAGGAATGTGAGATCTTGTCGAAGGCCTTTGAAAAATCAAGCTTGCACAAAATCCCATCAATTGAACCCTTTCTAGAGTGATGGATGATCTCAGAGACACATGGAAAGCTGTCCAAGATAGAATCATCCTTGATGTTTGCTGTTTGTACCGGGTCAACAAGCTTGGGTTGTAGTCGGTTGGCTAGGATTTTGGTGAAAATCTTCAAACAGCCGTAAACCAAACTTATTGGCTGAAAATCCGATAGGGAGGATGTGGACTCTTTCTTGGGGACGAGGGTTAGAGTGGCATGGTTAATCCAAGCCAAATCTGTATTGAAATCATGCATTTGGGAAAAAGAAGCAACAAGATCATTACAAATCAATCCCTAGAAATGTTGGAAAAAACACACAGTAAAGGCTTTGGTTACCCTTGAAGCTAAAAGTGACCGCTTTGGGACTCCAAGGCAGCTGCAATTCAGATCTGAAATGGCATATGGTTCAGCCCGATCCAGGTCTAACTGAGGTGGAGAAGGATTGCCAAAGATGTTTCTGAAGAACTCTTTGAAGACTTTCAAGATATCAGATGTGTTAGTTACCTTAGAACCATTCCATTCAAGGTTAAAGATCCTATTTACTTTCCTTCTAAAGCTGGCGATCTTATGGAGAAAAGCCGTATTGTTGTTCCCTTTCTTGAGCTTTTGTGTCCGATAGATCTCTTCAGACTTGTACATGTGAAGCAACTAAAATCTATATTGGTCCCTATAATCTCGTTCTGAGGTAGTGAGAGCATATTTTTCTTCTTTCTCATCCAGATCCTGAATGAGTTGAAGTAATCTGACTTTTGCTTCTTTGTCCGCTGCCCTAACTATAGTAGACCGAGCTTTAAGAGCATTTCTAGTGGCTCTAATTTTTCAAACTAAATTGATAACAGCATTCTCGATTGAACCACGGCCTACAATGTTTGATAAATCTTCATGACTAAGCCAACATCTATTAAAACTGGAAGATTGAACTAACCTATAAGATATTTTCTTTTTGGTAATGGCAGATGCAATTTGTTGAAATGCTTTTTTTTTTTTTTTTTTGGGTGATGGGTTGAAATGGTATTCAGCATTTACAATACTATGATTATCATAATATATGAAAATTTTGGTGCATGAAATTTTTTCATTAGAAATTATGATGGAAGAGCATCTTTAGTTCCACATTGGTTGTAAGTCAAGAAAAAAATTATCTTATATAGATTGGAACCTTCTCTCTCACATGAGACACTTTTTATAGAGCAAAACAGGAAGAACCCCATACCATAAGGGCCAAAGATCAAAGTGGATAATATCTCATGTATGTGGGCATGGATGTTGTTGCTCCTGATCTCGGCCACCAAGATTGATATGGCCAAGGTGGATCCACTGTTGGAGCTTCGCCCGGTCACCTGCAAAGAAGTTCTCACCGGAGTGTTCTCCGGTTAAGACTCTCTAACGCTCAAGTTAGGAGATAAAAAATAATAAGAAGAAAAATCATTGAATTAAATATGTTTCTTGAGGATTCCAAAATTTTTTTATTTATAGGAGAAGAATTATAGTCATATTCATCTTGAAGTTTGATGACCTTCTGAATTTATCGCATAGATTGATTTGAATAAGATTTTTTTTTTTCGGAAGACTAAATTGCGAAATACTCCTCTATCAGGACTTTCCCAATTTGAAAGAGATAGATTCAATAGGTAGGATGGTAGCTCGTCAGCAGATGAGCTATAGTAGATTGTCCATGGCCGAGGTTCATTGATCTGCATAGCAGACGTTTGACTTCAGGTTCTCTGAGATTGGTCGGTAAGATACGATTTATAGTAGTTCATCTTGAGATGAGTTGAATCAGGGCTGATCTATGAAGTCATCACCATTTCAGTAGTTCATGCTGAGCAATCTTCATATCTCTCATAGCTTGGCTGGATACGATAATATAATAGCCAAGGATTAGGTATGGATAACCCACAATAGATGCCTCCAACTCTCGAGGTCGAACTATGGATGTATCGATCGAAGAGAGTATTAATCCAAGGCCAAGGTTGGTTTTATTAGGCTGTTCTTTGTTGACACCTATCGAAGATTAGAATCTTGAGGTGATCTATGGTAAACCAACCACTATCAAATCTGATCGTTGATCTATCGAATCCGCGAGAGCACTATCTTGGCCAATCGATGACTGCCATTTGTTGAACATCCGAGAGGATTAGTGAATCAATGATAGATCGAAGCCGTTTAGATCTTCTATAAATAGTGCTACTGTAACTTTAGTTTTTACTGTTTCTACTATTGAGAGGGGGAACTCTATCACTTGCATTTTTAGAGAGGTTGCTTGGTTGAAGCCGGTCTTCCATCGACCCCATCTTCATCCCCTTACTTGCTTAGCTGCATCACTTTGTAGGTCAGTCCTCCATGGTTTACTATGAGTGAGTCAAGTTTGTCCTCTTCCACCTGAAGTTTGGGTGACCGTTTAAGAGGTTTGGATCAAGGGTTCGAGGTAGCTAGTTTCTCAGATGGATCTATAGAAAACGAGGTTTTGGACTATGGTCCATTTAGGATGAACTCCATCCTCACCCTCGAGGACTTAGAGGTCATCAGGTTGAAATACCAAATTCCAGCCGACTTTAGATTGGAGGTCGCCAATCCTGAGGAACAGATAGCTCTTTCTCGTCAAGGTCGGATAGGCCTTTACAAAGAATCTTTGAAGGCTGTCCTAGATTATCCTTTTATTTCTTAATTATAGTATTTCTGAACTTATATAGAATAAGCCTCTATAGTATAGCATCAAACTCTTAGCAATAGATCTTAGCTTTCTTTATCCACTATCTTCTCCTTAAGGCTAAACCAACCTCCTGCCTCTTCCATGCTTGCTTCACATTGAAGGAGCATCTTACAGAGGTCGGGTGGTGGTATGTTTCTCCTTGAAAAGGACGTCATCTCTTTCGAGGTGCTTCTTTCTTAGTATATAACTAGAAGGAGCACTTCTTTTTTATCTCGACTGAGCAACCCTGGGATTTCAACACATCATGGGATCGACCTCATAGATCAGCGATCAGGGCTCCAACGTTGTCAGATGCTAAGGAGGAGATATTAGCACAGATCTTCAGCTTTACTCTCCCTCCATTGCCCAAGCCTCTTATCAAGGAGAACTTATTCAAGGTTGGGTTGAGTTTGGTCGACCATAAAAGTAAATAAAGAATTTTTTGCCATCTTATTTAGCTCAGCTTTATTTCTTTTTTATTGACCTCATTTTTCATGCAACAATGAACCCAGACAAGCTTGAAGCTCTTCATCGGGCCATGAAGAGAAAGAAGATAAGCGTGGCCCCAGTTCCTAAATGCGGTTGAACTGAGGCTGTCTTAGCCCAACCCTCTATTGGGCGCTCGTCGGGTCCAAGTAGCATCCTAAGGAATGAATCTTCAGTGCTAGTAAAGTCGGTAGCACCGCTCCGATCCGCTATGCTGGGTGATTTAGCCCCCCGGCCTTCCACCTCCTTGTCTCGCCGAAGCTCGGGCACATCCTGAATTTTGATGCGCATGTCCTCACACCCGATTGACGTTCCAATCAAAACTTCTCCTCCAGTGGAAGTTCCATCCAAAGCCGAAGCCCAAGATAAAGGAAAGGGCATCGATGATTATCGGGTTGCCCAATCCCTGCTCTGATCAATCCTCTTACTAGCTGATGTTAAAGACTTCGACGAGGTTAGGGTGCATTCTGAGTCCAAGACTCGCATGACTCTATTCTTCGAATATGTAATGACCTTTCGGCATTCCTCGACTATCCTCGAGCTTATCATTTTGTTCTGATCTTATCTTTTTTTTCTCTTCTTTTCTTCTTTTGTTTTTTAATATATATATAGCTCATTAACTATATGGATCATTTTGTCAAAGCAATGCTAGAAGCTCAGCGCATATTGAAAGAAGCCATGGATAGAGCCGCTCAGGCCACCCATAGGGCAGATGATGCCTAACTCTCAAAATTGAAAGCCAAGGATGAAAATAGGTCATTGAAGGGGAGGTAAAGCGACTAGAGTCCGAGCTACCCAAGGTTGGCTAACATTGAAGCTCGGCTATTGGCGAAGAAGAATAATAACAAGAAGAAGTTGGAGGCCACCAAAGTTGTTGCAGTCAAGGCTTTCCATTCCTTGGCCGAGTTTTGAGATATTAAAGTGGAATTCGAGTCAGTTTCATATCTACAAGGGATCGAAGACTTCAAGAAAAAAGTGAAGAAGAACTTCCTCGATCTAAACCTTGGGCTATTGGAGGCGGATGGCAAGGAGGAGGTTGGTGAGGTTGGAGATGAAAAGATACATATAGAGGACCTTTTCAATCTTGCTCATGAAGATCAAGTAGCCGAGGATGCCACATCGGCTCCACCTCCAACTATCATCATCCTTTCTAACTACGTTGAGATCGATGAACCCCATGCTCCTGATGGAGTTTAATTTCTAGTAACTTAGCTCGAGTTTGTTCGAGCTTAATGTAGGATGGACCACTTTTTGGACCTCGACATTTGTCAAGGCATTTTTGTGTCAGTCTGACTAAATTTTGTAAAAACTCTTCTTAAATGAATACTACTACAGAATAGAACTACGATAGTGCTTACTATTGTAATGATTTCGAAAACCGCTGTCGTAAGATCTAAGGTAGTAGTTATAAACTGCTGCCACAGGTCACATCTATGGCAATGATTACACTTAACCACTATCAAATATTAGATTTATTGTAGCGATTGATTAACTATTGTCATAAATTTTTTCTATGATAGTGATTTTATGGAACCGCTACTATGGATTAATTTATGATAGCGGTTAAGTGTAACTACTGCTATAGATGTAAAATATAATTTTTTTTCATATTTTTTAAAATATGATATAATTTTAGAATTTGAAGCTCATCTTTACTATTTATTATCTAAATAATTATCGTTAGAGTATCATTACAAAAGATCTTCTTGATCCGATAGTCCTAGCTATATCGATTGATCAAATCTGATTTCGATGGTCATGAATGGCCACGTGATGATCTGATAGATAAAGATCACTGATTAATCCAAAAATTTGCAACAATAATTTTGATGAGATTTGTAACATATTATCAAAATTTTACTTTAATCAGACATCATTATCATGATCAATCTAGCATGGGATAATTTCAACTGTTAAATAAAAAATAAGTGATTCAAAGATCAAACGATATTCGATTGTAAGTTGATTTTTTATATAAATGATCTTTGATACTACTTTGATCATTTGTACGATGGTGATCGTGTGTGGTATGCCCAGAGGATATTGTATAGTTCTTCAACCCATGTCCCTTGGCTTGCCTAGACAAACCTTTAGCCCTTATAGTAAGATTTTATTTATTATTTTGGCTTCTCCGTTGCTTTGAGGATAACTTACCAAAGTTAATTTGTGAGAAATATCGAGGTCGTTGCAGAACCCTGTGACCTTTGGATTATCGAACTATCATTCGTTGTTAGTGATGATGGCTCATGGCAAACCAAACTAGCAAATGATCAATTTTCATGCAAAGTCACGAACCTTGGCTTTCGTGATGGTCGCTAATGCTTCTGCTTCTATCCATTGGATAAAATAGTCGATTGTGATAAGTAAAATTTTTTTTATGCTGCCATAATAGAAAAAGGTTTAAGGATGTACATCCCCCTATTGAGCGAAAGGCCAACGTATGGTGATCGGAGCCAAAGGGGTTGAAAGTTAGTGCTGAATGTTTGAAATTCTCTGGCACTAGTTGTACTTATTCACCAAGTCAGCTTTTTGCATGGTCGATCAAAAGTATCTTTATTGTAACATCTTGTGAGTGAGGACCTTGCCTATTAAGTGATTGTCATAGATCCCCTCGTGAACTTCTCGTAGAGCATAATCAGCTTTCGAGAGACAAAAGCACCTGAGCAAGGGAAAAGTGAAGGACCTTTTGTATAGCTTTCCATGGTAGATGAGGTACTGTGATGCAAGGTATCTTAATCTTTTAGCCTCATCCCAATCGACGGGTAGTATGCCATCTTGCAGGTAGTGTAGGATTGGATCTATTTAACTTGGCTCTGGATCTGGTTGCATCATAGAGGTCTCCTCGATGCTCAACTTTTCAAGGACTTCAATGTATGAACTTTATTTTAGGTCAGCCACACCGAGTATTGTGAGCTTCGAGAGGAGGTTGGCTCGCATATTTTCTGCTCTCGATACTTGTTAGATATTCATAGTGGCAAAGTTAGAGGCTAAATCCTTGATCTTTTATAGATATTTTATCATGTTCGATTCTCATGCTTCATATTCTTCCTGAACTTAGCCGACGATGAGCTGTGAATCATTATGAACTCTAGGATGCCAAACTCTCATTTTTTTCGCCTTTCTCAAGGCCATCCCAAGCGCCTCATATTCTACTTCGTTATTTAAAGTAGGAAAGTCGAAGCGCAAGGCATACTCTGCAACCACTCCATCTGTACTAGTCAATATTAATCTAGCCCCTGTGCTTGTGGTATTTGAAGAACCATTGACATGGAGAACCCAACATTCATCGACTGTCAGGGCTGCCTCTGCATTTGGTTCCTCATCTGGAGTTGTACATTCCAAGATGAAATTAGTTAATGCATGAGACTTAATAGATGGTCTCCATAAATATTTGATGTTGAATTCTTCCAACTCGACGGTCCACTTAGCCAATCATCCTGAGGTATCAGGTAGGTAGAGTATTGATCTGATCGATTGATCGATGAGAACAGCAATGGTATGTGCTTGGAAGTACGAGCATAGCATCTTAGAAGATACTACAAGAGCATATGCTACCTTCTCCAACTTCGTATATCTGGTCTCGACATCATGAAGCATCCGACTAAAATAATAGATCGGCTTCTGCATTTTGGCCTCCTATCGGACGAGGACTAAGCTGATCGTCAAAGATGAAATAGCGAGGTACAAATATAGCACTTCTCCATGCTCTAATTTGCTTAAAAGAGGAGGTGAGCCAAGGTATTTTTTTCATGTCATCAAAGATGGCCTGACACTCATTCGACTATTGGAAGTTCTTTGATTGTTTGAGAGCTTTGAAGAAAGAAAGGCTTCTTTCTGCTGACCTTAAAAGGATTCTATTTAAAGCTACAATTCTTTTGGTCAGATGTTGCATCTTTTTAATCATCCTTGGGATTTAATCTCTTAAAGAGCTCAGATCTTTTCTAGATTTATCTCGATTCCTCATTATGATACCATAAAGTCGAGAAATTTACCGGAGGTGATGTCGAACATACATTTATCAGGGTTAAGTTTCATTTGAAAGTGTCATAGTATAGAGAACATCTCCTGAAGGTCGGTGATGTGATGCTCGATGGTTCTACTTTTGACGAGCATATCATCTACGTACACTTTCATATTAAGATCTTGTTAAGATCGGTGTAGTCAATGCATACACACCATTTTCTATTTGCTTTCTTAATAAGAATGACATTGGCTAACCACTCCGAATAGTAAACTTCTTGGATGAACCCTGCCTTTAAAAGTTTATCTATCTCTTCCTATATAGCCTTTTATCACTTGAGAGCAAAACTGTGCTTCTTTTGCCTGACTGGATGATGCTTCAGGTCCACATTAAGTTGATGAATCATAACCTCGGGATCGATGCCTGACATGTTGGAGGCCGATCAAGCAAATACATCTACATTAGCTTGAAAAAAAGAGGTAAGATGTTGACGATCCTCCTCACATAAATTTGAGTCGATCTTCACCATCATATTTGGATCTTCGTCGAATGACATCAGGATTAGATGTTCCACTGGATATCCTCTTTGTTCAATCAACTCGTCTCGCACATCCAGCTTATTCATCAAGTGTTCTTTGAATGCCTCCCCATGCAAAGTCATCATGTAACATTCCTTTGCAAGTTGCTGGTTTCCTCGGAGCTCACTAACCTCATATGGAGTTAGGAATTTTACCTTCAAGTGATAGGTTGACACTATAGCTCAGTTCAGTCCAAGCCAACCTAAGATAGCATTATAGGTAGACGGGCTCTTTACTATAAAGTAATTTGTTCTAACGATAGCCTATTTTGAAGCTCATCTAGCTATCATAGTTAGAGGGATGGTTTCTTTCACGAGGACCATGCTACCCGAGAACCCAATCAGAGGTGTATTTCTTTTTATCAGCAGTTCAGGATCTAAGTTCATACGAACAAATGCATCATAAAATAAAATATCAACAGAACTACCATTATCAACTAGGATTTGGTGTACATCATAATTATAAATATTTAAAGAAATGACTATAGGGTCATCATATGGGTGATTTATTCCATGTAGATTAGCCTTAGAGAAGTTAATCTCATTGCTGATCTTTCTTTTGTTCAACTCCATTTTCCTAGCTCAGCTCAGATCTGAGGTATCATGGCCGAACTGCCCCCTAGAGATCATTCTGATCTCCCCTGCTATGGGTTGATCTTTGTGGGGGCCTTCTTGCTGAGGAAGGTTGCCACGTGGATCCACTGGAATCCACCATTTATCAATATAGCATCGAAGACGACCATGCTTGATAAGCACCTCTATCTCCTTCCTGAGTTGCTAGCATTCCTTTATGTCATGTCCAAGATCATGATAATATTTGTAATATTTTCTTAGATTTCTTGCCATGCTGGGGCTATCATTCTCTTTAACTAAGGGAGTTCTTCATGATGCTCGATTTTCAATAAAATTTGAGCTTGAGGAGTATTGAGGGGAATGAAATAAGAAAATCTCTGCGGTGGGATCCTTGATCAGCGAGATGCTGCAGGAGATCTAGATCGGTTCCCTCTAGGTGGGGTCTGAGAGCGATGAGGCTGGGGTTCCTCATGTCGGTGCTGCACCCATGCACCAATAGTCCTTTTTATCTTGCTTGGAATTCAACTGTGACCTACTTTCGAGGTTTCTCCCTTGCTAATCTTAGGCTTCTTTAGCTTGAGCATACCTCTTCACCCATCCCAGTATTTTGGCAAAGTTCTTTGGATAATTTAGGTTGAGTGAGAAGAGGAGGTCATTCCGAAGGAGTTTGGCCTTCAACACAGTCATTGCTACAGACTGATCTAGATTTTGTACCTCTAGCATTGTGGTGTTGAAAAGGTTGATGTAGTCTCGAAGAGACTCATTCTCTCTCTGCTTGATACTCACGAGAAAGTCCAAGTTGTGGCATTGTTGACGATTACTGACAAAATGGGTGACAAACGACTGGCTCAACTGATAAAAGGAGTCCACAGAGTTCAACTGCTGACTAAAATACCAGTGATAAGCCGCCTTCCTCAAAGTCGAAGGAAAAGATCGACAGAGGGTTGAATCAATGGCCCCTTACGGAAGTATAAGAGTTCGAAAGTTATCTAGGTGGTCAAGAGGATTAGTAGTTCCATCGTGCGGCTTCATCCAGGGTATCTTGAATCGAGGGGGTAGAGGTTCATTCATGATCTTCTATGTGAATGGTGGGTCAACATCGAATCCTAGGTCATCGTCTGGTTGCTTCAATGCCTGCAGTGCATTAATCCATTGCTGCATTTTTTTGAGCTTTTTTTCTATATCATCCCCTCAGGTTGGGCGGTGCCGAAGAGAAACATGGCCTGGAGTCGAATCCTTTCTAGAGATCGAAGTAGACGATCACTTGAGTCTATAGCTGAATGGGTTAGCAAGCCGGCTATGATGAGTGGTTCCCATCCTTGGACTTTTGGGAGATTGGATTGCCAATCTTTCTCAGATTGGTTCAGGATTTTCAGCAATAGGACGAGGTTTACTATTCTGCTGTATTCTTCTAACCATGGCTGAAAGTGCTTGCACCTATTGGATAATGCTATTGTACTGATTTTGAAAAATTATTGATACTACTGGTGGGGGATTTCGGTGGTGGTGGTTCATTTGTTAGTCGGACGTTGTTGGTCCACCTTCTACTGAAGAGTTGCAATGCATTCGACGCACCCCTTTTAGTCTTCATGGCGAGTTTTCCCTACTCAAAACTGAACCTCGAAATCAATTGAGGGTTCTTCCTCTAGTGCCAAATGTTACTCTTGATCTTCCTACTTGAAGTTGGCCCCCGAGGTTGATCTAGCCAAGGTGGATCTACTGTTGGAGCTTCGCCCGATCACTTGCAAAAAATTTCTCACCAGGGTGTTCTCCGGTGAAAATCCTCTGACGCTTAAGTTAGGAGATAGAGAACAATAGAAGGAGAAAGCTTTGAATTAAATGCATACCTTGAGAATCTTGAAGCCTCTTTATTTATAGGAAAAGAATTAGAGTTGTATCCATCTCAGAGTCTGATAACCTGAATTTATCACATAGATTGATTCGAATAACATATTTTTTTTTTCGAGAGACTGAATCATGAAAGACTCATTCTCTATCAGGACTTTTCCAATATGAAAAAGATAAATCCGATAGATAGGATGGTAGCTCGTCATCAAACGAGCTATAGTAGATCATCCATGGCCGAGATTCATTAATTCGAATAGCAAACGTTCGACTTCAGGTTCTCTGAGATTGGTCGGCATGATACGATCTATAATAGTTTATCCGGAGATAAGTTGAATCAGGATTGATCTATAAAATCATCGCCGTTTTAGTAGTTCATGTCAGATGATTTTCATATCTCTTATACCTTGCTAGATACGATAATATAGAGCCGAGAATGAGGTATGGACAACCCACAATAGATATAAATCCAGCCATCCAATTTATATATGAGATTTAATGATTTAAAATTTATAAAAATATATATTTCATTATCTTTAATATCTCTTTTTTTAATTATAGAAAAAACATGTCTATTATGAATAGCTCTTGTTGGGGATAAATCCCGCTCCTGCCGAAGCCCGGCCCGACGCTCAACCCAATGTAACCAGAGGCCACTGAAGAGCTATAGCGCCAGGCGCCAGGCCGAGCCCCTACCACGGCCGAACTGCCTGGAGGCCGAACTCCCCTGCGCCAAGGTCCGGGCCGAACTCCCACCGCCAGCCGAACTTCCTGAGGGCCGAGCTCCTTGGACTCCAAGCGGCTGGACTTCTTCGGGAGACGAACTCCTTCGGACCGACCCCAGGCGAGCCCGTGCAGCCGAACTCCTTCGGACTTCCCACGGCCGAGCTCCTTCGGACCGACCCCAGGCGAGCCCCTACCACGGCCGAACTGCCTAGAGGCCGAACTCCCTCCGCCCGCCGAACTTCCCACGGCCGAACTCCTTCGGACCGACCCCAGGCGAGCCCATGCAGCCGAACTCCCTCGGACTTCCCACGGCCGAACTCCTTCGGACCGACCTTAGGCGACCGAACTCCTCAGCGAGCCCTGGCCGAACCAACTAGCAACCGAAGTCCTTCAACTGGCCAGCCGAGCTCCTTCGAACCTCTCAGCGGCCGAACTCCTTCGGGCCGACTCCAAGCGGCCGAGCTTCAATGAAGTCGTCTCAGCGGCCGAACTCCTCAGCAGTCGTCACTTAGGAGCCCGAACTCCTCAGCAGTCGTCACTTAGGAGCCCGAACTCCTCAGCAGTCGTCACTGGGCCGAACTCCTCAGCGGTCGCCCTCATCAAACTTCGGCCGACCGAGCTCCTACCGAACTCTCAAGTGTCCAAGCCTCAGCCCAAGCCCAACAGCCGGCCGAACCCCAGACGGCCGAGCTTCGACTTCTCAGCAGCCGAACTCTTCTGCGGACGAGCCTTAGCTGCATACCTCTTGCCAGACGCCTATGGGAGCCGAACTCCCTCCTATCTTCCTCTTCAGGAGCCCGAACTCCTCCGAAATGGGCACACGACGAAGGCCTTCAACCCTTCATTCGGCAAGCTCTGCAACCACCACTATCAGTCAGTCCGCCGTACCATCGGTCAGTCCGCCGCGGGCGATAGCGACCCACTGCTCAGGCGGCGATGGCTGTCACCCTCAATCCGCCGCACACGGCACCAGTGGGACTGACTCCGCCGAACCTCGAGCGGCCCGCCAGCACGCGGCTGCAGTTGTCACCATCAAGCTCCGCTATAAAAGGACCCCTCCCGACATACTAAGGCTAAGCTCTCTGAACTCTCGACTCTCTAAGCTCTCCTCCACATCTCTAAGCTCCGGAACTCATTCCGAGCAC
This sequence comes from Cocos nucifera, assembly GCA_006176705.1. Taxonomy (NCBI): domain Eukaryota; kingdom Viridiplantae; phylum Streptophyta; class Magnoliopsida; order Arecales; family Arecaceae; genus Cocos; species Cocos nucifera. The sequence continues at coordinate 644,463 of QRFJ01000368.1, forward strand.
TCCATTACTGTTGGTCGGAAACTAACTTGACCGTCGGAGGGTCCTGCCGGAGCCACCACCCCACCGGTTCCGGACGGGACTTCGTTTTGCAGGTCCCCGGCGGCGCCCAGCGGCCTCGATTGCGGCGACCTCCGGCGGCGACGGATTTCTGCACCAACAGATTGGCGCGTCTGTGGGAAGAAGGGCCTGAACCTTCGAGGTTCCCTTGTTCTTAAAGGAGTGCTCGGCGACGATTTCCCGCCCCTGCTCCGGATCTCTCTTCTCCCTCTTCAGAATTCCTTCTCTGGAAAGAGGAAATGCCCCCCAGAAGGGCTTCGACGCGGCGCTCGACGGCTTCCGCGGCTCGATCCCCTCCGAGTCCGTCCGTCCCTGCTCCGGCCCCGGTGACTCAGCCCCCGTCTATAGCCGCAGTGGATACGGAGCAGTTCAACCAGCTCATCCAGCACGTTCGCGGTCTCACGGAGGCGGTGCAGGCGGTGCTGCACCAACAAGTCCCAGTGCCAGCCCGACCGGCGCGGGACTCCTCCGAAGTCGGATGATCCAGTCCAAGAGCGACCGGCCTGGGCAGCCCGACCTCCGATACCCGGATTGGAGAGGCGGAGGAGGGAGAGCCCTTGTTCGGATCATGGATCGACCAAGGGTGAAGCCTCGCGCCCATCTCACCAGAAAGCCTTGGAGATCAGAGACCGTGAGGACCTGCTGGGCCAAAGGCTCTTGGAAATGAACCGGCGAATTGAAGAACTTCGTCCCCCCTCGCGTGGTGATGACGTTTGTGCAGACCCTCCTTTCTCGCAGAAAATCATGCAAGAACCTGTTCCACCGACCTTCGAGCTCCCTCAACTGGAAAGCTACGATGGAACTTCTGATCCGGTTGATCACCTGGGGGCCTTCCGGGCCATGATGCTGCTTCACGGCGCTTCAGATGCCGTGCTGTGCCGAGCCTTCCCGTCTACCTTAAAGGGAGCAGCGAGGAACTGGTACTCGGCGTTGAAGCCCAACACGATCTTCTCTTTCGACCAGATGAGCAGTCGGTTCGCGGCCCACTTCATCAGCAGCCGACGACCGAGCCGAGGTTCAGATTCCCTGATGAGCGTCAAGCAGAAGCAAGGGGAATCCATCCGGACTTACGTCACTCGATTCAACGCCGCGGCATTGGAAGTCCGGGACCTGGACCAGTCTGTCGCGATGGCCGCACTTAAGGGCGGCCTTCAGAAAAATAGCTTGCTGTTCTCTCTGGAAAAAAGGTATCCCAGGGACTTCGCCGACCTGCTGGCTCGAGCCGAGAGATATGCCCGTGCGGAAGAAGCCTTCAAATTGAAAGATGAGGAGCTCGTCAGAAAGGACCGGCTGGCGGACGAGGAAGAGCTGGGTGAAGCTCGGCTGCACTCGCAGACCCCCTACGAAAGCAGGCGGGCCCGAACTCCTCGAACTCGCCCTGATAAAGGAGGCGCGAAGGAGTCCACTTCCCGGAAGGTTCCGCCGCTATGCCCCCCTCAACGCTCCTCGAACCCAGATTCTCACCGAAGTAAAACACCAGCTGCCAAGACCGGAAGGATTACGATCTCCCCCAAACAAGCGCGATCGAAATAAGTACTGCCTCTACCATCACGACCACGGCCACGACACGGAGGGATGCATCCAGCTCCGAGACGAAATTGAGGAGCTCGTCAGAACGGGTCGGCTGGGTAAATTCCTCCGGTACCGGCCTGAAGCAGAAAAAGATCGGCTAAGGGCGCTGCCGTAGCCAGAGACTACAAGAAGGTCGGCCACCTTACGGCGTCATTCACATGGCCCCTGGAAAGATCTCGGTGCATCAGCGATTCGCCATCTCCCAGCAACAAGAGCTTGCACCAAATTGAGGAGTTCAGCATGAGGAGGTCGTCCACCCCGGAACTTATTGCCGAAGAAATGCGGAGGAATCAGCCTTAGGGAGGAGCCCAATCGCCCCTAAGAGAGAAACGGAGAGCAGAAGTTCCCCCGCTGAAGCGGAATGAAGTTCGGCGCGAGGAAGGCCGAACCCACCTATGAGCCCGTCAGCGAGGAAGCTCCGACAAAGAAGTATGAAGTCCTCCCGCGGAAGCTTCCGCGGGAAAGTGGAACGAAGTTCGGCGCAAGTAAGGCCGAACTCACGCTCCAGAATGTCCCCCAAAGGAACCGCCTACAAAGTGTTCACTGGAGGCGGAATGAAGTTCGGGCGAGAAAAGCCGGGCTCACCCCAAAGCTCGGCATCAAGGTAAAATGAAGCTCGGTGGAAAGCCGAACTCCTCAACTCAACCTCCAAAATAAAGTTCGGCGCTGGCAAGGACGGAACGAAGCCCCCCTCCCGGAAGGTTCCGCAACTACGACCCGCTCCTCTAACTCGAATTCTCGGCAAAGTTAAGAGCCAACCGCCAAGACCTGAAGGACTACGGCCTCTCCAAACATGTGCGATCAAGGAGAAGATCGGCTATAGGCACTGCCGTAACTGGAAAAGACAAGAAGGTTGGCCGTCCCGCGGCGTCATCAACGCCACCCCGGGGAGGAGCTAGGAGCTAGCTACATCGGTGATTGTCATCCCCAGCGACAAAGTCAAGAGAAGCATGGTCCAAATTATGAAGGCCGGCAGGAGATAGAGTGAGGTCGTCTGGACGGGACTGCTGCTCGAGAGCTCCGAGAACAAAACACCACGTCGACCCCTCAAACGAGAGCGAACGTTGTCCACGAATTTCCCTTCGGATAAAATTCTTCCCTCTGGCAAATTTTATTTCTGAGATGCCGAAACTATGCACGTGACCGGAAGATCAGTCGAGAATTCGCCGCGTTAGGAACAGGAGGAGAACCTCGTCCTAACCGAGCAAAAGCTCGGACCGCAGGAGTATAAGATCTCCCCTCGAGCGACGCACTTCATCTCTGTGTCACGCAGTGAAGATAAAAATCTCCCCCGATGAGAAGTCGGCCGTAGAGATAAATCTCCTCCGAGCAGCGGCAATCAAACCTCTGTAGAGATAAGATCTCTCTCCGATCGGACCTGTGAAACCTCGGCTAGAGATAAATCTCTCCCGGCGATCTGTGAACAACTCCTCCGTTTAGGAACAGGGGAGAATCCTCGGCCTTAACACTGAGTGCCAACCTCGGCTAGAGATAAGATCTCTTCCCGAGCGGACCAGTTGGACAAACCTCGGCTAGAGATAAATCTCTCTCGAGCGATCGTTGAACAACCTCGATGGAACAGAGGAGAACCACGGCCTAAACGCGAAGCGCGCATCCCGCTGCAGGAATTAAAGATCTTCCCCGCAGAGAAGTCGCCGCAGGCAGATAAGACCTCCCCGATGCGCGCACATCAACCTCGGCTATGAGATAGAGATCTCTCACGAGCGACGTTTGACAACCTCGGCTAGCAGATAAGAATCTCTCTCCGAAGCGATCGTGAAAAACCTCGGTTAGGAACAGGAGAGAACTCGTCCTTAACACGAGTGCCAACCTCTGGCAGAGATAAGATCTCTCTCCGACGACCGTGAACAACCCTCGGCTAGAGATAAGATTCTCTCCCGAGCGATCTTGAAGACAACCTCGTGTTAGAAAAACAGGCAGGAGAAAACCTCGTCCTAACGCATGAGCCGCATCTCCCGCTGCAGGAGATATAGGATCTCCCCTCGAGAGAAGCTCTGGTGCCGTATGGAGACTAAGAACCTCCCTTCCTGAGCCGCGCACTATTTCAACCTTCTCTGCTAAGATAAAGATCTCTCTATGTAACTATCTTCTTAGTGTAGGCCTTATTCCCTCTTAACCTCCTCGCGACCCCCTTCCTCATATTCTATCTGGGGTCTTTCTTTTATCGTCATCCAACTCCTATCCTACATACACATTCTTCGTTTTCGCATGTCCCCTCTACCCTCCTATACGACGATACAACCTTCATCTATTTCCGAAGTTTTCGATATCTCCAATGTGTTACACCTCACTACATCCCCGAAGCGGACTCGTTGAACATCACCTTCGGGCTAGATCAGATACAGAGACTATCTCTCTCGAACTACCAATCCCTATGTAAGCAAATTCGCACCGTCATAATACCGAGCAGATCTGTGAACAAGACCTCGTTTAGGAAACCAGGAGGAAACCTCGCTACTCTAACACGTAGTTGACCCAACTCTCATCGCGTAGAAATAGACTCTTCTTCCCGAGCGACTCGGTACCAATGACCCTCCGGCCTACGCAGATCAATCTTACAGAATTCTCTCTCCGACGATCGTGAACAACCTCGGTTAGAACAGGAGAGGAACCTCGTCCTAACACGAGTGCCAACCTCGGCTAGAGATAAGATCTCTCCCGAGCGACCGTTGACAACCTCGGCTAGAGATAAGATCTCCCGAGCGATCGTGAAACAACCTCGGTTAGGAACAGGAGGAAACCTGTTCCCTAACGCCGAGCGCGCACCTCGCGGCGCAGAGATAAGATCTCCCCGAGAGAAGCTCGGCCGCAGGAGATAAGACCTCCCCCGAGCGCGCGCATCAACCTCGGCAAGAGATAAAAGATCTCTCCAGAGCACCGTTGACAACCTGGCTAGAGATAAGATCTCTCCCAGCGACCGTGAACAACCTCGGGTAGGAACAGGAGGAGAACCTCGTCCTAACACGGAGTGGCCAACCTCGGCTAGAGATAAGAATCTCTGCCGAGCGGACCGTTGGACAACCTCGGCTAGAGATAAGATCTCTCCGAGCGATCGCGAACAACCTCGGTTAGGAACGGAGGAGAACCTCGTCCTAACACGAGTGCCAACCTCGGCTAGAGATTAAGATCTCTCCCGAGCGACTGTTGACAACCTCGGCTAGAGAAAGATTCTCTCCGAGCGATCGTGAAACAACCTCGTTAGGAACAGGAGGAGAACCTCGTCCTAACGCTGAGCGCGCACCCGCTGCAGGAGATAAGATCTCCCCCCGAGAGAAGCTCGGCCGCAGGAGATAAGACCTCCCCCGAGCGCGCACATCAACCCTCGGTAGAATAAGATCTCTCCCGAGCGACCGTTGACAACCTCGGCAGAGATAGATCTCTCCCGAGGCGATCGTGAACAACCTCGGTTAGGAACGAGGAGAACCTCGTCCTAACACGAGTGCCAACCTCGGCTAGAGATAAGACCTCTCCGTAGGCGACCGTGACAACCTCGGCTAGAGATAAGATCTCTCCCGAGCGATCGTGAACAACCTCGGTTAGGAACAGGAGGAGAACCTCGTCCTAACACGAGTGCCAACCTCGGCTAGAATAAGAATCTCTCCGAGCGACCGTTGACAACCTCGGCTAGAGATAAGATCTCTCCGAGCGATCGTTGAACAACCTCGGGTTTAGGAACAGGAGGAGAACCTCGTCCTAACGCGAGCGCGCACCCGGCTGCAGGAGATAAGATCTTCCCCGAGAGAAGCTCGGCCGCAGGAGATAGGACCTCCCCCGAGCGCGCGCATCAACCTCGGCAGAAGATAAAGATCTCTCCGAGCGACCATTGACAACCTCGGCTAGAGATAAGATCTCTCCGAGCACCGTGAACCAACCTCCGTTAGGAACAGGAGGAGAACTCGTCCTAACACGAGTGCCAACCTCGGCTAGAGATAAGATCTCTCCCGAGCGACCGTTGACAACCTCGGCTAGAGATAAGATCTCTCCGAGCGACCGTGAACAACCTCGGTTTAGGAACAGGAGGGAAACCCTCGTCCTAACGCGAGGCGCGCACCTCGGCTGCAGAGATAAGATCTCCCCCGAGAGAAGCTCTAGCTGCAGGAGATAAGATCTCCCCGAGCGCCGCACTTCACTTCGGCTGCAGGAGATAAGATCTCCCCCGAGCGCGCACTTCACTTCGACCGCAGGAGGTAAGATCTCCCCCGAGGGAAGCTCGGCCGTAGGAGATAAGATCTCCCCAGCGCGCACTTTAACCTCGGCTGCACAGATAGGAGGTCTCCCTCGAGTCGACTTCAACTGACGAAAGATAATGTCGCCCCCGAGGAGCTCAAATCCGACTCTCGACGAAGGAGGCGAGTCTTACTTCGGCTGCAACATCAGCTTCATCGACTTTAGCCGAAACGAGTTCCATTTCAACTCCAAACATCGACTGAAGATGAGGTCTCCCCCAAGCCTCAGCCTCAACTTCAGCGTCAATCTTGGCTGGAGATGAGACCTCCCGAGCTTCAGATGCAACAAATGCGAAGCCTGGAAGAAGACTTCGGCAGTCGCCCTGTTCTGTTACTCCCTTCCTTCAATTTTTTGAACTCGGGAGTGGGGGGCTACTGTTGGGATAAATCCCGCTCCTGCCGAAGCCCGCCCGACGCTCAACCCAATGTAACCAGAGGCCACTGAAGAGCTATAGCGCCAGGCGCCAGGCCGAGCCCTACCACTGCCGAACTGCCTGGAGGCCGAACTCCCCTGCCGCCAAGGTCCGGGCGAACATCCCACCGCCAGCCGAACTTCCTGAGGGCCGAGCTCCTTGGACTCCACAGCGGCTGGACTTCTTCGGAGAATGAACTCCTTGGACCGACCCCAGGCGAGGCCCGTGCAGCCGAACTCTTCGGACTTCCCACGGCCGAGCTCCTTCGGACCGACCCCAGCAGCCCCTACCACGGCCGAACTCCTAGAGGCCGAAACTCCCTCCGCCCGCCGAACTTCCCACGACCGAACTCCTTCGGACCGACCCCAGGCGAGCCCATGCAGCCGAACTCCCTCGGACTTCCCACGGCCGAACTCCTTCGGACCGACCTAGGCGACCGAACTCCTCAGCGAGCCCTGGCCGAACCAACTAGCAACCGAAGTCCTTCAACTGGCCAGCCGAGCTCCTTCGAACCTCTCAGCGGCCGAACTCCTTCGGGCCGACTCCAAGCGGCCGAGCTTCAATGAAGTCCTCTCAGCGGCCGAACTCCTCAGCAGTCGTCACTTAGGAGCCCGAACTCCTCAGCAGTCGTCACTTAGGAGCCCGAACTCCTCAGCAGTCGTCACTGGGCCGAACTCCTCAGCGGTCGCCCTCATCAAACTTCGGCCGACCGAGCTCCTACCGAACTCTCAAGTGTCCAAGCCTCAGCCCAAGCCCAACAGCCGGCCGAACCCCAGACGGCCGAGCTTCGGACTTCTCAGCAGCCGAACTCTTCTGCGGACGAGCCTTAGCTGCATACCTCTTGCCAGACGCCTATGGGAGCCGAACTCCCTCCTATCTTCCTCTTCAGGAGCCCGAACTCCTCCGAAATGGGCACACGACGAAGGCCTTCAACCCTTCATTCGGCAAGCTCTGCAACCATCACCATCAGTCAGTCCGCCGTACCATCGGTCAGTCCGCCGCGGGCGATAGCGACCCACTGCCAGGCGGCGATGGCTGTCACCCTCAATCCGCCGCACACGGCACCAGTGGGACTGACTCCGCCGAACCTCGAGCGGCCCGCCAGCACGCGGCTGCAGTTGTCACCATCAAGCTCCACTATATAAAGGACCCTCCCGACACGCTAAGGCTAAGCTCTCTGAACTCTCGACTCTCTAAGCTCTCCTCCACATCTCTAAGCTCCGGAACTCATTCCGAGCACTCCATTACTGTTGGTCGGAAACTAACTTGACCGTCGGAGGGTCCTGCCGGAGCCACCACCCCACCGGTTCCGGACGGGACTTCGTTTTGCAGGTCCCCGGCGGCGCCCAGCGGCCTCGATTGCGGCGACCTCCGGCGGCGACGGATTTCTGCACCAACAGAAATCTTGGCATATATTTGAGCCCTTTTTCCTAAAGAGTGCTTGCAACTTTTTTTTTTTTTTGCTGCGTGCGCGACCGCTGACCCTCTCAGCTTTCTTTGGGAAATCTTTCCAAGAAGCCTGGCCCCGCGGATAGGATTCCAACACGTGATGCGTCCAAGAAACCGACCTCACATCCCGAATCTCAAAACAGTCATTCAACAATCACAGCCGTCCACTCGCCACTACGCACCGCCATTGGAAGTCAAACCGACGGCGTCTCACAGATCGTTCCAAAAAATTATATGACCCGCCAATCCTATTCCCGCTCGTCCGCATGCTTAACCGTATGCGCTTGCCTTGCAGACCGG